>CM043707.1:5847170-7047170 GCA_023969325.1 Oryzias curvinotus | reverse complement strand
GGGGGCCCAAGTTTGGCTCTTCCTGAGCTGCATAAAATACAGGGTTGTGTCAAGGATATATGGTGTAAAAATCTATCAGAGAAAGCTGCTTTGCTGTTGCAACTCCTGAAGAGACATACTGAAAGGTGAAACACACCTGACATCAAACAAAGTTCTAAGGCATTTCGTTGGACATAATATAGCTTTTTTTGATTCAGATGTTTGAACTCTGGAAAAACATCACTGTTGGTAGACTACCACGCTCAAAACCTTTCAAGGACCTTTGATCGCGTCTGTACATTGACTTAACATTGATACTGGACACTTTGGTGTGAATGTAGCTTAAGGTGGATTTAAGACTTCCACAACATAAGGTTATCTCCAGGCTCTACATCAGGATTGTTGGAAATTTGCAAAACAAAATAATAAGTTAATGTTGATTTGACCCAGTCAGTTCAGATCTGGCATAGAACTGTGTATGTTGTCAGTTTTAAAGAAAATTGTTTCATTTATTTTGGAAGTGATACGCAGCTCTTGTTGCTCTTGTATTCTAGTTTTTTTTTTTTTTTTTTTTTTTTCATTTGTTTAGCTCCTATCTTGCAGTCTGTCAAAGCCTGTCATCAGCATGAATTTGAAAAGGTGTAACTCATCTCTTGGTAGCTTTGTATTCTGCTGCTGAATATACCCACCTTCTACTTCACATTTTTAAACAGGGCTATCAAGCGCATTATTGAGATCCACTGCAGCCGCAGTGTCTGGGGTAAAGAAGGTTAATGTAGATAAACGAAAGTAGAATCAAACCTAGAAAAGCTCATATAGCTGACTTGAATTAGTTTTTGTAATCGCAAAGCAACACAAACAACAGCGCTCAATTTTAAAGGCCAGGAAAGGTGCAGATCCCTAGTGGAAGGCTCTTTATATTAGCAAAGCAGGAATATAAATCAAGTTTCGGTTTATTGCTGCTTGCTTTTTTTTCCAGCACTTGATTGCATATACTTTCATGTCTAATACTAGATTGTTTTTGTACACAATGCAGTCAAGCTTTCAAGATTTTTTTTCCACTTTGTATGTGTGAATGTTCATACTTTTGGCTTCGGATTCCCATTCACAGACATTTTTATAAAGTTTGGCTTGAAGCCTTGACTTTTTCCCTTCTTAACCTTTTATGCTAATAATTCAACATCTGCCTTTCTGCTGGATCTGAGCTTCGGCAGGTGAAAATCTCTAAAAAATCTGAGATCTGTGCAGTGGAGATGTCAAGTTGCAAACAAAACTGAAGGTTAGGACACACTAAAAATTAAAAAATAAAAACTATCATGTTTCGTATCTTCTAACTACAACATTGCAATATTGAATGAGGAGTTAAGCACTTAAATTATTTTTTATCAGACACTGGGTTTGTTCTTTGCAAAACGTACCGACATGTTTCGGCGGAATGCCTTCTGCCTTCGTCAGGGTCGTCCTATGAATGAAGAGTCCCAATATACTGAACTGATTGATTTAATCTAGTGTTGATTGTTCTGAATTCATATCAACAATACTGATTTGAGTTGGATTTAAAACTTGTAACATATTTTTGGAAGTTTTGAAATACAAACCAATGATGCACTTAGTATTGGCATCAGAAATAATGGATTGGACCAAACTGCCTGATCACTTGGCATGGTTAGATCAGCTGCTGATCTGAGTTAAAATTAAAGTCCCATCAGATGTCACACATCTGGCCGTGTGAAATTTGTTTGAGAGGCAGTTACAACCACACTTGGGAACAATTTGGTGATTTAACCCCCATTTTAACCCTTTAATGCATAATATCAAGCAGGGCAAGGCACAGCATTGGGTCCCATTATTAGACTATTTGGAATTGCAAGACTATGAATTTGAACCCATGACTCAGGTGACTCAGTGGATAACTAATTGGCTTGTTAATTATGACCCACTCTCAGAACGGACACCATTCAGGCCACTGAACTGGTGTTGTTGGTGTAGTTGATCAACAAAGGAACAGTTTTTGTTGATTTTTTTTACTTTTGAGTTTTTTTTTTTTTTTTTACAAAGGACATTGGGATTTTTTTTAGGAAATGTAAAAAAAAAGTATTTTTGGTATCTGTTTTTATTTTTTATTTAATTTTTAAGACTGTCATGCAAGGTGGGTCTCTTACAACATTTTTGTACTTTATTATCTTTGAAAAAGCTTCATAATCACAATTAAATCCCTTACAATAAGAAAGATTTAAAAACTTGTTCTGTATTTGAATAAATGGCTTCAGTTTTAGCTCACAGAAACTGAGGATGACCAGAACATTTTATGTAGCACGTACAAGGAACAAAAATACATTTTAATTCCACTCACTCAACCACCCCTTATTTAGTTTGATTGAACAATGATTGATCATGCATGGCCCTATGATTGCTTGAAATAAATCCTTTTGGCCTCTTACAAGATAAATGTTGTCCACCATTGGTGAGGGAAAAGGGTAGATAAATACGAATGGAATTCACCCGATCTAAAACTTTGATAATATGCACTAAATGGTAACCATTGGTGGGATCAATAGACCAAAGAGGTGGTTATAAAACCAATTTCTGAAATGACCCTAAACGGTGGTTAAGAGGATGAAAACAATATCACGCTTGAATGAATAGGCACTAATGGAAATATATTGGTGTCAGACAATTATTTGATTCTATGTAAAAAGTCCATTTTAAATGACGATTCATAATCGTATTTCGGGCAGATGACTCGAAGCAGGGTTTCTTAGCTAATACCCTAGGGCGGTTCAGTCAATTAATGCACCTGCTCAGCGTCCTATTTAAGCCAGGTGCGCAGGCGCTCATTCTCTTTCTTACCTTCAGCGCTCATTCTTCGCCGTTCCCCGTGCTCGCGGATCCGGCGGATCTCCTTTTCTTCGACGTCTTGCTGTATTCCCCCCATCCTTTGGATGGTTATTCCCCATTTCTGATGTGGGCTTCCGTTTTCGCCGTGTCTGCTTTTTTGCGGCTCTTGCCGGGCAGCTAGCGGCGATCTCCAGGCGGCTAACGGCGCCCAGCGCGTTCGTTTCGCCGCGGTCGCGTGCATCTGCAGGGGGTGCGCTTTCCGCGGTATTCGGGTTGTCCGTGGGCTCGGATCTGGAGCTGTCCGGGTCTATCGTCTGCCGTGGTCGGCCGGTCTTCTCAGGTGAGCGGCGTGCGGTCTTTCCTGGTTCGTTTTTCTGGGCTGAGTCTTGTTTTGTTTACTTCCGTGTATGGTGACGTCGCGCCCCTAAGGACCCTGGGAATTGTAGTTTTTGTGACTCGTGGTCTGTTCCAATGTTCACTCTGATTCATTTTCTGCTGTTATTCTGCGTCGTCCGGTTATTGTTTCAGGAGTTGTGGGGTCTTTTTTTTCTGTAGTTGTGACGGCTGGCGGTCCTCGTCTGGCCTGGTTTCTCATGCTGGCTGAATTATTTGTGGCTTTTTGCATTTTCTTTGTTGCTGTTTTGTTCTTTAGGTGCTGAAGGTGACTTTTGACTATCTTTAATTAGATGCTGGCTTTTTTGTTATGGCGGCTCTTCTGTTTATTTTCTTCGTTGTTGTAGCTGTTGGTTAGTCTTAATGTGAATTTGTCTCTTGGACCCGTCTCTCCTCTGTGGACAAATTCCTCATGTTTGGTCTCTTTTATGCAGTGTCTTTGGCTCATTTTAATCACTCGTTCGTTGCCCCCGCACGTTCTGCATCTGGTTCTGCTTCGCCTTTTTTTCCCTGCTCCGTGTACCCCAGTAGGTCCTGCCCTGGCTGGGGACTTGCGTCGGCCGCATTAGCGTGTCAGTCTCGTCGCTGCCTTTTTTTCGGCTGGACAGTTATTGTTATTCATTTCTCTGGTTTGGTCTGGAGGTTTGTGGGGGCTGTGTGATGGATTTTTTTTTTTCCGGGGCATCGTTTTTCAAAGCCCCCACTAAGGGTGGCCCTTCGAAGGTTCAGGTTCTCGTGACGTGCTCTGGACCCGTTGGCGCCTCACAGTTCATTTTTTTTTTGGGCATCTGTGGCCTGGTTCCTCATGTGCCTTCAGGATTAGTATATATATTTTCTTCAGCTGCCCAGGCTGTCTCCACGATTTTCCTCCGAGCGCGACATAACGCTGAGGATGTCTTATCGCTGATGTTCTCCCTGTTCTGCCTCTATGCCTCTCGGCGTCTCTTGGCATTCAGTTGGTGCTCGACGCGTTTGTCGGTTTACCTTTCAGCTGCCGTGGCAGTCCTCATAATTTCAACTTTCTTAGCAGAAGCTCTGTACTGGATATTTGTAGGCAATGGGTCTCCTTCCCTTTGCGAGTTATTGAGGGTTTCTCGGTGGCCGAATTTCCTCTGTATCCCTGGTCTTTGGATCTTTGTGGGGGGGGGATTTATTTTCTAATCTGAGTTCCACGTTGTCTATACTGTATGGTCCTCCACCCTTCCGGATTTATTTTTCTTCTATGGATTGGATGGTTCATTGCTGCTTGTCTCTCCCCATTATGTCATCTTTGGCTTTTGTGCAGCGTGTTTATTCATTTTGGTTTGCATATGCTTTGTCAATGCTTGGGCCACCTGACATTTGCTGTGGCTTTGGTCCTATGGTCATCTGTTCATCTTGTGTTCATCTTGTTCTGGGTAGTTCCATCCTGGGCCCCGTGTTCCTGTTCTGGATTTCGTGTTTTGCGTTTGTTCCTTCCCTCTCTATGCTTGAAGTAGTTATGTTATGATGACTGTCGTGTCTTCAGGCTCCCTCCACTTGTTGTTCTGTGGCTGTGCCTTCTGGTTTGGGGGAAAAGATTTAAGAGTGGTTTGTGTTTGTCTGGCCGCCAGAATCTACAGCTCTGATGATTTATAAGATGTCGTCCGGTTATTTCATCCTTGGAGATTAAATTAGGGCTGTTTCAATAGTGAATGACAGTATTGTGTCATCAGTTGACTTGGTTAATGTTTAAATAACACCTTGAGCAATTTCTACACTGACCGTAGGAAATCATCACTTGCGCTGTCAAGCTTAGTTCAAGAGTTAAATCTTGTGTCCACAAGTCAGTCTTCTATCTTCCTTGCTTAAGCAGATGACAGTCTGCTAGATGCTTCCCCATTTAGTGGCTTATACTCCGCCTCTAAATGCTTAAGGTTCAGTCTAGCAAAAATACTATCAAAACCTATGATCCCTCATGGCTCTCAAGATTTTTTTTTCAGTATCCAGACGCCCTTGGCTAATTACAATTTCAGTAGTCTGTACTTTGTTGTCCACCAATTTGAGAACCACTAATATCTGATGCAAAGCATCGAATCCAGCCGGGCTGCAATCCTTTGCTACGTGGGATGTTGACCTTCCTCATCTACAAATCTCCTTGGCTACTCTTCCCATCACCTACTCCTCGATGGCCTCCTGAAGGTGCGTCCCTCTGAAACTGTCAAAGGTTACTTTTCTTATCTTTGGAATGTTAAAAAATTGGTGTTAAGATTTTGTGCAGGTTATATATTTCACTATCATTTCACTGTTGGAATTTGTAATCATGATGGTTTCTAGGGTGCAATAAATCCACAATGGGTCTTTACTTTAACTGTCTACTAAATTTCACTTTCTCAGATTTGTTCTTTGAAAAGCACTGTTATTTCATTTATCTCAAGCATTTTGAAACTGCTCAGTTTCTGGGATTTTTATATATTCTTGTCAAGACTAATACTGCTTTGTTTTATCTATGCACCACATCCTGAGCCTGAGTACCCCTACGCCCCGATCGGCTTCTCCGTTTCCAGGAAGTGATGTCACCCCTGCATTCCTTGATCTGATGCTGCAACGATGACTGCTCGACGCACCTATTGCTGCACTGAAAGTGACGGGGCGGTGGACCTCCTCTGCATTCCAATGACACTTCTGACTGAATTAATCAATCAATGTCAACAGCATAATGAATGTAAATTCTTCGATTATAGATGTTAAAAGAAAATTATAGCCGGGTGGAAGCCTCAAAATTAGGATGTTCTAAGTTGTATCATAGTATGCGCTGGAGCTCGAATTTGGTTCTTAAGCCAATTTTGTAGTATGCCAATGAAGCATAGTAATTATGGGCGTTGAACTCGTTCTTAATATTTGGTTGGGATCTCAATTAAATGATGTTCCTTGAGCGCTTATGTTATGCCGAATGGAGAAAATTGTGGCTACTAGGCTCGTTCGTTGTACTGTCGTTGGGAGCTTCGAAATTATGGATGTACTTAAGCTCGTGTATTTATAGTTGCCACAATGGCAGAAGTTATGGCCATCAAGCTTGTCTTGGTTAATAGAAGTTCAAATAATGGCTGTCAGCATGCCTAATGCGCCATCAAAGCTTTGGATTGGATGTTAAGTTTTGTATCATACGGGTTGTTAGGCGGTACAAATTAGTTTCGCACAGCGTTTTTTGGGGAAGTGAGTTACGTTCTATGATCAGGTATGAGTAATTTTATGTTGGCTCCTCTTTTATTTCTTTCCCTCTCCCTTTCAGATAGTATGTTCCTCTAGTGGTTTCCACGAACGGGAGCGACCCTACGGTCAATGGTGCCGGGTCACACATAGCAGATCCACTAGATAGCATGTTCCCTTCGAGGCGCTGTACTCGAACGGGGGCGGCCCAAACGGTCAATGGTGCCGGGTCACACATAGCAGATCCACTAGTTAGCATGTTCCCTTCGTGGCGCTGTACTCGAACGGGGGCGGCCCAACGGTCAATGGTGCCGGGTCACACATAGCAAATCCACTAGATAGCATGTTCCCTTCGTGGCGCTGTACTCGAACGGGGGCGGCCCAAACGGTCAATGGTGCCGGGTCACACATAGCAGATCCACTAGATAGCATGTTCCCTTCGTGGCGCTGTACTCGAACGGGGGCGGCCCAAACGGTCAATGGTGCCGGGTCACACATAGCAGATCCACTAGATAGCATGTTCCCTTCGTGGCGCTGTACTCGAACGGGGGCGGCCCAAACGGTCAATGGTGCCGGGTCACACATAGCAGATCCACTAGATAGCATGTTCCCTTCGTGGCGCTGTACTCGAACGGGGGCGGCCCAAACGGTCAATGGTGCCGGGTCACACATAGCAGATCCACTAGATAGCATGTTCCCTTCGTGGCGCTGTACTCGAACGGGGGCGGCCCAAACGGTCAATGGTGCCGGGTCACACATAGCAGTCATACTGGGAAATGAAATGGAAATGGAATGCTGCCGAAAACACACCCCATTTTATTACACACTGATTATACATACACATTTTTTCTTCTTCTGGATAATTAAGTGTTGGGGGTTTTTGTTACCCGAAAGTTTTATGGAAATCTCTCATGGAATTGAACGGAGCCTTATGCCAAACCAAAAGATGTGAATGCCAACTAAAGTATGTGGAAAATGTCAAATAAATATTTCTTACTGCAAGAGTTGTCTGACTGAAATGACGATTCATAATCGTATTTCGGGCAGATGACTCGAAGCAGGGTTTCTTAGCTAATACCCTAGGGCGGTTCAGTCAATTAATGCACCTGCTCAGCGTCCTATTTAAGCCAGGTGCGCAGGCGCTCATTCTCTTTCTTACCTTCAGCGCTCATTCTTCGCCCCACCCTCCTCCCCGGCTTCCACCTGTGGGCTCCGTAAGGGGGGTTTTTGTTACCCGAAAGTTTTATGGAAATCTCTCATGGAATTGAACGGAGCCTTATGCCAAACCAAAAGATGTGAATGCCAACTAAAGTATGTGGAAAATGTCAAATAAATATTTCTTACTGCAAGAGTTGTCTGACTGAAATGACATGCTCCGACAAATGCAAAGCTACTCAACAAAGACCTCCAAGCGATTCATAAGGAGTTTAAGGTCAGGAAAGAAAAGGTTTAAAGCTGAACTGTTTGTTTTGGTAGAGTTTCTGGTTTACCTTTAACTTGTTAATATGTTGATGAAGGTTCTCCTTATCCAAGTGACATTTGTCTCATCTTGATTCAAAGTCTTCTTTCCTTGAAATGTTCAATCCAAGTGGTTTTTTAGTCTGAGTGGTTCTGGCTTCAAGCCCCACATATATCCCCATGCATCACCCACATTCCACCAATTGAATGGCTAATTGAGGAAAAGAAAGAAGAGTGAAAATCAGAAAAGCTTTTTTTGTCATTGTACAGGAACAACTAAAGTTAGCAACAACTCCATTGTGCAGGATGTGCACAAAATAAAATGTTAATTTCTGTCTGATTTCAGGGCTTAGGCCACTCTGAGTAAGAAACTGCCCCTTAGTCTATTTGTCATTGTTTGTAATGACCTGTATCACCTCCCAGGGGTCAACAGGGCAAAGAGGTGTCCAGTCTTTGATGTAAAAGTCTCCCCTCTTGTAATCCCTCATGGCCCCGTCAAAGGGACTTTGGGTGTGGTTGTACTGAAGTTTTGGTTATCTTTGGGACTAATGAAAGGGCAGCATGGTAAACGGGAGACAAATTGTGTCGGAGGCCTCCCCCTCTGTTGAGAAAAGACTTTCAAAAAAGAAGACTTCAAGTCTAGATGCATTTGATGAAACTTCATGACACTTTAACTTAAGTTAAAAAAAATAAAACTTATTCACAGTGGACCCAAGAAGCGTGTCTTTGGACAGGGAGGAAGCCAGAGTGTCTGGAGGAATCCCAAGCATGTATGTGGAGAACATTCAACCTCCTCAGAGAAAGAACCCACCTGGAATTTGAACCAGGGTCTTCTCGCTTTGAGGTGGCAGTGCTAACCACTACACCTCAGTGAAGCTCCATTGCTCTGTTATTGTTGCCAATCGTTTGAGGTACTTGGTAGAAATAATTTTCTCTGCTGATTTGGACGTTTCGCCTCTTATGAGTGTTATGTGGGTCAAGCAGACTTGGCAAATCAGGTCTAGCAACCTTCTTCTGCCCCTCTTGAGGGTACTTCTTAGGGCAATATTTTGATGAATAATTTCTCCAGCATGCTATTTCTTCTGGCGCAGGGCATCCAGCCTAGTCAGACTTGATAGAAACAAATCTGTGTGGACTCATGATTCAATAACATATTCACCTTAAACATAAAAGTAGAGCTGCTGTTCTTCTTTCCATGAATTTCAATTTTAGCTCAGTGTTTGTGTAATTTACTTGACCGTATAAACAGAAAATTGATGTTATGTGTGTGTTAAAATATCTAAAGTCATTGTATCAAGAAGCATTTGGGGTAAACAAACCAATCAAAATCAAATAAAAGCTGCTTTTACACCAAATAAGATTTGTGCATCAGGAGCAGCCAGTTTTATGTTAAGTCCTCCTTTATGTTAAGGCATTCCAGCTGCAGTGTGATTTGAGCAGCGCAGCGCAGTTAGAGTTAAGATATTTGAACTTTGGCGAGGTCGCTGCATCACGTCAACCAACCAGGTACTCAGCTTTGGGCATGTGACGTGTTCAGTGACTCGATCAGCGTGAAGGATACGCATTCAATATGGTGGATCATTGCGAGAGTTCTCATTCTGAACTTCCATCCATCCATCCATCCCTTTCAACCCCATCACTTTAAATGGAGTGATGGCAACCCAGTCATGCGAAGCAATGCTCTGGCAACCCAAAAGCGGGTCCACCCTGAACAGGTGCCCGGTCTGCCAAAGGGGCCCATGGAGCTGAAGTGATTGCTTCCTGAACTTTGTGATATTTTTTTAATTTTCATTCAGAGAATAATAACAAATTTCCCCTAATTTTCTTTTTGTTTTAATCTTTCACCTCCCGGGTTACTGCGAGAATGTAGCCTTACACCTTCCAGCTCCACCAGTACAGCAAAGTGACAAGGCTAGGTTCTATTCTTGTTATACCCAACAACAATATACTGGATGGACAAAGTAGTGCTAACATTACTCATTTACTGTATATGTACAAAGACACTTTAAAGCAATGTTACATTGGTTGTGGCATAACTAAACACTAGTCTTTCTAAAAAGAAAAAAATCAGTAGTTGAACCAACAAGTCGGGCCACTGTAAAACATAAGAATTTGCATGTATTGGTCAACCAAATAGTCCCATCGCTGTCAAACCATTTAAAATTTTTACATTTAAAAATATCTCCTGTAAATATATATTATCAAAACATAAATTTGAAGGGTTTTGCAACCAGACGCTTTTTTTGTATTGTTTTTGTAAGTTTTTGTATTTGTTGTAGATTGTTTATTATGGGAATCAAATGACGATTGGCCATACAAGTCATCTACATCAGTGTTTTTCAACCAGTGTGCCATGAGAGATGGTCAGGTGTGCCATGGGAAATAACCCATTCACTGATCTGAAAACATTTACCATCTCCAGAATATCAGCTATGTGTTCATCCAAACAGGTCCTGATAAAATACTGAGTAGTTAGGAATATGGAAGATCATAAAATACTTTTTCCTTTGTTTTTATTTGATTCTATTAAAGACATTTTGATAGGAATGACGGTACTGCGATTTAGCCGTATTCAGCTGTTTTTGAAAAAGTCCCGCCCCTTTAACTGTCTCCACCAATCATTCTTGAAAGGCTTAATCTTACGTCATCAGTCTGACCAATCAGAAGTGCTTAAAGTCTTCACTTCCTTATTTTGATTCTGCTGTTTTCACACTACATCTCCCATGATGCATTGGGTTAAAGTGACAGCATCTCAGCGCACACTGAGTCTTCCCTGTTAGACGTCTTGAAACAACAACAAACACACATCAAACAGTTTTTAAATCTTCTTAATGAAATCAGAGGTCAACAGTTTAGTTCTCCTTCAAGGTTTGTGTTTATTAACAGTCAAACATCCCAGAGTTTGGTCCAAGTCATCTTTCTAACTGGGACACTTTTCTAATAACATCTGGATTATTTTATATGATAAATTTAAGAAGTAATAACAACATTTAAAAAACAGGATTAAGGTGAAGTGGCCAACAGACACAATAAAACTAAATTGAAACAATTTAATCATCTAAAAAGAAATAACATTTTTTTCAAGTTTTCAAAGACGAAAAACGAAAAACTAATAAAACTTCAACATGTTCACTTTTTGTTTAGCTACAGAAAACATAAATATAATGATAGTCTTTTTGTGTAAAATGTATCAAACATATTGTGATCATATAATTGTTCAAAAAAATAACAGTTGTCTTTGCACTAAAATTGAAATAAATTAAAAAAAAATCATTATATAGAAAGAATATATTTAGTTTTTTTGTGAGGTTACATAAAAATTGCTTGTTAATAATCTGAAGGGAGAAACAACTACCAGGGTAAAATTTCAAATAATTTAGTTGAAAATTACTACGGAAACTAACTTAACTTTTATTACAACTTTTAGAAAAAAACCAGCTGCAACTTCCAGCTTTTTCTGCCACAATTATCACTCAAATGCATGTGAGATTGTGAAGGGACTGTACATCAATACAGAATATAGAGTTTCTCCTTTTTTCAATTTTTGGATGCTGGTGTGCTGCGGGATTTTTGTCAAGGATAAGGTTTGCCTTGGCTCAAAAAAGGTTGAAAAACACTGATCTACATGGTAAATTACTTGGCTCCAGTTACTTTTGTTTCCAAACCTCCCTCAAACAGGAGGTTTGGGGGTTTTTCAGTGAAATGTCCTGAAGGTGTTCGGTGAGGTAATTCCTAGTCTCGTCTGTGATGGATAATCTAACCAACCAATGTGTTTGATCTTTCCACCTCTATTTGTGCTTGGGACCACACTTTACTACTCCTGTTATATAAGAGATGAGTTTTTAGTAGCTCAGAATTTAAGAATCGAGTAGGATTTCTAAGGCCTGTTAGCTTTGTAAACTCTTGCTTAGACTGTAATTTTTCAATAGAATATTTTTGAATTGACTTGGAAGTTAAAGCTCTGTACCTGTGTTTGCACAGAACTACTAAAGTCTTCTCACCTGGATTCAGATAGCTGCCACAGCTGCTGCTGACAGTTTAATTTAATCGCACCAGGGCTTTCCCTTTGCCTCTGCCAGATCCTAGTTTCGAATGCCTTTTTGCTTTTGGGTGGAGATGTCCTCCTTTCCTTCGTGTTCCCCTCTTCTGCATCTGTTATTTTGCTTCTGCTTTTTTGTTAACTCAAGAAATAATTTTCCACCTGCCTGCCTCTAGTCTACAGCATTTAGGCTCTCTGAGTGTTCAAATGTACGTCTAAAAATCTGCTTCTCAACTGAATACCTTCTTTTACCCAAAGGTCTATTTTTTTTTCCTGAAGAAACCTGCTCATTTTTACTCAAATGTTTTTTTTTTTCTCTCATGACCTTAATGACAGAGCAACTACATGTCATTTCAGCATCTTTACACTTGACCACACCATCTCTAAGCAGGAGTTGCGGGGTCATAGTTCAACTTGGGCAACAAAAAGACTACATTAGCTAGTCCCTTTCTAGGAAAAACACTTTTCATTGAACACATGAGCAGAACAAGTCGCAGGGGACCAATACTCACCATGATCTAGTTTGCTATTTGAAGTGAAATGCCTTAACTATGGGCTCAGTATGTCTCACTTCAGCAACAACCCCGACAAAGAATCCCAAGTGAAGCCATCAAGAGTTTTATCTGAACCCCAAACAGCGTTGAAACCTGGAATGCTCATCTCAGAATAATCTGTGCAACTATTGACTTTTTAGTGTTGAATTTAAAGACTCACTTCAGTCATATTTTAATCTACCTATCAAAGTGTTCTCAGCAGTCTTTTAATTAAGATTGTCCCATTTTTACCCCCCCAAAAAAAGTGTTGTTTTTTTTTCTGGAACATAATTTCTTTATAGTGGCAGGAGTTCATTAGAAATTCATCTCTAAAGTTGTGGGCGGGACTGCTGGTGAGTCGTATAGTTTTGAGTCAGATACCAGCTTAGACAATGAAAACCAAGACATACATGATCTGATTCAGGGGTCACCTACCTTTTACCATGTGAGCCACTGCCCTGCTCGAGTTACATATGCAAATTTGTGGCTTTCTACGAGTAATCGATGTTTGTCTAACGGACTTTTCATGCACGTATAGCACCGATGTATAACTTCTTTATCATGCATACGGTGCACATATCACGCTAAAATTTTGTAATTGACCCACAAATTTTGGGCCAGATCTGGCTTTTACTTTGATTTACCTTTTTTGCGTAATTTATATGTATTTTTTTGTCGTTTTAATGTGGTTTATTTGTGATACAACTACAAACTCTCATTTCCTGCACATGTATTCATCTATGACCAATTTTTATCTGTGCAATAGGTAAAAAAAAATGTACATAATGGCTGTGTGACACGGCCTTTAGCCTTCTGGTTCACGTGGATTTTGTGTGTTGTGTGATTGAGAGGAGAGGTGCACAGTACAAATGGCATAATACATATTTAACACAAACGGTTCAATATATATTTAAAACTTTTCTTGTCTATCTTGTTGTTTTCCCATTGAAAACAGTGCAGGCTGCTATCAGACTTTAGCAATAACGTATAAAATATTTCTTTTTCTCTTGCTTCTTTGATAAGAAAGTTCAACAAATTAAATCTTATTCTCTAAGGACAAATGTTGCTAGAAACCCTTTTTAAAGAACACATTTTTTTCACAAAATGATGGTGAAAACTAAAAACAGCATATGGGAAAGTTATTTATATACATCTTTGATAGCAAGCCAGTGACGTTTTGGCAAATTACTTTCGCTTCAGACTTTTGTCATTAGTGCCCTTCTCCGTGGTACAACCCCGATGGCATGGGCAGGTAGGAATGTCACGATTTACTCCCAACAGATCTTTGGAATCATATATTGGAACTTGGCGTTCACAATGTTGAAGAAAATCTTCCTCCCTTATTTAGATGAGATGAAATTTTAATTATCCCTTTGGGAAAACTGGGTTGCGTTTGCAGAAGAGAACAGACATAGACTAGAATAGATCAAATATGGTGTATTCAGGTTAATGCCAATAATGGATCAAGGCAAAGAACATATTGGACGTTGCATAACAAATATAGGGATACAAATAGTGACACCACATTTTTTTTTCCTGTGCGCAATCTCCAAATTTAGTCTTCCACACTGTTTTGGAAGTCATGCAAACACAGAAGTGTTCAGAGTACAATATTTTTAGCCACAGAATCTGGTTTGATGGATCTGATGAAGGACTTTTGAGCCAAACCCACGAGCAACACATGGTAATATCCGGACAGCAAGCGGCTGTTGTGGCCTCTGATGCTCAGGCAGGCATGCATGCAGAAAACAATCTATCGAATTCATCAAGGTGAATACGTTTTCTACCAGGGACGAGCGACACAGCCCTGCAAAGTGAACGAAGACTGTCCCAGATAATGCCGTGAATAATTTATAAACCATCGTCGGTGCTTCTTCATAATGGACATCGGCCAAGCGTTAAATGACAGGGATTAATCTATTTTAGAAATAATAGTCCTAATGGAATATTGAATCCTCCGGGACACGGCCCAACTTAAGAGCTAAGTGTGACACATTGCCTCGCCTTCAGTGCCCAGTGACCCCAAAACTCACTATTAAAAAGTTCAGTGTTTTGAAGTTCACTACATTGGCTCACACTGTGCTACAACTCTATTCTAGGTGAAATTTAGAAGCGCAACCACAAAATTGCCTTGAGATTCTTCTAGGAAAATTGAACTACTGAGCAGCCAAGGTACACGGGTCATTTAATCTCTTAAAGTAAATAAGTGCAGGCAGAAGGAATTGGGAGTTAACTTAGTGACAAGGACAAGGTGACATTTGTAATATGGTCTGAGCTGTGCAGTTGATGCAACAACAGACTGTAGTATTATCAGCAAGGAACAATTGATGTGGCTGGTTTAATATTTGCTTGTCAATGCCTTATAAAAAAGACACCCACTTTGCTGCAGCTGCACTACAATAGCTTTAGCCTTACTCAAAATACAATCTCAATTCTAGCTCTCTAATAATACAATTCATGATAAATAATTGATCTATTTGGAAAAAAAAAAATTGTCAGGAACCAGCAGTGAACGACCCAATATGCAGGACTTGGTGTCAGAAAAATCTCATAAATAGAAGTAAGATAGAACCAAAAGAATGAGCTGACCATGAAGATCTGAAAGCCAGACAGTTAAATAGACTGATGCTAATTGACAGAAATGAAGACAGCTGTGGATGATCAACCTTAACCTGGTGTGACAGACAGTAGGGACAATTTAAAACAGAACAAGATCAAAATACACGACAGACGAAACTAAATCCAACTTCAAAATCTTCACAGATATCATATAAATTGTAGTTTTTAGTGTTCATCGAGTTACGTTGGAACTTTGTTCAAAGTGGACGAAAACCTAACTTTTTATACAAATCTCAAACTGCTATGGTCTAAAGATAACAAAAATCAAGTCTGTAGACAATATAACTTTAAATAGTGTCTTCAAATGTGTCTTTATTTTAGAATTGTAACTTCTTTTTCCGCTTTTGTGTAAATTGCAAGAACTTTACTAGCTCTTTTTCTTTATTTATAATAGTTTAGAAAATACATTTGCATTTTCTTTTCAAAACTCATAGAACTCAAAATTCACAGCTAAAACATACTGATCCTTCCATACGAACTGTTTCATAAATCCGGTCACTGCAAAAACTGAATCTTAAAGTAAAAAAAGAAGAAAAAAAAGAAACATAAGTCATGAAATAATGTCTTATTTTGTTTTTATAATCTTAAAAAGAAAGTTTTTCATGCCAAAATAACCTTAGACCCATTAGAGGCAACATGTTCTATTGGAATGCAAAAATATTGAGGAGAGTAAAAAACACAAATACCTTCCATAAAAAATGCTTAAAGAAATGTTTTTTTTCGCAATTTCCTCCCAAAAATAGTATTAGAAAAAGAAGACTCAAAACAAATATTTATAGCCATTCTTATTTCAAAAGAAATTAATCTATTTTTCCCTCAGATATTTAACAATTCAGCTAATAAATAACCCAAACTAAGACAATGAGATTTTATTCTCTGGAGATGGGAACAAGTCCCTTTGACCTTGCCCTGTAACAGTCATATTTGTCATAATTAAACCATTTAAACAACCATCCTTTCTAATACACAGGAACACCTACAGATCATGGTCTGATTCAGAGTTGATCTAATAAAGTAATTGAGTTTCATGAGTTTCACATGTGAGTGAAACTTATATAATCAGCCAGAGGTGAGGTTTCATCAATAGCTAGAGCTCATTCATTGAAGATCCTGCTTAGTGATGCAAATACTCCATCATTCGCACCAAATTATCCAAGCTTCAGGGTTTGCAGTGAGACGAATGGGATCGCTCTACCAGCACACACACACACTCGCCTCAACTGCAAGGCGTGAAGACCAAAAAAGAAACAGAAAAAGAGAGAAATCTAGTGGAACGCATTCATTACTCACATAGACTTGTTGCTTTTAGCAATACAAGACTGGTGACATTTCATTTTACAGCCTTCCAAGCATTTTCTCCACCGCCGTGTCTTGCTCATCCATCCTTTTATTCTTCGAATTTATACTGGAAGGATGAGAAGCCAAGACCAGGAGTTCAAGCGGGTGTAGTGAGCAGGTCATCTGCCAGACAGAAGTGAACAGGTGAAATATGAGGCTGCAGTGATGAACCACCACTGTGTCGAGTACCAGGATGTACCAGGAAAGATGAAAGCCTCAAAGGAATAAAGAGAGATGCCTTAATGGGGGACAGATATTCTTGGAAATTAAAAATATATAAACAATCATTGGATAACATTTTATTAGTCGATATTTCTTAAGCTTTGCTCTATTCAGTTCACTGAGCTTAGCAAAAACCTAGTTTCTTATCATATTAGGAGAAAACCCCGATTATCTTACTAAATCTTAATGTTCTTCAGGAAATTCTCCAAAAGCTTAGCTGTTTATGCCTTAATTCCTGAAGGAGGACTATGTTAAGAATTTCCCCAACGACATGTTTCTTAATATCATCGGCGGAAACTGCATTAAACATCAATGAAATGAAATGAAAATCAAAATTGGAGTCAAGACGTTCTGCAAAGGAGAGCTATCGGCACTATTTTTTTTTTGAAGGATTGAGGAACTTAAAGAATTCTTCAAATTGCTCGGATAACAGTGGTCGCTGGGCCATCAGAGTGGAATCACCTCAACTGCTGGGAAATATGACACCTGCTGATGACATCATCTGCGACTGGAATTTTACGCTCGTAATGGAATTGCGTGCAAATGAAGAAATTTAACCTGAATTTATTTCAAGAGTATGCATTGACTCTTTCTAGAAAAAAATGTCTATTTAAATACTGATGATAATGAAGACTGAAGAAATGCACACGCAGTCACAGAGAGAGAGAAGCAAAAAGAATAGAAATCTACATAGAAGATAAAGCAAGTCACTATAAAAGATATATCTTGCAACACTACAGAATGCACTCAGCCCCATTTTTTTTAATGTTTTTTACATGTTCATTTTTTTTGCCCCTGCCTTGCCCTGGTGGAACACAACTCTTCCTCCTTTGCCTTGCATGTCCCTGCGCGTTTGCAGACACAGCAAGTATGTTTTTATTTTAAAAATAAAAAGTAATGAAAAGTATAAACACCACTCAGAAGTTCATCGCAGTTATTGCAAACAGTCACAAGCAAAACCAGTGGACATTAGGACGAACTAGACTGCGCAGTTCTGGAAACGACTGATGTGATGGCAGACTGTGGCCTTAAGGCTTTAAGGATTGGATGAACTGAGCAAGCAGGGGATTTTTTTGGTCTTTATGAACCCCCACTTATCACAAAAAAGCTCAATTGGTGTCAAATTTAAAATACATTTTTCAGAGAACTAATAGGAAGGAAAAGTAGCTCGACATCAGTGGTAGACATCAGTGTACTTGAATCCTAAAGAGAAACTGAATCTAATTCAGACGGTGCTGTGATAAACATTTGACAGTTCCTGTTGCCTGGAGACTGGGTTTGTTTGTTTGTCGTGAACATTTGTAGGAAAAAAGCAACATATGGAGATTGTCTAGGATTGTTTGAAAGCAAACATAAAACAGATAAGATGAAATAAAAATACCTTTACAGAGAAACTTGGGAGAGAGATACAGAATTGGAAATATGTTTTGATTCTGCTGTTTCATTTCTTATTATTGGAGTTCCTGTTTTTTTTCACAGTACAAAAGCCAATACATCTGTGACCAGGGTGTAGGGTAGGGTGGGGAAAAGGCTGAGCTCAACAACTTGACCTGGAGGTTTCTTTTCTTCGAGGAAACACTTTAAGAAAACATTCTGTCTGTATCAGCACATCAAGCAATCTGCTGTGGGGCTTGTCAGTCCGCAGTCACGAGCCCTGACAGTGAATGGCACTCTGTTGACCCAGGAGTAGCAGTGGTGTCGGCGCACAAACACACAAACGCCTGCTCCTTCATTGTGGCTCGGCGTGCGCACGGAATCCGAATCCCACACGACTTTTAACTTGTCTGAACTTCAGAGCTGATTCACGCCGGGCAGCATGACGCCTGATTTGATTACTATGGAGAGCTGCCAGCAGTGTTTGTGCGGGAGTGTCCAGGCACTGACACACTCCCGCTCACCGTGATAGAAATCCAAATACACACAACACCTCCTCTTCCTCTCAGGGTCTCTGAGGTCTTTTTGGTGGCACTGAATGGACTCACTCGGACAATGTGTCTAATCTGCCTATAGGGACTTGTGATTACACAGATAAAGGGGCAAAGCAGCATTCAGAGAGGCGAGGCCAGAGGGAGGAAATGACCACTAACACGCAATGGATACAGACAAGGATGTTAAGGTCCACCAAGGGAGGTCAGGATTTTGATGAATCTAAACAAATGTCCTTGTGTGATTGGTTTGACACTGTGATGCAGGTGAAAAAACTAACAATGCCAAGGGCAGAAAAAGTTTGAAGTATGATACAGTAACCAGAACAGCCCCCTACAACAATGACAATTCAGGAGTTGCTTTATTTATTTATTTCAACACCATATTTTGTGTAGCTCTTAAAAATTCATGTAAAATCCTTGTGTAGACTCATAGACAAAGGTGTGATGACATTCATGTCACCTTTTATTTGATGCACTTTGCATTGTTGTTCTCTCTTGGGAGGAAAACTGCTACATTAAGCCCTAATGGTCAAACATTGCCTAATCTGAAGCCATGCATTGGTTTGTTTTATCTTTTGCTCATGTAACAAAAAGTTGCATTTAATAAGAATAAAGATAGACTTATCTTTTATAAAGCATTAAAACCCACCAATAATTAATTATTAATTATTTATTAATAATAATAAATACAAATTTTCTCATTTGTGTTGTTTATGAGAAAAACCATACAAAAAGGCCAGTATGTCTAGTTTTGTATTTAATAACATATATGTTTAAAGGCTAGCTTAAGTACTTTTATTTTGATTAAAAAATGTGTATATTTTAACACTGGAATAAATGTGGATGTTTGTTTGACGAGCACTAAGTGTTTTTTTTTTTTTTTTGGTTCCACTGAAATACAAACGGTTTATGTTCAAATTCTTCACAAAAATTTGTTCAGGAAGTATTTAGTCTGAAGAATTCTAGTGGTTTTTCTATGTATTTGTAGGTTTCTGTCAGAAGAACAAACCACGGTTCTTTCAAAAAGCCAAGGTTCTTTTCTTTTATCTCTGTTTCTCAGGCAATATGACGAACATGAAATCAATTGGGAACAGTGACAGGAGCAGCCTGCATATTACCACAGTGAAAGTCATATAACAGAAAATGTCCTCTTTTATAGGTGGTTGGCCCCACCCCTTCACAAAACCTACCCAATTACTAATCAAGTTGAAATCTAAACATTCAAATGTATTTTACCCGTAACAAGTTTACCAAAAACAAACAAAAAAAGAGAACCCAGCAAGTAACAACTACTTCTGAACAGTGTTGCAGGAGCCAAAAAATGCATGATAATGACAAAAAACTCATGTATGAGTCACCCCGGAGTATAAGTGTCACACTAATGGGAGAAAAGTGCAATGCTTCTGAAAAAATCCACCAAGCAAATTTGCAACCGCTCCCTCTATTTCGACAAGCATTGAATTCATGTCCGCTGCCTCCTTTGATGCACATCAAATGTGATGCTGAATGCTTGTGCAAAAATGTGTTTATAAACTAGACGCTCTCATCATGTGGGAAAAGCTAATGTCAAGTTTTTAAGCCTCATCGCCTTGACTGTATATCTCATTTACACTGCATGGAACACACAGATAGCGTTGACATATATACTTTATTTACTTTGAAGAGCTCTGCAAAGGTGTCTTTAAGCACATGTCAGAGTTCTTGAGCTCAATCAGAGACTCTCCCAGTGTGATGAGGTTTACCATCTACTGCAGGAGCTGCGCCTGAATGCCGACCACTTTCAGTGGTGGCCTAGTCTTTTTACGGTGACCTTTACCCTCTGCTGCAGGAGCCAGCATCTGAAAGACGGTGCATTCAGCGCTACTTCTGTGTTCATCTTAGTGGTGGAAGTTGGGTTCCACGTCAACAACAGTTATACATGGGTCAGTCATTCAATATTGACCCTTTTTTTTTTTTATATTACATATAGGGTCACGCCCTTGGCCAACCTACTTGTAACCTGCAAAACAAAAGTTACTTATACTCCAAAAAATACAGTTATGTGAGCGCAAAAACGTGATTTTTTGTTATGAAAATATATTCAAGCGTCAAAAGTGTTAATGTTTTTTTTGTGTTGCGCTTTTTTGTATACATGGTGAAAGGTTCTTAGACTTGTCTTTTCACTATGTAGTGATGCTGTTTGAGAAAGACATGCCTATAAACCAATGACTTGAACACAATTTTGCTCTTGTTTTGAGTAAATTTGTTATAAAGAGACTGAGTATATTTTAAAAGGAATGAGCTGCATCGCTGTAGTGTTGGGGGGGGGTGGAAACCATTTCAGCCCTGTACTAATCAATTTTAAACTAAATGATTGTAAGTTGTTTGTGTCAGCAAACAAGCGCCTCAGTGTTTTTTAAATCAGATTGTTTGCAGGAGGCGCTGAGTAATTCCCCTAACTCTGATTACACCTTTGTTCTTGGAGGTAATTTCTTCATCATCTGGCATCATTAAAGGGGATTCAAACTCTAAAACTGCTGTCCCGTGTGTTTGCGTGTGTCTGCCTCCTGAACACATGCACCACTTTGACTGAAGGGCACCCAGCCCTCTTCTCAGGAACCCAGAGTGGGCATGAAACCCGTCCTCCTGACAAACAGTAATTTATAGTGATGGGCCTTGATTCCGTGTGCGTCAGTGCTGTTAAAAAAAACTGACATGGGTTTGAAAATAAGAGACAAATAGTGGTAGACACACCGACGTGACCCAACTCACTGCTTGGGTTGCCACTCAGCGCCGTGTAATTCTGCTTAATTAACCTCAGCGCATCCGTCCTGCAGTCGTACACGTTTGAGAAGGGCAAGTCAGAGCTAATGACTTTCAGAGAGATGCAGCAGCCTTGTGTAAAAGTCAATCTGCGTCATCAATTCATTTCTTTTCCAGACTTTATTACATTAAAGATTGTTTCATTAAAAAAAAAAAAATCTTATCAGCTATTTTACCAAAGCTTGTTATTTTTGATTCTACTTTGCAGATATAAAAATAACTAACTTTATTATTTGATTACAGTCTATTCAAATCAAAGACATCTGACTATCACATGGATTTATTGATAATGTCTTGAGTTGTCAACCACCATATTTATCAGTCTGCAGAAAAGTAAGATTGCACAGTCAGATTGCACATTTTTGTCATATAAAAAAAAAGAAAAATCTTGCATATATATTTTTTTACCCTGAATAATCAGGAAAAATGTAAAAAAAAAATTGTATCTTTGAATTTCATTGACATAACCTAAGATGAATTAGCTGAAGGTACTACTCAATAAAACCAGATGTGCTGGCAGGTAGAACATCCAAAACTTTGATTGAACCTTTTAACCCCTGAGATGTCGCCAATAACGAAATAATTAACAAAAATGACACATTTCGGTGGTCCTTAGGTGTTGCCAGTCTAAGGCAGTAATCATAATCTGCATCTCGATGTTGCACACCTCACTATCACAGATTTGGGAACAATGTTTGAGAGAAATTGTGTTTGTAGAAATTGTTACAGACCTTAGAGTTCATGGGACCAAAAAACAAGAGTGTTGTGTTTATATTTTTGTTCAGTGTACGTGAATAACGTAAACGGTTGAGGAGTTACGGAAGTTGGAAGAACGTCAACCATGGAGCTAAAGCTCTGGTGTTACAGAGTTAAGCAAAAGTAGCTTTACTCAAGAAAAAAATAAAAAGAAATTAAAAAGCAGTGGAAGGTAGATATTTAACAAACTAAAAAACACATAATTTGTGGTGCAAAAATTAAATGTAAAAAAGCACATATTTTGTAAAAGAATCAAATCTTGCATAACGTTTGTAGCAGGCAATTACAACAAATTGAGTTTTATTTTTAAATATTTAAAAAATAATTAAAATTTTCTAAAGGAAGGAACGTCATTTAGTGTTTTGGTAACAATAGGGCTTTTAAGGCTCTACAGACAAAAGAAAATCAATGTCCAATTTGCTCAAATTTGAACCATTTTGGGGGAAATTAAGCACAACACAAAGCATGTCCTGTTTTCATCTTTATAAATGTTTATTGTAAAGAAAAAAAGGTTTATTTGTTGCACAAAACAAACAGCATTTCTGTCCTCATTTACTGAGACTTGACAAACTTCCACATCCTATAATGAAATTTGCTGCTGATGTGTTTGTTTTGTTTGTATAGTCAAAGCTAAACTTTATTGACATGTTCAAAACACTTTTGTACACGCCAACACCAATATTTACCTTTTTCTGCAATTATCCGCCATTCCTGACACGTGTCAAATTGATTGTGCATCCAAAGAATAAAAAGCACACAAAAACACTCAAATACGCTCAAAACAAAGTAAGTAAACACTTTACATGTCTCTTTTTTTTAATCAATAGCATAACAATATGTCTACATGCTCTATTCAAGGTGTTGTCTATTTTATTGGTAACTGGTCTATTCAGAAATACTTTATAGAACTGATACTTGTTATTTACTGCGGTGTTCTCTTCTTTATGTGTTGTAAAACAGAAACCATAACATTATTTCTGATTATTAAATCGTTTTATTTATTAAATTAAAGTTAAAAAGCAGCCCAAAACTAGTGGGACTAATTGTCTCTCTCTGTCACTTTCAGCTTATCCCATCAGGGGTCGCCACAGCGAACGAGTCACATGGTAAGCTTGGCAAAGTTTTACACTGGATGCCCCTCCTGACGAAACCCCCTCAAAGCAACCGGGCTTGGGACCGGCACAGAAGTAGAGAAGTGAACAGGGAGCAGCCCGGATTTGAACCCTGGTGTCACGGACAGAAGGCGCCGCAAACCAGCACAAGCTAAACTGGCTCCACGTGGGACTAATTGACTGATTGAGGGAATTCAGAGTTTGTGAAAGAAAACAAAAAAAAAAAATGTAAAAATGCATTTAGAAGAGTGAGCCAAGCCCGCCTCCTTAGACTGATCCTGAATAAACGTAAATATTGGATTCAGTATGGAGTAAGTGATGGAAAACAAACAAAACTATTTGAGGAGCCATTCTGATTATCTTTGATCTAATGTCAAAGCATTCCAAGTGGTCTTTTAATTATGACGATGCCGTTTTTAGCCAAACTCAAAAAGCCTGCGTCGACATGGTTTCTGCAGAGCGGCAGGAGTTCTTTAGAAATTCACCTCTGAGCTGTGGGATATTGCTGTGAAGCAACCCCGCCCTGTTGCTGAGAGCTTTCCGTTGACGTGTTCTCCCTCTAGCTTACAGCCCCTCACACTGCCAGCCTTAACATTATCAGTGCAACAAAAAACTCCAGAAATATTGGAGCTTTCCATCTGAGGAAATACAGTTTAATAAATGTCCTCCATCATGAGAAAAATGCCTCAAAAACATGTAAAAAACAGGATTTTTGTCTGAACGGGTCTTAAAACTAAACTAGATTCTCTTGTCATGTTTTTGTGCCTTAATGCTTTCCATGCAGAAATTGAAAGCAGTCAACGTCTTCTCATTTGTGCATCATCTTTTCTCCTTTCAGCTGCAGCTGCAGCTGCAGCTGCGTCTCTTCAGTTGCAGCAATAAGCATGTTTGTGGGGGGGGGGGCCAATGCTGCATCAGTATTTTTACTTCCCCTCCCCTCTCGATTCAAACAAGCGCTCGCCACCAATCTGCGCTGTGATGTGACGCCTTCATTGGCGATGCAGTCCTCGTGCCCGGGCAGCATTGATTTCATATTAGCGCCTGCTGTAACCGCCCTCCATGGGGGCCCGTTCAGTTGTGAGGAAACCTGAAGCATTCCAGACGGGCGATAAATCCCCTTACTGGGTTTTCCAAAAACCTACAGATTCTTTAGCTGTAAGGTGTTTGGAAACGTCTCTGCTCGCCATGAAACCGTCTGCTTATAGCCTGTGATTAACCTGCAATTATTTTCCCAGTTAACCCAGGGCTACTTATTTTCATTTTCAAGCAGGGTCTTGTGCTACGTGGCTTTATGAAAGGTTAATGCGGCAGCGTTTGTGGACTTCAACTAAACCTGCTGGTGTAAGGTCTCGCATAGCCCAAAGCTACAGGTGTAAAAATAATGATGAGGATTTTGTTTTTCGCCCTCTATAAATGCTTTTTTTCTCCTTCAACCTTCTGGCCTCGTTAAAATGATCATTGCTGTGTTTATTGCCCTTGTCACAGCAGGACTCGCATATTTGATGATAGTGGAAATTGGAAAACATTGTTCTGGGTTGTTTTGATCTCTAATGCGGCAATTGTTTTCACAACACCAACATATTTGTATGAAGAAAGACGCCTTGGTGATATTGGAAGTCTCTGTAAACCATTTTTTTCCATCCAGTGCTTGCCAATGGTCATGAGTGCAGCAGTTTTAAAAGCGATGCCCGGATCTTTTAAACCTACAGCTTGTTTGCAGTCGACCACAGAGCCTCCTTTGGTAAAACATGCACCTTACAAAGAAGACGTACATACGTTCTCAAGACGTTCTTGCTAGAAGTCTAAACCTCTTCAACTGGCTCCATGTAGAGTAGTGGTGGCTCTGTTTTGAATTCTTTCAGGTGGTCAATTTTCACCCTAAGCCAGACCTTTAGACAAAGACTGACTATTGACAGTCTTAAAAAGCGACCAGGTGACTCTAGATTATCTTACAAAAATCTTTTACATTAAAATTAGTGTAATGGAAGTTTTGTTTGGGGAGGAAACAAGGAAATAAAAACAACTTTCAAGCTACAAAGAACATTTTCTTTCAAATATCATATTTATTTATTTATTTTTTCTAAAGAACCACTCTGATGAAAATTGTTTTTTGGTGTTTTTAACATGCTCTTGTGTGTTGTTTGTTTATTTATTTATTTATTTTTGTCTGATTATCAAGGACAAATATAAAGACAATTAACCTCGAAATTGCATTTTGGGGCAGACAGACGAGTGCAGCTTAAAAAAAGCTCATTTGTGATGTCACAAATACAATGGGTGGGCCACAAGGTCCATGCTTCGCTCTATTCTTATGCATCCACCTGTGGACGACTAGATCCTTTTGTCTTTTGTTTTCCTCGTCTGAGCTGCCTTTCGGCTCCAATATTGTTCACCATTTTGTTGCACTAATGTTAGATTGGGGTTCTGAGGGCCTGTAAGCTAACTGGACAGCGTGTAAACAGATGGGTGGCGGGAAGAGAGGGTGGGCTTGCTTTGCACCACCAGTATTGCCCACAACTCACAGTACATTTCTGATGACCTGTTCCCGCCCTGTGGAAACTATGACACCATTTAGTTTGCATTGCATGCATTTGCACTTTTGCCTTCATGATGACATAGAACCTTCCTTTAAAGTACCTTTAAAGTGGCCTTAAAACAGACGTACTGTATATATGATTCTTATTTTCCAGGGGTTTCAATCTAACAAGAACATTCTAGTATCAGCTCCCAAAGACATGCAAGACAGCATGAGCCAGTTGTTTGAAATTATATTCCTTACTGATAATTTACTCAAGCACAAAGAACAACAACGTTTGCCTTCTGGGAAGGAATTTGTTGAATTGAGCTTGAATGGATGTGAGTGGAATTAAAACAGCAACACAGCTGAACCTCTGGAACAGCAGAAACTGTACAACCTACATAAGAAAAGTAAATAAATGCAAAACTTCAAAAAGTGGAACTGTTGTCATGCTGGAAAACCCCACACGTTTAAGCAGACATTTTCTCTAAAGTGACATATTTGACATGTATCAGTATCAATCAAGTTCACTTGCAGCACAATTAAATAGACCTTTTTTTTTTTTTGAAAAAAAGAGTCAAAATGGTTCAGAGGATGAAAGAAAATAACCTCAAACAAATGAGAAAACAAAGATTCCTGTCAGCTTTTTTTTTTTTTTTTTATAAAGGACTTGCTCTTCTTATCGTCTTTTTCTGTTTAAATGCTTCTGAGGTACCCCCACGATGTTGTACCTTTCTTCTATTCCAAAAAAAATCCATTGATCCTAACAAGGATATTATCACTAATTATTCGTCGTAATTTATTCCAAAGTACGTTGGAGCTGTCAAAGCAGGTTGTAAAAAAATTGTAAAACAAATTGCCAAAAGCCTCTTCCAAGTCAAATTTCAAATTAAAACACTCAAACTCAAGCCTCATCATTAGATTGGTCTTTGACCTCCATCACCATTGAATCCAATTATGTATTGGATTTTAATAGTTAAGCTTTCCTTTACTCGTCCACTTCTTTAAAGTTTACTCTACATCCAGGACTTTTGAAAGTCTTGGACATTGATCTTTCTCCTGAGTTCAGCTACTAACCAACGCAAACAAATGAAAAGAGTATTAGATTGATTTTTTCCAGCTGATTTTATAGCATTAGAGGTCATGGCTGAGGGGAATTCTTCCACTTTCATCCACAGCTCAAAACGGAACCGATATGAGGTGAAGCATCTCTATACAACACAATATATAGGCTGGATTCAATTTAAATGTATATTTTCCACTTTGACTAGAATTATTTATTATTATTTATTATTTGTGTACTTTCACAGCATTCTTGCTTTTTTGGGGGTCTTTTTGCCAGCTTTTCCAGCTGTGCTTCCTTCTCCATACCTGGATCAGGTGTGTGTAATCAAATCAATGCCTAGAGATAACTAATTCCATTTATGGAGAGTAGTATGGAGTAGGGTAGTAGATGTCGAGGACCAAAATTGGGAATTTCTTGAAAGAATTTAACTGATGTAAAAGAGCAACAGATTCCATCACATCTTATGGTGAACGATAACATAATTCGGCCTTGAAGAAATAGAAGGATAATTTGACCTTTTGTGTAGCAACCGTTCTCCCAGAGTAACATGAATATTCATTAGCACGACTCCTTATAACAGCCATTTGGTCAACACCAACCCTGCAACCAGTAACATCTGTTGTCAGTCTGTGGCACTGCTGTCCAAAACAATTGTGAAGAAATCCCTGCAGACCTTTCTCACTAAGGAAGCTGCTTAGTTTTTTAGGGAAGACAGATATTCAAAAAACTGGTATGTTCTGTTCCTTTTTATGCTTCTGTAACACATCAGTTGTTCAGTCTATCTAATTATTTCACTGAAACACAACAAGGGAATTCACAGTCTTTTTAGAATATTATTTGACTCGTCCATTTTTTTTTTTTTTTTGTTCAAAGAACCCAATGATTTTTACATGATGCAGAACTATGTCACTTCTGCCTTTTAATTCTGTATATAACTGGAATGTAAAGGCAGAATTTGATTACGACACACCAAAACTGCTTGGTTACTGTCCTGTGCCTCTAAAGGTGCACTTGAGGGTTTCTTTGGGATAATTGTCCTGCTCTTCTTCTTGCGGTCATAACTTGATTGTCATGACATTCAGGACTTTCTGGTCATTGTAAAAATAACTCTTCTATCCAGTAGTAATACGTTATGGAGGTCCGTAAAGATCCACTCTGACAAAAACTGTGTTCTTGGTGTTTTTAACATGTTCTTGTTGCATTCTATGATGGAGGACATATATTAAGAAAATTAGGGTTAAAATTGTATTTCTGATTATTTCTTTATTGAAATTGTTGTAAATCAGGAGCTTTTAAAGAAAGCAGTTTGGAAAAGATTGAAAACTATTGTATTTGTGTTGTAGGCTACAAGTATACCGCTCCGCTCAGTAACAGGAAGGAAGAGGGATTGGGGTTGCTTCACGGCAACAGTTACGCCCACAACTCAGAGTTGAATTTCTAATAAACTCCTGTCACTCTGCAGAAACTATGTCCAAGAAAACGAAACCGTTTAAAAAAAAAAGTTTTTATTTATTCTGGCTAAAAAACCTTCATATTTCGAAATAACTGGAGTGGGACTTTCAAGATCCAAAGCAACTAAAACCATCACACCACCACTTCCAAATCTGACAGTATGACAAGTAGTTATTTTTGTTTTTATGAATGAAAAACTGGGAAGTTTTGATGTGTTACCCTGTCGTTTATGTTTTTGTGTTTGTTTTTCTTTTTCTTTTAAGTCCCAAGTTGCATCCTTGAACTTTCCCATGATTCATATTTTCTGGTTAACACACTCAGTTTAGACCTGTAGTTCTTATTTATTTTTCTTCTTTTCTGACCTCTTGGATTGTTTTGAACCAACACTGAAAATGTTACAAGGATGTTGCAGCAGAAGGTCATAACCATGAATTGAATGTGCCTCTTTTATACCAATGAAACCAGTGCTACGTGTGTGGAATGGGAATCTTCAGTTTTGCTGACATTATTCATACTTTTGCAAATATTGTTGGGGCTACCAAATCCTGATCCTCAATATCTACCACCCTGCCAGTTCTCCAGCCCCCCCTGTCCTTCTTGCTGCTGATTACATGGAGCAGGTGTATTCAGTGGAGGCAGAATGAGGAGACACCTGCGTCAGCTAATCAGCAGACAGCAGCGCAGGAAGAACAGAGAAACAGGCAGGGGGGGGTTGATCTCCACCTTAAGAGCGCTTTGTTGTAAAGGAGATGTTCCCAACATTCTTGAAGAAATCTCCTGTTTTCAGATGAATTTTATTTTGAAAGTGTAGCAGTAGTTTATTTTTGCCTGCTTGCTGTGTTTCTCTTGAGTCCCCAGGTTAGTATGGAGACATTGGAAAATTAGATTTCCAACCTAATTGGAGCGCCGCAGCGTGTTGTTGGTGTGACACATGCATTGCGTCTCCAGACTGAGATGTCAGATTGATTAAAACAGAAAATAGTTCACAGGTTTCTGACATGAAACTGCTGTCATGCACTGCACTGTGAGTTAGGGGGTTAGAGCTCATAGATTTTCTTTTATTCTTTTTGGCGGTCACTGCTGGTTAGATTCCCCAGTTTTCCAAGTATTTTTCCTTTGTGGAAAACAACTCACTGAAATCTACAGAATTGGAGAAAATAATTTTGCCCCATTTAAGATTGTTTCTATGGTTTTCCTACTTTTTTGTAGTCTATTTAAGTTTTATTTGGAGTCTACGGTGGCCCTGAAGTGCAAATCACACCAACAAATTTCTCAATGGAAAAACATATTAAAGATCACAACAATTAAACAAGCAAAACAAATGCTTAAAAAAAAAAGAAGCATTTTTTTTATTTATTTTTAAATAACATTTAAGAAATAAAAACAAAATGAAATAAAAATGTTACGTTTCAAAAACAAAATTAATTTTTCAGAATTATAAATGAGTTTAAAACAAAATTAAACAATTTAAAGAACAGCCCTTTAACCTACTACAATTTAAAGAAAAGAGAAAAAGTGGGTACTATGGAACAACACTGACTGGATGAGGTTTTAAATAATTCTTCACTGTCCATATACTTCTTTTTTTTATTTAATCTATTTTTTTTAAAAGAGCATATTCATTATCACTACTTGTCAAATAACGTTACATTATGAACAAACGTCATCATCCAAATCAGCGATGTCCCATAATATTAAGATTCTCCAGTTTCTGTTAAAAAAATAAATAAAATAAAAAACCTTCTAGCACTAGGCCATGCCCACTGCTGCTACGTACAACTTGTGCACACTGCACTGATGGCATCTGGTCATATGTGAAATAATTCAGAGCACTGGACAGAAATCACATCATGTCAGCACCATGGTCAACGCCCGCCTTGTGATGCTTGGTCCGCACCAGCACTAAGTCAGCTGCTATAGGTGCCAGTCGATGCAGCTGGAAAGGACGACAACACGTAAAGGAGGAGATCCCTGGCCTGGCACGCCCAGAGTCCCATCCACACTAAAGTGGATAAGGTGCGGGATTATTGCGCTGTTTATATGCAATTCATTAGTGATTTGAGCTTCATGTTCGTAATCTTAACCTAATATGTACATTGTATACACAATATGATAGTTATACATCTGTGGTACATGAGTGAAGAGTCTGTTAGACATGTGGAATGGCTGTGGACAGTCACAAATTTGTGTATGCATCTTGCAAAAATCATGCACAATTTTAAACAGTTCAAAACTGAAATCATGTAAAGACCAGTCAGCTGAAATCCTCAACGGACATCGATACATTTATTTAGCACGTATGAATTACGTATATATCAAGCATGTATCATGGTTGACAGAAATGCCATACGTGGATAATGCACAAATTTTACATAGCGTCTATAGGACACAGCCTTAAACAAGGTGAGGTTCAATTGCATAAGTGCAATTATTATTTTCTAAGAATGAAAAAAGAAGAAATTCATATTAAAATGTTTTAAACAGCTAAAATCTGACAATCAAGCAAATTTTTTTTTAGTTTTTGTTTTAGATCAACAGGTCCAAACTAAATCCTTTTGTTCCAACAAGTCTAACTTGCAACATGCTACTTGTGAGCTGAATTTGTCTTTAATTGCTTTTTATTACCTCTATGATTACCCCTCCCCCAGTTTACCTCCTCAGCGCACAAAAATGTGCAGCGCGTGCCTCTGCTTTCCATGATTATCAGCACAACCTCTATCCAAAAAGGGACCTACGCGTGCAAAGCCTGCACAGCTGCACTTGTTGCAATTAAGACAATTTATTGTCAGTCGTCATTTCCCTCCAAAGCATTTTAATTCTCTAATTATCACTGAAATGCTTGCATTTAAGGTCATTGTGGGTTGTTTCACAAGGTTGGCTGAACTTTAACTTACAAAAGAGACAGTTATCTAGTTTGTCATCTGTTTCTTACCCGGAACATTCCACCCCTTTTTGCCTTTGATAGTTAGGAAAAATCTCATTTGCGTTCACTCGCAAAAAGCAGCTAATATTAGCAAAACATTTGACATTCTTCTGACTGTGTTAGCTAACTCGATTACAGAAGTTAAGCTTGGGTTATCTTGCGACTTGTGACCACAAGGCTCCATATTCACGGAGGCTTAATTTCCCTTCAGGGATTAATAAGGTGAGTCTAATTTTGTTTAGTAAAAAAAAAAGAAAGGCACACGTTAGGCTTCTGTTATTCCGCCTGCAGTGGAGAGTTGATCAGTTCAAAGGCTCCATCTAAATGTTCCTTCTTAGTTTTAAAGAAAATCGAAGACTTTGCAAGTTCTTACATCTAAATCCATTTTTCACTCCATAGGAAGCTTGTTGAGGAGTCTCAGAATGCTGTCTCACACTGATCAAAGATTTGGAAACCTGCCATTAACATTGGCCTATATGGGAATCTGTCAGCTATCACATTAAACTACTTTTTCTCTGCTCCTTTTTGCTGAAACAAGCCACCAGAGCTCATTTGGATCTGCGGTTCAATGCCAGAGTATTGATGTGGGGAGCTGTCAGCCAGCCGTCCCTGTTTGGCTGTTTTAATATAGAGGCTGGCTGTGATGCTGTTAAACACTGCATTGTGCAAAGTCGGACTGATCAAAGGAGGGCAGATAATGAAAAATGGCAGAAGAAAAGTGCTTACTGGGCAGGTGCGACCTGTCTGCATTAAATGCCAATTCATTTAGAGGTGAAGAAGTGCAGCCAGGATGAGCCCTCATTCAGATGATGATTCAGCGTTGTACAGGCTGCATAGTGCTTACTGCTTTGGGCAACTGCAAAAACATAAATGTTTATATTGGAACAAACTGACATCACATCCTGTTTAGGCTTTTGTGATGTATATGATGAATATTTATCATATGATGAATATTTATCATGATCTTGAGTTAGCTTAAAGAGCCGCTTCAATCATCTTTGGATCTACAATATTACCCAAATATCACCAATCCAATTGATCAGAATCAGGTGTCCTAAAGGTGTATAAGATCAAGTACTGAGGTTACAAACATTTGTGAAAGAATGGGCTCCCAGGAGCTCAGTGAATTCCAGTGTGGAACTGTCATAGGATGCCACCTGTGCAACAAATCCAGTGGTGAAATGCCCTTGCTCCTAAATGTTCCACAGTCAACTGTCAGCTCTATCAGAACAAAATGGACGAGTTTGGGAACAACAGCAACTCAGCCACCGAGGGGTAGACCACACGGAGAGCCACACATGACCAAATGCAATGCAAAGCATTGAATGCTGTGGGGTAAAGCACGCCACCACTGGACTCTGGAGTGATGAATCACGCTTTTCCATCTGGCAATCTAATGGACAAGTCTGGGTTTGGAGGTTGCTAGGACAACGGCACATTGCGGACTGCAATGTGCCAAGTGTGACATTTGGTGGAGGAGGAATTATGGTGTGGGGTTGTTCTTCAGGACCCTTCGCTCCAGTGAAAGGAACTCTGAATGTTTCAGGATACCAAAACATTTTTAGACAATTCCATGCTCTCCCCCTTGTGGGATCATGTTTGGAGCAGGCCCCTTCCTTTTCCAAAATAACTGTGCAGCAGTGCACAAAGCAAGGTCCATAAAGACATGCACGACAGAGTCTGGTGTGGATGAACCTACAAAGAGTCCTGACTTGAACCTGATAGAACACCTTTGAGATGAATTAGAATGGAGACTGAGACATCAGTGTGTGACCTCACCAATGTGCTTGTGGAAGAATGGTCAAAAAGTTCTATCAACACACTCCTCAACCTTGTGGACACCCTTCCCAGAAGAGTTGAAGGTGAAACAGCTGCAAAAGGTGGACGCACATCGTATGGAACTCTATGGATGAGGAAAGGGATGGCACTTCCGTTCAGATGTGAGTCAAGGCAGGTTAGCCAATATTTATGGTTATATAGTGTATGATCAAGTAATAAAGTGTATTTCAAAGCATTCCTAGTGGTCTTTTAGGATTTTGCCATTTTTAGTCAAAATCAAAAATCTGTGTCATTTTCTAGGAAACAGTTTCTGCAGAGTAGCAGTATTTTAATTAAATTCAAATGAATCTATACAGCCCAATATTTACAACACTGGGCTTTATGCCGGTGATTGTGTAATAAACATGAATCATAAAGAACATAAAGTCATTGAATTCAATAGCTGAATGCTAAACCAGACTAAACTAAACTGGGCATCCCTGCCCTTAATCAAGAAAAGCTCCTAAAAAAAACAGATTCTGGAAAAAAAAAAAAAAAAAAGATTCCCGTCATCTCTGCGTGTGCACTCTCTCCCACTAGCTTACAGCCCCTCACAACCTCGACCTAACATCACTGGTGCACAAAATGGTGAGCCATAATGGAGCAATCCAGCCGTGCAGTTTTGATCCAGATTCCAGCTTCCACTTCAGACGAGGAAAAAAACATGGATCTGTTTGTTTGCAAGTGAATGCATCAGAATGGAGTAGAGCAAGGGGCTTGATTCTTGCTATACTAGCTTGTACATCACGCCAACAAACATTTTTCAACTGGATGCTTTCATCTGCTAATCAAATTCACAATTGTCTAAATAAGAAAAAAAGAAGAAATTAAAAAAATGCTTTTTTAATTTCCTCCCTTATGAGAAGTAATGTTACAAGAATATGTTAAAAACACAAAAAAATGTCTTTATGTAACAGTTTGGCAAACAGGAAGCAACCCAGATGCAGGAAGGAACCACAAACCAAAAAGTAACCAATCTAAAATGTTTAAAACCACAGTGAAACGCAAAGTAGAACACAGAACGAGCCAACTGCTGGCTGATTGAGAGTCCCCATACATCTTGTGTGGCTACTTAGCAGAGTGCAGTCAGCTGGTACTGCTCCCCATGGATGGTCAATGCATAGAAACACAAGTCACAAAGAAAAGACAAAAAGCTTCAAACAAGCATAACATGACAGGTGACTTAAGATATATGGACACAAGCTTTTCCTGACAGAAGAATCATGTGTGTGACATTCACGCAAACTCAGTGCTATTTTGGAAAAAAGCTGTTTATTAATTAATTTCCCACCTTGCTTTGAGCATGACTTTGGAGATAACCCAAGAACTCGGCTGGTTCAAGTCTCCTAGATGCCAGGCTCTTCCCCTTTTAGTGGGATCTCTGCATGTCCCTAATTAATGTTTCATGTCAGATAAATGCTTCTGTAATTTTTCCTATGCCAGAAGGATGAAACATCATTTTTTCATGTTCAATCTACAAAGCCGTTTAGGCAACCCAGCACTGCCACAGATGTTTTGTGCAGGGCGGGATGAGCATGTCTCTTTTATGTCCCAGGTCCACACATTCCAGGCACTCGTGGATCTAAGCAGCTTTCATTCTGCTGCAGTTTTATTCTTGTGCTTTTATCAGAAGTATGCATCAAATCTGCTTCCTGTATGCTTGAGAGACAGATCTCTTCATCTCTGTAATGCCACGGTCCCTCACACTTACTTTTTCAAGGTGTTTTAGGTTGCAGTGAGCAACGCTGAAACATTGCCAGAGGCTTTATGTCAGCAGGGACCCTCGTTAGGGAGTGAGACTGAAAGAATCTTCATCAGCTGTCTTCCCTGACAAATGCAGCCTCTCCTGCTGACTCCCGTCGTCCTGCCTCCTCGCTCTGCTCTGAGACATCCCTGCATGCGAGCGATAGGCAGAGGTCAACCCTCCCCGTCACACCTTCTGTTCAATCCAGACAAGAACTATCATTCACCGCCGATATTTTTAGCAAATATAGAATTACTGTTAATGAGGCTGTACATTTGTGCATCATCTAACCAAATCTTCATTATCTAAACAAAAAACGTCCCCTTTAGATTGCAGGATTGAGGCTCTGCAATCTTCTAAAGATTATACTTAATGGTCTCTCGTTTGTTTGTGCGCTTGCCCAATTTTGGTAGAGCTATTACAACGGAAACACACTTCCTGTGTTGCTATGGAAACAAATTGGATAATGGTATGAATTTGAAGTTTATTTAGAGAAACAGCTTCATGCTGCTTACTTTAATTAGGTGGTTGGTCTGCTGAAACGTTTTGGTGGGACTGTGTCACAAGTAAAGTGAGGTTTAGCTCGTTTAAAAAAAAGTAGTACTGTTCATGGAGACAACGAGATTGCTACGTTAAAACGCAGTAATTATAGCCCAGAAATCTATAATTTTTACAAAATAATCTTTATTTAATTACCATAGGTAAGAAAAACTAAAGCTATTTAGCTTCTAATAATTTCAAGTTACCTAATGAATTAAGTTAATAAGTTCATAAGTTAACCTAATAAACTGAAATATGCTGTTTAAAGCTGAACAATACTAAAAAAAAGAGAGAGAGAGAAGTGTCAAAAATGTGCAAAGCTTAATTTAAAAATTAATTTAAAAAATAGAAAAAAAAACATGAATAAAGTGGAATATTGTAGAAAAATGCTGAAAAATAAAATTATTTAAAAAAAAACAACTCTCCGTGTTAATGTTGAGAGTTAGTTAAAAATGTGTATTATTATTATGTTGTTATTATTAATATTTTGATCGATTTAAGTTCAATCCCAAAGACTAATTAATGTGACAGACACCAAAAATGAAATCATCCTAAAAGAGCTCAATGTTTAATCCCAGGGTTAGAATACACGGTTGTTCCTCCATGAAAATTAATAGAAAATGGAAACTGTAAGAAAACATAATCCCAAAAAGGTACTCCTACAAGCTTTTATGTTTTTAATTAAATGAATATGATTATGAAATAAATAACATGGAAACTATTTGTTTAAGTTAATTAGTAACTATATGCATTTTTTTTTCCTTTTTTGCAATCAGGAAAAAAAAAAAACTTGATGCATAAGTGACCAAAACTGTTGCAAAACTTCTACTTTTTTATCTATTTATTTATTTATTTTTGGTTACATGGATTTAGTTTGAAGTTCTGCCTATGAAGACTCATTCATCCAGGTTGGTTCTATTGTAGTAGGTTTAGGGGATGTCATCTGGACTTGGTTTTAAAGTTAAAAGACGTTTTGCCTCTTATCCAAGAGGCTTTGTCAATTCTGAAGTCAAATTTGAAGTTCTGCTCAACTTTGCTTTTGGAAATTTAAAAAAAAAGGAAAAAAAAAACTTTAATACATGAGACCTTTGTTGCATGGATTTTCAATGGCTCATCGTGCTGAAAAAAAATCACTGCACCACATAACGATGACCTCAAACTCTCATTTTCCCAAAAGTCTTCCAAAGTCCTACAGCAAAGAAGCATTTAAAGCTGATTGCCCAGCGTTGTGTTGGCAACCCAAGTAGAAACTACAGTCTTATTTGAAAAGAACAGAAAATGTTTGAAACTGCTGGGGTTCTGGGTCAAAACTGCTTACAACTGGTCATCTCAAAGCAGTGTATTATGCTGAATTTGGCTGCCAGTGTTTCCATGGCAACATGAGCAAAAGATTAGACATTTTTGGCTGGGAAGCTTATGATACATGCCACCCACCCTCAGAATGCTCCAGATGCATAAAGTCAATGCAAGTCAAAGCTTTCTTTTTTTGAGACCTTGTGGCCTTGGTGTTAGAAAATGTTGTAACTTTTATCTTCATATTTTTAGGACTGGTCATTATATAAATGCTTATAAAAAAAATGATGATGCAGACTGAACACAGGCAGGGAAAAGTACCAAAGGTCTTTTTTTTCTTTTCTTTTTTTTTTTTTTTTGGGACAAGTAACGGGACCTTTACCAGTGCAAAGTTGCAGCTCTCCCAGTGCTATTATCCAGACTGAAGTGTGATTACATTACCCGTCTGCCAAATGTTTAAAAATGTGTCAACATATAGTGCTGGGGTCTTCTTTTTGTCAGTGTGCATTATAAATAGTCCAGAGTGAGGCTTCTTTAAACTTACCTTAAATAGTTTGGCTTCAGTCGTTCACCGTAAGGCGACTTCCTCACCACAATCAAAAGAGTTTAAAGCTTACAATTTGAATCCAGACCATTAGTGGTGCTTTGACCAGGCAATAACGACCGGTATGTTGGAGAATCCATGCCAGGGTGTTGGCTCTAGAATATTTGGGGTTGGATTTGACTGTTAACTGCTTTAATAGAAATCCTTATAGGATTTCTCATCATCATTAGGAATAGATCAAAAATGAGACCTTTTATTGTATTATTTTGATTAAGTAAAACCATTATTTTTAGTATGGGCATGAATAAAAACCTATTTTGCTCTATAGAAGCAAGAAATCTTATAAATAAAACAGTATTATGCTACGTCTACACCAGGCTTGGTAATTTGAGCAATTGAGCGACCACTTTCAATGAAAAATCTATGTAAATGTGTGTGTATGCGTGTTTTGGGTTTTATGCAATCAAAACTTGTGTTTGTGCATTGCTACGCAACTTTTTAAGCCATTTTCCGGTCCCTTCGTACAAAACGTGTCTGTTCAATGCGTGTTTAAAGTTAAACCAGTTAAACTTTGACCAATCATGAACTCTGATCTGGTAGCGCCGTCATGGTGGCGTCCTTTCCAATACACAAAAGGGCCAACCGTTTGGCCATTGATCATGAAAGAGGAATTAACAATTGCGGCTTTTACCTAGGACGATTTCTATGACACCAAGTCTTTCATTCATTGGAATAGAGCTGTGAAATAAAAAGCCTGAAGCAAGATTCATGAGATTTGCCCTGCGTTGACATTTTACACCAAGCCTTTTCCAACTGTAGGTAGATGCGCTATTATCGGGTAATATAAGTCCAGTGTGAATACCGTATGCTAAAAGCATGTTCTAGAAACCATGTTGAGGTTGTTCTTGAACTTGCCACACATGGCCAGTGTGCATGTAGCTTTAGGATAACATCCTAAGTCCTATTGGGTTTTATCTTACTGTATTTCGGCTTTAACAGAAAACCCTAGTAGGGTCTCCCATCAATTAGACCTTTCATTGTATATTTTTGATTGATTAAAACAAAGTATGGCTATGAATAAATACAGTTTTTTTTGCTAGATAGAAGTAGGAGAACTGATAAAAGCTGATAAAACGGATACAATTTCGTTCTTTAGGCTTCCTTGCCGCTGACTTGCACATCATCAAAGACAGTTTGCATGAATAAATCTATAAGATCTCCGTTTCCTTTTTCTCCTGAAGAAATAGCTTTTCTGTGACCCATTCTAACACTACTGCATTAAGGTGTGGGTGTTGTTTTTGCTGACTTGCCGAACCCCTCTGAAGCTTTGAAAAGAAAGCAGACCTGGTCTACACCGATAAATGAACCTCCAGAATGGTTATTTGGGTTTTTCCATCTACTGCTGCTTATGTTGTTTTAGTTCAGGAAAGTCTTGATGAATTTATTTTACCAGAAGAAACCCAAATCCAGGAAAACTAATTTCCACTTCTAAAAATGTTTAGGTTCAACACTTTAATTGTATGATTTTAATGTGTTTTCCATTCTTGAGGAAAACCTTACCAGATAATTTCAGAAAAAGAAGCCCATTAAATCTACAAAAGTATGATGTGTTGACTAAGACAATAATTACTTTTCTTTTAACGTAATACTTTCATATTTTGCACAATCAAAGAATATCTAGTTGTGTGTTCTTTGGTTTTTTATTTTATTCTGGCGATCCAAACCGACCTTCTCATTCTTGTCATTTCAGAAAAACTATGAAGGAAATAAACAAAAAATACAGAATTCTGGATTGGGAGTTGTTTCTGGAGGTTTTGTCAATTTTTTTAATTGTATTTTTTAACATTTCAACATCAATCTCATTATGATGCAACGTGGGGCTAGTTGTGTTCCCGAGCACCTATTTAACTACAGTCGGTGGGGTTCACCTCAGCCCATACGCAACTCATTAAAAGGGTGAAAAGCAAACATTCTGGGGTCCCCCGGTGTTGCTAACTGCTGTTCCAGAAGCGATTTTTACAAAGCCTCTGGCAGTCATAATGGAGATCCGCAGGCTGCGGCTGTGTCTGAAAAATTGTTGTAATTTAGTGTGGATGTGGGCCAAACCAACTGGACACACAGCAGCACTTTAGTGGCAGCAATCAATCAGCATGAATACTCAGGGTGTATGTGTATCGGCCAGAAACACATTTTTACTATTTTAAAATATGTCTTAATATTTTTTGGACCCAATTTGTTTACAGCCTCACTAAACACACACAAAAAAAAAACGTTACAAAGAACAAATATTTAGTTTTTTTTTTTTAACTTTTTTTTTTTATAAAAGGGGGGGTTCCTCAAACATTTAAATATGTAATTAAATAAAGTTGGGGTAAAATGTTAAAATTAACAAAGAAGCTTCAAGCAAAGGCAACTCTAAACCAGGTATTTCAAGGCGCCTCACAAAGAAAACAATACATCACAGTTTTACAAGCTATTCTTTTCCATGTCTAACTTCATGTAAAAAAATATTAAAAAATTAAAGTGATAAGCCCAGTAACACTAGACAGTAAGCTCAAGTGTTGACATTCTTTCGACTAACTTAACTTTTGAACAGTTTACACAATTAACACAATTCCAACGGATTCTGAATGGAGAAAAGCAGCCTCTCACTGATATCCAACACTTTCCAGTTGTAAAGCTTTTACACAATCAACTTAAGTAGGTTTAGAAAATGAATGAATGAACTACCTGATTCTGTCACAGTGGATAGCAACTTTCAATTGATTGTGTCTCCTCGAGACAATCAGCTGATTTATGTTGATTGTGTAAATGATCAGAGAGTTACAGTAGGTCAAAGAGCGCGTTTCCTAAATCCTTCGACATCATTGGCGTTAAAGGTTTAAATTTGGGACTCTTCTCCCCCCTGAAAGACACTCGGCATTAACCATTTAACACTGAATATTGAAGTTTTTCAATTGTTTACGCAATTTTTGGCGTTTTTGACATGTTCTTTTTTGGGGACATATATCAAGAAAATTTAGCTTAAAATTGTATTTCTGAATATTTCAAATCGTCGTGAATCAGGAGCAGATGCAAAAATGCTGTTTGAAAAAGATTGTTTGAAAAAGATTGTAGGTGTTACATGAAATAGGCCACCTGATCTGCTCCATTCCGATGCATCCCCTGGCAGACAAAGAGATCCACATATGTCTTTGTTTTCCTCGTCTAAGCTGGAATCTGGCTCCAAACTGTACAGCTGGATAGCTACAAAATTGCTCAACAGTTTTGTTGCACCACTAATGTTATGTTGGGGTTGTGAGGGGCTGTAAGATAACGGGAGAGAGTGTAAACAAAGGGCGTAAACAAACACAGGGAAGTGGGGCTGGGGTTACTCTGTGGCGAGCAGAATTTGTAATGAACTACTACTACTGCTCTGCAGAAACTATGTCCAAGAAAACAACACAGATGGTTTTTTTTTTAATGTTGGCTAAAAATGGCATAATCATGATTAAAAGAACAGTTACGATGGTTTAAAGAGAACTTGTCGTTTGCTGTTGCTGGTGACTGTTCTGGTGTTACAGGGTTAAGAGGTTGGAACAGGGCGCTAAACCACCAAAATGGTTCCTAAGAGCGGCTGGGACTGCTTTTTTTTTTTTTCCTAACGTGCTGTCCAAAAGCTGAGCAGATAGGAGGTGAAGGCCTCCTGTGATGGACATATTTTACTGTTACAACAGGGATTGTGGATCTTCTAGGTATGTTAAAAGATGTGCTACTGCTTTTCACTGCCCCCCCCCCCCAATGTTCTAGGTATGTGACAACGATATGACTTTACTTTTTTTCCTTTTTTTTTTAAATTTGCCCTGTCCGACAGCTGGGCAGACAGATGAGAGCTGAAGGCCTCTCGTGTTGGACAACAGGGGTTATGAATCTTCTGACAAACCAGAGGAATGTCTGAATAAACCCCTTTTGGAATCGAGGCAAACTTTATTCATTTTAATCGTATTTGAAAATCTTTGGTGTTGGAAGAGAGAGGAGACAAGCACCCCATCACCACCCAGAAGTTCTGGGCATCCCCCCGCCCCAACCCCGGGTACGAGCCAGGACCCCCCAAGGAAAATCCCCCCCCTGCGCTCCAGGCAGCCACCCACCCGGCCGGTCCAGGAAGGAGCAAGGCAGGGGCCAGCTGTTCCCGCCCATGGTTGCTGTATTCCACATGGCAACCATGGGAGGGGGACCACTGCCAAGTAGCTCCTCCCCCCAAGGTGCATCGCAGGCTGAAACCCCCCCCCCCCCCCCCCCATCACCCTAAAAAGAGATTATAAGAGGAAGAGGGAGAGTCGCTTATAACTTATAAGATCCAAAGCAGCAGCAGCAGTTTCAAAGCTCCTACAGGCTGCAGCAGCTGCTTTCGAGGTAATAAATGAACGTCTCGCTGTTTGTGTAAAAGGCCCTCAATAAAATCCTTCAAACTTGAGTCCCACATGGCTGCTTTAACTAAAGTGAAAACTCCTTCTTCAATAAAAAAGCTTTGAATCGACTCTGGAGTGATCAGATAAAAACTAATGTAATGAAGAGTCCCTGTGTTCTCCATTACGACATTCCAGCCAATATCCAGGTTAAATTTGGTTACAAAAAGGCACTTTAAATTGCATTTTTCTTTGGAAAGTACCCCTTTTTGATGACCCATAATCCTCTAATCCAGTAAAAACTTAAATTGATTGACTTTGGGGCTATTTGAAAGAGCATTTTTAGTAAGTTTGCAAAACCTCTGTGACATAAGAACCACAGTGACACATTTGGAAGCTTTTCAGTTGAATTTGAATTTATGAATCGTCCGTTTCCTGCGACGTTTTATTTTTCCCCCCCACTACCTGCAGATTGAGTGTATTTCTTTCAGTTTTCCTCCCGTCTCTCTTCTTCAAAGGGGTACCTGACCGGCTTATCGGAGAGGGTGCTGAATCATGCAGACGCCGAAACGGCCAACAAAAGGGGACACGCCTCACTAGGTTACAGATATGATTCATGAAAGAGGGCACGGTGCATTTTTCAGTGCCCCCTCCTTCGGTCCACTCAACCCCTGTGAGGGCCCTTCTGAAAAATGATGGGCTTCAATATGCAATTTTTCTCTCGGATGTGAGTGCTCTGTGCACAGACGATAGGCCTGTCAGCTGCAAGACGTGTGCGGCCATTCAAGAGTTTGATGAAGATAAGGTGGGAAAAATTAAAAAATAAGATTAAAACAAATGCCACATCTGTCCGAGCTGCCAGATGTGAAGACAAAAGTGATGATATAAGCCCTGTTTTATTTTAGAAGCACCCAGCTTCTTATGTTTACATTTGCAAATTTGCTTACAGGCTTATGCATATTGAAAAACACAGATTGTAGTCAACCAAAGGGGCTTTTGGGACCAAATGCAGTAACTAATGATCTAAAATGAAGTTTTGGATGAACATTACACAGATACATCTGGGATCAACCTGAACCAAACCTAGTGGACAAACACTGTGTGGCAAAATACTTGGATTATTTGCCTAACCTGCCATGGTTTATCCTCTTGTGTTTTTGCTTCTGCCTTTATTTTTTAATTGGTTGTGCAGGATGGATGTCATGGATGTCCTGAACCTCTGAGGGTTCTGCTGGAGATGGTCACAGTTCTCTGCAATCATTCATTTTTTCAGAAGGATTCTGTCCTGTCCTAATCATGGGAGCATCTTCTGTACATTTTAGACGTGAAGTTCACGACCTTTTTCAGGCCATGAACTACTTTGGTGTCGACAAAAAAAATGTAGCGGCAAAAATTTGACCAAAACTGGTATTTTATAAAGATATTAATAAAAGAGAAACCATCATTCGAGCAACTATATTAGGAGCATCTTCATACATTAAGCTTCCAGATGTGTGTGTTGTTCTGGTCCTTCCCTCTACTGGCTTTTTCTCTGCTGGCTAACCGTAGCATTACCCTCCACACCAGGTACCCAGCTATCCATGACCTACATATTGGGTATAAGTAGAAAAAGACAGAGCTGTGGATCTTTAGCATCCAGCTGTCGCAGCTTTTCCAGTCAGTCATTACCTAAAGTGTTCTAAACAACAATGATTCCTACCTGAATCAATGTTGCTTGCTGTCCCTACCGTGTTTAGGATATACTTGGGTTTTGTTAGGGCATTACTGCTCCACTATCAAAGAAACGGTCAAATAAAGAACACTAGTTTCTTTTTGTTTTTATCTGAAATAAAGACATTATTTAAATTCACTGAGCGGTGTAAAGTTAATGTACCAAAACGTCCTTGGTGATTTGGTGCCTTGTTTATTTGTATTTAAAGACCAGCACATTGAATACAAATCTCATGATGTCTGCAATCTGTCTTTGGAAGCTCAACACAAACCACCTTCTCTAACAAATCGGTCTAATGTGAACCTCGCAGGACTTTACCTGATCAGCAGATCCGCTCTGAGAGTCTCAGATACGTCTTTCCTGCTGCCTGATTTGACGACAACCCAACTTCGGGTTGTCCTTCCCACATCCTCCATAGCACAACTACAGGTTATACTTTCAACAGAAGCCATTACGGCAGCTTTTGGTGTAGAATATTTTAAAAAAAAGCATAAAATTACGTTTTTACAGGTTCTGTTTTTTATGGGCAAATTTTCTTTATTTAAATATTTCCACATGTGTACATTGTCAAAAGAGCTCCTTTTTTTAAGAAAGCCACGACATAACCGGACGCTTTATCAGTAAATATACATAATATATAATAATTATTATGTTTAAAATTGCATTTTAATCAGTGTTTTTCTAAGAAAAGAAAAATACAGAAAATGAACAAACTTTGGCTGGAAAATGAATTAGACCATTCACTGAATCCCAGAATCTGGTTTATATCCAAGTTTTTGGGGGATTTTAAAGATATTGACTGGACATTTTTCTTCTAGTTGTCAGGAGGTTATGGCAGCCATTTAAATATTTGAAAACTAGCAATTAAATCCCTAAATCCTTACAAGAAGAATATATTTGACCCAAATTAAAATATGTCTCTTGGATTAGTCATGGAAGCATTCTTGTAGATAAATGTAAAAATCTGAAAACTGCAAATCAACAAGGTCAGTACCCATAAGAACAGTTTCAGTAAATGAAGAAAATGGTTGATAGGTGAGAGAAGGGAATTCGTCCTTTTCTCCGCTTACACATCATAGATTAAAGGTAGGGTGTGGTGATTTGGGGGATTTGTTACTGCACCGGGGGCCGTTTAATCATCACGTTCATAATACGAGCCACATTTAGCTGCCCGAGGCAATTTTCTAGACTCTGTTACCACAGAACAATAACGCACAAGCAAAGAGCTCTCTCATTTAAAGGTGACATTTGGCGAAAAAAGGTTGCTGCAATGCCACCACTGACTTTGATAAATTATTTTTCATCAAGCAGGAGCAGGCTTTGCACCTGTGCATGCGCCTGACGAGAGACGAGAATGGCCCAGCCACGGGTGCATGGGTGAGCCGGTGCATGAATGAGCGTGGAAGCCGGTGTGTGTCCTCCAGAACTGTGCAACTCAAGGGAGCCTCTCATGGCCTATCCGCTTCCCCCACATGAAAAGAAGTTACTGAGTCAGCATGGGAAACAAAAGGGAACTAAACATGAAATATGAGATAAGAAAATAAACAAAGAGTATACCCTGTAATCATAAAACCCTTTTATTTTTTACCTTGTGCAATTATTTCGGCCTCTGAGTTCATATTAAGGCTCGGATCCAGCTTCCTGAAGCTTTACTTCAGAGCAGCGCTGAAGTACAAAAAGTGTCATATGTGTGTGTACGAGCTATTGCGACTACAAAGGCAGCTACTTCTGTCCTGAAATGTCGGAGAAAGCCAACGAGGCAATCACTGCCTCCTGAAAGCTGTCAGCACTCGAAGCATCCACCCGTCAACTGAACTCCCGCTGTCTTCTTAGCTGCAGGCGTCAAATTTCTCACAGCCCTTCTTTATTTATCTGTGTGGCTCCTCTTAAGAGAGATGTTTGTGTGCCTTTGCACTTACCTCATTGAGGCATTAAATGAAAAGCTGGCAGCATCAGAACAGATTTGGTCGTGTGCTTGAGGGACAGCGCCGAGTGCGTCAGAATTCGCTGATGCTCCACTTGAATCATCAATGTGATAAAAGTTGCCACGTTTGCCGCCTCTGGTGAAGAGCTTCCTCGTGAGGATCCTATGCCGACATAAGGTGCATGACTCACACCCATTTGATGCTCTAATGCAGTTAAAAAGATTTGCAATCGTTTATTTTTGTCGTCTCCTGCGACAGCCATAAAGATTTGGAATTGAATTTGGTTTATTTGTAAGGTGGCAATTTAGGACGAAGGTCAAATCATTAAAGACTCTCTCTGTGATCATTCTTTGGTCAAATTCATAGCATTTCCAGTGGCCTTAGAGTTATGATTATGCCAAAATCAAAAAACAGTTTCTGCAGAGCGGCAATCATTTATTAGAAAATTGCCTCTGAGTTGTGGGCGAGAGTGTTGGAGCAGAGTGAGTCTGACTTCATTTCCCGTCATCCTTTAGTTCACACACTCTCCCACTAGTTTACAGCTTACATATGTTGTGGGTTCACAGCCGGTGAGGCACTGACGTCATCAGTCAGATTTTCAAACACATGAACCCCACATAGTAACTTATTCACCATTTGATTGGCACCAGTTAAAGTGTGTAGTTTCTAATTTGAATTCAACATTTTTCTTCCGTTTACAAACCACCAAAATTGTTATAATTGACTTACTTTTACATATAAATGAAGCTGTAGCACCGCTCATGAGGAAACACATGGATAATCTGTTTGTAGAAGTTGTCCTTTTCTTTCTTCACTTTTAAAAGTCTCTCCGTCTAAATGGAGATCACTGCCAGAGACGTGTCCAACAAATTACTGAGTTTAGACACGCAATCCTCCATTTAGTAATGATGCTAAACAATATTAAAGAATAACTGGACAGCTGCTACCACTAATTCTGTTATTCTTTAGCCGCGGTGTCACATTCTCTAGGATCACCAGCGCCCTCTGCCTTGAGGCAGGCATACTGCGGGCCCCACCTAGTGTTTTTCTAATGTACATTTTTAGTCGATAAAAAGACTAAATGAGTCATAAATGGGCACCAGTCTAACCAGACAGTTTGTGATGAATAAGTTAATGAAGTAATTAAAATGAAAGCATATTTTATTACCATAGAAACAGTAAAGCATATGCATTAGCTGCAGCTGGGTGCAGGGGAGGTACAGCCATCCAGTGCCTCATCTGCCACTTTCTTGTGTATTTGAACTTGAAATTTGTTAATTCGCTACTTAATTATCTAAAGAAATGTTAAAAACCCACAAACAAAAAAATATCATATAACTGACATGTCTGAAAACATTTTTTAAATATATTTTTATTTTATTTACGTAATATTATAGTTTGCCTGCCCTGACTGCATGTCACTGCTTACATACAGACCTTCACAACCCCAACCTAACAATACAGATGCAAAAAAAAGTGGCAAACAACATTGGAGCTATCCAGCCATACAGTTTCGAGCCAGATGCCAGCTCAGAGAAAGGAAAACAAAGGCGTACATGGATCTATTAGTCTGCAAGTGGATCCATCAGAATGGAGCAAAGCAGGGAGCTTGTGGCCCGCAGAGTTTAGATTTTACATAACAACAGTAAGCTTTTTAAAACTGCTTTTCTTTTTGTCTGCTACTTATTCTCAACAATTTGAACACAGAAATACTCAGAAATGCAATTTTAAGCCTAATTTATTTTTATTTAATCAACAGAAAAATGGCTCAAGAACACATTAAAAACACCAAAAACACAATTTTCAGTGGCGTGGGTCTTTAATGTAAAGGGTTGTCATAACCCAAGACATTCCACACATTCTATATCGTAATAATCCAATTAAATCCAGATTGTACTTATTTTACTTTCATATCAACAGATTAGATCAAAGGGTTTATTAGTATAATCCCAAACTAACCAAGCAATTTTCCTCTTAAAGGAGGAAAACTTTCTCTGAATGGATCATTAGGGCAAAACCTCTGGCAGAAGCTGATTTAGAAAAGGTGACCATCTGTTGTCTGTGGTTGGGATTTGAGAACAGTGATACCCAACCGTTTTTAGGTTGGAGTGTACCAGGCTGAAATGGGCGTCCAATTTTTTTGTCTCTTGCCTTTTGAGGGTAAAGTTTATCTTCATTCTTTGTAAAATATCTGTTCCTGGTTTAAACTTTACTTGTACACTACATTTCATGCAGTCACCATTAAAATCTGATATAAATGTGATTTTCCTTTAACCCATAACTGTCAAAGTTAAGGTTAAAAAGACACCAATGTTATTCTCAACTGACTTATGAGATGTAGACGAAAAAAAATGAAAGCAGTCACGAAAACTGATATTTTATGAATATAATGAAAAACAGGAATCCACGGTTTGAGAAACTTTATTAGGAGCATCCTCATAACACTAAACAGCTGCTTGCTGAATGTTATGCAATTTTAATATTGTGTGTAGGAACAACTGTCACAATAAATTCATATTTGGAGCCGTTTCAAGAAAGTAGCGGATGTATTTTCTACACGTGACTGAGCGATTGGTTATGTGTTAAGAATGAGGACGTGGTGGGGAGAACCTAATAGTTTTCTAAAATAAAAAATCCTTCAGAATCACATTATAAGGAAAACAGAAAAATTGTAAGTCTTTCTTTCTTTGTTGCCCTGTACCAGCTGTCCCACAGAACAGTACCGGTAAATGGCCCTGGGATTGGGAACCACTGTTCTTGAGAGATCACAAATACAGAAGTGCTTGAACATTTGTTAAAAGAAAAGTGGTAAGTGCCTAACTCTGTAACACTAGAACATAGAGCTAGATAAGGACAACATGATCAGTAACCCAGATTTAAGCCGATTTATTCAACAATTTCAAATGGCCTGTATTTCAACAATTAAGCCCTTTTAGCATATTTGACGGAGACCATTTCTAAAATCCAACAGCAAGAACCGCTCGTATAGAAAGAGAGGATACAGTACAGGCATCAAAGGTTAGCATCTGTCCCGGCTGGGGTGTGCAAGTAGAGTGGTTAGTCTATGTTCCCACCTTGCCTGACCATCTGTCAAAGTGTCTTTAGACAAAACACTTAACATAACTTCTGGTGGTTAGAGGTTGGTGGTGCCATTCATGGATAATGGGAGGGACTGTAAATCACTTCGGACCTTAATCACGGAAGCTATATCAGCACACGGCATTTAGCATTTATGTTCCTGGACAGAATGAAAGTCAAACTCTCTTTGAAAGAACACTAAAAGTCCTCTTAGTCTAAAACATGAAAAAAATTATGTTCAAAGAATGTGTGAGACTATTTAATGTGACTAAGCATCACTTTATATTTTGTTGACCATTAGATAAAGATAAACTACAAGGGTGGCTGGCTTCACTCTGAATACTTTCATCATGGCAGATTGTCTCCCCTACTGTATAATCCAGAGAATACAGGGGTGTGCAATTACCAACAATATCAACATTTAGACTAATGTGACTGTTGCACTTCAAAATAGTCAAAACTAAAGAAATGTATGTCTATAGTACACAACACTGCCTCAAGACCACGTTCAAGTACGTCATCCTTTTTTCACTAATTGAGCTTTGTCATCTGCATACGGTGCTTTGCATTACATTACCAGGCAGAGATAATAAAAGTTTTCTTAGGCCCACCAAGTGACGCCACTGGCACAAACATGCAAATGTGATACAGTAATACAATGTCAAGGTAATGTTGTCTTAGCATAAAGGGCTTGTACATTGTCCCTTATGCACAGAAGTATGCACAAAAACTCACATACAAGCTATTTTTATCACAAAAAAATAAAAACTGTCAGCAGCCTTGTTCTACCATTTCAGCGTGGGCCTTTCCAATATGTTGTATATCTACAAAGTACCTCTTGTTTAAAATACTGAGCATCACAGGCAAACAATTCCCAAAGGGGAAAGTTTTCAGCTCCCCTTGGAAAGTGTCTGGTATATATAATATATATAGAAGTCCTTTAAACAGTTGCACTGGCCAAATTAGTACTCTGGTCCCCTAGCAACGGTTCCCTCTGGGAGGAAGTCGTAAGCAGACGTTTGGAAGCTCACGTCACTTTCTTGGATGCTGATTTCTTTTGTCTTTTTTAAACAAAACCTATACACAACGTTTTCCCAGAATATTTCTTTAGAGTATGCAGAAGCAGGCTGCTTTAAACATCCAGGGGTGTATTAATTATGGATACAGGCGCCTATTGTTCCGTCCAGTGTCTCACAAACAGTTGGCAGCAGGGTATTTGTATAATGGACCTGTCATTCATTGTTTGTTTTTTGAGGAAACCTTGGAGCATAAGTGGAAAGACAGCTAGCTGACAGCTTGTGTTACATTTTTGAATGCATTTCCTCTACTGTCCTTTAGGAATGTGGAACAAGCAGGTGGAAAACAAAACTGAATTTGACGTTTTCTGACATCTGGACTGCAAATCTTTACAGAAGATGAGCTGCTTTTAATTCTATATCAAGGGTCAATCTTAAGAGCTTTCAGTTTAATCAACACTAATGGTTTTTTGAAAAGAAAAATAAGAATTTTGTTTGAAATGAAAGCATTACATTCATTTGTATCACTAAGAATGTGTTTAATTCTTTACAGTTCTTTGGCCTGCAATGTTCCCTTTGGAAACCAATGGTAACAACAGTCGTTCTGTATAATCTATATTTAATTGGATCCTTTTGTCTAAACACATCAAAGATTATGATTTTATGAGTTCTATCAAAAAGTGAAACACATTGTGAGCATGTAGTAATTGCAGAGGAACAGTTTGCTAAGTCTACCTTTTGCTCCCTTTTTCTTGAGGTTGGTTAAATTAATAATGGCTTCATAAGTGGTGGACCACTGTGTATTAGGGTGTAATTTGTGTATTTTCCATTCGTAAAGCCTTTTATTTACCTTCGTAATTTAACAGAACCTAACCAAACACTTTTAACTGGCATTGTATTCTAAAAAAGCCCTCTTTTTCAGAAATATTTTAGATAAATTTGATCAAATCTACCAGAAAAATCTTGAAATGTTGCCTCGTTAACTGAGCATGAGAATTCAGTTAAAGACACCTCTACATAATTTATTTTAAACAAGAACTGGTAAATGTTGGTTCTAGTCCTTAGCTTTACCCTTTTGTGTGCTCATCCATAATCAGGGTCAAATCTCTTAGATGGTAAAAAGCTAAAAAGATCCTTAATGTTTCTCTGTAGAAGATTTCCTCCAGTGTTATGTGTCGTCCCATACCATCACAGTGTCTCTATCAAAAGATTTAACAAGGCAGTTTTCAAGCAGCTGTCTAGTTAGCTGTTTGGTGATTCTGCTCTTTCTACTCTTTACTAATACAAGTATGCTGTCATCCCGCACAAAAGAGTTTAAGTGATATCTCATTCATATTCCGTAGAGTTACAGGTAGATATGGGCTGTGTCTGCAGGTTAAAAATGGGAAAACACCTTAAAAACAGGTGGCCCACAGGAAGTATCAAGGTTGCAGACCACAAAGTGAACCTGAACAGCAAAAATATTCATGCACTTTCTTTTTAAATGGGCATGCTGCCGGTGACAGGTCGTAGCAAATGCCTAAACAACATGCATGGTTAAGTAAGGGTGAAGTAAGTTAGACACATACGTGTCGTACAGATTAACCCTAACACTAGTTAGTTAGCGTTGTTCATGTGATAAGTGCACTCTCCTTTTACGCTGATTATGGAAATTAGGAAAAAATTAGACAGTAAAATTGTAGTTAACTAACCTGTTTTCCCATTTTTCACCTGTAGACAGCCCATCTCTACCTGTAACTAAGTCATGGCTAAGACTTACATTTCTTTATTTTTGTGTAGATTCTTTAAGTTTATTCTCATAAAGATCACTGTTGTGTCCTTTTCAAGCATCAATCCAGCAAAAAACGCTTAGTGATTCCAAAAAGTAATCCAGCAGTGATACTTTAACTTATTCTTGTTCATTTGTTCTATTAACTGTTTTTTTCATTCAATTAAGCAACTTTTATATAATTTTGTGCAGTGATGTTAGTACCATTAATCCACTTGTCGGGAGTAAAGGGAGGCCGTCACAGTCTGTGGTTTTTCCTGGCCGGGATTGCTGTGGCTGGGCCTCCTCAGCCCTCTGGTGATTATCCTCCACACCTGTGATCAGCCTTTCCAACAGTTTGTCTTCAGTCCTTTTATTCCTGCTGTTTATCACTTGGTTGATTCTTGTCTCTGGTTGCACACTCACCTGGCTGTTGGCCATTTTGCAAAAGGCGCTTTTTCCACGGTTTCTTGAAGAAAACTTCCATTATCTTTTCACTTGATAAGACTGAAAAAGACAAAAAGCGCTTCATATGGTATACTATGCCACTTCGTTGGGATTTTTTTGTAACACAAAATGTCAAAATGAAAAGACAAACCTCATCATTATGTAATTTCAGTGTATATGCAAATGGGCAATCAGTGAGACTGAAGGGGATACTCAAATGCATGAGTAATATATGAATATCATAATTAGCTTAATTGCAGTAGGGTACATAATAAGGCCTAAACATTTTGGGCATATAGCAAGGATGAAAACTGGTCCTATGTGAATACACGTGAAAAAAGTGAAAAAAGTTGTGGTCTTTTTGTAAAATTTTTACAGATGGATCACGAATGTACCACGTTAAAACCACAGAAGAATTCGCAATTCATTAGTGATTCGTGCATCGATTACGTAGTTTTACTGTGATATGCGCGCTGTATACATAATATAAAAGTTATACATTGGTGGTACATGCATGAAACGTCAGACATACAGTACACACCAAAAGTTTGGACACACCTTCTAATTTATTTGAATGCAAACTTTTGGTCTGTACTGTATGTGGAATGTTGTGGAAAGCCACACATTTGTGTCTCACAAAAACCACGTGCAATTACAAAAGATTTATGTAATAATTGCGTATAAACTACATAAAATAAACTGCGTAATTCCCATCCGACCCAAAAATTTTGAACAGCTCAAAACCAAATTCACCTACATTTGGCCAAAACCCTCAAATGACATCTGTGCAGACTGACGAATGATGAACAAAGGAAAGACTTCTGAATTACACTGACCAAAACTATAAATGCAACACTTATTGCTCCCATTTTTTATGGTATGAACTCAAAGATGTGAAACATTTTCCACATACACAAAATAACCAGTTCCCTGAAATATTGTTCACAAATCTGTCTAAATCTGTGATAGTGAGCACTTCTCCTTTGCCAAGACAATCCATCCCACCTCACAGGTGTACCATATCAAGATGCTGATTAGACAGCATGATTATTGCACAGGTGTGCCTTAGACTGACCAGTGTACAGTCAGTGTACATACATCACACATGAATCACGAAAGACAGTCAATTTCAGGTGTGGAAAATGCACAAAATGTAAGTAATGGCTGTGTGACACGGCCTTTAAGTTAGGAGGATTTTAAGAAGTGGAAGCATACCAAAGCTTTTGTTGCTTTTCTTTCCTCAGACTACCATGATGGTACCATCTGTGACGCAGAGTGATCAACCTCTGATTGGTAGATCGCAGGCTCGGTTCCTGCCTGTGTCAAAGCGTCATTTGAGCAGGACACTGAATGAACCCCACATTGCTACAGGTGTTTGTAGGTCGGGGCCACATAAGGCAGCTAAGAGAGTGTGAATGTGTTTGTGATTGAGTAAAAGTGCTTTGAGTCCTAAATCACGATAGAAAAGCACTAACCATTAGCCTCCTTTGACATTAAAAATAGAACCAAGAGTCCTATTCCACTGTTTTATTCTTGGCCTTTTTTTTTACAGTTGATGATTATAAGAGTTGCTAGACTATATTTAGTTTAAAAATATATTTTCAAGATGCTAATCTTAAAATATAAAATCCTTCAATAGCTCTTTATGTGAGATTCTGCTGAAATTTACATTAAAAAAACTGGTTCTTTTGTGGTTTTGAGGTGTACTTCTTTATATTTCAATATGTTTTTCATCAAGTTTTAAACTAAGTTTCCCATCTTGAGGTGCACTGGTCAGAAACAACCGGAACTTTCTCCATGTAATCACAGTTAAGGATTACAGCAGTCTGGCCCAGGCCCTCATTAATGTGTTTCACCACCATCCTGTATTTGGAGTCTAGATCTATAGTTTGAGGTGCCCCAGAGGAAATCCTCTTTTTTTTTTTTTTAAACCAGTCTGCCTCATTCTTCAGTGTCAACCTGCCCGCTGCTGAGTGTGATAAAACTCAGCCCAAGTCTGAGTGGGAGAAGAAGAGCTTTCCGGTTTTTCCTCGCTGACTGACAGCACAGGAGGGTCAGAAAAATGCGATGAGATGTGATGGGGAATGTGGGAGAAGGAGGATGGACAACAGAGTGCAGGAAGGTTGGATATTAGCAAGAAAGCATTACAGCAAAAATAAAATAAATATACATTCCTACTCCTCTACACACAGCAACAACTTGACCCCAGAGTCCTGTTTATATGAAATATACAAAACTATGCCAGAGACGGTTTTAACCATGTTCATATTCCCTTCTCTCTTTACGACATGGGTGGGCAGTAAACGGTTGAATGCCTAATTTACCCTATATTGGATAAGTGCTTCTTTAACTAACACAGTGCTCACACTCAAAGGGAGCAGCAGATAAAAGACAACTGCCAACCTTCAGTGTAGGATTTTTTGATTTTTGTCAGCAACTTCAAACTCTTCCAAAGCACACAAAGGAAACCGGATAGGCTCAATGATTGGCAGCTCAAAAGGAACGATCAAATACGCTATTATTTTACACTTCTTGTGGTAAAAATAGTCATTACTTGTCCAGGATTTGTTACTAAACCTCTTGAGAACCGGCTCTGACGGTTGACGGATTGTGAATACACTGAGACAGCTCTCTTAAAAAAAAAAAAAAAAAGAAACTATTTGTGGATTGTCCCTTCTTTTCTTTTGTTTTTCCAACCCATTTGCTAATTCAGTTGAGGAGATGCTGTATTCGTTGTTTCTCCTATTCGTGTTATGTAGCTCAAAGGTGAATAATCAAGCGGATCATGAGGCTGCATGAGAGCGTTTTCTGTGCACATTTTGTTCTCAGCCATTCATTTTTCTTCTCTGGCAGATTTTTGGACCGGATGTTCACTGCTGAGACCAAATTACACTTGCTGATGCAGAACATGGATGAAAAAACGGGGGGAAATTACCTCTTATTTTTGCCCGATAACTGTGATCATGATAATGTTCATTTCCAACCATTAGACACATCCAAAGATGCATTAGTGGGCAGAAAAAAAAGTGCTTTTGTGTACATTAACACATTAAAGTATTAAAGGGTTTCCCTTCCAATATTTTTTTTTCTCAAAAGGTTTCTTTAGACCAAATGTTTTGCTACATCTTTAAAAGACAAAAAAAGGCAAACAGTAAAAAAAAAAAAAAAAAAAATCAGATTTAGAAATTTGTGCCAATCCAACAATTAAGGTTAAAAAAAACCCAGATAGATTACAAAATTTAAATGGAAAAGACCAAATATATTTAGCAGAGTAAATGGAGACATATTTTCTGAATTATGCAATTTTTACTTTCAAACGGTATATTTTTAAATTAGGATTTACCTAAATTTAATAAAGATTGTACTTTTGTTGTCTAATTTTACTTATTTTATGTCTTTTTAACATTTTGGTCCTTTCTTTATTTTACCCTGACATGAGAGATGCCAAAGTAAAATTCCGATGTACTGTATGTGCAAACGGCAATAAAACCTTGAACTTGAACCAATATTTATCTCTCATTTTAACACTGTAAATACATCTTTTTTAGGCTACTTTTTTTTTAAACAAAATATTTTTTTGTTATGTTTTTTTTTTCTTTTAGTTTTTTATCAGTTTTTCTTTTTTGTCTCAACCCATTTCCTATTTTCAGATAGTCCTATAATCAGCAAACCGCGTTGCTAGAATGGCAACAGTTATGTTAAAAAAACTGCTAAGAATAAAAAGACAGTCAAGATGAGAAATTAAAATGCATCAACTGCTTCAGCACAGTTTGTCTTTGATGGGGGGTGGAGTACTCTTCCCACAGGCGGAGGAATTTAAGTATCTCAAGGTCTTGCTCATGAAAGATCGTAGCGTGACATCGACAGGCGGACTAGATCGGCATCCATTGTCATGTTCTCTTTGTTTCGGTCCGTTGTGGTGAAAAGGGAGGTTTCAAATTACTGGTGGATCTTTGTTTCAACACCTACATTCAAGACCAAAATGGTGAGGAGCCCAGTTACCGGTTGCCATATCAAGAGGAGCCAATTGAGGTGGCTCGGGCATCTGGTTCCAGATGCTTCCTGGATGCTTCCCTGTGGAAGAGTTCCAAGCATATCGCACTGGACAGAGATCTCCCTAAAGGAGGCGGAGAAAGTGGGGGAAGTCTAGGCTTCTCTGCCCAGACTTCCCCCTTGACCCGGTTTAGGGGGGAAAAATGGATGGATGCATGGATAAAGATGAGAAATTCAAATGCATTGAAATGCTGCTCCTAAAAAATGTCACAGTAAATTTTGGAGTCATGTCAAAAAGGTTAGAAAAATGTGTCAGAATTATAAGCAACATTCCAAATTCAGCTATTTTATATTGACTTTCATGAGAATATTCTGAAAGTTATAGAAATGTGTTTCTGTATTGTTTTGTAAATCTGTCCTTAAAATATCCACCTTCTTGAGAAAACGTTAAGAATATACTTACAGTTTGAAAAAAAGAAGCACATATTTGGGAAAAGTTCAAGAAATTCTGAAGCATTGAAACATAGACAACAGAGTTTAGCTCACAGTTCTGGTACTTTGTTGCAGATAATATTCTTTAGACCTCCCTAATGTAGGATATAAAGAAAGGCACAATTGTCATATTAAAGCAATTCATTCTCAAAGGTGTAACCTGCAGTACTGTTAATTATTTTTAAAGAAACTTTACTTTAATTTCACAGTATTTAAGTTTTCTTTCTTTACTAACCTGCTGTTGTCTGAACATAAAATAAATTAAAGCTCCACTCTTGGTTACCACCCCAGGTGAGACCCCCCCCCACACCCTGTTCAACAAATGTATCAAATAAAAAAAGTTGCATGTCCCCCCCCAGTCAGCATTCATTGTCCTGTAATAGCTTAGCAATTGAGTACGGCTGGCCTGCAGACCTCAGATAGCTCTTTTCATGCTGAGCCTCTAGGCCCGGCGCTATAATTTACAGCGTTAAAAACCCTCTTCTTTATTAATTATTGTTTCTGCACTTCAGTCACTACTGTTTTTGTGTGATCCACTTTGGGTCACGTAAAGAACCGTCACCTAGCAACAGAAAACGGTGCAGAAAGTGGAAAGCACCAGCTTGTGTGTGAATTGGATTTTATTGAGCTTTGGGGCCATTTTTGGCTTGGCTTCCTTTATTGTGTTTTAGTTAACTTCAACCCGAGGTCTTGTATTGACGCAATGGTTTCATTTGAAGTGGTTGCGTCAAGACTTTTAAATGTGCATTTGAATTTTGTCAATTTAAGTTGTGGGTCATGCTCTTCCACTGACTGGTCAAACCCTATTTCCAGTTTTTTTGTTTTATCTTCTACATTTGCTAGCGTCATCCTACACTGAACACTGGTGGCTGGTCACCTTTGTTCAAACAGGGAATGCGTATGCACACAGAAATGATACATGCTTGACATGTGTTTACTTTTGAGGCAAACGTATGTGCATGTGATTTAATCTTTTTGTTGAGCATGTGTCAATATATATGTGTGTAAAGGGTTTTGCAGCCTGCAGGTAAGTCTGTAGTTAGGATAAGTCAGTGTGTGGACAGGCCCAGCCCTCTTTGCAAACATTTGCTTTATAATTTATTTCAAGCACCTTGACTTCTCTATTTGTAATTCTGCCCTCTCCAATTCTTTAACCATTCTCAACCTTATTTACACCCTCCTTTTTTTATCTGGTACACTTGTCCCCCACCCCTACTATCCCACTGTCCCGCTGTCTTCTGTCTGGCTCCCCAAAAAAAACACTAACTAATGTAGAACTAAAGCTCAGCCTCAAATGTGAAAGGAGTTCATTTAAAGATACACCTCGTGTATCTGAAGCTACATCTATTTTCCACCGTTCATCCAACTCGGAGGCGTTCCCAGGCCAGCTGATAGACGAGAAGTCTCTCCAGTTGGACATGCCTGGAACACCTCCCCAGAGAGGTGATCAAGAGGCATCTGGACCACATGCTGTACTCCAAGCTTTTCTCCAGGTGACAGAGCTTCTCACCCTATCTCTAATGCACACCACTAAAAGTGCGTACTGCCATCTCAAGAGACACCCTGAAAATGAAATGTACAATTGTCGTGCGTGTGGCAAAAGTATCGTAATGTTTTTGGAATGGAAGTTATACGCACTTATCATGTACAAGTGATGCTGTGATTCCAGGTATTAGTAAAGTGTGAGTACTGGGTCCTTACTAACAGCATGCAAATTGCGGTTAGCTGATACATAAGTGCCTGTAGGACATCAAGCCGTCTACACTGACTAATTTCCTTTTTTTTTTTTTTTTTTTTAAGGAAATTAGTCATGGAGAGCACACATCTTTAGCAGGCAACCTTTAGCAGCCTTGAACTTTCTCTGAACTTAACTAACTTCTTAAACTACATTGAGACATTTTCTTAATGGAACTTTGCCTCAAGGTTATTTTTCCTATCGTTTATCGTCTAAGACTCCCGAAGTTTGAGGACCTTTGAAAGAGAAAAGCTGTTCTCTGAAATGCTGGAATTAGACCGGCTGCTGAAAGGAAAACATGCTGTAAATGTTGATGGAAGTTTAATCTCAAAGTCAGGGTGGCTGCTTGGTAATTTACAGAAGGTGAACATGTAGGTGACAGCTCTGCTGGCTCAAGTGAAGGGAAGTATGACAACCACGCTGGATCCTGCCTCAATGTCACGGATGATGCATGGCAAAATAAATAATCAATGAAGTTAAAGTAGGGGTGATGCTGTGAGTATATAATGAAGCCGAAGGAAAGATTTCGACAACATAAAATTTTGCTTTAACATGGAAGGCTTGAAACTGAAGCCGTCAATTTATATTGATAAAAGCAACAGGGGAGAGAATGAATGTACTATTCATGAAAGATGCTTTTATGGCCAGCACGTGCAGCCACATAAATTGCCTTGTTTAATAAAACACCCATATACATCAAGTTTGATGTTTGGCTTTGATCCTGTAGTGAAATAAAGTCTGGACTTCTTCTGTTATGGTGAACAGAGGTCAAGCTATGACACTTCCTCATATATTTTTGACAGATTATGACTCATTAATACTGCCCAACACAGATACTGCTTAAAACCAGAGCTCCCGGCTCTTTACTGTTGCTTATGAGGTTATTTGCCCATTCCTTTAAAAACTGAAACCAGCTTTCATTGAACACAGCCTGATGGGCATTTTTTCCCTGGAATAAAAGAGGTGTAATATTTTTCTTAAAGGATCAAATGTGGAGCATTCATATATAAAAGAACATCTGCTCAACCAAAGCAATTAAGACAATCAACCACCAGGGCAACAGACACAAAAAAAGGCAAGAAGTGGAAAGCCTCAAGGACACGTTTTAACATTCCAGAATCAAAAGTACCTCTGCAGCCAGAGAAAGGATTGTGGTCTAAAACTGGAACGGATAGATCTAGAACTTTCCCTTAGGGCTAATTCTTTCTGAGCAGCAGAGAAAGTGATCGGGACCTGCATGAAAACAGTAGACCACCTTTCCCACGCGTGTTCTATCCCCTGACAAAGTTCTGAGGAATTCAGCTTCATAGCTCTAAGTGATACAAAGCAAACACGGAACAGTAGGAAGCATAAACATTAATGCTTAGATAAGCAGAGGGTGTGGCCTTATTCATCCCGCAGTGACCTGAAAGTAAAACAAGAAGAAAAAAATTACATTTTTGCTGTACAGCTTGAAGCTTCTCTGCTCTGCAGGCCTGCCCAACCCTGGTCTTTACGATCTACGTCTCTGCTTGTCTTTCAGGCTTTCCTGCCGAGCAGATTAGCTGGATCACATTAAACAAAGATCCTGATGGGCTAAACAAACATGACGCAATCATCTGCATGCAGAGAAACATTCGTTGGAAAATAATAAGGGTAGTTGAGCTTTGAAATGAGGATTGAATTACTTTTATTCAATTAAAAAATGTAGATTGAGTTCTCACCTAAAGCCTGAACTATAGAAAGTACAGTGTTTTCTGCACAATCGGGCGCACCAGATTATATAGTGCATTATCAAAGAATGGTCTGTTTTCAAGTTATTGTTCTGTTATGAATAAAAATTTTTTTTAAATCTTTTGTTAGTGAGTTAATTATTTTCTATGTGTGTTTTTTTTGCCAGGTATTGCAGTTCAAGGCATTTATTTGAATAAATCGTATTGATAATCACACATGCTAGCATGCTCAGACTTTGTCGTGTTGTTTGAAAGAGTCATCTGTTTTCATCTCAAGTTAGAGGACCCGATGCCAGTATGTGTTGAAATTTTCAATTTGTGACCTTTGATTTTATCAGTATATTATTTTTGAGTTATGGACACTAATGATGCAGTGCTATGCATGTACTGTACATGTGTTGATTGTATGCCTCACCCTTTCAAATTCATTAAATCTGCTGACAACCCTCAACATTCTCCAGAATTGTTATAAAAGAGTTCAAAAGCTCCTGCATAGCACATGCATGAAACGCATCGAGCTATAAGGCACTTAAGTGGAACAAAAAACTCAGATAAGTATGTACTCCAGACTTTATTAAATGCATTCACAGTAATTGTAATACTTGTTCATAACGTGCTACACACTTGTCACGTTAGTGTTTTCACAATTTCTGTAATTCAAAACCTTGTTTGCAACATGTAAAAAACAGACTGATCCCTCTAAAACAAACATTATTGCAAATACACTAAATTCCAATGTTGTCAGTAACACACCATGTTAAAATACTTAAAATAACACCAAACCTTGTTTACAGCCCTTTATAAAAGATTTAAAGGGTGCCGCTGTTCTAACAATCTATACCTTGTGAGATTTTCCTACCTGTAGCAATAAAATGATGGTTGAGATTGAACGCACCATTTTGATATTAGGTCGTAAACACAGCAGGGTGGGGCTAGGACAATTTGACAGGGGGGCATGCTGGCATCACTCACAGGTTAAAATTAGTGTATTTATACGTAGTATGTTGTCCACCAGTTGGTGTCGTGTGCAGGTGGAGAGTGCAAGGAATGAGTGCAGCTGTGCTTGAACAAAATGCCACAAAAATGGCAAAACACACCAATAGCTTTATGGGCAGCCCTCCAAAATAGAAAATAATGGTGTTATTTCAGTCAATGCATGTGCAGCGAGTGTGGACTGGAAAAGTTTATAGGTAGGAAGGATTTACAGAACACCAGAATTATATGATACCAAGTCTTTCATTTATCAGAACAGAGCTATGAAAGAAAAAGCCTAGAGCAATATTTGCAAAATTTGCAATGCTTTGACATTTTGCACCAAGACTCTTTCAACTAAGTGGCAGTCATGCTTGTAAAGAGTAAATAAAAAGAGAGAAGAAGCCCTCCCTGCTTGTTGGACACCATGGGCTAAATGTGCGTTCAAGCACGTTCTTGAAATCATGTTACATTACAGATGGTCCATAGGTTAGGAAGTGGGTATACAAAACCAATTAATATTGTCCAACCATCCTGCCATTTTTTAAACGTCCTATTTTTTTCAAGCAGGGGTAGGTGGAGGTAAGTACCAAAACTCAGTGTCAAGTTGGTACTGGTACTGATAGATACTATATTACTGGTTCCGTATAAAAATGTGGATTTTAGAGCTTTATTTCTTTGTTTGGTTTCAGACATGTCAGTCACTTGTATTCCACAGAGTTTTGTTGTACAAGTCTAGCTAATAATTTGTGACTTTCTAGCGATCGTGGGCGGGCTCATATAAGTAAGGGTTAATGGCCGATGAAGTATGCATTATCACTTTTTAACGCACGCCGTGGAAGCCTGAACTGTCTGACGCGAAGCGGAGGTGCGTTAAAAGAAAGTGATAATGCACACTTTATAGGCCATTAACCCACTTATACCATGGTCACTTACAAAAGCAATAAAAATTAACCCGTTTTTTGTCCTTAATTCTTGTTTTTTTTCCCGATTTGGATCGCTTTTCCTGACAAAAAGCAGACTATCGCGCTGCACCACGTAACAGATAGTCCGCGTCGCGCTGCACCACTGCTGCAGACAAGATTCTGCAATATAAAGCGATATATATATATATCTATGCTGATCGTCTTGGTGGGTTGAATAAAGCATCAGTTCAGAGAGAAAAGTCTCCTCTTACCGCTTGTTTTTGTCCAAATGATGAAGCAAAAGGTTGTTTTAAAGAAGCCGGCGCAGTGATACAAAACATTTAAGCTTGGTGACCGGAACTTCTTTTTTCACTGTGTGGTTATCCTGTGGTCTATCACTTTTTAACGCACACCCAGCAGCCAATCAGAATCGAGTATTCACCCAGACCATGGTATAAGAATATAACAGAACAGGCCATGAGGGTGGGAAGAGCTTGAGTTGGAATGCCAAAGGCGAAGAGAGCGAAAGTTTTGCTGTACTTCACAGCAAAAGATTTCAACTCTGCAACCTGATGGAATGACTTATGATGTAAATAATTCTTTCGTTCGCACAAATTGATTAATGCATGGGAACGGAATATTATTTTGTGGGAATAAGATATTATTTCGTTCGCACAATGTAATTATTGTGTGGGAATGAGATATTAATTTGTGGAAAAGAGATATTTATTATTTTACCCATGTCAGGTCAAGGGCTCAGTACTTTATTGCACAGCATTACGTCGTCTTTGAGTCATTGTGCCCACCTGAAGACCCCAGTGACCTGCTTCCACGCTTACACTTCAGATTGTGGGAGATAATGCTAATAGAACACTCTTTCGAAAGAGGGGACTTTTTATCGTAAAGCAGGGGTGTCAAACTCATTTTCACCGGGACAGGAGGCTCCGCCTTTATTTATACAGACACGTAACGTTGCGCTGTACAAAATAGTTCCCAAACAAAACATGTTGTGATATTCCTCGAAATCTAACAGTACGCGTTCATGTTGGGTGTTACAGAGTGAAGGAGAACAGTAATGACCCCCCACCCCCACCCCCAACACAAAATCCTCTGGCGGGCGGCCATGTCGCGCACTCAAGAACGCACGCAGCTTGTAAATGAATACAATGGAAATTAGTGATTAGAGCGCAGTAAGTTTGTTGTGTTTCTTCGGGAGACGGAAACTTCTGTTGTTGAATGAGGATGTGCTTCTGAAAGCGCCGCGTCTGAGTGTGTAAGGGAGCCGCGTGCAGCGCAGAGGCAGACAGTGAGAGCGGGCTCCTGACGAGAGAGAGTGACAGGCGTGGTGGGAGAGAAGGAGAGAATAGTCTGAAAGAAAGAGGGAAAGTCTGAACACAGGACTAGCAGAAAAAGTCCATTATCAGCAAAGATGAATGTGTTTAATGTGTTTACTATAGTTCCAATCACGCACCATATGCAGAACAGTGCGGTGATGAGGTCATCGTCACAGCCCTACTTGCGGGCCACATAAAATGACATGGCGGGCCACATTCCGCCCGCGGGCCTTGAGTTTGACACGTGTCGTAAGGATACAAAAATCATGAAGTCCTCTGAAGTCTTTTTTTTTTTTTTACTCTGCATTCGTTTCAAGTTTCGTGTTTCTTGTGAAAGCGATGTCATTGGTTTGATAGATTTTGGCACATTCATGTGTGTATTTTGGAAGTTTGACAAAAGAAAACACAAAAACAACTCTGCATTCAGAGGGAAGATTTTAATCTAAAGCTGGCGATGTTCCACCTCTACTAAATTCCGAGAAATCATCTTTGCAGTTGGAAGAGATAATTAGCATTGTTATTCCTTGTTCAGTAAACAGTAATCACATAACCAAAAGGTGAGGTTTGAACATGTCAGAATGAGGGGACAAGTTATGTTGAGACCTGTGACAAGTTTGAAAAACACAGATTTGAAGTGCATAGATTTCCTCCATGAAAGTGTTATTTTTATCCCCAAGTTAAGCTATTTAAAAAACAAAAGTGACAGGTTTTCACATATTCTGCCCTGCACCTGCCAGCTATGAAGCAAAAATAGTGGTAAATGCAACCTTTGGTGCAGAGGGTTAATAATCAACTCAGCTCTTTTGCTCATTCTTGCATCTGTTTACTCATTCCAGTTATGTAACTCAGTGTTTTCCTTGCAGATTGCAGCTGCAGTGCGTGCTTCTTTCTCTTTCTTACTCATGATACCAATGTGTACCATAACAACAAATTGCCCTTAATCTAGTTTGGGGTAAAAGAGCAGAGGTGGAGTGCATTCGTGCTGCCCTGTTAAAACCTCAGCTGCCTAAGTGGTTTCAAAGGGCCGCAAAACTGTATAAACTCAGTTTCTGTGGATTTGAGAAAGCTGGATTTGGAAGCTGGAATAATTTCTAAAATTAACAATTTCCTGCAAAATAAGGCTCCGTTGTTGCCAGCCTGACCTTTTGCAAAAAGTTTCACTTTAACAAGCAAGGTAAAAACTTTCTCTGCACACAAAGTGTCTCGGTTTAAACAACTGGGTAGATTAAAAAAAAAGAAAAAAAAAGAAACATGTATCTCCTAAATCTATAACTGCCGGGGTAACTGAAAGTCACGTCAAATTTTGGAAACCTTAAAGGGTTCTGGCTGCAGGAGCCATTAGAGATTGTGGACACAAATGCAGTGCAGCAGAGCAGAACAGCCCATGCTGTCAAAGAGAAATAGGGCAGATAAGTTGGAAAGACTTCAACAACCCTTTAAAGCATCTATACCAACCCGAATACCACTGCTAAATTGCTGTGTATCCCTCCTGTGTCTTTTCATTTCATGCAACATTGTACAAAGTTTTATGGAACTGTCAGACAAGGTCGAACTTGTTGTCTGACCCGACATGTGTGATGATCAGCTTCTATCTTGTAGGCAATGAGTGGGAAAAGACAGTTGAGAAATCTGTCAAATGTGAAGCCTCTTGCACTGAGAAATGAGGGAATTACCAGCCACACAAAGGGCTAAACCTCCCAGGTTCCCTCTTTTAGTCTCATTCTAAGGAGCAGACGTCACACAGTCCATGAATGCTTTTTCCTGAATGAGGCGTCCCGATGTGAACGTCTTTTTGTCTTTTTCTTCAATCCTAACAAGACCCAGAATGTTGACGTGCTTAATCCAAATTAATCTGGACTTTTTAGAAATCCATTACTGCCTGGTGGAATTAGCTTTGGGGTATAAATCTCTTGACATTAAGTGAGAACGTTTAGCAGCCACAGAGATTTTGAAAATGTTTGTTCCAGGCCAGCTCATTTGAAGGTTTAACCCTTTAACATCAGAGCTTTAGCTCCAGTGTTCTTTCGACCACCTGGACTCTTCAACCCAGTGACGTGCGGTAAATTAAGTAAATATTATTTCCACTGATCTGTGCTAAATATACCTTTTCAGTCAACTCAACACATTTTCCACAGTTTCTGAGGTTAAAATCGCCTAATTTGAGTGTTGCGCGATCACAGACGGAGCGGAAACTCCGGGTGAGGCTCAGTAGCGCTGTGCTTCACTTCTGACGGTAGGACTCAATGTTAACAGAGACGTGCGGGGAAAAACACTGCTAAAGGCCAGCATAATAGCAGCATAATAATCCCAGACGTGCAGACGTGAGCTGACAGCTGCTTTGTAGCTACACTGGTGCCGTAGAAACAAACTAGGAACGTCTGTCTCCATTGAGAGGAGAAACTCATAAAATAAAGGAAAATGAGGAAAACTTTTCCAACAGATCATAGATATTTTTGTGGAGAAGGATCGACACATGGACTCAAAAAGTAAGGCCAAACATGTTTTTTAATGTTCGTTTTTTTAAAAATAACATGGAAGTAAGTGGATAAAAATGTAATTAAAATCATTTATTTTATTTTATTTTTATGATCATTTTCACAGACAATATTTGATAACCAATTAAAGCACCAGAATTTGAAGTTGGAAAAAAATACCAGAAATAGTTACCGAGGGTCAAATGTACACTTTAATTTGTTTACAGTATATATGAATAATTTATACACAAGAAGAGTGTTCTATCCATCTAGAAAAGAAATATTTTCTGTAGGACAAATATGATCTGGTGTGTATTTTATAAGATGTTTCCTGCTGTTGGATGAATGGTGAAATATTCTGTTCTTTCATTGTAAATCTCAGTGCCTCACCAGTCATCAACCTCACCGCACGTCACTGCTTCAACCTCAATTAACAAAAATCCAGAAAATCCTGAAGTGGAGAAAAGGAACGTTGAGCAGTTATGCCACACTTTACTGTAGTGAATTGGATGCATTCATTGGCATCAGCCAGTGTCAAAGGGTTAAGTTATTGGAAAAAGAAGTGAATGACATTAGTCAATGGTCATTTCGTGAGCAGGTTGGGGTTTAATTCTCGTCAAAGTCCAGCTGTAATGTGTCTTTGTGCAAGACCATTGACCCCACATTGCCACAATCTGTAAAACATCTCCAACTTTGAAAAAAATGTTTGCTAATTACTTGATAATACATAAGATGTCTGTAGTTTAGGATATTAACTTTTTTTTTTTTTTAAAGATTTCTCTTGGACAATTTATTATGTAATCACATGCACCCATACTGTGGGTGACCCGTGTGGGTACTGCCAGCTGGGCCCGTGGAGAGTTGTACGTTTTTAAGTGAGCACAGGTTTCTCTTGCAGTTCCCTTGTGGCTCGTACAGCCACCTTAAGGGTCATCATGAAAATGGAACGTACAATTGTCGTGCATGTAGTAAGGGTATAGTGAAATATCTGTGAGGACAACATATGTTACATGCTCTAATGACCTGTACCAATTTGCCCATCTTTTGTTCACATCCACCTGTAACTTTGACCTACATTGACTGTATTAACGTGAACAGATTTTATTGACTTCACACATATATAAAAAAATCTTTATTTGTGAAGCATTAAAGACATATCCACTTTAAACCGTTCAAACGCTGCTCTGCCTCTAGAGAATCACAAGACATAGAGTTTTGAGCAGCGTGACACAGGCCATGGTTGCAAAACGAGCCGCGCAGCCCCCCCGAGCATCCATGCATCCCCGCATTAGCACAGGCATGTGGTGTAATTTTCAGCTTTCAAATGATAATTAACAATTTTATGTCTCAGCACATAATTGCAGAGGCAAGGAATTGATCACATTATCTCCATTATAAAGTTGCTCAGGATGGTGCGAGCAAAGAAAAACCTCCTCCTCCTCTGGTCCCGTGTGCTTATCTCAGACATTAAAATACTCCAATTCTTTATCCTTATGAGCTCCTTCCTATCCAACTTTCATTTATCTGTGTTAAACGCATAGCTGCATTTGAATAAACTGGACTTTGGTTCCATGATGTAGATGGTCTGACATTAGCAAAGACATTAGGGATGAATGAAGCGATTGGACGACATTAATTTCCACCCACCTGTCCTCTACGCCCTGAGTGTTGATGCATACGATGAACCTCTGATTTGATTAAGTGGACCTAAAATATGCAGATGGTAACTGCTGTACAGTACTGGGAAAGTTGGAACCTTCTTAAAACAAAAGAGATTCACAAATGAACACTACATGAACACTATCTGGAATATACTAAAATGCGGCAAAAATAATATCGTTGTGATGGATGATCACAAGGATTTATGCAATCATCTCTCCAGCTTTTCTTTGCCATATTGGAATGTTTTTCAACAATGCGCTCTGTTTAAGGTCATGCAACAGCATCTTAATCCAATTTAAATCCAGACTGTGAAAATACATTCTTTTTTTCCCCAACTAATCAGATATAGACTTGTTTGTGTTTAGATGAATTCCTTGTGTGCACTTCGAGGTAACAAAGATGAATTGATAGACTTTTTTTTTCTTGTGAAAGCAAAAATGTTGGAAAATTACAAAATGTGCAGACCCTGAATTTACAAAGCAGCCCCAGACCATCAAACTACCACCACTGTGTTTGACAGCTCATTTGTAAAAGGTAGTTTTTTTGTGCAAATTGTGATGGCATGTGCGCCTAAATGGTTAATCTCCTGCTTTTGGGGGTAGAAAACTGGTCTTTTAGTTATGGTTATGGCAATTTTAGCCTCAATCGAAAAACCTGTGTTGTTTTCTAGGACATGTCAGCCAAGAGAAGGAAAAGATGTTTAGTCGTCTACAAGTGGAGGCATCAGAATGGAGCGGAGCAGGAAGCTTATGGACCGCCCAGCATATTTTCTACGTAACAAATATGATGTTCCTGATTCACAGTGATTTGAAAAAGGAATTTCTCAAAAATGCAATTTTGAGCTTAATTGTCTTAAAATATGCTACATTACCAAAAGTATTGGCTTACCTGCCTTGACTCACATATTAACTGAAGTGCCATCCCATTCCTAACCCGTAGAGTTCATGTTGTGCTTCCACCTTTTGCAGCTACTGCAGCTTCAATCTTCTGGGAAGGCTGTACATAAGGTTGAGGAGTGTGTTTCTAAGAAATTTCTGACCATTCTTCCAAAAGCACATTGGTGAGGTCACACACTGATGTTTGTGGAGGAGGCCTGGCTCTCAGTCTCCATTCTAATTGATCTATAAAGAGTTTTCTCTTTGCAGCCTCGAAACCCAGACTTGTCCATCAGATTGCCAGATGAAAAAGCGTGATACATCCCTCCAGAGAAGGTGTCTCCACTGCTCTCCACTGAGTCCAGAGGTGCTGTGCTTCACACTACTGCATCTGACTCTCTGCATTGCACTCTGTGATGTGTGGCTCTCCGTCAGTTTACGTGGCCTCCACTTGGTGGCTGAGTTGCTGTGGTTCACAAACTGGTCCATTTTGTTATGATAGAGTTGACAATTGACTGTGGAATATTCAGGAGTGGGGGAATTTGTTGTTCAAGTGGCATCCTATGACTGTTACACGCTGGAATTCACTGAACCCTATTTTTCCCAAATGTTTGTAAAAAAAAAAAAAAAAAAGCCTTCATGCCTGAGTGCTTGATTTTAAACACCTGTGGTCAGACCAAGTGATTAGGACACCTGATTCTGATCATTTGGACGGATTCCAAATACTTTTGGTAATATAGTGTATTTATGTATTCATTTATTTAACATATTAAAAGCATGGCTGCAATGAGCCAGAATCAGCCCAAAGGCTATTTTTCATCTGTAGTGTCCGGACAGGTGTTAAAATAGTCAACCTAAAAACTCCAAAGCATCACTTAAATACATTAATAGAAAACATACATGTACAATAATCATCAGAAAAAGGCCACAAAAAAATGTTAAAAACGCCATTTTCAGAGTTAATGTCCAAATGTTATCGGGGTCTCTGCATTTTTCTTCTTTTTATTTTATTTTCAACAAACCTTTTATATAACTGCAGTATATTTTTACTCAGGCAATGACAAAAAAACAAGCATACATTATTGAAAATTATTTGAAAAAAAACGGGTTAAAGGGGAAACCCCCTTATAAGATGTAGTGTACCTTCAGTTTTACAAGGATAGAATATTGTATTTGGTTTTGTTTTATGATGCATAGATTTTCTTAAAAGATTTTTTTGCCAATTATTTTATATTTACATCATTAGAAGTCTCTAAAGTTGGACATTTGTCTTGTCAGTGACCCTTTAGATAATGTATGCGTCAGTGTTTCCATATTAGAGACCGTCTCCAATTTGGGCCCTTAGTGGCTGCTGTTACCCTGATAGAGATTTAAGTATCAGCTTAGAGTGAAGTTCAATGGAACAAAGTCATGTGCATTGCTCCTGTGGCACCTCTAAACTGAAGAGCATTCCTCTGATAATCTGGAGTGCGCACGTCCTTAATGATGTCCTTTGCTGTGATTTGCAAGGTTGGCTCAATTCAGCATCCAAATGTTCTTTTAATTTGTTAAAAAAATGAATGCCTTCTGAATTTAGACATCCCCACTTCATTTATACACCAAATATATTCAACACTACTACTGAGTTCAATCTTCAAGTTATATATGAGGTGGAAACATCCATGCAAGTTTAAGAAAGAAAAACATCCCAACAGTTCATTGCACTTGAGTCAAAGAGGACCTGTAATGGTGTCTAGGCTAAAAAGGCTACGATGAAAACTCCAAAAGCTGTAAAACAACATGAAAAGAAATTGCACAAGCTTGAATTTTAAGTCAAAGATTACTTCCTGACATTGTAAATATGAATAAAAAAGGAAGCTGTCTGATCACAACTTCCCCTTTATTAACTTTAAATCTCACATTAAATGACCCCTAGCACTAAGAAATGTAAGCGTAACAATGAATTGATTTGGGAATAATTTACTTTTCGCATGAGCGAAGTATGACAGATCAGGGAAGCATGACTTGTCAACTGAAAACACAGGACATTTTTCTCTTGTCTGACTACTTCTTATCGGATTGTTCAAAATGAAAGAATACATATTGAACATGAATTGAATCTGCAACCACAAATTGTGACATGAATTGAATTGTTTAAACAGATTATTACACCCCTGCTTTATACTGCTTTTTAATAGACTGGAGGGTATTTTTATGGGGACAGACCAAAAGGTTTGTTAAAATATATATTTTTTTCTTTTCTCTATTACAAATTAACCAGGTAAAATTCTGTTTCAAATTGTGTGGCCTTTTCAGAAGATTTGATTTGATTTTTTCAAATCAGTCATAGGAGTTTATAACGATCGTCTTTGGGTTAGCTCTAAGTAGAAGATTTGTTGTTTTAAGGACAATAATCGTAAAAAGAAAATCCATATGTTTACCTTTCCCCAGTTTCAGCACCTATTATAACACGTTTTATTTGCAAAACAAACAATGGATTAACTTTCAACTAATGCGCTTTAGAAGCTCAGTTTCATACCGTCTGTCTGGACTGCACAACAAGCTGATTAAATCTGATTAAATGAGCCAACGTGCTGCTCCTCTTCAAGACTGTAGGAGCACTTGTGATCCAAAAAAACTACGTTGGATTTGTTTGGCCTCACACAACCTCTTCTTTTATTGCAGTTAGACTGTGAGATGGACAACTCCACTCGAGCAGAGTTAAGATTCTTTACCACCATGAATTATTCCCTTTGTCTCTTTGGAAAGCAGATGATACAAAACAACTGAGCCCAATATGTGACTCAAAGCCACTTTTAGAAGTGGGACACATTGGATCAACCGTTGCTCCAGGCTCCCAAATGTCTTTTAAGAACCACTGGGCATAGACTATTAACGGGTTGGTGAGGGGAACGATCTTTTCTCTTGTTTGAGCTAAAATGACAGCGCTACAGAGGTGGAACCACCTTCAAATGATTTCAAATGTCCCAAGTTTTGCAAAAGTTTGTACTGTTGTTTGTTTTCGGGACACGCTGCCAAGGCCAACTCTAGGTTGTTGTCATGAAATAGGCGGCACCCCCAATGAGAGAAAGCCGGGGCCTCAGAGATAGATTCGTCTGACTTCAAGGTAGGAAAAGATCTCAAGAAAATAACTAATATTTCTTTAAAAAATGTGTTCTTTTGTCTGCCAAAGGTAAAACATTATCACGTACATGGATATTGTTTACTATAAAAGACCTAGGAATAGCATGGTATAGGCCCTTTAAAAGATGCTCAGAAATTTAGCCCAAGATTTCCCAACATACAAGCAGAAAAAATACTCCTATGAACAGTTGTTTCACACAACCAGTTGTTATGTTTAAGCCTTGGTTTCAATTTTCAGGTGGATACGGACTGTCTGCGGGTAAAATATGGGCTAACCTGACTGGGTCCACAGTAGAGGTAAGATCGGGCCTAAAAAATCCGGCCCGACCCGACACAGGCCCGCTGGCATTAAAGCCGAACTCGGACCGAACCCGACCAATTAAGTTGATTTGCAGGACTGAGCCCGAAGCAAACCCGAAATTTCAATGTATCCCATAGTATTTTTGGCAGAAAAAAATCGCCAGATTTCTTAAAGGTAAAATAATCTACATATTTTTATGATCATGAAAGTTTTTTTTCTTTCGAACAGAAAGTGGTCGCTGCAGCCGCGGGCGTATAAGCTCTCTGTTGTGGCATAGAGTTCCGCTGGAAGCGCTGAGCATAGGTTCATCCCTACATGACAAATGCATTTGATCAATGAAATAACGCTGGAACACAGAAGAAGAGGCCAGACAGAGAGAGTGACAGAGAGATCTGGATGATAAGCACTCGCTTCATTACGCGGAGAAATACTGCAGCCGCGGCGGTGCGCGTTTGCCTTTTCAGCTCCTCTGTCTGAAGTTTATCCTTGACTTCCTGCTGCTCCATATCTGGGATCCCTAATCAAAATAGATGCGGACTTGGGGAGGGAAGATTACGTTCACGACACGCTGCGGGTGGCCGGCGCCCCCCCTCGTTCTGCCAGTTGCGGGACCACAGTGTATGTCAATCAACGGTGGGCTGGTGACTGGTGGAGGGGGCGGGGTCTACCTGTGTGTGTGTGGGTGTGTGCGCTAAGGGAACGTTCTCCCTCTGAGTAAGAAGAAGCTGGCTGTGCCTTTCGGTTCGTGCGGTAACCGTTCTGACAAACAGGATTAATAAAGAGCTGTTTGACAACCGCCGCCTAAGGAGCTTCTTTGCAGCCATTACAATATATTTATTAAAAAAGTCAGCGAGAGAGAAGCCCGGCCCGAACCGACCCGAACGTAATGACTGTCATTTAGAGCCTGACCGGACCCGAAATTCGGGTCGGGTCGGGTTCGGACTCGGGCTCGGGCTTAAGATCTTACCTCTAGTCCACAGGTGGCCAGGTGGATCGGTGAGCCCTTAGTGCAAATGTTTATGTACATTTTCTTACGGGCATGCTGCGGGCGTCAGGTTGTAGCAAACACTTAAGCTGCACATAAGGGTAAAGTCAGTGAGAGGCAGGCACGGCACAGTGATTTTTTTTTTTTTTTTACAATTTTTACCCCTCAAAACCATTTGTACTGTGTCTGTTAGAACTGTTAAAGTGATGAATGTGTGCACTGTTTGCGTGCAGCCTGTTAGAAATGAGAAAATAAGACAATCAGAGCGCAGTTTGTGTGGCATCCTAAGGGTACTTGTGTGTCACATGCATACCCTGTGCATGCAGAACATGTCAGTGAGGAGCCAGGATGTGCACTTTATAAATGACTAGAACAACTTAGAACGACTTAAACCATGATTTAAGTGACAAATGTGCCAAAACTGTTGGTTTTTGAATCCTGCCGGAAATTCCACAGTTGGGTAAGTTTTTGTTGCAGAAGTGTGGGATGCACTACACCCCAAAAAAAGGTAGAATTTAATTTTATTTCATAAAGAAAAGACACTTTAAGTAATTCTGTAAGAGTGTTGTAAAGGACAGTTCAAAACTCCTCTAGAATGTTCTCCACTGCAGCACTAGCAGCAATTACAAAATAATTCAGACCAATTACAGCATTATTTACAGCTCTCATTACGCCCATAGGGAGTTGTCAGTAGGCTCGCTTGTAAAACTTGCCAGCACCAGCTGAAGGCGTACCGCAGACTGCTAAATCAAGCTTCCAACACACGCCGGGCAATCAGGTTGTGGTTTGGGGCCGGGAACGAGAAATCTCCAGGTGTCGCGGCTCTAATTCACGCAGATGTGTGTTTGGCGAGGCCATCTGTGATGGTTGCGCTCACTTCTCTATGACATTCAATCAGCGTACAGGTACTGCAAACCAAATCTCATTAGGATGTTACAAACTGGTTGGGGGATTCGTCTGTTGGCTTTTGTTCAACGTGGTCCAAATTTAACGGCATGGTGCGGAAAATGAATCAGCATGGATGGAAGATACAAGCATTGTGACATCTTTTTTCACCATTTTATTTCAAATACTTCACAGCATTTCAGTAAAGAAAAAAGAAGAAAAACTAACGTTTTATGTATAAATAATTTTCTTCACACATTTTAATCAAATCCAGAACTGCTTTCAACATTTTTTTTATCATTATGAAGCTGTATTATGTATTGTACATATATTATTTATGGTATGTATGAAGAATATTTTATTGAGGCTTTATTAAACGTAATGTATTCTACTCTAAAACATGCAGAACAAGCATTTTACTAATAAAAAAAAGGACATTTTAAGGATTTTTATCAAATATTAACCTATTCAGCATTTGATAAACAATCCATACATTAACTGCAGAGCCTCTTTTCTGCCGCATGCATACCAGAATGCATCAGGACCTAATAAAAACTGATTAAGGGGGTTTTGACCTGCTACTTTATTTCTCTGCAGCGGAGTCCAAGCTGCAGGAGAGCAGGCCTTCCACCCAGTTTTACTGCTGCAGTGGCTGTCATGGTGTTTACAGCTGGAGATTTCTCCGCACTCTTCTCTTAATCCTCCCTCCCCCCTCCACTCTCATGAAAGCGCAAACACAGCATTGTCAGTCTGTAAAACAGGCCCCACTTTCTCTCTGATGTTAACAGATCTGGCAACCCGAGAGATCCAGAGACGTCTGCATCCCAGCTGCGTAATAAGTCTTCAGTGATTTTATGACTTGTAAAAGCTCTCCTAGGTCTGGATCTCAAAAAGCTACAATATTGGAGGGAATTGCAACTGTATTATTTTTTTATAGTAACCTAAATAACAGAAAGCTGCAGGGAGCAAGAGAAAAGTCAATGAATTTATTATTCTCTTGTAGAGAATCTGCATGTGAAATATATTAGGGGTTTAAAACACAATATAAAAAAATCAACACTGCTTGAATATACATTAAATTATAGGATATCAGCATATTTTGTCTCTGCTGCTTGCAAGTCAAACCACAGAAGAGCTCTTTCTCCATCTTGTGGCGTCTCTGACTCATTACACCCAGAAGCTGACCCCAAAAAAACCCTCGTCTATTTCATGCATCATTAACAAGCACAGACTACTGACAATGATGAGGAGGATTTCAGTCTAAATGAATACTTTTCTAATTTTGCTCCAGAGATTGATCAGAATGAATTAAGCCCAGTTTCCCAAGTGCTCTTTCCAGCAGATCTCCTTAAAGAGACAGTGACATTTGGATGTGGAACAGATTTCTACGGAACAGCCTAGGAGGCACAGATTAAAACAAAAAAGAAAATCTGCCTTTTTTTTTTAAACCTTTTTATTTAAGTTCATCCACCAATAAAAAATAAATTGTTCTTGTGGCATTTTCCTTTTGATGTAGGACAATAAATACAAGAAATTACGCTTAAAACTGCATTGCTTAGTATTTCTTCTTTTAAATCATTGTGGATCAAAAAAAAATACTTTGAAAAATATCGTATTTGTGACGAAGGAAATACACTGGGGTGGACGCAAGCTCTCAAAGTAGGTAAGTAAATCTTTATTCTAGCACACTTCACAGACAGTGACTCACAAAGTGCTTTATATATATATATATATATATATATATATATATATATATATATATATATATATATATATATATATATATATATATATGTGATACATGCCTACTGGCTAAAGAAGCTTACCACACTCCACGAACGCCTGGCAGCACAAATGAACCAGCTGCTAAGAGATGGGACTCACCCCGAATGGCTAACGGAAGGGCGAACGATCCTAATCCAGAAGGATCCCTCAAAGGGTGCAGTCCCATCCAACTACCGGCCAATAACCTGTCTCTCCACAACATGGAAGCTCATGTCAGGCATCATTGCAACCAAGATAAATAGGCACATGGATCAATTCATGAGTAACACACAGAAGGGCATTTGTAGAGACTCCAGAGGAGCCAAACACCAACTCCTGGTCGACAGAACAGTCGCCCAAGACTGCAGGTCACGACACACCAACCTGTGCACAGCCTGGATTGATTACAAGAAGGCCTATGACTCAATGCCACACACATGGATCACTGAATGCTTGGAGCTGTACAACATCAACAGGACTCTAAGAGCCTTCATAAAAAACTCAATGAAGCTGTGGAAAACCACCCTTGAAGCCAATGGGAAACCACTTGCACAAGTGTCCATCAAATGTGGGATATACCAAGGTGATGCTCTGTCCCCACTGCTGTTCTGCATAGGTCTGAACCCCCTCAGCCAAATAATCAACAAGACTGGCTATGGATACCGACTCAGAAATGGGGCCAACATCAGTCACCTCCTCTACATGGATGACATCAAGCTATATGCTAAGAACGAGCGTGACATTGACTCCCTGATCCACACCACCAGGATCTACAGTAATGACATTGGGATGTCATTCGGGCTCGAGAAATGCAGCCGGATGGTGACAAAGAGAGGCAAGGTAGTCCACACAGGGGGGGTCTCACTCCCAGAAGGAACAATAGCAGACATTGAGGACAGTTACAAGTACCTTGGAATTCCCCAGGCAAATGGCAACCTGGAGCAGGCAACAAGGAAAGCTGCAACAGCTAAGTACCTTCAACGAGTAAGGCAAGTCCTGAAAAGCCAGCTCAATGGCAAGAACAAGACCCGGGCAATAAACAGCTATGCACTGCCAGTTATCAGATACCCTGCAGGAATAATAAGATGGCCAAAGGAAGAGATACAGACCATGGATGTTAAAACACGAAAGCTCCTCACCATGCATGGAGGGTTCCATCCCAAATCCAGCACTCTGAGACTGTATGCTAGCCGCAAGGAAGGAGGCCGAGGACTAGTGAGCGTAGAAGCCACTATCCAGGATGAAACATCCAAGATGCATGAATACACCAAGCTCAAGGCCCCAACTGACAGTGTGCTCAGTGAATGTCTCAGGCAATGGAGAGCAGAGGATACAGTGCTGGAGGACAGATCCTCATGGGAGGACAAACCCCTCCATGGGATGTACCACCGGACCATAACTGAAGTGGCTGATATCAAGAAGTCCTACCAATGGCTAGAAAGGGCTGGCCTACAAGACAGCACTGAAGCGCTCATCCTGGCAGCTCAGGAACAAGCCCTGAGCACCAGAGCGATAGAGGCTCAGATCTACCACACCAGACAAGACCCAAGGTGTAGGCTGTGCAAAGAGGCGCCTGAAACAATCCAGCACATAACTGCAGGATGTAAGATGCTGGCAGGTAAAGCATACATGGAGCGGCACAATCAAGTGGCTGGAATAATATACAGGAACATGTGTGCAGAATATGGACTGGAAACCCCAAGGTCAAAATGGGAAACACCTCCGAAGGTGGTAGAGAATGAGAGGGCAAAGATCCTGTGGGACTTCCAGATCCAGACTGATAGGATGGTAATGGCGAACCAACCAGACATCGTAGTGGTGGATAAAGAACAGAGGAAAGCCGTTGTGGTGGATGTGGCAGTGCCAAGCGATGGGAACATCAGGAAGAAGGAACATGAGAAACTGGAGAAATACCAGGGACTCAGAGAAGAACTGGAGAAAGCCTGGAAAGTGAAGGTGAAGGTGGTGCCTGTGGTAATTGGAGCACTCGGGGCAGTAACCCCCAAGCTGGAGGAGTGGCTACAACAGATACCTGGAAAGACCTCAGACCTCTCAGTCCAGAAAAGCGCAGTGCTAGGAACAGCTAAGATACTGCGCAGGACCCTCAAGCTCCCAGGCCTCTGGTAGAGGACCCGAGCTTGGAGGAGAAACCACCCGCGGAGGGTGAGAGGGGCGTTTTTTTTTTTTTTTTTTTTTATGTACATACATATATTTAGAGATATATATATATATATATATATATATATATATATATATATATATATATATGTACATGCATATATTTATGTACATACACAGACAATCAAAAAATATATACAACCTGTTTTTTGTTTGTTTTTTTCAATCGAGATGCAGCAGTGTGTATGGAGATAAACGGTTTGTTTTGCTGCATCTCATTGTGTAAATGTACACAAACATAATCAGGTCTTTTAAGCACAGCGGTATGTGTCCTGTGTGAGTCCTATTACAGAGTAAAAACACAGCAAACAGAAAAGAGGCACCATCCCAGACCTGTTCTTTCCTTTGTCCTATTGATCCAGTCTTAAATATTAACATTACTGCAATCATTTCAATAAATTATAGTGGGAAAAGATAATAGATACACAATTAAACATAATTTAAAGTAAAAGCTAAATAGTAGTGAAAAAGTTGATCTATTGTTACATTTCACCTCAATATTGTGTATAATTACAGCCTCCCCATGTTTGAGTTTTTCATGCCGTTTGCTCAGCTGACAGACAGAAAAAAAACTTTTTTTTTTTTTTTTTAAATCCTTTTTGAAAGGCTGAATGTAAAGGTCTACTAATTCAATGCCAATAGGGCTCCAATTATTTTTGTTGTACGTGAACAGAGATCCAGATGTGTTTTTTCCTCTGCTGCAGTGCAGTTTTGTGGGTGTTGCTTATGGCTTTTAGACCCTGTCGACGGCTGTGCTCCAATAAATATTAACATTCTGTATTCACCACTTATACGTCTAAATTTTAGTATATATATTTACAATTACAGCAAATCTTTATATTATTTAAATTTAACTTGTATATTAGATTTTTTTTATTTTATATTTACATTTATTTAGATTTAATTAAAAAAATGTATTGTTGTTTTTTGTAAATTAATAGGATTCAGTAGATTTTTTCTTGTATATTAGTATGTAGTATGCGTTTGATTTTTTTTTTTTTTTTTACTTTTTATTTTTGCTTTCTCATCACAACAAATAAAAAACAATTCCCTGAGATACATTTGACCATAAATCCACATCCAGTAAGGTGAAGTAAGGTGTTTAGTTGTAGGGACGCTGTCAGTTTTTCCACCAAATAAATATATCTGATTCTTTGTTGCCATTCTGTTAAAGATGGTGATGCGACCTTTTTCCAATTTCCTGTTATAGTATTTTTTGCTACCAATCATAAAATGTCCACTATATATATCTGATTAGAACCATGGTCCCATGGGAATACGCCCAGCCAACACGACATGGCACTCAAAGGACTGTTTTGTTCTAACATTGTTTCAATCTCCCTCTTAATATTTTTCCAAAAGTTACTAATAACGGGGTAGTCAAAGAAAATATGTGTGTGATCCCCAATTTTTCCGCATTGCCTCCAACATATGGCTGTAGTTTAACCACCAATAAACCTAGAGATGGACAGAGGGGTGAGAAAGAATTGCATTTTGATTTTCCAGTCAAATTCTTTCCATAGTTGGCTTTTAGTTCCTTTATGACTGTCTTCACACAATCTGTCCCATTGTTTGTCTTCTATTATACAGTTGGATTCTAATTCCCCATTTTTCTATTATATCATACGTATTCTGTCTAGCAGCAGTTGAGAGTCTCTTATACAAGTTAGAAACGTATTTAAGAGTTGGAAATTTTTTTCTGCAATTGTAGCGAAATATTGTTCCATGCAGTTTGTTTGTTTTTTTTATTCTGTTTCTCTCTTTGTGGTTCATGATGTCATGCCTGATTTGTAGATATTTATAAAAATCCTTCAGCAAGAGACCAAACTGTCCTTGAAGCTGTGAAAAAGACTTAAATTCTGCTCCATCGAACAGCTGGTTACGAGTAATTAGGCCTTTAGTGGCACATGTCCTAAAACCGGGGTCCCGTGTTGAAGGCAGAAAGTCTATATTACTGACAATAGGCATTGCTCTGGAAATTGAACCTGTGTCAAGTGACATTTTTTTATTCCACGTCTTTAGAGTATGTTTGATCCACTAATTTCCAATTCAGAATCAGAATCAGAATCTTTTATTATCATTCTGCAGTGCAAAATGACATTTTTTCCAGCAACTCTCTTGCAACAATATAAAAAAGGTAGAATAAAATAAAATAAGAATAAGGAGCTATAATTCTATAATATAATAATTTATAAAATAATAATTCAATTCTAACTTTGTTGACAGATTTTAGGTCAATAAATGGAACAGTAGACAACCGTACCCCTTTAGTTTCCCCTTGTTCCACTTTGATCCATTTTACTACCTCGTCCTCTCTGATCCAGGCCACGATAGCTGTCAACTGAGCCACCCAGTAGTATACTTTTAGATCTGGTAGAGCCAGACCACCTTTATTTTTTATGTGTTTGATTTTTAACTCAACTGAACCACAGGTGAGGACTCAACATGTCACATGTGACCTCAGATAAGGTCTTTAGAATAAGACTCATTAATTTAGTCAATTTCTGAAGACAAAAAAGTGATTTTTTCACACAATGCCACAATAATAATTTACTATAAATTACTTTTGATTCGTTACTTTGACATTCCAATCTTCATGGTCTTTTGACTGCATTCCTGTATATGTTAACAATCCTCTACCTCTATCTAATTTCATTACTATTCTACTGGTTGAATCACTCTCAGAAACCTCCTGTTTGGTCTTCCTCCTGGTCACTCCACCCTTTTACCAGCATCATCACTGTTCTTCCCCTCAACATCTCCAAACATCTCCATCTGCTTCCCTGCATTTATCTCCTAAAACATCCACCATGATCTGTTCCTCTGATGGACTTACTCCTGATTATCTCCATCCTGGTCCCTCCCAAAGAGAACCTTAATCTCTGCTACCTCCAGCTCTGCCTCTCGTCTCTAGACCAACAGCATGGCTGCTCTCACCACACCTTTTATGACACTCTGGAGTCACACATCATGCATGATGCCTTCCTCCACCCATTCCAACCTGCCTGCACACTCATCCTCAGATACAAATCCCAGTTTGAAGAAAAAGATTAAAGCAGAATTTTTAAATTGAGAATTTCAGTATATAGCTCTGTATCATTTCTGGAGTTCTTTTGTTTATATTTATACAAATATATGCCTTGTGGTGTTTTTTCCTTACGCACTATTGCCCGGTACACACATGTTGGAACCACCCACAATTTGACTGCAGCTGGCAGTAACAACAAAGTCTGTTCTGTTAAAAAAAAGATTTTTAAACAGATAACCTTTTATATACAAAAAAAGTATACATTTTTAACTATAAAATCTAATTATCTGTTTGATTTTCTAAATGGTTACAGAAACACTTGAACTAGGGCAATCCAGAGCTGCTCTGATTACAGATGACAGAGTTTAAACAACGTTTTTCAAACTGATTGTGTGCTATACCAAACGTACAAAATTAAATATAAATGTATATGACATAAAACACTTGGTTTAGATCTCAGATAACATTCAACAGACAAAACTACTCTTTCAAAAAATGAATACTAGTACTGCCAAAACAATCACTAAAAGTTTAAACTCCAAACTGAAGTGAAGGTCAATAAAACAACAATGGAGCTGCTCTATTTTGACACAATTTCACTCTTGAAACGAGCCCATAGCTTTTAATAGTGATGAGGCCATGTTTTAATTAGCTATAAGATATTATTTATACCTATTAAGTCATTGTAAATGTAATTGGTATACTCCCTGACTGAGTCATTCAGCTTTGCTTGCCTACCAATGGCCCAGTTTTAATAGTTTTTGTTATTGACAGTATTAAGGGGCCTTTGTGTTGATGAAGTGAAGAATAATAGAAGAGATATGAAAGTTTATTACTGATTTTATGATTGCTGTTGGCATCTGGCAGATTGCTGGTGAACAGCTAAAAGCTTAATATTGACAGCAGAGAAACTAAAACCGCTTCTTCCGAAGTCCTCGTCTGCGGTACGGCTCTGCTTGCCTCCAGCAGAGCTGATGTCCTTTCCACAGAATAATTACTGGCATTAGTCTCGGTGCGTCTCGTACCTATTGCCGCCGTTGCTGACCATAATTGCAGTGAGAAACAATTATATGCCAAGCAGCTGTTCAGCAGCTTTTTACTGAACCATGCCATTAGCAGCGCATGAAGGTGCAGCTGGAAGAATGCAAGCAGGGTCCTTATTGTACAAGCATTTCATGATGACAGATAAATTGAGAGGAGAACAAAAAAGAACTCTAAGTGGAAAAAAAAAAAAGACTCACTTATTTCAGCTTCTAAATTTACAGCAAATCTTAGGATGTTTTCTGATAACTGATTATTTCTTTTTGACAAAAGCACATTATTATCTCAGAGTTCTGACTTCAGATTAACTAAACAGTAGGGCTGGGTATCACCAATAGTTTCCAGAATCGATTCGATTCAATTCACCTGGATCGATTCATGATTTCTTTCCATCCACTCGATTCTATTCTATTTAGATTTTACACCGTTTACACATTTAGACATATTTGTATAGAAATACTACAATATTATATGAAGATATTCATATTAATACTTATATTAATCTGATACAGTTCATATACAGTAAAGTTTATTAGTGAATAATAAACAAATGGATCATACAATGTTGTGTTATTTCTCAAAAGAAGAAGCACCAGCAAAAATGTGCAGATTGTTTTGTCACTAGGTGGAACTCTCGCTATAGCATTACACTTTATTCCAGAGGATTTGAGCAAATAACCACAAATGGTTACCTTTTATTCAGATCGATTAATCCATTTTATCAACCCAGCCCTACTAAACAGTCTTTTGCCTTTATACTAATTAAGCTTAATATTAAAGAAGCTCAATTGGCTCTCTCTGATTATCATTATGGAAAAGGATCTTGTGATCTAAAGACCCACTCTGAAATGAATGGCGTCTTAGACATGGCATTTTTCTGATGATGGAGGACATCTATGAAGAAAATGAATGTTTCTTTGTTCACATCACTGTGAATCAGGACCAGATGAAAAAATGCTCCATTCTGATGCATAGACAAATAGATCCATGAACGTCTTTGTTTTCCCCATCTGAGCTAAAATCTGGATTTAAACTGTACGACTGGACAGCTCCAAAATTGCTTGCCATTTTTGTTGCACTGGTAATGTCAGGTTGGGGTTAGGAGGGGCTGTCGGCTAGTGAGAAAGAGTGTATACAGAGAGTTCTCAGCAATGGGGAGGGGAAGGTCAAAGGTTTTTTGATTGTCCCAGAAAATGGCATAAGCATAATTAAAAGACAACTGGGAATGCTTCAAAAGGTGACTGTCAGTCCACGTCTCTTTCTAAAATCATCGCCTAGATGGTCACTGATGCTTCTTCATCGCAATCCTTAACAAGATGAAAAATACAAGACTTTTGTTTAATAATAATAAAAAAAAAAAAGCCTGGCCGTTTTGCCCCTGCATTCACATTTCAAAGGGATTTCAGGTTCTATCCTCCCACAGATGTCTTTAACGCCTGAATAGTTATGTCTGAAAGAAATCCCCAGGTGTCTTTCTTACCTCTTTCCTTCACATGCGGCCATATATCAATTCCTGCTTTTGCTCTCAAGTTTTGACATTCTAGTATTTGATTTTTTTTCTTTAAATGTCTAATCTGAACGTGTGCTTTGGAGATAAAAAAAAAAATATCTTTGGTTTGATTCTAAGAGAGGTCAAGGAAAGGCAGGAACACAATCCTATCATTATGACTTACAATTGCCTTTGCTTGAAGTTATTTTCTACAGTACAAATATGCTGCTGAGTCTCATTTTTTAGAATAAAAAAGAAAAGAGTGTCAGAAACAGCAAGCAGCAGAACACCAGCAGGAGTACATGGATGCTGCATTTACTTTTGGACAAATAGTTTTTACCAATTTCCCATAGATGGACCTCAGACTGCAGTTGTGGTTTTTTGGCTTCAAAAAGTATAAAGGCTTTTCTTCCTGTTGCACTTTCCCCTCTTTTTTTTTGTAGCTTCTCTGCAGTATTTCTTTCTTTTTTTTAACCTAAAACCAGTTTGGCACACTAGTGTTGCTTGTGATTTCTTTAAGTGTCAAGGGTTAGTGACCACTATGTGGAGGTGTAAGAACTTCCAAGCAGCTAAAGATGCCAGTATTGGAGCACTTTTAGCTTCCCTGAAACACATGTCACAGAGACAGAACAAACGGCAAAAAACAAGGAACAATGATGAGCAAAGTCCTTTCACTCTTATTGAATTATCTGCCAGTAGTTGGCGAAAACAATGCAAAAAATGGTGTTGATATTCTGTGTTTTTACAATAAAAAAAACAATAAAATGTTACTTTGGGGTGAGCAATAGAGTTAGCCAAAAGGGCATATTGTCCCCGCTGCTATTTAATGTCTATGTTGATGATTTGTTAAGGAAAACTAAATGCATGTACAACTGGTTGTATGGTTGGGGGTGATTTAGCCGTTTTTAGTCCCATATCCTCTCCCTATGCTTTGGAAATAGCTTTAAACTAATCTATTTTACATACATTTGTTCTTTTGCTTTTTGTTTTAAATTTACCACAATGGCAGACATTGTGGGCTGCACAGGGGTGTAGTAGGCAGCACTTGTCAGACCCTAGTTTAAACCTCTGCTGGATCCCTTCTGTGTGGAGTTTGCATGTTCTCCTGCGTATCCATGGTTTTCTCCGGGCACTCTGGTTTCCTCCTCCAAAAATATGCATCCTATGTTCATTGTTGACTTTAAATTGTCAATTAGATGTGAATTCAGTTGTGTGCTAGTTTTTTGTCCCTGTGTGGGCCAGTGACGGACTGGTGACCTGTCCAGGTTGCACCCAACAGTGGCTGGTATAGGCTCCAGCAACCTCATGAGGAATTTAGCAGGTTCAGAAAATAGATGGAGGGCAGAAATGTGAACTTGGGGAGTTTCTTTAGGAAGATCATCTTGGATTTTACCGTTCTTGGTCATATCAAGTTAACAACTATCCAATTTTTTTCTTTGATAATAATCCTCAAATCGTTCTGCGGCTGTTGTTTTCAGTATCATTAAATACAATCACAACCAACCAAAGACAAGTAACCACCAGTATGAAACCAAGAATTCAAGTGTACAGATTCAGATTTGACCGTGGAAAAGTTTACTCTTAACCCTTTATAGGGCAAGTGACTGTTTTTGGTAATTTCCACACATGTTAGTTATCACGCCCATCCCCCTTCTCAGTGAGTTGAAGAATCATGTGATCTTTACCCAGCCAATCAGCAAAGATCATTCTACATTATAGGTTACTCAATTGTGCAACTTGACCAATCAGCAGAGACCAGGGTCACATCAAATTTCCCTTTTTCTCCAAAGTCAGAAAAATCTGCTTTTGCAGCTCGGTTCACTGGACATTTTCAAAGGAATCGTCAAAACTAACCATGGTAAGTTGATGAAACTCACACATTTTATTGTTGAATAGTTGTGTTAAGTATTGACATTTAAGTTGTTTGCAGATAATTTATTGAAATGAGTGAAAATACGGCATGAAAAATGCAGGCACCATATTTGATCATACGCCCTATTCACTATAAACTATATTTTACTTGGAATGTCCGTTTTTGGACATATGCCCTATGCATCTAACAAACCATATTAGTGCATTTTCTTTACAAATAAAGAAATACAACCTAGCATATTATGTTTTAATGTTGCCAAATGTTTTTATCTCACTATACAGTGATTCAGAGAGAATTTAAACAATGTTTTAGTTTCTGAATAGTGATAAAAGTGAAGTTTGTCAGTTTATGATGTTATGACAATTGTTTTATTGCATGTGTTTAATTTTTAGCTTCCATCAATCTTTTATGGCAAGAGGAGGGAGACTGCTGTTGTGCCAGTCCACCCTGACATTAGTGATGATGATGAGGATCAAGATGATGATGTGTCAGACCCTGACTTCGTCCCACCCACCCACAACCAGGACATTCCCAGACCCTCACACACAGTTGTGTGAGGGTCTATTCAACACTTTTGTTATTAGCACTTTTTGGTATTAGCACTTTTATGTTCTAAAAGTGATGTTCAAATGTTCAAATACATAATATATGTTTTTCTTATATTTATATATATATGTATACTTATTGGAATTTGTTTTACCACTAACGGGCAAGTGACCAAATATGGTAACTTCATTTGCATTGATTTTCTACATGAAAATAAAATAAATTGAAAAATGTTACCAATGAAATGAAGTCTTGTTATGTTCTCCAATAACACTCTGAGGTTGAATTTTTGAATTTTAAAGTATTTCATTGAGTGCCCTATAAAGGGTTAAGTGGTGCTATTCTCCAAGCACATCACAAATGTTTAAATCTCGATCCATTAAGTAGTACTTGAGAAAAAAAAAACTGTTTGGAGAGCTGTATATGTTCCTAAGCGAGTGCATATTTGTGTCGAAACAGATGGATGGAAAGCAAAGTTCCACATGAGCTTTCCTGCCCACTGCTGCGTGTGGGAGGAAAGCAAACAGAATGATAATGACACGGAAGGGAATGTGCTCCTGCACTCCATGCAAACAGATTTGGTTTCCTCAGCTGAAGGATGCTGGTTACAGTCAAGCAAAAAAACCAAAAAAAAAAAACAGCAAAAGTTACGGGTTTCACGGAAGAAAATGGCGCCTGTAATGAGAAACAGTGGTAAGTTAATATAAAATGGCCTTGGCTGTCAAAACAGCTCGTGAATAACTCGCTTTAAGAAGCAACTTAGATTTAATTTTCCAAACCGCAGCTCACCAGTTGGTTTAAATTTATCCTCCACGTGTTTTTCTTTTAAATAAACCGGATTTGTCTAAAGACTCTTTCAGCTGACCCAATGAGTTTCACAGTGTATGCAATACATACGTTCATAAGCCATTAAATATCTGTACAAACCATTAAATATCTCATTTTATCTTAAAATACTTCACTGTGAAAGTGAAGTAAAATATAGTTGGGAAAAGGATGTTTACTGAAACAACCGATGCCGAATATCTATCAAAATACCATCAGCTCCTATTTTATTTTCTTGTTTTTTTACCATCTTAATCTTTTCTTGGCATTTCAGCTGTAAAATGTTGCAATGTAGCCCAAGGCTACTTTTCTCTGCTTAAAAATCCCCTGGAATTACATTAATTGCATAAATGGTCGAAGAGTTATGATAGTCGAAAGAATGTAAACACTGTGGCTGAAGCTCTGATGACCTTAACACATAATAAAAGCTGAAATTGATAATGGCTTAGGTTAACATCTATGACCATTATTGCATCACATTATTAATTTTTAATTGCATTATTATAACGACTGGTGCAGTTTTTTTTTTTCTCCAACACTGTAGGTTTTTATAAATGTGCAATATGTTTAATCTTTTTGACCTGTACATACTATCCTCTATTTCGCAACATTGGAATTTCGGAATTGCGGGACGAAATAAAGGACTATCTTATCGTATCTTCTTACTCAAGAGCTGAGTTTTTTTTTTTCTTTTTACTGCAAATGTGAAGCTTTTCTTTTTTCAAATGAAATGCAGGACGCAATAGCAGCAGCATTCAGAGATGCAAATGCGCTGCAACATGCTTTACAGTTGGTTTTAGAGTGTGCTCATCCATTAATCACTGTCAGTGTCTGTGCTGCACAACACAAAAGAAAATGACAGAAGACAGGAGTATGCGTGCATTAAAAATACTTGACATAGTTCTGTATACAAATTATGAAAAAAACATACACTGGGAATGTTAACGTCACGAGCTGCAAATAGATCAAAATATAATCAGAGTGGGACTTTAAGACCCACCAAACCTCTTTTAATGACGTCAAACATATGGTTTGAGTTGGTGTAAAACCTCTTTTAATTAGAAATTTATGTCAAAATAAAATAAAATGATTAAACTATGAGGCAAACACTCACTATAGTTGAACCCTTTTTTCACCGGAACTTCAGCTCCAGTGTTGACATTCCAGAGCTCTTCAACTACCTACACCAGGGGTGGCGAACAAGTTTGATACCAAGAGCCGAATTTTTTTCACTGTGAGAGTCAAAGAGCCGCACCACACACTGACCTGCCAACAAATACACAAACATCTGGACAGAGCATCCTTCTGGTGTCTGAGTGATTCATATTCTCAATAAACACATTAAATACATTACATTTCAGTTGTGTGCAACTTAAATTAATTTTGACCTTCATTTGAATATCTTGCTTTATATGTTTTTTAATTTAAAATTGAATGATTAACATTTGCACCAAAAGCAAATAATTTATTAAATATTAATACATTGCAATGAGTCAGTTCATACGTAGGAGTAGTAATCCAACAAGTACTGAGTTTTAATTTAACTGGCAGCGTTATTCACTCCCCTCCTTCCTGCTCACACTCATCCAGCCAAACTGCATGCAGGTTAATTCTGCTAACAAGTACCTGGCTCATGGTTTTACACAGAAAATTCCCTAGTTCCCATGAGTATTAGGGGCTGAAGGCGGGGCTAAGCCCCAGGCCAGTTGTAGCCTTTCTGATCAGCTCCTTTCCGTGAGTGTCGGTCAGAACGGACCGATGTCTGTTCTCCAAATTATAACAGGGCCTTCTTTCAGAGAGATTTCTGCTCATTTATCTCCGGTTCTCTCGCTGCCTCATCAGTGACCAGCGGGGATCTCATCAGTCAGTCTCTGCATTAAAGGATCCATGGGAAAAGTGATCTGCGGTCGTTTCAGTCCAGTTGCGCAAACAGCGTCACATTCTGCGCTTTGTTCATTCTGATTGCAACTTCTGCTGTGAGCTGCGCAAAGAAGGAACGTGGGACAGATTGTCGTTTTGAATGTGCACTTAGAAAAGCTTCAACTTGTTAATAAAGGAGACAATTTGTGTCAGATGATCAGGAAGAGTTTTTAATTTTCTCCGGGATCCACTTTGTTCTTTTCTGCTATGAACAATGTTACTGCTTCCAGAAGCTCATAATAATAAACATTGTGACTTTCCATTCTGTTCAGTAAAAAGTAAGAATCTTCCCGTTCTCCCAGAAGCATCTTGTGTTTATCTTATACTGTGAATTTCATCATTTTGACCATGAGGGTAACAGTCTGCACGCACATAAATCTATGTGTTCCGATAGTGGGCGTAACCTGCGCAAATGATTGTCGGTCACATATGTGTCGGGAGCAGCATCAAACACACACACAAACACACTGCCAAATTACTTTTATTATTAAATATTATTTATTTTCAATACCCTCTAATGGTTTGAGTGTGGTTTAAGAGGGAAAAAATTATGAAATGAGGCAAAGTATATAGAAAATATGATGAGACGCAAAGAGCCGCACGCTCATTGGCCAAGAGCCGCATGCGGCTCGCGAGCCTCGTGTTCGCCACCCCTGACCTACACTAATATGTAAACTAGCTTATTCTGATCCATCCTACTGTTTATTTTAAGACATCCTGCTTCATCTGCTGTTGATAACCTGGATCAGGTGTGATAAGCCAATAAGGAGCTAACACGTGTAGGATGCTGGCCCTGGAGCCCTGGGGTTTGTCTCAGTCAAAGAGTTACAGTAGTTCAAAGAGCCTAATTTACTGTCGTCGGGGACAATTCTGGAGCGAACCAAAAATAAATGCAACAAAACAAAAAAAAATGTCTCTCTTGCAACCTTGTGACTAAATTACGTTTAAAGTGCTGCTGCAGTAAAAGCTTCCATGTAGGTCATAATTCCTGTCTTAAGTCTCTTTGTATGCAAGGAAAACATCTGCTAAATATTTGATTAAAGCTTCAGGCTAACCTGCTGCAGCTGTACTGTAAGGAAAGAAAATCTGCTCCATCAGCAGCACACCCATAGGTTGCACCTGGTGATGCTACATTCACACCTGGCATGTATTGTGCATTTAAGAATGTGCTGTGTGTTCATGAACGCGCATTCAGTCAGTTTGTGTTCACACCGGACCAGCACCGGACGTGCAGCGAGGGGTTTCTTTAGTTTTTCTACTGTCCGCTTGTCCACCACCTAAAGCTGGAAGCAGGGGAGGTTGGCGGCACCTCACCTGCAGGTTTCTTGTGTATTTAACCAGGAAATTCATAAATTTGCAACTTTTTTTTTTAAACCAATGAAACATTAAAAACCCACGCAGAAATAAATATTCATAGAATAGATACGTCGAAAAAATAATATTGTATTTTTTTTATTTTAATTTCAAAATAATTATATGCATATAATTTAATTAATAGTTAATTTTACTTTTTTTATTTTTAAGCTGTTTTGCAGGTGAGGCTGCGACTCACCTGCCTCTGCTGACTGCATGTCACTGCTAATTCAAATTCGAGTCTCTGATTGGTCAAAGTCCAGCTGTTCGACATTCAAGTAGTCAAAAGTCCATCTAGTTGAACTTTCAGTGTTTATTCAATGGACACCCAAGTCTGTATGTAGACTTAAAAACTTGCATTTCTGTTTGATTTAGAGTTGCCACGGCCGGTGTGAATCTCTATTTACAGGTGGAGTCAAGATCACCGAAAGAGGTTTTATTTTGAAAATTAAACAAAGACTACTTCTCTGTATGACCTACTTAAAGAAAACTGTCCCATTTAAGCCAGAGCTGTTGGAAAGCAGAAGCAGTTCCAAGCCGTTAATGTCATGAGCTGCATGTAAAAATGCAACGCTGAGTGGGGCCAAAGGGATGGATGGAGCTCGCCTCGGTGGAAAAGCATGCCAGTCAGTTGGTCAGGGCTTCAAATGACTCTAAATATGCCTAACCTCACACACATTTACCAGACTGAGTTCTTCCTCTTGTTGCTCAAACCGCAGAGGCCGGGTCTTAGCTAACACAACGGCCCCTCTATGAACTTGAGTAATTGATAGTCAGACAGTGTGGCCATCCATAGACAAGAGCAAAGGTTTCGCTGTTGAACTGAAGCATTGATGTTTACTTAATGGAAGGAGCCATCATAATCAGAGATGTAATTAAAACTGTCCATCAATCTGAGAAGATTTAACAAGCCATTTTCTGGCAATTAAAAGGCCGTCAAGACGATTCCCTGGAGGGGAACTCGGAAAACAGTTTGTTGTCTTCTAATTTGAAGATTTTATGGCATTTGTAATGCTGTGGTGGGTTCAAAACATAGTTGTGATATCGTCAAACCTCAGTAAACTGCATTCACAACAGGGGCTAAGGGGTTCACTTGGGTGGGTTCATTTTGTTATTATTATTATTTTAGTTTTTTTTTCCCCCCTCATTTATTTAATTATTTATTTTCTCATTATTATTATTATTTAATCTATTCTGGGTTCGTTTTTTTGAGGGGGGGGGCCCTGGGGGGGCGGTGTGCTAGTCCTTGGGGAGGTCAGGGCATGGATGGTGGGGCTGGACCCCCTGCCCTTCCGTTCTGGCACCGGGACCCTTCCTTGCTGGCTGTCTCTCTGCGCTACGGGGCTCTCGCCTTTATCTGCAGCAGGCTTGCCGCCTCCTGGCTGCCCGGCCACCCTGGGAGGGGGGGCGCCTACCGCGGCCGCCTGGGGGGCCGGTCGCTCGGGGGAGCCTTTTCCCCCGGTTGTGCCCATCCGCCTGCTCCTCACCCAAACAAATGTTGCACACAGGCACATAGGGCTCCGGGAACTGGATGGGTGGGTTATGCTGGCGGGGCTCACTGGGGGGGGTAACTCTCTGGGGTCGCGTTGGTGCCTGCCCTCCACCCCGCTTTTACTTGCAAATTAGACACTCTGATTCATCTAGGGCAGAGGTGGGCACTGAGGGCCGCATTCCTGCATGTTTTCCAGCATACCCTGCTCTGGCATGTTCTAATTGGCTGGACACACCTGAACCAGGTAATCAGCCATGACTGGGGCAACATTATTGGCTGGACACACCTGAACCAGGGAATCAGCCATGAGTAGAGCAAGACTATCTAGAAATCATGCAGACACACCGGCCCTCGAGGCCTGGAATTGCCCACCCCTGATCTAGGGCCTTGTGGGGAGGGTCTGGTGGAGGGGGACACGGTAACATCCGTGCTCATCTTTCACTGACCCCCCCACAATTTTAACTCCCACTTTAGACACACACACTGCATGCTAGCAGCACATACACAGCAAATACACTCCACTCACAGAGGAATCCCGGAGTGGGAGTTCTGCGGCTTGGCAGAACGGGGCGCCGGTCGGGTGGTGGGCGGCTCATGGGTTCTAGGGTCCCTGGCCTCATCCTTGGCCCTTGTCTCGGCGTCCGGCGGCCCCAGTGGCTGCCGCCTGATACGGCTAAGCGCTCCTGTCCTGTGGCCTGGGGGCCGGACACCGGGTTCGCCCCTGCCTCTGGGCGTTGGGGGGCCCCTGTAGGGGGGCCTTCTCTGCGCCTAGCTGGTTGGGTGGGCGGTCCCCGCCTCCTCCCCTCCCGGGCTGCCTGAGCCCGGGTGCTGGGAGGGGGCGCTGGCCTTGGGGGTCTCTCCTCCCCTCTCCTGGTCTGGCTGCTCTGGCTGGGTAGGATCTGGTTCCCCACAACACAAGGTTCACTTCGGCAGCATGCATGTATCTCCACCCCCACGTACACGTGCACACTGCCACACTGCCACACTGCTCCCTGTCTGCTTCATCCCTCCTCCTAACCCACAGTGTATTGATGGACAGATATTTTCTGCTCATCTTCGTGTCAGATTTTTACCCATGATGGAATATTTGTCGTTCCAGCAGATCTGGTATAATTGTTACAGCCTAAAAAGAATAACTTATGCAAATCAGTATCCCCCCCCTTTTTTTCCCCCTTTCTTCCTTTTACTCTCTTCCACCCCCCCCCCCCACCCCCCCCGACACACACACAAACACACATACATTCTTTCCCTCTTCCTCCCCACACACACTAAATGTAGCAAATAAATAAAAAATAATAATTCAACAAAAAGGGGTTAATTCAAATCTACACTCTGGCTTTTAAAGTTCTATAACCTCTTTTTGTGATAGTAAACCTGTCCAACACAAAAGGCCTGCAGCTCTAATCTGTTTGCTAAGTTGTTGGACAGAACAAGTGTAAAAATTTATTTATTCTATTATTTTATTTATGGTAATTATACCATGCAGAAATCCAACAACCAGATTTTCTTTTGCAATTCTTCTTTCTTACTTTGAGTGAAAATTTCACCTCTGGCACATACCTAAAAACTCACCAAAGTTTGCATGCACCTGCTGAAAAAAGTTTTAGGCATAATGAAGGACCCTTCTCAAAACATAATGACATTACAGAGGAAGAAACCATAAAAAAAATGTGGGCTAATATCTCTTACAGGGTTCTAAAAAAATAAAAATACCACAGACACCAAAACCCACGTGTTGAGAAAATTCAAGTTTTGAAATTATGATGGAACGGCCACAGGACCTACAGCTGGGTGGCCTTTTTGTGGCAAAGATTTAGCGATTTTTACATTTTGCCGCAATACGTTAGCTAAAACTTTTGTTTGAGCGATCCTTATGAAATTTTGCAAACAAGCCACCAAGTCATCTCCACAACAAGCAACATCTTGTTGCTTTGACCTCAAGAAGAGGCTTACATCTTTAATTGTCAAAAATGATATATATATATATATATATATATATATATATATATATATATATATATATATATATATATATATATATCTCCATTTTAGTACCAGCTACAAATTTAAACTCCTAGCGATTTCAACCTATTTCAGTCAATAACTCCTATCTAACTTTGGTAATGTTTGGATACATTACCGCAATATTGTGAAAACTTAATGCACAGATCCATGTCTTAAGCTGATTTAAACACTATAACATACAAAATGACTCTGTTAGGAATGTGGGCGTGGTTTGTAGAAAACCTCTGTTGCCATAGAAATCCAAAAGTTTAGTCTTGCCAATTCTTCTAAAATTTACATTGACCAGCATGTTACCTCCAGGCGACCATAACATAAAATGGCTGCTGTTGAAACCAATAGAAATTCTCCATTTTGAAAGGAGTGTTTTCAAGCTTTCATTTGCTGTGTACAGCTCTGACCAGAGAGGCAGGGGCAGAGGGGAAGAGTGAGGGGTGTGTAGCAGTCACTAGGGCAGTGTTTTTCAACCTTTTTTGAGCCACGGCACACTTTAACCTTGACAAAAATCCCGCAGCACACCAGCATCCAAAAAAAAAAAAAAAAAAAAGGAAAAACTCAGTCTGTATTGATCGACAGCCCCTCTGCAATCATGCGTTTTTGTGATAATTGTGGCAGAAAAAGCTGGAAGCTGCAGTTGTTTTTTTCTAAAAGATGTATTAAAAGTTAAGTTAAAAGATTCAAAAACTGTATGATGTGTGTTCGTTGTTTAAAGACGTTAAGAGGAGAGGCTCATTGTGCGCTAAGACAGTCATTTGAACCCAATGCATCATGGGAGATGTAGTGCCGCAAATCCGCCGACCGCAGAAAGACCAGCTTCTCTGAGCTTCATTGTTTTGTTCACTTGTTCTACGGTCTGATACCGGATTCTGTGGAAAGCTACACCGCTAAAGATGAGCTTTAGCTGGTATTTTTGTTAGAACTGAGCGACTTTTTGAGCTAAATCTAAACAAGGAAGTGAAGACTTTAACCCCTTCTGATTGGTCATACTGATGACATGTAATCAAGCCTTCAAGAATGATTGGTGGAGACAGTTAAAGGGCCGGGATTTTTCCTCACAGTTATAGCTGCAGCTAAATCGCGGCGGTACCGTCATTCTTATCAAAATGTCTTTAATAGAAACAAATAAACATAAAGAAAAAATAATTTTGTGATCTTTTACATTCCTAATTATTCAGTGTTTATCAGGGCCTGTTTGGATGAACAAAGACCTCAAATCCTGGAGATGGGAAATGTTTTTAGATCAGTTAATGAGGGCAATTTCACACGGCACACTTGACCATCTCCCATGGCACACTAGTGTGCCGCGGCACACTGGTTGAAAAACACTGCACTAGGGTGGGGCGGGTTGCAGCCAAACAACTTCACTCAAATCTTCTGTCGTCTCTTTTTCTGCAATGGGAGAGTGACCTTACAAAACCTAGCCCTATTCTGGAATCTGTTTCCAAAAAACCAAACACTTCCCTTTCTGGCATGAAGTCGATTGTCAGGGGTGGAACTTTGATCACATTTCTAAACCAATTTCCCAACTGCAATATTAAAGTTTGCAAAGTCTTGCTTGGCTGCTAAAATGAGCATTGGCTTGAGTGCAGCTGAGGAGAAAACATGAGTCACCAGTAGTTCTTCATCATCATCAACCTTGAGACGAGTTGATGGCTTGCTTCTTCTTTTAGCCACTGCAGCTCTTTCTGCTGCTGTACATCATCCTCAAAACATCTTTTTAGCTCAGTGAGTTTACCGTCTGAAAAATATCCATGCAAGCTATTGCCTGCAACACCTTTGAGATCTAGGCCGTGTGTGATTTTTTTAACAACCATATTGTTCTCATCCTGCTGGTTTCCAATCAGCAGACGTTTTACATGCACACAACGCTGATCTAAGCAGGTCCATGGGGGGCTGGGTTAGAGCTGCTAGGGCGTACAGGAGTTCCACAAATCAAAAGAAAATGTGATATTGTTAAATCAATCATTTGGCAAGATCTGGCAATAAAGCTGCCTTAACACAAAATGCGATTAGCGCACCAGAGGCGTCCATTGTTGTTGTTAAGTTAATGTATTGAAGCGATCAAAGTTCCTACAGAATGATTTGAGCGTTGGGCGCTGTGCATCAGTCCGGCATCAGCACAATTTAGGTATTGTGCTGCGTCCAGAGTTAAAAAATCTAAACTTGTGGCATCAACCAATCAGGGACTCAGCTTTGGGCATGTGACGTGTGCAATGACTTGCCATCGGGTTGGGTCCAAATCTATCACAGAGTAGAATCTGATCCTCCTCGCCCCGAAATTTATAATAATTTTGTTATTTGCATTGACACGAAAAAAAAATAAAGGACCTAGGATTTAATTTTTATTTTTATGTTTTCCCTCCTGCGAATCATGTGGGACAGCAAGTCATCAAACTGGGTCACAGAGACACAGAAGTACCGCTAAAAGCAGCTGTCATTCAGATACAGCTCCTGCAGTAGATGGTAAGGCTCACTGTACTGGGAGAACATCTGAATGATCTCATGAACCCAGATGGGGAGGTGTAATTACTGATGCTTTTGCAGAGCTCTTCAAAACAAATAAACCTGATCTCTAAACATCAATCTGTGTCTTCCATGCTTTGTAAAAGAGATAAACAGACACTGCTCCATGTAGCAATCAGGCTAAAAACATTTGGCGGTAGCTCCTCCCACACACATCTGGGGTGTCAAGTCTATGAAGACATTTTTGTACAAGCGTTGAGAAGCGAATTTACTTCACGTCCAAATTAAGGCGACCGATGCAAATTTGACGTGCAAATAGCTCTTGGTGTTAACATAGCATTAAAGTGGGTCAAACTTCCTCCAAAGGTTGGGCAGAAATAGCGAATAAATTAGGTCTTCCATGGGGAGGACATTTTTGGCTGTAGTTTCTGGCTCTCCTTCACCCCCATTGACAAAACCTAAGTGTTTGTGAGGCCTTTGGTGAGCTTTTGTGAACAACTGGTTAAGGTTCAGGGAGACAGGTCAGACTTTGTCATTTATTTTCCGTTTGTTTGATTGAAGGTCACATAGAGCATTTGATATTTGAGTTAGTTCTGTTTTGTTTATTATTTTATTCTTGGTTCACCCTGAAGTTAGATGCTACATTTTTCTTTTGTCATGTTTACGTTTGGGACTATAAACTCGATGATTTGAGGGCTTACTTTTTGACATTAGGGTTCATTTCCTTCTTATCTATGTCATGACATAAGGTGCATAACCCCTTTCCTTGAAGGGCCAAATTGCTTTACAGTCAGAGTCTCATGCAGTGGGGTTCAGTGTCTTGGGCACTTCAACACACAAGCTAGCAAGGAATTGAACTTGCAACCTTGCAATCAGGAGTCGACCACCACACCTCTGGATCACAGCCGCTGACGGTGTTCGGAGAAAGACTTTAATAAAAGCTCTATATGAAGACCTACTACTTAAATCAAAGGTCCAGTGAGCAGAAGTCCAGGTAAAAAGGTAAACAGTAGCAAGGAACCAAAATGCTGAGATTAACTACTCACAAGTTATTAGGATCAATCTTAATAACAAAAGTAAACCTGCTTTTGTGATGTTGGGAACCACATAGGGATCACAGTGTTTACTTTTCTGATGTTACATGAATGGGCTTGCTGTGACGTGGAGATGGTTGGAAACAAGATCACTCATTATGGATTCAGCCAATAGCCTCAGAGCAGCAAGAAATTTAGATCATTTACACAGCTGTCTTTGGAGATTAGGCTTGGATGACTGTGCAGGAGGAAAAAAAATGACAAAAGCCTGCGGTGACAGCTGTCTGTTCAGGATTATTTGCTCTGTTGAGCAGGGAAAGGTATAACTTTCATCATAAATTATTAAAAGTATGTTTTAGTGTTTAAATTACCAACTGAATCAAACTAAATACTAGGACAGACTGTTTATATTAGCAAAAATGATTCAACTTTGCTGTATGGAGTGAAATTCACATTTCAATCCTCATAAGCTTGGATTTTTTTTTTTTTAATTAATTAAATTTCCCTCCAAATGTTGACAATTTTAGCAAAAAAGCTTTAGCAATATGAACATTTTTTATTATCTTTTGCTGTTGTATTCTTTCGCAACAGTGAGATCCTTTCTTTTTCTAGTTTTAAAACATAATTCTTTTAATTTATTTGATGTTTCTGAACTCTTAGACTTGAAAATGAAAGCTTGAAAAAGCAAATTCGGCAGAAACTGGTAGTGTAGGTCCCCAAATGCAGGAGACTTGGCTTGGTAGCATAAACAGACAAAGAAACTCAAACAGGATGAGACAAAAGGTGACACAGGAGGTGAGCTGAAAACCAGACACTTAAATAGGGTGAGAGCAATTAACTGAAATGAAGACAGCTGAGGATGATGAAGAACCTGAAACTGGTTCAAACAGAACATGACAGAAACCAAAGTTCATCACAATCCTCACATAGACAACAGAATAGGTTTTTAAATACGTTTAGGACAATAGAGTTTACGTCTAAAATAGTTATCAACCAAGAGGTTTGAATAAATGTTTCATGAGATGGATATTAGAATATATTTGGGAGATTTAAAAACAAATACATGTTTTAAAAGTCATTTAGTCTTGCTCTATTTATTGTCCAACATTTTTTAAGAGGTTAAAAAAAAACTCTTAAAATGTAAAACACTATCAAACTTTTCCCTGTTTATAGTAGAATCAATTTTCTATGGAGTCAAGGTCCAAATAAAAAGTCTATAAAAACAAACAGAAATTCAGACATAAAATAAAGAATTAAAGATATAAAAAAACAGACATACAAATCCAACTAAGACCACAAATCACAAACTTAAAAGCTGAAGGGCTTGAAAATGCATCCATGGCAGAACCTTCAGACTGGAGACAAATGATTTAGGAATTCTGTGCTTGGTATTGGTGGGGTCTAAAATAATTTAATTACCTGGGGCATTAGACGTTATATGAAACCATAAATAAAATGTCTTTGAAGAGCCTGAAGCACGACCAAACGACTCAGTAGCACTGCACCACTATGGTCTTTTTAATAAAATCCTCAGGTAGTCGTAATAAGGACCTTGGAACTTTTGCATGCTAGATGTCCTTATCTCAATCCACAGGTTTAATTTGGTTTGAGTCCATAAGTGGAAGAATGTGGAATAAATTTAAAGTTTGGTGACATCCCTCCACTTTCTATACCCAGGTATTCCTGATCAGGGTCACAGGGTTGCTGGAGCCTATCCTCGTCGAGGGATTCGACCTGTAAAACAAAAAAATGCAAATGTGAAAATTGATTATTTTGAACTTCTGTGAGTGGAATTTCTGCAAATGTTTCAACACTTGTGTGGTAATTTTCTTTCACCACCATGTTTTTGCTGTGAGACTCAACACTTTCACACAAACACTAAAATCTAAAGGCAGCAAAAAGAGAAGGGAAGAAGACAACCTACCCCCCCCCCCCCCCCGCCCCAGTAGAAGTATGTTGTAAAGGTGGTGATTGTGTGACTGTAGCCGCCTGCAGACGGTCCGCAGATGGCCTCCCTCTGACTATCCCAGCCGCGATTGACAGCACCTTTTATTCAGCACTGAAGCAGTGTGGGAGCTTGCACACTTTGGGACTCCAGTCACGTTCTCGGAGCTTTCACAAAGATATCCAGCTAAGTAGACACCACACAGACAGTTTAGCTCAGCCTTGTGTTAGCCGTGGGATTGGCACTGCCATTGTGGGACTGTGAAATAGTTCAGAATTGCAGGAAGCTGGGGAGAAGATGTTCTTTGTCGGACCGGAAAGGAAAGAATTAAGATGCTGCAGCTTAAGCTCATTACAGCAAAATCCCAAAACAAGATCCTGTTACAATTTATGATGTCTCTGTTATTACTGCTTATGTCTCGCTGACCGCTCTACCACAGCCTTTATGGTTCACTCACTATTTCAGATTAAAATGAATGAAATCATCTTAATCTGACTCTGTTTTTTAATCACTTTTAAATTGAATATAGTTAACTAATTAGTTACAATCAGAGTGAAACACACACACACACACACATATAAATATATATATATATATATTAAAACCGCCCCTCTCACCCTCCGCGGGTGGTTTCTCCTCCAAGCTCGGGTCCTCTACCAGAGGCCTGGGAGCTCGAGGGTCCTGCGCAGTATCTTAGCTGTTCCTAGCACTGCACTTTTCTGAACTGAGAGGTCTGAGGTCTTTCCAGGCAGTGACGTGCAGTCAGGAGAGGCAGGTGAGGCTGTGCCTCACCTGTCATTTTGGGAAGAAAAGAGAAAAAGTAAATTCATTTATTATATTTAATCAGTAATTTGTGCTTTGCAGTCATTTTCCATTTAAATGTACCATTTTTGGGTGTTTTTTCTTTTCAAAATCGCTGAATTTCCGCATTTGCCGTTCAGATACTAAGAAGCGATGTGCGATGAGGCACCAGCCCGCTGAGCCTCACCTTGGATTGCGCAATACCCATGCAGTCAGACAGTACTGCTGTCTCTCTGTATGTCGGTTCAATCACTTGCACTATATGAGTTGAGTTTACATAATTTAGCAGATGTATGTGATGTACAGTGTTTGTTTTTATAAATAACTGTATGTGAGGGACGTGTTTCTTGTGCTGAGCGCTAAACGCCGGCCAAAAAGCCGCTGGGTGAGGCCAGGAGTTCTGGTGCCTCATGTTAGGGGGCGCCGGTGAGCCCTGAGATTATGACGCTAAAAAATAATAGAAGAAGTGATAGCAAGCGGCTAGTCATTTTCTTCAGAAGGAGCGCCGTATGGACTTTATTTACAAGTAAAGGTAAGATGATAATAACGTTTGTGCTTTTTCTATGCTGCAGTTTGTATATGGAAAAAAAAAACATTTTGAAATGATATTTTAAACAAACCACGTTAACTGTTGTCAATCAAATGGTGAATAAGTTACTCAGTATGGTTCATATGTTTGTAAATATGACTGATGATTGTGAGTATGTGTGCGTGAGTGCATGGGTGGACGGACCTGGGGGCTGGCTCACTGGAACCCTCTGGGGCTTTCCCTTCCCATCACAGAGTGGTAGGGCACTTTAAGGGTAAGGGAGGGGGGGGATTGTAGTGGGTAGGGTTATGGTGGGTGGCTGTGGGTGCGTGGCGATCTCTGGGTTGTTCGGGTCGCGTGCCGCGGCTGGCTCGCGGACACGGGGCACCGGTCGGGTGGTGGGCGGCTCTCGGGTTCTGGGGCCCTGGCTTCGTCCTTGGCCCTTGTCTCGGCGTCCGGCGCCCGGCGGCCCCCATGGCTGCCGCCTGGTACGGCTAAGCGCTCCTGTCCTGTGGCCTGGGGGCCGGACACCGGGTTCGCTTATGCCTCTGGGCGTAGTGGGGGCCCCTGTAGGGGGGCCTTCTCTGCGCCTGGCTGGTCGGGTGGGCGGTCCCCGCCTCCCCCCCTCCCGGGCTGCTTGGGTCCGGTGTGGGGGGGGCGCTGGCCTTGGGGGCCTCTCCTCCCCTCTCCTGGTCTGGCTGCTCTGGCTGGGTAGGATCTGGTTCCCCACAACACAAGGTTCACTTCGGCAGCATGCATGTATCTCCACCCCCACGTGCACGTGCACTCTGCCACACTGCTCCCTGTCTGCTTCATCCCCCCTTCGGACCTACAGTGTATTGATGGACAGATATTTTCCACTCATCTTCGTGTCAGATTTTTACCCATGATGGAATATTTGTCTTTCCAGCAGATCTAGTATAATTGTTACAGCTTAAAAGAATAACTGATCCAAATCAGTGCTTGTATCCCCCCTTTTTTTTCACCCTTCTTCCCTTTACTCTCTTCCACCCCCACCCCCCCCCCCGACACACATTTTCCCTCTTCCTCCCCACACACACTAAATGTAACAAATAAAGAAATAAATAATTCAACAAAAAGGGGTTAATTCAGATCTACACTCTGGCTTCTAAAGTTCTACAACCTCTTTTTGTGATAGTAAAACCTGTCCAACACAAAAGGCCTGCAGCTCTAATCTGTTTGCTAAGTTGTTGGACAGAACAAGTGGAAAAAAAAAAAAAAAAAAAAAAAAAAAAAAAGTAAATATGACTGATGACGTCAGTGCCTCACCAGCCATAAACCCCACCGCACATCACTGTTTCCAGGTATCTGTTGTAGCCACTCCTCCAGCTTGGGGGTTAGTGCCCCGAGTGCTCCAATTACCACAGGCACCACTGTCACCTTCACTTTCCAGGCTTTCTCCAGTTCTTCTCTGAGTCCCTGGTATTTCTCCAGTTTCTCATGTTCCTTCTTCCCGATGTTCCCATCGCTTGGCACTGCCACATCCACCACAACGGCAAGAAAAAAAAAAAAAAAAAAAATATATATATATATATATATATATATATATTATATATATATATATATATATGTATATGTATATATATATATATACAGAGAGAGAGAGATTTGGGGTTTTTTGTTTAGTTTTTCATGTTGCCACTGTGTTAATGTCTGGTAACTAAAACAAAGCATGAATAAATTAAACAACGAACAAAGTTGGGGTTTGATACAGTAATTAATATCTCTTTAAAAAAAGGAAAATAGAAGATGCTTAAAATTCTGTTGGAACATTTTCTTAGTTTTTTATTCAGCATGTTACAACAAAAGCATTGATAGTTGGATCACTACACTTGGGCAAAAAATGACAAACTATTTATTGTTATTTGTTTTCCTGAATAAAAAGCTTGTTGTTGTTTATATATAGGAAAACTTCTGGACTTTAGATAGTGAAATCAAGAAAGAAATCTCCATACTTCCATTGAAATTTCAAATATTGAAAATAAATCCCCCTTAGATTTGAAAATATTGGCCTAACCCAGAACTTTGCAAATGACTTTTCTCACTCTAAAGAATAATGATCAACACACACACACACACACACATACATACACCCACACACACACACACACAAATGATGTTACTTACCAAAGTAAAAGATAAAGTACCAGCCTTAGTCTCAACTGCCTTTCTGTTGAATAGGGGCTAAATGGGCAAACTTGTACAGGGCATGCAGGTGGTCCACAGTGTCAGAGTTACGACTTTTCCTAAAAAAAGGAAAGAGCCACACAGGAAACACAATTTTTTGTTTTACTTATCAGAAGGAGAAGTCCATCTGTCACAGCCCAAACTGCAACAGAGGATTTCTGCCTTCCCAGTGTATGTACCGATAGTCTAGTTTTTTTGGTGGCAGGGGTTGATAACACGAAAGTAGGTCATTTAATCAAGCTGTACAGGAACATCATATCTTGTATAGTCAGCACCTAGCATGTCAGTGTTTTCTTACAGAAAGACAGAACTAAGATACAACTATTTTCTGGTGATATTAGTGTGTAAGCAAATGATAACTACGAAAACCCCAACACAGAGGAAATGTTCAGAGTGTAGACCACTCGAGCCCGTAGAACCCAAGCGTTCATGCACACCTTTTTTAACATGGATCCTGCAGGCAACAGGTAACAGCAAACACTTACACCACATAAGAGTAAGTAAGGGTGAAGTAAGTGTTGCGTTGTACATATTTTTCATTTTTTTTTTATTCTGACTAAATCCTGACCTGTGGACTGGACTCCACGGTGAAAATCACCATCTACTGCAGGAGCTTGGTCTGAATAACGGCAACCATACATATATATTATATCCTCCATGTTTGTTTTGGATGCTCCTTCTTATTCTGTGTTGCTGTCAGTAGCAAATACTGATACTCACATCTACAGTGCCCTCTAGTGGTTCCACACATCTTTCCATCCATCTTCTTCTTGTCATCTGTGGACCGGGTTGCGGGGGCAGCAGTCTAAGCAAAGATGCCCAGAATTCCCTCTTTCCCGACCACTTCCTCCAGCTACTCTGGGCTGACTCCGAGATATTCCCAGGCCACCTGAGAGACATAGTCTCTCCAGCGTGTCCTGGGTTATCCCCAGGGTCTCCCCACAGTGGGACAGGCCCGAAATACCTCTCCAGGGAAGTTTCCAAGAGGCATCCGGACCAGATGCCCGAGCCACCTCAACTGGCTCATCTCGATGTGGAAGAGGAGCGGCTCTACCCAGAGCTTCTAACCCTATCTCTAAGGGAGCGCCCAGCCACCCTACAGAGGAAGCTCATTTCAGCCGCTTGTTCTTTCTGTCATGACCTCGAACTTCTGACCATTGGTGAGTATTGGAACAAAGATCGACTGGTAAGTTAAGAGCTTTGCTTTCTGGCTCATCTCTCTCTTTACCACAACAGACCTGTACAGCGACCGCAGAAGGGTGGAGGCCGCACCAATACGTCTGTTGATCTCACGCTCCAATCTACCCTCACCGCAAGATATTTATACTCCACCATCTGAGGCAGGAGCACTCCACCCACCCAGAAAGGGCAAACTACCCCTCTAGCGGTTGTTAGTGGAAGAATATCAAACAATGAGCCTATTCTTTCTTTTTTTTTTTTAATTACATGTAAGTATAAGTTGCAAGCCCAGCCAACCTATGCAAAAAATAAAAAAACACGTTTTACAAACAAGTCAACCTTACTACAGATAAAAAATAGCCTTTGGGCTAATTCTGACGCATTGCAGCCACGCTTTTAATGTGCACTGTCCCTGTTAAATAAATGAATAAATTGATCATCTTTCTTCTCATCACATCTTCTCTCTCATCACTTTCTTCTTTTCATCACTGTCATTTGTTTATCCACTTCAACAAGATAAACAGATAGAATAGGAGCACATTTCCTTTTTCTTAGGATGGTGCAGTTGGCACCTGTAAAGGCTCAGATGAACTTTGGTGCAGAGAAAACAAGGAAACTCTGGTTTGTATGAACCAGAGACTAGACAGAACAACAAAGCCCAGAATAATAATATCAAGAAGTTTTTTAGTTTATTGCTGGAAACATTGACAGACTTGAGGAATATAAATTGATAGACTCAACGTTGAGTTCCCTTATTTCCTTTCTATCATCAGATTCTGGGGTTTCTGTTACTTAAGCACACATAACCGTAGTAGTTTCCAGATTTAATAATAGTTTTTACTGAAATGTATCATGTGAATCCAGCACAGAAACACTGGTTTTGTAGTATTGATTAGCAGATGACAAGGATGTGGCATGGTGCGTCATCTAAATTGTGCAATTTTCTTTTTGATAGTGTTCGGAGTCGATGAAACCCACTGCCATGATTGCATCTCAGCCTCAGAATGTTTCAATCGAACCGGGAAAATCGAAGCTTCCGAAAAAGAGTGTCACACCTGCAGCAACTCCACAGCAGCGGTTTCTTTATACAGCAAAACTCAGAGTTCGGCTGGATTGAAAGAACGCAGGATTTTATGCAGATAATTCTGAAAAGTCTCATTTTAAGGCAGACATAAATACGTTTATAGATTAATTGTTATAGCATTACTTCAGAAATAGTACAATTACATCTGACATGCTACTACCTCTTTAAAGTCAAAGATGCATAAAAGTGTTTTATACTGCCTTAGAGACATTTCTTATTTATATCAATAGAAAAAACTATGACATAAAGGTTTAAATAAAAGAAAACATTGCATTATTTTCTAAACAAACATATTAATAGGTTTAGATCTGGTTTTCGCTTTAATTTTAAGAAACGTTTGTCCATATAAAAAATAATGGTTAAAAAAAATCACATTTTGAAAGAGCACAGTGAAGGCTAATATCAACCTGCAGCAAAAATGATAAATGAGCAGATGTTCAAAATCATGAGAGGTTATGTAAAACGATTCTCTACCCTGCTGTAGTCACTAGGTGGGGCTGTTGAACTGAAAACTGAGTACTGGAGTGTGACATGAAAGGAGTGCATGAGGGTAATGCAGAGGAAAGATATGGTAAGGGGCTGGAAGAGATCCAGAGGCACAGAGAATGAGCTAAAGAAGTAAGGAAAGAAGCACAGCAGTGGAGGGGCTCAGAGGTAAAAACAAGAACATGCATTTCATTTTTTTTTTTTTTTTTTTTTGAGGAAATCGTACGGAACAAGGAGATAAAGGAAGGCAAAATAAATATGATCCAAACATCATACTGCTTTTCTGGCTGTGTTAATTACATCCATTATTGCCCTGTTAGTTTCTGGCTTGGATGGTTTCTTTTTATTTTTATTTTATTTTTTATCCTCGACAACAACCCAGGAGGAGCGAAAGCTAAAAAAAAAAAAAGTTGAATACCTTGTCAAAGGAGGCCCAGCCTAGTTTATGGGTAATTGTGAAAAGCATTATACCGCTCTGCACGAGCATGTTTACCACTTGAGCTCTCCCCAAGGGCCTCGCAGTGAGAGACACAGCAAGCAATGCATTTGTTTTGCTTTTTCCTCACTGTATCCTGAGAGGCTAATGAAACAGTGCAAAGTGATGCCACCAATTCTCTGTAATTACCAGGAAATGGTGTGGAGAGAAAGTACCCTCAAATATTCGTGTGTGCTTAAGACTTGATTTGTCGTTCACCTTTCGGGATATCAAGTCATGGGTCGCCGGAGCGAATCAGCTTTCACTGATTTGCACAAGGGTTTTTTTCATGCCGGATATCCTGCCTGACACAACCTTGCCTTTTATCCGGGCTGGGGACCGGCACAGGTTGACCCAGACTTGCCCCCCCTTATGCCTACATAGTTAGGCAGTAGCACAAAGCACATTTGTGTGCGCAACTGTGTATACTTGCAATTGTGTATTCACTTGAATTTCAAAAACGTACAAATTAAACAAAGGGAGGTGATCCCCTGGGGCCCCCAGCTGAACACAAAATAAATTTGTCTAAAATAAATTTTACGCCCATCGTTATTTAACTTTGTCATGAAAATGAATTAAAAATTACTAAATTTCCATGATGTAAAAACGTGTAGTCAGTCCCCGTCCTTCTACTGCAATGGTATATTCCAGTCAACAGCAAGTCGAGAGTCGCACAAGTTAGCGATTAGGGTCTTAAATCGCTGTATTTTACGTCTTCCTGTTTAATTTCACCGTGACGCTGCAAGGTCTGCCCAGTGTTGCCAGATTGGGCAGTTTTCCACTCAAGTTAGGGGGTTTTTTGCTCAAATTGGGTGTCGTTTTTTTTTTTTTTTTACTCAATCTGGCTACACTGGCTCTGCTGCATCCTGGGTAAAGTACCTTAGTACAGTGTTTTTCAACCAGTGTGCCGCGGCACACTAGTGTGCCGTGGGAGATGGTCAAGTGTGCCGTGGGAAATTGCCCTCATTCACTGATCTAAAAACATCTCCCATCTCCAGGAAATCAGCTGTTTTTTCATCCAAACAGGCCCTGATAAAACACTGAGTAGTTAGGAATATAAAAGATCATAAAAAAAAATTTCTTTGTGTTTATTTGATTCTATTAAAGACATTTTGATAAGAATGATACCGCGCTTCAGCTACAACTAAAGGTGTTTGCGGAAAAGTCCCTCCCCTCCCCTTTAACTGTCTCCACCAATCATTCTTGAAGGCTTAATCACATGTCATCAGTCTGACCAATCAGAAGTGGTTAAAGACTCAACTTCCTTCCCGATTTAGCTCAAAAAGTCGCTCAGTTCTAACAAAAATACCAGCTAAAGCTCGTCTTTCGCAGTGTAGCTTTCCACAGAATCCGGTATCAGACCGTGGAACAAGTGAACAATACAATGAAGCTCAGAGACGCTAATCTTTCTGCCCTTTAGCGTCCTGTAGCGTCCAATTTTACACTACATCTCCCATGATGCATTGGCTTAAAGGAACAGCGTCTGAGTGTACAGTGAGTCTTCCTTGTTATACGTCTTGAAACCACAAGGAACACGCATCAAACAGATTTTTAATTTTCTAACTTATCTTTTATTTTATCTTTTAGAAAAAACAGCTGCAACTTCCATCTTTTTCTGCCAGAATTATCATGAAAATGCACGTGAGATTGCGGGGGGGGGGGGGGGGGGCTGTCGATCAATACAGACTGCGTTTTTGCTTTTTTTTTCTTTTGGATGCTGGTGTGCCGCGGGATTTTTGTCAAGGTTAAAGTGTGCCGTGGCTCAAAAAAGGTTGAAAATCACTGCCTTAGTATACTCAGGGTATGCTAGTAATTTACAGGTTATAATGTTTTTTAATATTCTAGACATGTTTATACCATGTCCTCCCTTTTCTATTTGATAGGTGATGTTTTTCTTTTATTTAGAGTTCAGATCCAATATGAGGCTGTGCTGAAAAGACAGAATGAGGCAGGGAGACAACTGTGCTTTTTGTGACATTAATATTAAAACAATAAATCATTTGTTTTACGAATGCATATGTAAGTTTTTGGGAGTTTTTTTTTTTCTGTTAGTCTTGGAAAAACATCCAATACTTTTTGGAGTTCATGGTAGGCTAATAATTTAAACTACAACTCTTATAGTGTTTGGTTTAATGAAGTATGAGGTTATTTCGCAGCTCATTGTCCTACCTGAAAGTAAGACAACTCCATCTCTGAGGCACCAGCTTTCGCTCCTTGTAGGTGGCGCCCATTTCATGACATTAACCTAGAGGAGGCCTCAGCAGCGTGTCTGCGTTTCGCCCACGAAAACAAACAACATCCAAACTTTTGCAAAGATAGATGTTCAGATTGTGCATGTAAAAGAAAAGCCTTTAACCAATCACCACTAGCTCAGTGGAGAAGGTGGGCGTGTCTGAGGGGTGGTACTGGCAGAGCGCAGGTGAATGGAGCAAAATACCCCTTTTTTTGGGGTTGTTTTTAATGAGATAAATGAACATTTCAGTACACTTTAAAGGTCAAATTTTTTACTTTGCATGATAGAAGCCCTTTAAATGCTGCTAGAATGCTGGGTCGTTAGTGTGTTTTCATTAGCCATTTTGAACTTAGATTGTGAATAATATCTAGCAAAAACTTGACATTTTTTCCACTTTCTTTAAACCGTTATGCCCACTAAATATTCATTCATTTATTCATTCATCTTCTAATTCATTTGATCCCTTTTGGGGTCACGGGGCTGCCAGAGCCTATCCCAGCCACTTGCTCTGCACACTCACATTCGCAACTATGGTCAATTTAGAGTCACCAGTTAAGTCCCTGGAGAGAACCCACGCTTGCACGGGGAGAGCATGCAAACGCCACACAGAGAGGTCCCCCATTGATGTTCTGTTTCAGACCCCCCCCCAGCCAGGACTTGAACCAGGGGCCTTGTTGCTGTGAGGCAAGGGTGCTAACTACTGAGCCACGACCCCATAAGTACGAAAATTGTATTTCATACCCATAAGTGTTCATGTGAAGACACAATTCTGACAATTACACACAAAATGTATTGTATAAGTTGCAAATTGAGTATTCTGGACACGCGAATCCAAAGTTACACACAGAACTGCAAGCAAAAGTTACAAATCCAGTACCAGTCACACATGTTTTGAGACTCTTTGCTCTCAAAAGAATGGCACCTCTATGAAGCATCGTCTCCTCATTGTCCTCCATCTTAGTGTGTGTCCCCGTTCCAAAGCCCTAGTGAGACGCAGTCTGTCTGTGTTCTGGCTTTTGATGAGCAGATACCCCAACACTAAGGGGCTTGTCAGCTGCTTGTAAAGGTTTGCAGGCTGAAATGCTGGGTTCTCCCAGAGGTAGCTGCCGCTCAACGGTCTGTTCCGACAGCATGGGGGCGGTGGGAGGAAGAGTGCACCGCACGTGCAGACACAAATACACGTCTCTGAGCTTCTTTTTTACGCCAGACGAGGGGTGACGCAGCAAGTCTGTAATGACTGCAACGCCACGAAGAGGCGAGCATGAATCATTTATTTACCGTGGAGGCTCAAATCAAGCACAGCGGCAAGGAGAAGAACAAAGAACTTCTTTATCTGTCTGTGACTCAGCTGAACACACAAAAATGGTAATGAAAAGCACTAAACCTCACCTCAAATGACAATTCAGTGATATTTCACTTGGATTTGACTTGAAGTTTTCAGTAAAAGCTGCGCATTTGGGGTTCTTTGGAGGAACATAAACAGCATTTGTTCATTACTGTGTACCAAAAATTCACAGAAAAGGTCATTTTTAATTTCAAAACCTTGTAACGCAAAAGTACAATGTACACAAGAAAGCAGTAGTTCCTGGCATTCCTCTTTAGGGAGGTTTTCTGTCTTCAGGCTGTTCTGCACTGTCCAATTCACGTCAATCTTTCTATACATTATGGTAAATGGTAAATGGCGTATACTTATATAGCGCTTTCTACCTTCTTACGAAGGCCCAAAGCGCTTTACAGTCACAGTCCCATCCACCCAGTCACACACACATTCACACACTGATGGCGGCTCCGCTGCCGAACACTGGCGCCAACCTTCCACCACGAGCAAGGTGGAGTTCAGTGTCTTGCCCAAGGACACTTCGACACATGGGCGTGCAAGGCGGGAATCGAACCTGCAATCTTACGATCATGAGTCGACCGCCCTACCGCTGCACCACGGCCGCCCCCATGTATTATGTATATATGCTTCATCCTAAACCTTCTCTGAACACCATGTCACTAATTGCATAAAAAAATGTCTTTTAATAACAAATGTCTATTAATGCTTGCACTCCAGAGAAATACTATTTCAAATTTAGATCTGTTTTGCCATTATTTGCTGTTTATCTGCCAATCATTTTAGGTCTTTTAGGCTTTATAGTTTTCATGAAATCTGAATTTATTTAAAAATCTGTGATTTTTAGTAGAAATATACATATTTTTGCTGTCATAAAATCTTTAACTCTTGTGCTGACATTCTTTTAACTACCATAAGGCAAAACTACAAAGGCAAATATGAAAAGCTACTTTTCCCCACCCCAGAATGACATTATTCACGCGTAAATGGTTGAAAAGTTATGGCATGTCAAACAAAGACTACATTATTTACTGTAGGCGTTGCTGGGAATATCAAACATAAACACCTGTACTTAAGGTTAATTATGCTGTTTCCCAAGTAGTTTTCCTTTTTTTTTTAAAAAAGAAAAAGGTGTGTTTCATTAAAAAGTTTATTTTTGTATTTAAAAATGCAGATGTTATTCACTCATATTTATGTGCAACCAAGCACAGAAAGTGAAGGAAACTCAAATTGGCTACTTGTAATTTGTGTGATAAAGAGGCACATGGCTGCATTGCCCCCGTGTATTCTAAATCCATCCAAGGTCAAATGTTGTTGTTGTTCGCATGTATTTAAGTTAAAGTTAAAGTCCCATTAGGTGTCTCGGACTGAGGAGTGTGAAATTTGTTCTTCCCAATTGATCTATCCACTGGGGAAGCGATGAGCTGTAGACCCATTTTCCAACCACCTACATGGAAAAAAAAATCTACGGGCCTGTTTATCCCAACAATGTGGGATTTCATGTCTTGTTTCAAAGAAAATGGAAACATACTTTAAAGTCCACCAAAAGTATAGAGACAGTCATTTAAAAACCCTTTAAAAGATGAATCGTCCCTTAATTCACATAACTTCCCACTTTTGGACATTTTATCGACTTTTATTGATTGTGTATATCCCAGTCCAAATGTTCATGCTACGCTCACACTAGGCACCTTCAAGAACTTTTTTGAATTGGCCCATAGTCTTTAACCTGGACAAAAAAGGAGGGGCTTCTTCACACCTCCATTCTGATAAATGAAAGACTTGTTGTCTTATAATTCTTATAATTATTAAATTCTCCTCCATGATTAGTTTTTAAACGTTGGCACTTTGTTTGAGAAAAGTCTTTACCCATACATCATAACCAAATCCGAGTCCCTGATTGGTCAAAGTTTGACTTTTTAACATGCATTCTATGTGCCTAGAACCCTTAAAATGGTCATTAAAAATGTGTGTAGCTACGCCTGAGAGTAAGACTGAGACTAATCTTAACCAGGAGCTTAGAAACTGGTTTCTACTTCAACCAAACTGGCCAAGTTTTCTTTCAAACACTCTTTATGTTCTTTATGTCAGAAAAAGGTCTATTAGATTCGAAATGTCAGAACACACACACACAAGTGGTCTATTTTTATTTCATATTCCCCTTAACAGCAAGTTTAAGATCACAGTCTTCCATTCTGTTCAATATATTAGCCAATGCTGTAGTTAAAATGACCTGAAGTGAACTGGTAAAGTCTGGCACTAATTAACTATTAAGAACTTTTTAATTAAAAGTTTCAATTGATGTCTATCACATAGATTTTTTGATTAGATGTGAGTTTTACTAAATTGTGATGGATGGTTTTAACAACCAATCCTTAACATTTATTAATTAATGTCCGCTTTAAACATTGTAAACCGCTCAGTTTGAGACCAGCCACTTGTTTCTTTTTTCCTCTTAGTGACTATCCTTATGCTGTGGGCAGTGGAATAAGATGCCAGGATTTAGCTGTGTGATGACGCCCTGCCCACTTATCATATGTGCTGATGCCTCATTAACCAAAGGCCAAAAATGAAGGCCGATTGAAAACATTTTCCAGCCACAGACAAACACTTCTGATCTAAAATAGCATTTCATTACCTCCTTCTGATTTACTTTAGACAATACTGATTCATTTAGAAATAGTATGCTCATATTTATATTGTGTATTATTCACTCTGGGCACAGACTCATCTATAAGATATGAAAATAAGGACTTTTTTGTCATTGACAGCTATAGAAATGCATTGGGCATCCAATAAGGTTAAGGTAAATTAAATCTGGTCCATGTCCAAAACCCTGACAATTCTCTAAAAATAAGACAATGTGATTTTCTGTGTATTTTCTTTTTTATTTGTGTCTCATAGTTGAGAGAACCTAATACATTTTTGCCCTACTGTATTTACAGATACTTGCTGTAGGAAAACTCATAAATCATAAATCAGCAACTTTATATGATCGAATCTTCATTGGCAGCTGGTTTAAACTTAGTCTTTTTGTTGAAGATTTTTTCCCTTTAACGTCAAAGCAGATGCTAACAATTGAACACTGATCTCAGCCGCATACAGCTTTTACGGTGCAACGGATGAATGAAGCAAAATAAAATGACAACCATTGTAAAACTGGTGTTTTGTAAATATAATTATAAACATGAATTCACCGTATCGTCAACTTTAGTATCTGCGAAAGTCAGGCTGAGTGTGCAGCTTCTGGTACGTGGAAACAACTGTCTCAACTGGAGGAAAAATAAATAGCATCTTTATTCATTTATTTTTTTAATTGAAGGCTCTTCTTCAGTTTCCTCACTGACTCTTCTCTGCCTGAAGAAACTTTCCAAATATGTTTTATTGTTAGTTTCTTTTAGCTTTTGAGGGTTGAGCTACTAACTCTGGGGTCTGAGCAGCTGCTCAAAGTCACGTGACGTGTCAAGACAGACGGATGTAGTAAACAGAATCTGATGGTTTTCCAAAATAAAACTTCCTTTAGTATTAGAAAATAAACCAAATGGAAATAATTGAGGTTAGCGTCTATATTTTTTTTTTTTTCTGCCTGCGGCCCGGTACCAAGTGGCCCACGGAGCGGTGGTTGGGACCACTGATCTAGTAGACATCCTGTGCCTGGTGGGTTTACCAGCTTGGTAGTGTATTCTTATTCCTGTACAAGTTCCAATGCGTTTCATGGCATAATAGTGTCATTAGCAGTTTACTGCTCCCAATGCGGCCAATACCGTGAGCCATTATGACAAATTTCCTGCCTGAGCCTTTTTTTCTTAAAGTAAGTAGTCACATAATGCACCGCGGCACTTTATTGGCTCAAATAGCTCAAAAGCCTGTTTTACATCAGGAGTCATAATATTTACTGATTTCAAAGGATCCAAAGGGGTTTATTATATGTACAGTAAGGAAACGGGTTTCCCTTTACAATGAGATGGTTACTTTCCTGTTTGCTCTTAATACCATAAGGTTAAAGGTTAAAGAAAAGATAGGACATTTACAGGGTATCTGAAACATTCACACCAACTATGAAAAACAACTATGCAGTACGTGACTAAACCTATATACAAATAAACTGTTGTGCAAATTCAGCTGAGAATAACTGTAGAAAAGAGACTTTCATGAGCTAAACAGTGTGATTCACATGGATGTTGTTGAACATTAAGGAGTAAGAACACTAATAATAAAAAAAATGAGTGTGTGCAAAGGTGCTGTTTGTTGTTACATACTCATGTCAGCTGTTCAGGAATCTGATGTCAAAGGGCAAAGAAAGAGTTCCTGAGTCTGGTAGTCCTGCACTTCATCCTCCTGTATCTCAGCCCTGAGGGGGGGAGAGTGAACAGACCTCGTTGCGGGTGGGTGGGTGGCAGTCCTTGTTGATGGAGGCTGCTCTCCAGCGCATCCTAAACCTGTAGATGCTCCACAGCGAGTGCCGAGGAGTCCTGGTGATCTTGGACACAGTCCACACCAGTCTCCGCAGGCGTTTGCCGTCCTTGGCGGTAGAGCTGCCATACCACACTGTGATGCAACTGCTCAAGATGGACTCAACAACGTTGAAGCTGCTGAGGATGAGGAGGAACCAGGTAAATAGCAGGCCCGTCATATGGATTGCTTCATTTTTTCAAACTCCCCAAATCCTGTGCAGTGCACAGGGAGCCTGATTCGTGGTGTTCACGTGATAAGTGCACGCTTACTGCATGCAACCACACCGTTAGAATTTAGGAATTTAGAAAATCCAAGTGTAGTTTGTGTAGACATCCTACAGGCATCCCACAGGCACTTAGGTATCACCTGCAGCCCATGCAAAAACACCAGCCCTCGAGGCGTGCAGTTGCCCATGCCTGGTAGAATGTGGGGTAAGGACACCGTAGACACCATCACCCAGCTGTCATTAGAGTGTGTAGCTTACATTTGCCTTACACACACCTCATAATACACTTACCACATGCACGACAACGGTACATTCTATTCTTATGAAATGCCTTAAGGTGGCCATAAGAGTCTCAAAAAACTTGCAAGACACACCTGCACTCCTCTAAACACCGGCCGCTCCGCTCTATGATCTTTAATGGACCAGAACAACCCAAAAAACCTACAGCACCTCTGTGGTTCAACCCCTATATGGGTGCAAGTGATGAAGGCTTCTAATGAGCAGCATCATCAAGAAGGAAGGAAACATTCTTTTTACTTCTATAACTAAATCCCAAACCCTACAATATTTAAAAAAAAAAAAAAAAAAGGATTTTCCAGGGCAGACACCCTAATATACTTTCTAACCAAGGTGTCCTCAGGAAGACCAAGGATACCTTAAGACCAAAAAGGTCTGGTTACTCTTTAAATTCAACATAAAGACCAAAACCTCCTAATAATATGCACTTTTAATCCCTTCAATTCAGCTTTTGTGAGTCAGAATCAAAGATGTGGTTGTAACAATCTTTTGGTAGTTTCATTAAAATCTTAAACAATATGACTGTTAAACAGAAAGAAGGCACGGTTGCTGTAACAGACATAAATGCATAGAACAAGTGTATCTATTAAAGCAAGCCTGTGAGTGCAATTTTTGTTTAGTGTTGTGGTGGATAAATAATCCCCAGAGTGAGTATCATGTAGTTCAGCGCTATCATTATCAAGCAGGAAACGCACAATGCCAGAGAGCATTAGCTTATTGCTTTGGCAGGATGAAGCAGCAGCTTTGTGTCAGTCAAAAGGGAATAAATGGGTTGATGCAAAATAAAAAAAATAAAGAAATAAAGGAAAAAACTGCCCTTTTGATGAGTCAGCATTGAGGAACCCTTTACAAAACAACAGAGGGCTGCTCCAAGGCAAACCCTTTGTCTGTTGAACATTTTGGCGCTTTAGGCTCCAGCAAGAAAAGAGTCGACCGAGACAAAAAAGGATTTCAAAGATATCATGAAGCTTTAAAATCCAAATGCAGAGAGCTACAAGGGAGATGTTGTTGCCCAGTGATTTTTAGGTCAAGGACACTTTTCTTTTGGTGCCAAAATCGTTGAGTGACATAAAAGGAAATGTTAGGGGCAGGCTAAGGTCCACCCACACACATGATGTCTCCAGCCTGTTCTTAGTCGGTTGACATTCCACAAAAAGTATCACACGTTGGCCTCAAGAAAAAAACATTTTCCACTGAAAGCCATCTGTTAGCATTTTATATCCCTTAGTTGTTGCGTTGCTAACTTTGAACTTATACTAACGGTCCTTCTGTGAAAACACTAACTTTTCTGCATGTTTGAGACGATGCATTTTTCCAGCAGAGACAAGAGGCACCATGCTAAAGCAAACAAATTTATTGCATTTTAGAACATTTGAATATGTTTGAAGTCTGGATGATTATGGACACAAAGGAGAAAACCCACTTTAAGAAAAATTGTGTTCCTTTTTTTAACATGTTCTGTGGCTTTTTTTTTAATTATACATAAAAAAAAAGCTTAAAATTGCATTTGTGAGTATTTCTTTATGTATCGTTAATCATGAGCAAAAAAAAAAGCTTTTTGGAAAAGATCTTGTATCGTGACGTAGAGAATAAGCTGAGCGGGCCAGAAACTTGTTTGTGTGTTCCACTCTGCATCCACTTTTAGACGACTAGATGTACATCTTCGTTTCTCTCGTACGAGCTGGTATGGCTTAAAACTGTAGAGCTAGATAGCTCCAATACTGCCCGCACTTGTGTCACAACAGTAATGTTAGATTGGAGGTGTGACGGACTGTAAGCTAGCAGGGGAGAGTATAAGTAAGTAAATCTTATCAGAGTTCTTCACAATAGTAAAAGGACACACAATTACAACCAGTCATCATACTAAACATACTAAATTAGATCTACTTAAAGCTCCTCTGAATAAGAAAGTCTGGACCTGACTTTTACAACACTCAACGGTGTCAACCTGTCCTAAAGGGCCTATATAATGCTCTTTTTATGCCTTTCAGAGTAGACTATTCCATATATATGATAATATATGACTTTTGGCACTCAAAAGAACATTTTTTGATGTAATATGAGGTATTTTTGCAGCTCATTTTCCAGCCCAGTAGAAAAAATGACTCGATCTCTGAGTCTCCGCCTCCTTTTGAGTGTCGCTCTTTTCATAATGTCAACCTAGAACCGGCTTCGGTAGCGTGTCAAAATGCAAACTTTTTTAAAGATGGATGTGCATACTTTGCATATAAAAGGAAAGCGTTTTGCCAATCAACGCTACCTCCATGGAGAAAGTGGGTGGGTCTGTTAGCCTGGGGGTGGGGCTGGCAGTGCAGACTCTTCCTGGAAGGGGCTGCTCCTCACTGATCCACTTTACCCACTCGTTTTCATGGATCGGGAGGGGCTGTTGCTCAGAGCTGCAGGTTTTTAGAGGAACTCAAAAACGGTCAGCGTATCAGCGAAATGAAAGGCTCACCTGCAGTCAGCGCAGGTGAGCCTTTCATTTCTCTTTAGGCTGGTATAGCCACCTCAAGTGACATCATAAAAATGGAACGGACCATCTCAAGACTAATGGAGCCTTCATATTTTGTGTGGGACACCTGTGTGTCACATACAGGTTATTTTACCGCCTGCATGCATCCACGAGGGCAGTCGTTACTGAGACTTTGATCTCAAACAGTGCATATTTTTCTCCTTCCTCCTTGTAGAAACAGCACTTTCTTTTATTTTTGTGAAAATCCTCTAATTTGGTTTTGAAAGAAGATGCTCAAATGCGGTAATGGATGAAAATAATAAATGTTTTTAATGAGGAATTAACATCATATTACACTTAAGAACTCAAAAAGTTGATTTTGCATGATACAGGCCCTCTAGAGACAAAGGGAGGTTGTTCAAACGATGAGGAGCAACAGTTTGAAAGGCAAGATCTCCCCTTTTTATGGCAGGTTTTTGGAATTTGTGAAAGTTTTTGGTTTAAAGATCTAAGGGACCGGGACTGAAGGGTAGGGGGTTAAAAGGTCAGCAATGTACCCAGGGGTTTGTCCCTGTCAGGCTCTAGAACCTAAAATGAACTTTAAATATAAGCCAATGTAATGAGGATAGTAACGCGGTTACACTGTATCTGCTTGATTATTGGCTCCTGCTAAAAAGCGTAAACAGAGAGCTCTGGACAACAAGTAGTCCCACCCACAACTCAGAGGAAAATTTCTACGCTGCTCTGCAGAAACTATGTCCTTGAAAATGACGTTTTTTAAATTGACACTAAAAATGGCACAATCCTAATTAAAAGACCACTGAAAACACCTTAAAAGTAGACCAAAAGGTGATCAGAGTGGGTCTTTAGGATTCTGCGAATGTTGCACACCAAGCCAGCTGGGGTCGTTAGTTCCCTATGCCTTGTGATTGTTTGCTAATGTGATACACTACCACCAAGCAGGTTGTGTCCTGACACCAGGTCGGCTCTCACAGATGCTATTCTGTCAGGCTTTTGTTGTTTGTTTTTTTTAAGCCAGTTTCATTTGATGAACCTATAAACCAGCTTATCACTGCTTCTTTATATATTTGAGTTGATGTAAAAATACATTTTTAAGTAAAAAAAAAAAGAGCTGAAACCAGAGGACAAAAGAGTAAGTGATAAATCAGCTAAAAATCTCCCCTTAAACTAAAATACAAACTAAAAAAAACCTCAGTTTGATCATTCATAGACATCATGCTCGCATGGTTTTGGTAGAAAAAAAAAGTCTTTTCTATGGCAGACTGTCAGAATGATGCAATTTGTCCAATATATTGTGCAGTGTAGTGTACATGATGGTTTAATATTCTCTGGTTTTCAGCAGTAGTGAATTTCTGCACCTCCATTTTAAAGATTCATTCAGATATTGCAGTGGCTGAGTGTTGGATTCTTGGATTAAAAACAAGCTTTAAAGCGAGCATAGAAAAGAAATAAACTGATGCAATAAATGATAGAGGATGTCATCATTTTACCTGAATTTATATGCTTTAATGCCTGAATTATTTAGATTTTACTGACAAAAAAGGAAATACATCTTTATTTACGCACAAGCTGCTTAAATACTTTGTTAAAGCCATTATAATTCAAATAGAAACAAGTAAAAAGTGGCAAAATCCTTCAAAGGAAGCCATTCTGATGACACTGTGACTTTAAAATTAGGGGTTCCCCAACAATGATCAGCAAGATCTAACACCCATATGTTTCCCACCCTTTCTGATCACTGGGTTCAGCTCATTCACTGACTCACATGATTTGTATATCTCCTGAACACATCTGTTCCAGGTAATCAATGACAGCAGTGAAGCGATGGTTGGAAAACCAGCAGAGTGGTGGATCTCAAGTATAAAGCTGCAAACCGGCTGCTTTGACAAACGTTTAAGCGGCCACTTTCTATGAAAAGTCTATGTAAAAGCTCGTAAACCCGGATTTCAGGCTCCGCGCTCAAAATCCTCCCATCCACGCATCGCTATGCAAGGTTTTAAGTCCATTCTTGGGTGTCTACGTTCAAAGCGGGTTCACTGAATGCACGCTGAATGTTCAATCAGGTAAACTTTTGACTGCTTGGACGTCCAACAGCTGAACTTTCATCAATCAGGGACTAGAATTTGGTAGTGACTTACCCCGGGGTCACACGGCATCCAGTCCGGCTGCTGGAGTCTTAAATAAATTTAAAAGTGCGAGAGGCACTAACACGGCATCTAGTACCAGTCCAGGCTCTCTGGTCCAGCCTCTGCAGCGCTCCAAATCCACTTTGCTGGCTTCAAATTTTAGCCGAATGTCGAGACAAGCCAAAACACTTTTTTTAAGTAAACTTGAGGCAAATGAAACGACCTAAACCGGAAACCATGCGAGCAAGTGTAAAGTGGTCTGGTACTTTTTCAAAATGAAACCAATTTACCGCTGTAGTCGCTATGTTTTCAGCAACATAACATAAACCAACATAAAGTCAATTACGCTCACCCATTGTATGAAGAAAAGTCTAATGGCAGGTTACCACGTGAACCAACGTGAGTACGGAGTCTCTGGAGGTCACCAGTCGAGCCCGTGGCTGCAGCAGGACTGCAGTCGTCCATAGCCAAAGTGAGTCATCTGCCGTATCGAGACTGCTCCGGAGCTGGACTGGATGCAGTGCCAGCCCAGGGTTATGGTTAGCGTCCTTTTCAAAATACAGAAGGGACAACTGTTGTAAGCATGATCATTGAGGAAAAATGAATAACTGCTGTTTGTGCCTGACTGGAATTATGACACCAAGTCTTTCTTTCATAAATCGGAATAGAACTGTAAAAAAAAAAAAAAAATCCTAGAGCAATAATGGGGCAGGGGGGGTGCTCAGCACCAATTGTCCCGCCCACTTTGAAAATTAGCTCAAACTGCGATAAGGATAGGTCTTTATTGAATTTTTTTTTTTTAAATTAAAACGTCTCTGAAATCTATCTGTCTGTTATTGTAATGCTAAAAATAGGTAGAGAAGTGGAGGGCAGTAAAAGTAGTTAGTGGTTAATTCATCTGGATTTAGTACGCAAAGATTAGTAATTTAAATTCAGATGAAGATACACGTTCGCAGCAAAAAGCGCAATTTTTAAAATCACACATCCATGACACATTTGTAAATTTCAATTTCAAGGTATTATTCATCTTAGTTTGGAAAAAAATAAAGACACACAGATTTTATCCAGATACTGGATGACTTTCTCGTACCGAAATACAGCTAAGCGGATCATTTAACTCAATAGGAAGTGTGAGGGCAGACAAGAGTGTCTTACAACATCCCCAAACCCCAAAACACACGCAGTCTGCTGTGTCAGAGTGCGCTGGCTAGTGCTGCCATTTGCAGTCAGTGCAGCATTTGTGTCTGTCTTTATCGTGACAAATAAAGCACTCTGATTCCCCCTCAGAGGCAGGCACAAGAACACACAGACACAGAGGCATCTGTTAGAACTCATGCCGTTTTTCTGGGTCCCACAGACAGATGATTCATCGGACTGGATGTGCTTAAACTGCACATTTGTGGCGCTGCAATCCTAAATAAAATGTTCTTTAATGTACGTTTAGGACGGCGTCGGGTCCCCCAAAACAGGAGGATAGTGTTGGTTTTGTGATGTGTGTAGCGGCTGTTAAAACAACATCCTCCATTTGGACATGATTCAAAGAACAATTATTAGATAAAAGTGCTTGTTCTGCAGACCAACATATGAACTAACCTGCTATTTTACATAAAAAAGCTGCTATAAAAATCAAGCAGCCTAATCACAATCACTGGTCACCCACAAAAGAAACAGTGGAAGAGCTTTGGTCGGGATGATCCACAGAACACGAATGCAGGAGTATGAAAAAAATACAAAAGCCGTGCAGTAGGTGCTAGTGTCGATGGGAAATATTTCAACAATATCATCCGTGTTTTTGATATAGTTTTGTTAATTGCAGCAGTTATGTTCTGAAAATATCCCAAGATAGACAAAATCCGTCCAAGTAGGATTACAGATGTTTTAAGGCTGTAAACTCCTCAATATACAAATATATATACATATATATTTTCTTTGACAGACATGACATTTTTCACACTTTACTCTCTAATTAAACTGTCAAAGTTCAAACCTTTCGAAGAAAAAGTCCAGTATTTTAGAATAAAAACAAAAAATCTGGTTTTGATCAAAGACTTGTACGTAAAGCTTGCAGAGAGTATTTTTTTTTTACCGTAGACATATAACGGAGGAGAGTGATTGACAGTTGTCTACAGCCAAACAGAGTCACAAGATGCTTCACGAGGTAAAAAAAAAAAAAAAAACACACAAAAGACGCAAACATTTACCGCATTAAACAATCATCTCAAGTCCAAGTAAAAGTCTCGGTAAAGTCTCAGTTAAAATGCTTAGCAACATAAACAGAGTCCAAGGAACACAGGGAGGATGGGAGCTCATTCCAAATTTTAGGAGCACCAGCCTGGAAGGATCTCTCTCCTCTGGTCCAAAAGCGTGTGGGAGGAGCCATCAACAGGTCCCAATCCACAGTTTTACATGCGTTTACATAGACTTTTAATCAGAAGTGTTTACAAGCAATGGGTGAAGGTTAAAAACACGTTCTTTCTTTTAGAAAAAAGAACTTCTGTGCAATCTCAGTATGCCCTTTTGTTTATGGATTTTATAAGCCTACCTTCATGTCTTGTGTGTTATGCTGTTGTGTGTTTGGTTATGTGCCAGCTAGTAAGCATGACAACTATTTTAGAAAAACAGAAATACTATTTAGAGACCTAAAAAAAACTTCTGGAGGACACTCATCTTTAAACAGGAAATAGGATGGATAACCTATCTTTTTTTTAATAATAACAATTTTCATACAAAACAATTCAGTTACATTTTGTTTTGTTTTACAGTCTGTGCACAACGGGAATGGTAATAATGTTGGCATTCATTGAATCATTCTGATGATGAGTCAAGCTTTTTTTTTTTTTTTTTCATTTCTCTTATCAAATCTCATGAATAAAATTATGTATTTAGATTAAAAAAAAAAAAACCTCAACGTTCCCATTTAGAGTGGCTTAAAATATCCTCTGAAATTATTGCATCTCTTTCAGACTTTCTCTGGAGTGTCGGTGCTCCTGCTGACAGCACTGCCACCACTGAGCAGCAACAATATTAACACATGCATTCTCAGAGATCATAGCTAATCTTTGGAATTAATTGAACCCCCCACCCGTTCTTCTTTCTCTTCTTGCGATGGTGTAATGGACTTAGAGCTGGGTGTGAACTGACAAAGCTAATCCCCCCCTCCTAAAAGCGAGATTGAAATTCCACAAATCAACAAGATACTCTCCATTTCTATTTATAATTATTTCATTATGCTGCGCCATGGGTGTTATCTGGAAACAATTGATTGTACCAGCTGGCGATTGAGTCGCCTTGATGAGGCCACTGTTTGTCTCTGACAGCAAATTACCAAACTTCTGTTGCTTTTCTTTCAAATGGCTTCCTCCTTCTGGCTTGGAATTCTCATGCAGGTTTTGCTGTACGGAGGCCCAGAAGTGCCAAGGTCATATCAATTAAAAAGCAGTTCAGTAAATAATGTTAAGAACAAAGCATTGTTTATGGCAGTAACTGCAAATAAATATTTTGTACTGTTTCACCTGGGTGTGAAGAGAGTAGGCGGAGCTAACACACCATTGAATCCAATTGATTATTATGGCTTGTTTTTATTTTGGCATATGTTGGGCTCAGCTAACGATCAGATTTTGCGATAAAAAAATCTTTTAAAGTGTTTTAGCAGAAAAAAAAAAAACATTTAATATCTAGTTTTGAGGAAGTTGATAGTATGAAACTTAATTAAGATCGTACCTGACTAACATTCAAAGACTAATTTTACTACTTTTATAAACTGCTAGCTTTGGCTTAAATTTATTGAATATTGTTAGCATTTTTATAATTATTGTTTATTAAATTTATTTTTGCATTAAAATATTCTTTATTACATATAACTTGTTTATTCTAGATTTTTTTTCTTTGTACACATTTTGTCACTTGTGGCTTTCCATATTTTTTTCTTCACTGTTATCACATAGCATCTACCTTAATAAACTAGTATTAATCCTTTAACATCAGCGCTTTAGTCCCAGTGTTAAACATTCTTTCAACTACTGTAACTGTTTAACTCTTTAAGGAAAAACTTTCATCAGATTGAGAACAGCAGCTTTGGACAAAGATGTAACACTTAAAGCCAATGTTCTCCTTGTCAGAATTTGATAGAACTATGTTCGTTACATAAACGGTATGGAAGAAATACAGTGATTCAAAGAGTGCGTGTTATTTTGCTGTCCACAGTGACAGCCATGATATTACTGGGGTTCACCTGCATATACAGAAGGCAGTCTGCAGAGCTAACATTAATATATGGAATTCCATTTACCTTCTTTTTTTTCTTTTTGCAGATGTTTTTTGACACAACTTCATCCAATCAAATTTTGTATTTTTTTTTTCTGAAGTGTTGTTTAGAAAAACAAAAACAAAAAACAGTTGGTAAATATTTCATTCTTATCATCTAACACACACGAAAAAAGAAAAACAGCGTTTACATGTATGTGACGGTGCACAAGCTTAATAAAATATTGGGTAAATATCATTAATTAACATTTATTAATACTAATGTCCTGAAAAAAATCTTGTTACGTTTTTTGTCTTAAATTTATGAAATAATAATATTTCATCTCTCATAAGTTTTGCAGATTTTTACATATATTGTTACATCCAAATAGTCCTTTTTATTTATTTTTCCAGAAAAGTCTTTAAAGTTTTTGCCACCTATGCTGCATTGTCATTTCACAGATTTTACATTTACAAACATCAGCATTAATCTTAATACTGCAATTTTTTTTTTTTTTTTACACATTTTAAATCCTTCTGAGTCTATTACTAAAAGGTTCTGCAGCCATTCCTCCAAATTCCGAGCAAAGCACTTTGTTCAGCTTCACTTTCATTACTAGCCGACACTTCCCCATCCTTTCACCTTGCAGTGTTTTGTATTTTTTTTTCCCCTTCATGCAGGCACTAACGAGCAGCAAGCGTTTGGATGACCTGCCCCTCTCCCCAGCGCTGCCATAAAGACACCTGACTTTGAAGCCCAGTGCAGCAACAACAAGTCATTTAGTGGTTTTGGTTCAATGAGCAGGCCGTTTGTTAGTTAGCCCCGGGGTGAAGCTGTCTGCAGGAGGACATGGTGAGGAGGAGGAGGAGGAAGAGGAGGATTGGGATTCACTGAGCTTACACTGAAGTTTAAGCCTTATAAAATATTGTTACAGCCAACAAACATGTCAGCTGCGCATGCTAGAGGAATAAAGCACTGCAAAAGGAGTAAATACATCATAGCAAAAGCTTTTAAACTCCAAAGATCTCTTAAAATTGGTAGCTGATTCCTTTAAATCTCTAACTAAAGCACCATAAGCTTGCTTTTTGAGCCACTTATGAAACATCGTTTATTCAAAAGGCCAAAGGCATGATTCTCAGGCTCTATTTTTAAAATGTTGCCAAGCAGAAAACACTGACAGCTAAATACCAAACAATGATGCTGGGGTCATTTGGTTTCACACATTCCAGTGAGAAACACAGTGATGACAGATAGTTAGGATGTGATCACTTCTCTCAAAGCTTTTCTCAGCCTCAAAACCACTTTGGCTAGATGGATTTGACACTCCCAGTATGTTGGGTTAACACGGTTTTACTTGGATTTCTTTCATAAATCAAACATGTATTGAGGGACCAGTTATTGTACACGTATTTCCAGGAGACAATAAGTTAAAACAGTGCTAAAAAATTTAAACTGATCTTTACAACTTACAGTTTTAGGACAATCGAGCAAACATGTTATTCATTTTAATTCAAATTAATTTGATTTATATAGCCCAATATCACAACACAATTGTCTCTACAAGGCTTCACACCAATAATATTACAAAAATAGAGAATCAGTCATAAAATATGAACAAAAGCTAAACTAGACAAACCCTGGACATCCCTGCCCTTTATACCTCTGGATATTATGTTAAATAGAAAAAAAAACACTCTGTGCCAACTTCTGGTGGCCTCTGTGAAAAAGGGGCATAAAGGAAAGGTATCCAGAAGGTTTTACTGGACTCTTTTCTATTTGGGAGCCTTTATCAAGATGTGTAGAACCTGAAATCCCAAGTAATCCATTAAGAGGATTTTCTAGACTGTTTTCGTCACGTCATTATGTCATTCTATTTGTTGATAGCTAAGATTTGTCGTTACCTGGTTAAACCAGCCAATGTGAATGTGTGGACCAGTAACAGTTTGACCTTATAAAATATGGCCCAAGTAAAACGGGTAATTGAACAGCCCTGATAGTATCCCTTGTAGCAAAAAGTAGTCTACATAGGTGTACTACAAGTATACTTAGTCTGAGCGAGGCAGAATACTTGAAGTTTACTTATATAAAGTAAGCCTGAAATGTTCCATTTAGGCTGAATAAGTATTCCGTTAGAATACTGTACTTACTGCAGTACAACTACATTTTCTATAGTATATGTGCTATACCTATACATATAGTTAAGTATACTATATAATAAAATAAACTTCAGGTGTGCCACTTTGCTAAACGACATACTGCCGCAATCTTTGATCAAACCAAAGCAACTTTTGAAGTCGCTAATGTCTGTTTTTATGTATTCATTTTGAGTTAGAATGTGTTAGAAAGTTTGAATACTTTGACAGTTAGAAAACTAGATTGTGTGATTAGGACTATGTATACATTTAGAGTCATTGGTATGACCAGCTTGAGACTTTGAACCCACAACATTCTTTCACTGGACCAATTGAACTCCATGATTTTAAATGTACACATCTAAAAACTCTTGGTCTCAAACAACTTATAACTAAACAGACAGGGAACTGTTTGTCCAACAAACCTTTCCTTTTTTAGCACTTTCATTCATAAATGTCTTTCAGGCTCACAAAGGGTCCATTGAAAGCACCATCATAGTGCCATGAAGCCTTTTATTTCTCACCTGCTCAGAAGTTTTACAGAAACACCTCTCAATCTGGCAGAGCATGTGTTTCTTAGCTGATATATGTGTTACATTAGGTGTTGTTCATGTTGTTAGCTTCAGATGAATGTTGTGTGAAGTAAAACAATACGAGCAGTTTCTAATATCCAAAAAAAAATCTAAAATGGAAAGGAAAAATAATGTAAAAAAAAAAAAAATCACCAGAAAAGATGATCTTCATGCTCTATAATTACACAGGCAGACATACTTTACATAATAGACCATTATCAGTGCTAACTGGCACTGAACCTGATTCTGTAACGTCTGCGTGCGGGGCGTGAAAATTGCTGTACATTAAGAGCAGCTCTACAATACTGAGCACCGTCAGGCCTGCAGGAAGCAAACGAGATGCTGTTTTGATTTTCTTGTCACATTAACTCTTCCATTAATCACCCAGAGCCACGTGCATGTGGTCATGCTGGGGCCGGTGCGGGAGCGTGTGGTCGGTGACCACAGCGGCCCTCCGGATCATTAATCAACTCAAGGCGAAGCCAGCCGAGGGGGCTTCCAGAATGTCAAGGGGGGTACACTGGAGTCGGCTGCTGCGTATTCTCACATCAGCAAAGCTGATGGCAGCACAACGCTCCCATCCGTCCCAGATAGGGGAACACAGCAGCAGGACTGAAGGAGAAAAGGGATTACGGTTCACACATTATAAGACATTTTTAAACTATATAATTCTAAAGCTATGACAACATAGTAGCACACGCAGCAGCTTTTATTTTGCTGCTACCAATCTTTTATCCATCACAATGCTCGATAAGATGATTGAATGAAAAAGAACACCAAGATCCAAGCTAAAAGGCATGAAATTGGAAAAGAAAAATGGAGTGCATTTGTTAAAAGGCAAAACATCAAGATGGTTTAACATCGTTTTTCAAATTATGTTGTCCTAACAATTGAAAAACAAATGAAAAAGAAAAAAAAATATAGAAATGGCTCAGATATAGATCTGAAGATGAAACACGGACTGTGCTCATTAAGGGTCAACATACTAGCTCCAATTATTTTTTTCATGGAATGCAGCCGTATGTCAACACACAGAATGAACCCTAACACTATTTTGTTGCTTTCTTTCTTATTGTTGTTACTAACTTGGCCAATTTGTTGCAAAACTTAGCAAGACTTTGTTACAAAAGGATAACACATTAACATTTGCAATCATTTTGCTGTTGGTTACAACAATCAACATTAAAAATAAATGAAAGTTTAATTCAACTGGGTGAGTACTTAGTAATGGTACTATGGCCTCGAAGACCTGCTTCAAAGAAATGAATACATTGACTAAAGTTCTCTAATGCTATATCAGACTTTTGTTGATTTAACAGGAAGCACATATTTCTTTGTACTCTTGGAAAAAAGCAGCAAGCTCCGCCAAAGGCCCCTCCAACATCCCAAAGCACTGAAACCATAGACCAGGGCTGGCTGACCCTGGTCCTCAAGAGCCTCAACCCTGCCTGTTTTCCAGCTCTAACTGGACTGCTTGATGCTGACAACCTACACAAGGTGTGTTCAGTCAATCAGGGTGTGGAATCACTTGAGTTAGCCAATCAGGAGAAGCTGGTCAGGGAGGACTGGAAAACTGGCAGGGTTGAGACTCTTAAGGACCAGGGGTCGTCAGCCCTGCCATAGACTGTGAAAAAGGCCTCTCTGCTGCAAGTGGACCAAGGTTCTTGCACCTTCTAGCGCCAGGCAAGAGGTTTGTATTTTTTTCAAATTAAATGTACCAAGATAGTTGAATTGTTACCAGGTATCTCTTCTTTGAACATTTAGCGAGTTTTATCACAAAAATTACCCTATCAACCAGAAATTTAGCTCAAGACTACCATACTTCTTCAACCATTTACACAATTAACTTGCTTCCAACTGTTTCTGAGTCAGAAAAAAAACGCAGAATTTGTTGGCATTGCATGAATTGTGTAATTAATTGAAGAGTTAAGGTTGTTTGAAGAGCATGTTTTTTTTTCCTGTCACTGGCGATAGATCTGGTGTTAAAGCGTAAAAAAACAACAATCTAACTCAGTTTTTGCGCTTAAGTTTGACTTTGAACCCTTTGAGATGGGTGCCACTTAGTCATGCACGGCATTTCAAATGTTCATGGTGGAGCAGGTGGGTGTGATGAATTTAAGATTTTGGGTTTTCAATGACTGGAGTTGAAAATCCTTATCTCAAAATAAGGAAGGGTTGGAGCAAGGGTTGACCCTGCTGGGAGTAACCAAATGGCCTTAAATAACTCCATGAACGCACTGATGACTTATCCATAAGATCCTTAAAGCAGCAGAACAACATTTACAGAACTGCAGGCCTCACTGAACATTTTTTGGAAAAGAAAAAAAAAAAAAAATCTAAGGATAAAGACCACACTAACTTTAGCCGCATAGACTTTTTTAACTAATTCTTTTTGAACAGAAAAGACAAAAGCTTTTTTTTTTTCACTTTCATATCTTTAAAAATAACACAATAAAATATCACTGTGGCGGCAGTTTGATGGTATAGGGCTGCCATTCAGGTTTAACAACCAAAGCATCTGAATCACGAGCCATATATGGCTCTTTTGATGGTCACATCTGGCTCGCAGACAAATCTTTAATTATAAAATCTTTTTTTCATTAGACCAGTCCTTCTTGGTCGCGATGCGATGCCAGAGGGGCGCGCAGTAGTAGCGGTGCTTGGAGAAAAAAATCTGCGGCAGCACTATCAGTTTACTATTATCTATTATTTCACAGAGTTTGCACCAGCCGGAAACCTGTGAATTGCCACGCCTGCAACTGCACGCTCCCGTCTCTGAGAAAGAGCACGCAGTTGCATGGACGGGATGTGTGAGGAAGAAGGGGGGAATAGTGGGGACATTGTCATAACATAAAACACACAATCTGTTACTCACTGCAGTGTGAGTGTGTGTTTGGCTCCATGTCTGCATGTGAGCAATCTTTCTCACATCTACGAAACATTCAGACCAACCTACGATCATGTTTAACGGATGGAAGTCTCAACGCCTGCATGAAGCTTAAACTCACCACGTATCCACCAGAAGTCACGTTAATGCTAGGAGATACTTATCATTTATTAGTAACAACATAACAATGTTATTAAAAAGAATCCACAGACTTATTGTACTTTAAAAGTGTTGAAATCACATAAAATGCTCACATTCACTTGTATATTTAGTTTTAAACATATTGTAGCAGACTGAGTTTAACTGGGTGGCTGTTGGGTCGCATTCTAAGTTCTGGAGTTCATTGAATGCATCATGCAGAGATCTGATTGGCTCTCATCGCTCAGCCTGTCGTTGGGGAGTTTGGACCAATGTGGTTCATCTATGGGCCGAATGAGGGAAATGGGAGGGCTGGAGCGGGAGCAGGGGAATATAACGTTGGGAGAAGCGCCTTCATCTCGGCGGGAGAGATTTAGGAGTAGCTGAATTAATTTTACAGTGTTTGTTGCGGTCTGCAGTAACCAGAATAAAGAACCTTAGAAGTGAAAAAGTCTCCGTGCCTCAGTGTGGGAAAGGGACATTACATTATTGTATGGTCCTTTCGAAATTACATTTAAAAATATGTGGCATTCATGGCTCTCTCGGACAAAAAGGTTCCCGACCCCTGATCTAAATGGATTAGTGAACTTTATGTTCCATGATCTCAAACTAGTTAATCCTCATTATTGGGTTTGACTTTTAGAAGTTTTAACAATACTTTCAAAGTTTTCCCAAATAAAAGACTTATTGCCTGTAAATGTTGTGTTATAATTGCTACTTTCATGTAGGGACAACTTACTACCATAAAGAGGAATTTACTTTTTCACCTAGAAAAAAAAATGTTTAAGTGTTTCTTTCTCAATAAAAGTAATAAAACTCCTTTTTGGCTTAATTTCCAAAATTAAAAAAAAAACTACATGTTACAAATAAGTAGAAGGAAAAAGCAAAAGAGTTGGATAACTGGGGCTTTTGGTTTGTTGTTTATGAAGTAAACAACAAAAACTTCTAAAGTTATTCTGAAGGGGAAAAAAAAGATGAAATGGAACTTTTTCAGCTTTGTTGTAAGAAGGTATGCTTGTGTTAGAAAGCAGTCTGATGGCAAGAAGGCATAGAACATGTTACTATTTGGAGTATCAGCGGATTCATGTTGGAAGCTGCATCAGCTGACAGCTAGCCTGAGGTAAAGCATAAATAAGGGATGGCTATGGCAAGAGGTGCAGAGCTCTTCAAGTGAAAACAACCTAGAGGGGTTGAATGGGGCTTTCAATGCCAGTTTGAGTGCTCATTTCCGTGTTTGTGTGGGATTTTGGATATATACAAGACATAAACAAATGAAGGAAGAGCACTAGAGCTTAGATGTTAAGGCCCTCCCTTCAGGAGACAGATAGCAAACACACTCAACTTTCTATACCTCGTTCATCACCTCTGAATATCCGGGTGCTACAAAAACTCCCACACCGTGGTATCGTTGCCTGTGTCCCCTGCGCCGAGTCAGTCATTATCTTGGCGTGCCCTTGTTCGGCTGCGAGACATTTTCATCTATGACTTGTCGCTTTGAGACTACACCAGCTGCCCCAATGCCCAAGCGTGTGATCATGGCTTGAGGTGTACAGGTGCGCGCTGTGGCTGCCTGGCAAGCTGCAGCGACAAACTTAATTAAGCCAGTAAATGCAAAAGGCAACAGGCCTGAACTGCAGCTGACACATTGTAGATTTCTAGTAATAGATGCAGCTAAAACAAGCCAGTGTTTGCTGATTACAATGTGATCCCTGAACTGGAAGGAGGCCATGGTGTGAACCTGTGAGAGGTTAAAGAATGCTGTGGTGTTTGGATGCAATTAACCCTCATTTGCCCTTAAGCAAGGCCTCCCACAGGTCTGATACCACTGTTCAGCTGGACAAATGATTTCCTTGGTAACCAAAAGCATTTCAGAGTTGTGAAATTGAGAATTGCTTTGAGCTTGACATTTGACATTCGTACAAATGGAAACAAATATGGAAACCTTATGTATGAACTGATATTTAATACAGAAAACACCAGACAATTGAATCTGTAACCCTGAAATAATTTCTACAAAAGTGAATGTAAATGTAAAACTAACTAAACTTTTCCCCCACCATTTTTATGTTCCAACATGTCCATTTAAACCTCTTAAACATAGCTTAAAGACCTGCTCCGATGAAAATCCTGTTTTTACTGTTTGTAACATGTTCTTGTGGTGCTCTTCTGATAATGGAGGACATATAATAAGAAAACTAGATCTAAAATTGCATTTCTGCGTATATCTTCATTCAAAACATAGTATATTAGGAACAGATGAAGTTCGTGACTTAGAAAATAGTCTGGGGGGACCACAAGCCTCCTGCTCCGCTCCATTCCGATACATCCACTTGTACACGACTAGATCTATGCACGTCTTTGTTTTCCTCATCTAAGCTAGCTACGATCACGTAGCTCAAAACTACGTGATCGAATAGCTTCAATGATGCTGATCATTTTTGTTGCACCTGCAATGTTAGGTTGTGACTGGGATGGGCTGTGAACTAGCTGGAGAGCGTGTAAAGAATTAGCTCTCAGTTATGGGTGTTGGGGAAAGTAGATGTGCTCCACGCTGACAACTCAGAGGCCAATTCCTAAAGAACTGCTGCCACTCTGCAGAAACTATGTTCTAGAAAACAGGTTTTTTAGATTTTGGCTAAGAACGACACTAGGAGCATTTTTAAGACAGACAAAACGCAATTAAGACTCAGAATTTCGCAGGCCTGATTAAAATCTGACTTCAGCAATTGGGTTCAATGGAGATCCTAACAGTCAAGTCACAAAACTCACTGGATATCTTTGCCAGATGCCAATGGAAAAAGTCTAAAGTTGAACTGGGATTCTACAGACATGCAGAGCGCCATGTTAAGTCTAAGTGCAAAATCCCAACATTAACAAATGTAATTCTAAACTTAAACAAACTCTATATTCAATATTATGACAATTTTATGTCAATACAATAACTAGTTTACTGCATGATCTTTAGAGTGACAACAGGAATAAAGGGAATCATTCTGTCTGTCCTCCCCATCAGATAGTGGTCATATCTGTCTGTGTCTCTCAAAATATACAATGTTGATTTTCTTGACTGAAACATGATAGATTTTACAGTCTGTCAGCGTGCTATTGTGGTTTTACAGCACTTAAGACTGTTGTTGTAAAAGCCATTAAAATAAAGATATAGCTATGATTATTATTGCAGCTCTTATCAATATTAATAGTTTAAAAGTGCTATGCAAAAAAAATGGAAAAAACTAAAGATAAAAGTGAAAAACAGCTTAGTTCCTCCTCTGAGCTTGCACTTTTCTCAATTTAAAGCCTGTTAAATTTGTAATAACTTTTTTTGGGGGGTCAAATTTATAATGCTCTAAATCTAAAACACGCTATAGCTTCGTTTTATACACAGTTGTAAAACACAAGGCAGATTTGTCAGACTTACTGCTGCAGTTTTTACAGCACAGTCTTTCTTTTAGGAGATTTCTTCCTTCTGTCTGTGGACTGGATCTTACAAATGATAAGTCAGATACATTTTATTGATAAAAGTAGATTTAAGACCACATTTTATAGATTACAAAAAAGTGACAAATCATAAGTAAAGTCTAATTATTCAAACATGAATTGTGATTTTGCAGCTTTCACTGGGTTTTGGCCATTAAGAAACTGGAACAAATGGTTTTTCTAGGGTTGCAGATCTCTGCTGTCAGTGATGGGAGTGTGAACTTCTAAGGTTTAGCAGCTTTTTAGATATTTAATGTTTTATTTTGCCTTATCTTTCATTTTAAATTACATGTCCAAAATGAAATATTATCAACAGCTATTTTTGGCTTGTTGTTGACTGCAGCACAAGCATTCCACCAATAGGTGTGTTTGGAAAAATTTGCAGAGCAGTTGGCATCAAAGACTGAAAAGGACAAATCTCAAGGGCCTGTCAGGGTCAAACCTTGATAAGTCAAGGTGTCTCCTATGATTCCACATTTACTTTTATTTATATCAACTTAAAGGTTTCAGACAATCAGGTGTTCTGTCTAATCTGGTAGGACTTAAACTCTCATAAAGCAATTTGGCCTCACTACCTAACTTAGCAAGAGTCAAGCTTTATAGAAATCTGTGTGGCATCTCTAAAACAAGACCATAAGCAGCCACGTGAGATGCCCGAAACCTCTTACATATCAACCATGAACACATCTCTGAACTACCTCTCTGCTGATTTTACCCTTAAAGTCTTCCATTATTGCAGCCCTAGAGGAGTGAGGGCTGCTGGTATTTCAGCTGTAATATCAGGCATCCAGTATTTGACACTGAAATAAACATTTTTTATGGGCAGTTTCTTTAAAAATTGCCACTAAATTGTTCATGAAAATGCATTGGGCACTGAAAGCCAAAGCAGAAATGAAATCACGCGGTCCTCCACCCGCATACCGTCTGTGTGAGAAAACGAGGTCTTTGAGATAATGTATATTATTTCATATACAGCAAGTTTGTAATTTTGAAATATATGTTTCAAGCTTTTATGCATGCAACTGTTTCTAGGCAAGGTCTGAATCAACACCCATTAGACCATTTTGGTGAGACCTATGATTTGCTCAGACAATTTTATTCTTTTACGGCTCTCACCGAGATGTTGAATCATGATTTAGTGTCCTGACTTTTATGAAAAAAGGAACGCCCAAAAAATGCAAAGAAAGAGAGGCAGAAGAGGGTCATTTATACCCATTAAACCTGTAAATTGGACACGCAATTTTGTATTACTCATCTCATTACGCCAAGATGAGGACAGGATCTCAGTGGTACTTACTGTCATGTTTAACAGCAAGTGTATTGTCATTTTTGGCACCGTAGATCTATGCATCTGCAGCACCGTCGCATTTAGAGCTGCACATTAAATTATACAGTAATCATCCAAAGAAGAATACTGTGGAAAACCCTTGAAAAGTGGACAATAGAAGGAAAAATTAAGGTGGATGATGACTCATCTACTCTGTCGGAGCCTTGTTAACATTAATGGTTTATGGGCAACGCTACTGTCTTTCAAACAACTTTACTAACAGTGTATCTTTGTGGTCTTCCATCTTGTTTTGTGTCTTTTCATTGGACATTTTAAACAACCACAAGATAAATAAACAACTTTCTTTGACGTTCGATTCTGGAGGTGCTGTCATGAGAGTTCACACAAGTATATGTCTGGAATGCTGTTGCCAGGGAACAGAAAACTGTCCTTCCCCCTTCCTCTCTATCTACTCTGCCATTCTGACAACTGTGTTTATCCACTTTAAAACTGTTTTCAAAGGCAAAATGATGCAAAAGATTAAATGTAAACAGCTTCTTGTCATTCTGATGTGTCATTAGAAGATCTCCACTGTAATTGTTTCTGCCGTTATGGCTATGATGTTGTTTGTAGCAGTAATGCAGTTTATCAGTTCCAGGTTGTTGTTGTTTTTTTTTCTTAGTTTTTGCTTGAATATTTATCATAATGTGCCATTTGTCTATGGAACTGGCAGCAGGTTAATCCAGTACCCTTAAAACAAATTGTTCAGCCTTTGAGTGGAAGGTGTAATTGAGCAGAGCGGCTACCCAACAGTTTGAGGGTCATCCACTGCACACTGGTAGAAAGTTGCCCGATTTCCTCCCTCTACCTGGGGGGAGGGCTAATGTGGTTGCCTTTTGCCTAGTGGACCCTCTCTCCTCAAGCTTGGGAGATGGTGGTGGATGTCACTCTCAAACTCGTACTGATCTGCTCAGTATTATCCTTAGTCCATTCTACATAAAAACCCTGCTAGTTGGGACCGGTCCCTTCATCTGTAGCCACCTTTCCACATCCCCTTATGCTCCAAGTATGTAATTAAAATGTAATTACACATATTTTTTCATTGTATTAGAAAATAAATCCACAATGAACATGAAACTGTACAAAATATTCCATTGGGAATAGTAGGTTTCTTTTTTTTTTCATAAATAAGATTGATAAAAATTAAGCTCTAACTGTATGTTTTATAACAAGGTTTAAAAGTTTAAAAACACAATTTATATGTAGAAATCAAGAATAAAGCCAAGACAAGGTCAAAACAATGTGGGGGGAAAAAAAAAAAAAACTCCACTAAACTATGTACAATGTTCCAAGGACTTCAATAGGTTATGACAATAATTTGTCATCACTTTTGATGTAATTGTTTTAAACCAAAAATTTCAAGCTAATAACCTTTTTGAAACTTTTATGTAAAACTTTGGATGAGAACCGCATTTTTTTAAACAACTAATGTGATGGACAAACACTCCAGTTATTAATTTCTCCTCCATGATCACTTTTCAAACGGTTTCAAAAGGAACGCCATTCATTCATCACCACCAATTCCGAATCCCTGATTGGTCAAAATTTGACCTGGTTTAACTTTTGACGCCTCTTAGATCATTTTGTGAATTTGAGAAATGCGAAACACGCATTTGTGCGTGTTTTCATGAACTGTACATTGTAAGTGTCTGCATGAATGCATGTTGCAGAGGGCAGTGTGAAAGTAGCTTAGGAGTTAAGGTTTTTTTTGTCCCTTTTGGCTAAAACAGCTTTTGACTTTTTTCAAGTCTTGTTCATTTTTTTCTCCCATTTCTAAGTCTTCATCCACCTTCTACCCCTAAAGCCCTACCCTTCTCATTTATCCAGCCTGAGCCTCTGGAAACTGTAAAATCTGGAAGTTGAACTGAACTGATTCATACATTCTAGCTGAAATAAGCTGGTGTTTAAAAAAAAACGGAAAATATGGCAGTGCTTTAGGGTTTAGGTCAACCAGCCTTTTCCTCCTGAGGAAATAAAGACAATTCCTACTGATGCTGCAGGTGCTGATGGTCCATTGAAAAATCTAACCCATGTATTAAAAAAAAGCCCTCTAGATTAAAAGAGAGAAGCGCTTTCTTCTCCCAGTCCTCACCCAGCTCCATTTCTCTTCAATACTGAGTTTATCCCCCGGGCAACAGCGCACCAGATTTCTCACCCCCTGCTGGTGCAATGACTCATCATTCTGAGATAGCGGGCCCACACCGCTCTCTCTTCTGCACATATCAGAGTGTAAGTATTCAGGTACTCAGCTAGAGAAGATGAGGATGAAGGCATCTCCACATGCCTCCGGTTTTAGCACACAATGACACAATGAAAAAGTTTTTTTATGAACAAAAGCTGAGAAAAAAGTACAAATGTTCAGTTACTGAAAAAAAAAAAGTTTCAGAATTACACTGAAGAAACCAACAACAGGGAACACCCAATCTGATTAAAATTGTGTTTTTAGGGTTTTTAACATGTTCTTGTGGCGTTTGGATAACATTTATTTAAGCTCAAAATCACATTTTCCTGAGTATTTATTTATTTAAATAGTTGTCATTTAGGAGCAGGCAGAAAAAAAAAAAAAAAAAGTTAGAAAAATATTTTATCTGTGAAATACGATAGTTCCTTGCTTTTAGCACCCAAGAGGGGCAGAGTTATTCCGTGTCAATGGTCGCGCCCACAACTCAAAAGGGAATTAAAAAAAAACTCCTGCTGCTTAGCAAAAACGATGACCTAGAACCCAACACTTTTTCTGATTTTGGCTAAAAACAATTATAAACCACTGGGATAATCAGAGTATAACTTTAGTCTAATTCAAATACTCCTTTTTTTTAAAACAGAAAATATTTCTTCACTGTAAGCTCTCTAAAAAGTTGAGATTTCTATCACTGTTGATCAATTTGAAGTGTCATGTTCCAATTTCTCAATTCGCCAAAATTCTAAAGTATTATCTTGACTCAAAATGTGCCATTTTTTAAGTTTGACCCATCTCTCTTGTTGCCTTTTTAGTCTTCAGTTGGCCCATGTTTGCATTTCTAATGTCACACGCTGAACAGATCTTCTGATGGGTAGCATGAGTAAGCTCAATACATGATGAGGTCATCCATTTGTGTGGAGCATGTCTCCAGCATGTTTCATTGACTTTATGAAGCCTGAGTGTGCAGAGAAATCCAATGAATGCTGAAATTTAGGAATGCTACCAAAATGAAAAAAAGAACAGTTTTAAAAAAAGTGATAAGGTTTTTATTTTTCTTATTATTGTTTGGACTCTGCCAACTATCTGCCGGCGTCCTCCTGTCCTCTTTGTGTCTAATGACAAGCCTTTTTGTCCCTCCATTTGTTTGTTATTTGTCGACTGCCTCGTCGCAAACACACTTGGAGTGAGATTACATTTGTACTGGCTGTCGCCCGTCACTTTACAAATGCCCACAATTAAATGTACAAACTGTAGGCCGTTTTTAGGCTCTCATGTTCTGGCAAGAGAGGAGACCAAAAAGCAGAAGGTAGAATATAGGATGAAACCTCAGAAAGACAGATGAGTAATTAAGCTACTGAATCGCTAAAAGTTTGTTAAAAGATTGTCCCACATGATGTTCAGAAACATGATATTCTCTTGGGGGTGAGTAGGGCGGGGTCAACTCTCATCGTCAAGGCTGTCGCACTTCGTTTCCGCCTTTCAGACATGACAACAGCAATTGCACATTGAAGGTACAAGGATACAGAAGACACTGGTGTTCCAAAAGGAAAGGTAGACACTGTTCAAGGATGCAATTTGTCCAAAGATGCACCTTATAAAGAGTTTGAGTAAATATTTACAAATATATAATTAAGAAGTAGTAATAAAGATATACTTTTCAGTTTTTCAGAAAATTTTACTTTTAAAACAGTTTTTATCCATCTTTGTGGCTTTAAAGTATCATCTTGGATCTTTTTTTTTTTTTTAACTCAACGCAAGTTGAGTTTTTTGGAAAGTTAACCCCCGGGAAAATTCTCTTGATGTATTAAATTTAAATATAGATTGCTATTAAGGGCTTGTGCTAGACTTTGAATATTACTTCTGTTTTAGAGTTGGATCCTTTTTTAAGAATTAATTTGGGGATTACTTACTTTTTGACACCTAAGGGTTAACAGGTGAAATTACCCAAAGTCAAATACTTCAGACGTTAAACATCCACTCTGATGATAATTGTGTTTTTGCTGTTTTCATTATGTTCTGGTGACATTTATCTCACAATGGACAAAATATACAAAGAAAATTAAGCTCAAAATTGCATTTCTTGGTGTATATTTTTTAAATTGTTGTGAACCTAGAGAAGATGCAAAATAGGGAGGGAAAGGGGAGGTTGGGCCACTCCACAACCAGGGTCCCACCCACAACTCAGAGGTGAATTTCTCATGAACTACTGCTTCTCTTCAGAAACGAAATCCAAGAAAATGACACACGTTTTTTTTGTTTTTTTTTCCCATGAAAGGAATAATTAAAATTAAAAGACCACATGATGATTGGAGCTGTTGTTCATTGATGATTGAGGTACGTATGGAAGTGTTTGAATTCCTTGTAATCACAGGTTTTTTTTTTACCTGAACGCTGACTCTCTTCTTAATGCCCAAATCCCGTAGAGGCATAACTGGATAATAAGTAATCCATTACACCTCTGCAGCTGTGACGCTTGTCTCACAATTTCGGCAAGACATCTAGCCCACTTTGCTTTGCATTTTAATTAGCTTTAAGGGGGAAAACAACAACAGCAACAGGCATAGCCGGGGCTTTTCTGCGTTCTGTCTCTGGAGCGTCTCCTTTCCTTCAGTGCTCTGCAGATCCACAGGCCTGACAAATCCTTATTAGGAGCATGCACCATACATCACTATGATATGTGTGTGTGCTCATGCGTGGAAGGAGAAATGCTTCATGATTTTGCACGGCTGCCTAAGAAAGCCTGTTTGACCAATTAAACCGGGATGCATTTGCTGTGTGTGTGCATGAGTCTGCTGTGTGGGCGTGAAAATATTTAGAATCCTCTTGACACCCAATTAGAGAGCAACCCGACATGACCTCCAACTTCAGGAGACACCAAAAGCTCACTTTAAACAACAACTTGGAACTGCTTGACAAAATGGCCTCGCTAATGAGCGCCGGTGAATACAACTTCATCCTCGCTGATTGCTGTTAAAAGGAAGGGAAACAACAGTGTGTGTGGAATCCATGGCATTAATTAACAAGCATAATGAATTCAGAGACACTGGTCATCCTGCTTACTGGCAGCTTGGTCATTTTGACTTCTCTCTGCCTGCAAAGTTGCCATACTCTTTGTGATACAGTAAAACATTGGAACCAACAACCCAAGTTAGTGTATCTCAATGCTTCTTCTTTCTTTACAAAACCATGAAACTAATCCGATTTCTATTTCATGCTTGCAGCAGGGAAACCCTGGTGCGAATCCGGGGTGGGACCTTTCTTTGTGGGGTTTGCATGTGATCGTGACTCTGAAAGGGAGTCAGTGGGTCCTGAAGATGGATGACTGCTTGGAATGCAATAGGAGATATTAACCGCAACCATGTATTTGCAGCAACTGACTATCCAGTCTCTAAAGGGACTTTTCTCCACTTTTTTTCCAAAAATATTTTAATTTAGATAGACTGACAGGTTTTCAAAATGTATTGCTCGTTTGAAGACCCACTCTGAACATCTTTTAATCTATTTCTAAATCGTTTCCAGTAGTCTGATTACACTGTTTGCAGCCAAAGTAAAACAGCCTGTTGTTTTCTTGGACATAGTTTCAGCAGAGCAGCAGTAGTTAGGTAGATATCTTTCTCTAAGTTATGTGTAGGATCGTTGGTGTTAAGCAGCCCCGCCCCCACTTTGCCCTTCCCCATTGGTAGGAGCTATCCAGCCGTACAGTTTTGACCCAGATGCCAGCTCAGACGAGGAAAACAAATAAGTACATGGATCTAGTTGTCAAAAATTGATGCATCTCCATTTTCTATGTCACATCTACAAGCTTTTTCCATTGGCATCGTTTATGCTTGCTCCTGATTCATGACAATTATAGAAATAGGCTTAATTTTCTTAACTATGTCCTTCATCATCAGAAAAACTACCAGCAAGAACATGTTAAAAACAACAAAAACACAATTTTCATTGGAGTGGGCCTTTAAAGTCACATGACACAAGACACAGCATCTCTATTCTATTTTCTCTATATAGTTCGAAAGGCAATTTCAAAACCTATTTTTTTATGACTTTTGTGGCAGTCAGAGATTGACTTTAGGGTCATTGTCCTGCTGCAGAATCCACTTTTTTCTCAGGAAGTAGAATTGCCACAAATCCTCCTAACTACTAGCATATTTCTAAACCTGTATATCAACTGAACATTGCATACAACTGAATGAAATTCTGTTGGTATCTACAGAGGACATTTGGGGCTATATAACGACACCAACTGTGACGGGGTGGGGCTCTGGAAATTGTAGTTTTAGGTGGATTCATAAAAATCTTTTTTGATTTGACTTTTTTTTTGTAGTCAGGAGGATTTTCAAAGTATAACAGTCACTTTTGGGTATAATATCTGTCTTTTCAATGGCAGGTATGATGTCGCATCAAAGTCAGAATTTTTAGTGGCGCGCCATCACAATGACTTCAGCCCAGCCTTTGCAGCTTTTAACTCCATAGATGACACTTGCGAAGTGGAACAAAAGTCCTGATCAAAGCCAGGCACAAGGCTACAGTCTTAAGATTACAGAAGAGGAGCAGGACTGTGGGAATTGGAGACGAACGTGGTCGGGGGTGGAGGATGAAACGGCATGTGCAACATTCAAATGGAGATCAACTCAGTGGATCCTGCTGTTTGATCTCTGCCTGTTCCCCTTTTGAAAATGGTCGACTCCACACAGTCAGGCACTGCTGATGTCTATATAAATCTCCCTTTTTCTAAATTACTGGCCTTGCTTACAAGGGAGAAGAATATAGTCATGTTGACTGTGCTTACAACCTAAAATGTCTTCAGACAGCATACAAGTTCAGTCGGTTCCCTTTTTGTCTGGTGTAAATGAGAAACTCAAAACTCCCAAGATATTTCAGATTTGTGAACTTTTTGGAAACTCTAACATTTTGAAAAGTACTTGGCAAATTCTGTCTGTCTGCATCAGCACACAACCCTAAACATTCACACAGAGCCCGCAAGTATGACGCACCAAAAACCCTCAGACTAATATTTCCTTTGAAATAACGCACACTGCTCCTAACTCGCTTCACATGATTGTGTCATAAGGGCAGGTTAGCCATCTAAATTATCTATTTCCTTAGTCTTGACTTTCAGAAAACCAGCATTTCCTCATCTTTTTCCAGCAATTTTGGTTGGTTTTTAAACTTACAAAAGTTGCCAATGCATGTTGGTGAAGCTTTGGTGCAGTTTCATCAAGGAAGATCTACCTCACTCCAAGTAAGCTGGATTCTTGCATTACTCACTCTACATGCCAGTCATCATTAATGCTATAGCCACATTTACAACTGCTACTATCTGATGGGAGGCATCAGCAGAATCTTCAGAATTAGCTGCTGTTACCTAATTTTTATGGTGTGATCATGAATGTAAACGGCGACAGGTGGGGATAATGTCATTATGAAATCAGGTGGCTACAGGGTGGTGGCAACCGGATCACCGGCCTGCAGCAGCTCTTATTGCACAATGTGTAAATGTCTCCAGATGGCAGCCGTCTATATCAAGTGCCCGGCAGCTTGGGTTTATATGCTGTCCAGACAAAACTCTGCACTGCAACCACGGCCACACCCAACTACTTCTTATTCTCCCTTCTTGTGCATGTTGCTCTTCTATGATTATTGCAGAAAGCAAAATGTTCTGCCTTATTTATGTTCTTCTCAGCATCAACTACAATTCCTTAATACACAGGTCTCAGATTCGCTGTGGTGCTATCGGCGCCATGATCCGTTGTGTGCAGCGTTAATGCTGCCTCCCCATTTAGATGCTGGACCCATGGTGGCTGAATTGACTAAATTCATGGAGGTTTTTCTCTCTGTATTCTAGACGGTTTTGCTGGTCATATTCTGCCCAATTTTCCACCTGGACCAGTACTATGTCGTGGACTGACCTTCAATCACTATTAGTGTCTAGGCTTTGGGGTTTGTCCATCAATGGGCCATGCTTATCCCACCAGTGCTTATCCCATCGACCCTAACCGGCATAAGACTATAGGCAAATTCATGAACATTTTTATATATCACAAATACATTTTTATGTAGTCGGATTCTTAGATTAGTTTTGGTTGGAAGCATTCTTTTTGTTTGTCAATTCCTATCTTCAAAATAAGGAACATTTAAACATACTTCCATAACATGTGCAAATCTATGGGAAATAGAAGTGGAAGAGTGAGCAAATGGTGCCCTGGACCAAATGGGGTCAAGTATGTTTAACAGGTATGGCCACACGGGTAATTTCGACAAGCCTCATTAAGCAGCAGGTTCTCCTGCAGCCTCAGGTTTTAGGAGCCGGACATTTTCAGCGAAGCACAAGGAGACGGCGCTCACCCTGTTGCTCTGCAGTCCTCTAGAAATATGGAAGATATGAGCTGCACATTGCTTCAGTTTTGACAAATCACATTGTCAAAAACATCCGGACCATCACTTTCAGCCACACTTATCCATGATTGTGAGTGACTCCACCAACAGAGCAGTTATTTACAGGCTTTACAAGATGTTTAGCTTGGTTAATCAAAAAAATTTGAATGACAATAATAAGATAAAAACTTCAAAAAAAAGATTTTGAAGTTTGTCAAGTAGAAAAAAAAACATAAATGTAAGAATATTAATTTTATTGTTTTTCATCTCCATCATTCAATGAAAAAGGTGACTACAGGTAAATACTATAAAAATGTCTTGACATTGGGTTGGAATAACTTGTTGACTTCTCTTTAAGGTAATTTTAAGAACCAGTGTTCTCTTGTACCTGTTCTAGCTTGTACTATTTTTAATCATATCCAAAATATATAATGTGTGTGTTTGTATATATCTGTCCATCTTTTTTTTTCTTCCACTTTTCCATAGCCAGGTTGTGGGGGCAGCAATCTAAGCATCCTCAGACCTCCATCTTCATATCCTGTAGTTCTGCCAGAGGAGCCCCAGGGCACTCCCAGGCCAGCCGAGAGACATAGCGTAACCTGGGTCTGCCCCAGGAGGAGGCTCTAAAAACCTCCCCAGGGAGGCGGCTTTGAGGCAGTTGGAAGAAGGAGCTCTCCGTCTAACTGGAGAGGGCCCAATAACATTTTTTTCTAAGAACCATGGAACATAATAATCTGCAAAAATAGGCACACAATGGGCAGCCGTGGTGCAGTGGTAGTGCGGTCGACTCATGATCGTAAGATTACAGGTTCGATTCCCGCCTTGCACACCCATGTGTCGAAGTGTCCTTGGGCAAGACACTGAACCCCACCTTGCCTCTGGTGGGAGGATGGCGCCAGTGCTCAGCAGCGGAGCCGCCGCCAGTGTGTAAATGTGTGTGTGACTGGGTGAATGGGACTGTGACTGTAAAGCGCTTTGGGCCTTCGTAAGAGGGTAGAAAGCGCTATATAAGTATACGCCATTTACAATGTCTTTTTTACAAGTATACAGTATATTTCATATGGTTTTCTCCTGTGTCTTTCAGAATTTGTGTTTAACAATTATAGGAAATTTAAAAAAAAAGTTTGCTTTCTCTTTCTCTTTCGCTTTCAGCCACAGTTGTGAGTTTAAGGTTTCTTTGTGTGTTCTACTTTATGTGGGAAGCAAAGTTAGAACAACAAAGTCATGATAAGTTTTGGCGCCATTCTTCCATAAAAAACAAAAAAAATCAAGAAGACGATATGAAGTTCTGTGTTTAAACTAATACAAGAACAGGAAATAAATGAATGAATATTTAAACTTTACTTGTTAAGATTTTGCTGTTTCTGAAACAGTTAATAAAAAGTTGCTCGCAAACTCAAAACCTTCATTTGCTTTCCGTCGCTCCTGTTCAGGGACAATGCTTTGTTATTGCTTCAGCAGATGAGCAGAGAAACACTCTCGACAATAAAACCGTTAAAAGAAGAGATAAATATGTTAGTGTGAGTTTAAATAAGTGCACGACGCATCAGGTTGAAAGTTCTGAAGTGCTTTTTCCCCAAGGTCCAATAGGACTGTTGTGGGTTTGTTTGTACTTGAATGCCACTTCATGTCTAAAACTTAGAGAGTGCACATTAGTTTTAGAGGTCCTCTTAGAGAAACTGGTGTGTAAGTTATTTTCAAAATGGTGCAACAAATAATGTTTGTAACAAAGCAAGAGAAAAACCATCCATTTTTGAAGAGATTGCATCACATAAATCTGTTATTAACTAATGAGAATGATTATTCTACTGTTGCTAATTACAAAAATGTAATAATTCTGCATATTTAGGCTTAAGTCAGTTTCATGGAATCTGTTCTTTCTCCAAAGTTTTACGAACATTCTACAAACTTGCACCATTCTTTCTTTAAGAAAGAAATTGCACACTTTCCAATTTTAAGCTTTGGTTTCCCTTGGGATTCTGTGTAAGGAGGCAGAATATAAAGTTTCATTAATTGTGGCAAGTTCCTTAGGGTCTGATGCTGCACTGGAGATTTTCATACTATCACCATGCTTGTAAGCATATTTTTTTGTGTGTTATTAGGATGTAAATGTCCCGATCTTTGTTTTTTTGGGGGTGGTTTTCTTCAACCGTTTACAGATAATCTCTGGTTTTTGTGCTATTTTCCTTTAGCAATGTCTTCTTCCCTTAACCTTACCGTAAATTATATTTTGCTGATTTGATGTACATGATGTTCTGGTCCTTTCATAACCTCCTGGATGAGAAACCATGGTGTTCTTATAGTTAATTGTTGGGCATTAACTCCTAGGACAGTTTTATTTCTTGTGTTTTAGGTAGGTGGTACTTGCAAGCATTAAGGCTTATGGACATTTAAATTAGCACGAATAAAATCAATAATGATCAGTCAATTAGCTTAATGACCAGAAAATATATTTGCATTTAGAATTGCTTTGACTAAATGTTTTCATTAACTTTTTTTTTTTAAGTTAACCTTTAAGCCCTAAGGTTGTGCTTTATTTGTAAAATTGCTTCGTTTCAGAACAGCCACCTGTCCAGGATGTACCCTGCTTTGGTCCAGTGACAGCTGGGATGTGCTCCAGCAGAACGCCGTGACCCTGAACAGGAAGACGCAGGTATAGAAAATGGATGGATGATTTTCCATTAGGGCATTCGTTCTGTTTTTCTGTTCCTGTCTCACATCACTTTCTGTGCCAGGTATGTCATCTGTACAGATCGCCTTCAGTTTTCTTCTGTCAAATTCCTGTGCAGTGCGATTACAAAGCCTTGTTCAATTAATGTAAAATATACCATCTGAATTTGGAGCCTGCATCTTTATTTACATTTTATTTAGGGACAGGACAGGTACATTTTGTATCAAAGAACGCTTTATGTTTAAACTTTAAACATTTTATAGATTTTATTTTTAAAAATGTGGGTTCATTAGTGCAAGTAGGAAATACCACACATTTAAATTTGTGCACAGTTGAGTTTGATTGATCTTCTTGATTTACTTTTTAAACAATCGGAACTCCTTTCAATTAATCAAAAGAAGAAAAAGGTTCTCCAGAATAAATAAACAAATAAATAAATAGTAAAGCCCAACACATTGCTGTCTAGAAACAGTATGGTAGCCAATTGTTACCGACCTTCTTCCACTAACCTATAACCACTAAACTCAAAAGTAGAAAAACTACTCAGACCTTAGAAGTTCACTAATGTCGAGTAAATTTAGAGAGGTTTATTTTGTTTTAGGAAAGATTTTCTTCTTTTTTTTCCTAACCTATTTTAATCACCACCTTATTTAGTCAACGTCGTTAATAGAATGAGATGAAGCAGCTAGGTTTACACATTTCCGTCAGACAAAACTCTTGCAGTAGAATACATTTATTTTCACATACTTAATGTACATCTTAGTTGGCATTCACAAACTTTGATTGGCATAAGGCTCCGTACAATTCCATGAGATAATTTCCATAAACTTTAGGGTAAGAAACCCCGAACAGAGCCCCCAGGTGGAGGCTGGAGAGGAGGGTGGGGCGACGAATGCAGCGCTGCGGTAAGAAAGAGAATGAACGGCTGCACAGCTGGACTTCTGAACAGGTGAGTTAATCACCTACCGCCCTAGGGGGGGAAGAGACTGCAGAGTTTTGGCTGCCTGAAAGGCAAACTCGTTTGCTAATAAATAGTCAAAAATAAAGCTGGGGATCTAAGGCAAAGTTTGCAACTGGTTAAAATCTGATCTAGGCCAACTTTTAAAATACACCATTTCAAATCAAGTCCAAGATCCAAGAATCCAGTAATCACTTTTTTCACTTCTGGTGTTCCTCAAGGCTGTGTTCTCCTCTTGGCAGTTTGTTGCATCTCTGAGCATGTGTTCCTTTAGATATGCTGATGATGCAGCTTTTCCAACCCTTTCCAACAGGAAGCATCATGGTGTTGTTGGACATCTCTAATCAAACACTTTAACAACTCCATCTCACCATGAAGAAGTCTAGGTCTTTCCTGTCAGCTTTTCTGTACCTCAACTTGGAACATGGAGTGTCTTTTATCTTTAGATGGGGTTAGTTCATTGCCAATTGTATCAGTTTTATAGAATTGCAGTTCAAGACAGTAAAAAAGTCATGTGATTATAGCATGAGTGCATACCCTAAAACCCTCATTCAAGTCTATGACCCTCCCCGAGCGCCTAGTCAATGAAAAACATCTGATGGTCCCTGGATGCAGCCCAAAACTACAAGCCAAACTCTTCAGCCCAATGATTTCACAAAGCTAAAACATCCTACCCACTTCTGACCAACCATAGCTCTGCTTTGAAGCAGAAACATTTTTCTGAGCTCAGACATGGTCTCTCTGACGTAGCTTTCGTCGGTCACTCTGACAACCTTCTGATGCTTGACCAATATTGATTTGCTAAATTTGTCCTTCAAACATGTATTTAATTCAATTCAGTTCAATTCAATTTTATTTATATTGCCCATGATCACAACAACAGTCGTCTCAATGGGCTTGTGAAGTAAACATAAAATCATAAGTATCTGGAATACATAGAATTCAATAGGAAAATTCTAAACTGAACTAACTAAACAGACTAAACTAAACTGGCCATCCCTGCCCTTAGACCCTCCTTTGTGGTAAGGAATAACATGAATTTTAGTGTATTTACATGTGTAATTTGTATGTATGTGTAATTTCATCTTCACACATAAACACTCCTGAACTCTGCTGTGACTCTGTTTGACAAAAAAAGAACTAATCAAGGCCCAGAAAGTGGATTTATTTAAAGTCCCACTCTGTTCATCTTTTAATCTCATATAAAATCGTTCTCAGCGTTCTTCTAATAATGATTATGCCGTTTTTGTCATGGTTCCGTGGGAATTTCGAAAAGGACCCAGACGCTGGAACCCGGAAGAAACTCGGAAACGTGAGGTAAGAAATTGAAAGGTTTTAATTTCTCAAAGGAGAGTCTGAAACCAAGTCTTTGTAGTTGCGTGGCGGCTGACTGGAGGGTAGCGGCAGACGGAGCTCGAGACAGAGGACTTGCTGGATCCGAAGGGAGGATGAGGAGGAGCACTGAAGAACTGCAGACCAATGGACACACGTGAGGATGATTCCTGAGAGTGGAACGGAGAGGCAAAATTAGCGTGATACCACCTAGGTAAGGCACAAGACATACGAGAGCCAGACTATGCACCGTGGTAAGAACAACGGACTGGCGTCGACGTCAGGTCCTGGATCTCCTGAAGTAGGCGCCTTAATGAGGTGATGATTGAACCCAGCTGGTAGCATCCAGAGCCGAGCAGGAAAGGGAGGGGGAAGGTGACTGACAGAGGCACCATGACAGTACCCCCCCCTCAACGACCGCCTCCAGGCGGTCCAGGACGACGGTCCGGATGGGCGCGGAAGAAGTCGTCGATGAGGGAACGGTCCAGAATGAGGGAGCGGGAGATCCAGGAGCGCTCCTCAGGACCGTAACCCTCCCAGTCCACGAGAAACTGGAAGCCCCGCCCCCGGCGCCGGACGTCCAACACCCGGCTGACAGTGAAGGCCGGCGCGCCGTCAATGACACGGGCGGGTGGAGGGGAAGAGGACGGTGGGCACAACGGGCTTTCGTGGACAGGCTTGATTTGAGACACATGAAATGCGGGATGAACCTTCAAAGCAGCAGGTAGGCGCAGCCGGACGCAGGAGGGATTGATGATGCGGTCGATCACGTAAGGGCCGATGTATCTGGGTGCCAGCTTACGAGAGAACGCCTGAACAGGAATATTGCGGGAGGACAGCCATACCTTCTGCCCCGGTTGATAGACGGGTCCCACCCCCCTGTGACGATTGGCGATCTGGCAGTTGCTCTCCTTGGTGCGGAGGAGAGCCGCCCTGGCCTGCCGCCAAATGTCCTGACATCGTTGAAGATGAAGCTGGACCGAGGGCACTGCCAGATCGAGTTCCTGTGAGGGAAACAGAGGGGGTGAGAACCCTATGGAGGCTTCAAAGGGGGACATGCCAGTAGCTGTAGAGGAGTGAGTGTTGTGAGCATATTCCACCCAGATGAGGTATTTGGACCAGTCAGCTTCATTTTGTGCCACCAAGCACCTAAGAGCTGCTTCCAACTCTTGATTAGCCCTCTCAGCTTGCCCATTGGACTGGGGATGGTATCCAGAGCTAAGACTGGCCGTGGCTCCGAGGGCGGAGCAGAATGACCTCCAAACTTGAGACGTGAATTGGGGTCCGCGGTCAGACACGATATCACTAGGGATTCCATGGTAACGAAACACATGATTGACCAGGATATCCGCAGTTTCGGAGGCCGAGGGGAGTTGTGCTAGAGGAATGAAATGGACAGCTTTGGAAAAGCGATCAATGACTGTCAGTATTACTGTGTGCCCTTGGGATGGAGGCAGACCGGTGACAAAATCCAGCGCAATGTGTGACCAAGGGCGACTAGGTGTGGGTAGAGGCAACAGATGTCCAGAGGGGGGTGAAGTAGAGTTCTTAGAGCGAGCACAAATAGAGCAAGCTGCCACGTACTCACGGACATCTTTCTCCAAGGAAGGCCAGAAAAACCGTCGACGTAGCAGGTTGATGGTTCTATGCACTCCCCCATGACAGGCAATCCTAGAGGCGTGCCCCCACGTCAACACCTCAGATCTAAGAGAGTCGGGTACGTACAGAGTTCCAGGAGGACAGGAAACATGATCAGGTATCTCACCTTGGGCTTGTTGGACCTTGTCCTCGATCTCCCAGGTGAGATTACCTATAAAACAGGAGGTGGGGATGATAGTGGATTCAGAGGTAGGTTCCGTAACAGAGTATTTTCTGGATAAGGCGTCTGGCTTGATGTTACGACTGCCAGGTCGGTAAGTGATGTTGAAATTGAATCGGTCAAAGAACAGACACCAGCGGGCTTGACGGGAGTTTAGGCGTTTTGCACTGCGCAAGTATGCGAGGTTCTTATGATCAGTCCAAACAATAAAGGGTTGTTCTGCCCCCTCCAGCCAGTGACGCCACTCTTCTAGAGCCAGTTTAATTGCCAGAAGCTCTCGGTTGCCCACGTCATAATTCCGCTCGGCTGAGCTCAGTTTTCGAGAAAAATAAGCGCATGGTTTTAATTTGTTAGAGGTTCCTTCGCGCTGCGATAGCACAGCTCCCACACCGGAATCAGAGGCGTCTACTTCAACAATGAATTGTTTCTTGACATCAGGTTGTACCAGAATGGGTGCCGTGACAAAAAGTCCTTTGAGTTTTTTAAATGCCGTGTCGGCAGCAGGGGTCCAAACAAAGGGTTTATTAACAGAAGTGAGCTGAGTGAGTGGAGCCGCGATGCTGCTGTAATTTCGGATGAATCTTCTGTAGAAATTTGCGAAACCCAGAAATTGCTGTAGCTTTTTGCGGGTTTGTGGGATCTCCCATTGAGTGACTGCTTCTATCTTCGCTGGATCCGGCCGTATGTTACCGGCTTCAATAATATACCCCAAAAAGGGGATGGAAGAAGTATGGAATTCGCATTTTTCCGCTTTTACAAATAGTTGGTTCTCTAGTAGTCTTTCCAGAACCAAGCGAACGTGATGCTCATGCTGGGTTTGACTGGACGAATAAATTAATATATCGTCCAGATAGACGAAAACAAACCTATTTAGGAAATCGCGAAGTACATCGTTCACGAGCCGTTGGAAAACAGCGGGGGCGTTCGTGAGACCGAATGGCATGACCTGGTATTCATAGTGACCTCATGGAGTGTTGAACGCAGTTTTCCATTCATCACCCTCACGGACTCGGACCAGATGGTAGGCATTACGGAGATCGAGTTTGGAAAATATTTTAGCCTCCTGAACAGAATCAAAAACAGAATTAATGAGGGGAAGAGAATACTTGTCCTTAACTGTAATCTGGTTTAACTCACGGTAGTCGATGCAGGGTCTCAAGGTTTTGTCCTTTTTCTGCACGAAGAAAAATCCTGCACCAACTGGAGACGTAGAGGGACGGATGTGGTGGAGAGAAAGGGCCTCCTGAATGTAGTTTTCCATGGCCTCCTTTTCAGGACCGGAAAGATTGAACAGTCTTCCCTTTGGGAGTGGGGCGCCGTTGAGCAGTTCTATGGCACAGTCATATGGTCTATGGGGTGGTAGAGTACTGGCTCTGGATTTACAAAAAACAGTTCTAAGGTCGTGATAGCAGGCTGGAACTTTGGACAGGTCGATATTCATTTCAGACTCCGAGGTGATGGAAACAGAGGAGGGAATGGCGGAATGAAGACAGTTTGCCATGCAGTAAGTACTCCAGTTGGTGATGCGAGGAGCGGCCCAATCGATGCATGGATTATGAGTTTGAAGCCAGGAGAAACCTAGGATGATGGGGGTCTGAGGGCATTGTGTGATAAAAAACTGGTGGTATTCTCTATGGTTGCCGGAGGTGAGAATGAGAACCGGTTTGGTACGGGACGTGATGCGAGAAAGTTGTTTCCCACCTAACCCGGCAGCGTTAATAGGGGACTCGAGGGGTTCGAAAGGCAACGAGAGGTGGTGAATGAGCTGTGAGTCGATAAGACTATGTTCGGCGCCAGAATCGATGAGAGCACTAAATTCACTGACTTGACCCTGGTGAGTAATTTTGACAGGAACATACAAAAACTTCATTTCTTTGACGTGAACGTTTTCGACCCCCCGTGACCTGTCATCTAACGAGGGGCTCTGGAGTTTAAACGTTTTTCACATTGGGAAACTACATGACCGGGGCGCCCGCAATAGAAGCACAGGCCTTCGTCGCGACGTTTCTGACGTTCCTCTGCCGTTAGTTTTGAATGGCCTATTTGCATGGGCTCCTCCACAGCATGTGCGGGGGGCTCGTGTGCGGGAAAAGAAAAAACCTGACTCGGAGCTCCGGGGTTCCGAGAGAAACCGGTTGGTTTGTGGCTCCGTTCGACTTGACGTTCACGCAGCCGCACGTCGGATCGGAGGGCTGCTGAAACGAGCTCCTCAAAAGTGTCGGGTTCGGGTTGTGAACATAAATGATCCTTAATTTTTTCATTAAGTGACTGATAGAAAATACCCTTGAGGGCGGGGTCAGGCCAGCCGGCCTCCACCGCTAAAATGCGAAAATCGATCAAATGTTCACTCACCGAGCGATTGCTTTGTTTTAAGCTGAGCAACCGTCGGGTGGCTTCCTCCTGTTTGCGAGGCTGATCAAACACGAGGCGAAATTCTCCGATGAAACGATCGAAGGGCAGATGAGAGATGGGATTAGAAGCCAAAAAAGCCTGGGCCCACTGGAGTGCTTTGTTACGGAGGGCATTTACAATCAATGATATTCTGCTTTGGTCCGACTGGTAGAATCTGGGGGCCTGCTGGAAAATAAGCTGACACTGTAGGAGGAATCCTCCGCAAGCTGCAACATCGCCGCTGAATGGTTCCGGCTGCAGGCGGAAGTTTTCGGGGGTCATGGCGTCAGCGGAAGTCGGGTTGTTGCCGGAAGCAGCAGCTTGAGCTGAGGCTGTGGGATTCGTGGGTTGCTTTGTTAATTCTGCAAGAGTATGAGTGATACTGTCGAGTCTGCGGTAAAGGTCCTGTTGAGCTGCGGACATTTGAGTAAGGGCGTCAGCTTGGCGACTAAGGAGAGTACCTTGAACAGATATGGCGTGGCGGAGTCCTTCCGGGTCAGCTGGGTCCGGAGTATGGCCAGTCCGTTCTGTCATGGTTCCGTGGGAATTTCGAAAAGGACCCAGACGCTGGAACCCGGAAGAAACTCGGAAACGTGAGGTAAGAAATTGAAAGGTTTTAATTTCTCAAAGGAGAGTCTGAAACCAAGTCTTTGTAGTTGCGTGGCGGCTGACTGGAGGGTAGCGGCAGACGGAGCTCGAGACAGAGGACTTGCTGGATCCGAAGGGAGGATGAGGAGGAGCACTGAAGAACTGCAGACCAATGGACACACGTGAGGATGATTCCTGAGAGTGGAACGGAGAGGCAAAATTAGCGTGATACCACCTAGGTAAGGCACAAGACATACGAGAGCCAGACTATGCACCGTGGTAAGAACAACGGACTGGCGTCGACGTCAGGTCCTGGATCTCCTGAAGTAGGCGCCTTAATGAGGTGATGATTGAACCCAGCTGGTAGCATCCAGAGCCGAGCAGGAAAGGGAGGGGGAAGGTGACTGACAGAGGCACCATGACAGTTTTTTAGCCAAACTTTAAAAAGAAAACAGTGTGTCATCTTTGTTTAAAGCTTGGAGCAGTGAGCTTGTGGCCTATCAAGCGGGTTTTTTTACATCACAAATAAGCTCTTTTTCTCAATGCATTATTGGTCCTGGTTCACAACCATTTGCATAAAGAAGTACTCGAAAATGCCATTGTCCATTTCTCCACATGCTCTAGTGGCATCAAAATGCCACAAGAGCATGTTAAAAACACAGCAAAAGCATGAGCTTCATCAGAGTGGGTCTTTAACAATAAGTAAAGGCTTAACTACAATTACAAACTTTGATTTAAAATAAACTCTTTGTAGCTCCAGACAGAAACTTTGTTCCAATCTCACCTTTGTTGCTTGTTTCAGAGTAGAACATCAGCAACTTGAACTATCTCCCACCCCCTACAAATTACCCCACTTTGTCTCTGTGTCTATACCTAATGACTGGTTTGTGTTACCAAGCGTCCTCTATTCTTTTCTCCCGCTCCATCCACTCACCTTCGGATTAGCTTTTCCACTGCGCTGACCCTGAGATCAAGCTGAGAATTCAATGGCTCTGTGGGGAGCTGAGGTACGTTTGTATTTATTTTTCCCTGAGAGCGTCTGAGTGCAATATGTTCAAACATTATTTTGAGGCACTTCCTGCGTTGCAGAGTTTTTTAAGGCAGTGCAGCTTTGGAGAAAAAAAAGGGGAGCGACTTGGTCGCTTGCAGGAATGATTAATGGGGAAAACCTTCAGTGCTGATGCCGTTCGAATAATGGTAGCCATGCCAGAAAATAAAAGCAAAAATCTACCTTTAGCTCTACACAACTGATCCAAAAGAAAGAAAGAAAAAGACAAAAAACATCTCAATTTCTAATCCTGTGGTTTGGATTCTTTTACAGCACACATGTTCTGCCTTTCAGAGATCTATGTGACTTCATCGAAAATGAGGGAAATAAACCCTCCCAAACAACAGCCAGAATAGGTTACTTCTATATTCCAGGCTGATTGATTTTGGCATTCAGCATCTGCTCTTTCTACATTTTTCTCCAATCTAATTAGCTCCTGACGCTGACATAATTAGCTATCACAGATGGACTGAAGATGTCTGGCTGTCACCGACTCACCTACTTAGCCTCGCAACACGTTAATAGCTGGAATCCTATTTAAACTTGTTCATTTTTGGCATTTCCTGCATTCTTTCCACAACTGCATGCTGTTGTCACTTTCATGATTGCCACAAATCAAATGAAATAAAGCCTACTAAGCGTGAGGATTTGTTTATTTTTCCTTTAAAAACTAGAATTGTTCAGCTAGCCAGACTTACTTGTACTAGACGCTCTTGAATGTCTTAATGCTGCAATGGAGAGTGTTGTTAAACTTGCAATACAAGCTGTTTGCAAAGTGCTCTGGTCCTCAATTTCTTTCAGTCTGAAGGTGTTTTTTGAAGAGATTATGACGGCTTAATGGGTGCACATCAAAACAATATAAAGGCTTGAATGTTGATGCATAATGAAGGTATCCAGACAATTTATCCTGCTTTGTTTTGGAAGGCCACGACCACTATGATCTCAAATGAACACAGTCACAATCCTATTTCCTTTTTAATTACTTCCTTCTGTTGGCTTTAAAAGACCCACTCTGATGAGAATTGTGTTCAGGTGTATTCAACATGGTTCTGTGGAAAAGTTCTGATGATGGAGGACATGTATAAAGAAAATTGAGCTTAAAATTGGACTTTTGATTATTTTTCATTCAAATCCTTGTGAATCAGGAGCAGATCAAAAAATGCTTTTTAAAACTGATCATCTTTTTGACTTAAAAACGTGTAAAACTGGGCGGGCCAGAAGCTCCCTGCTCTGCTCCATGCTGATGCATCCACTTGTAGACAAATAGATTTCATTTTCCTAGTCTAAGCTGGCATCTGTTTAGAAACTGTATGACTGGATAGCTTTCAAACTTCTTGCCATTTTTGTTGCTCGGGTAATGCCATAGGTTAGGGTTGTGATTGTGTTACGTCCCCAATTCAATGTCTACTGGCTCAACACAAAAAAGGAAGCCCCATCTCCCTCCAGTATCAAAAGCCAGCACACTTAAAGCAGGTTAAGAGATTTTATTTTGATCGAACCATAAGAGCTAGAGAATTTACTATATTACTATATTACTATATAGCTGGTTTTTCGAAGAGGTGTGAGATGTCAAAATGAGCCTCCTCAGGTCTTCTTCCTGGTTCTTTTTATAGCAGGTGTGATTCCAGGTGTGACCTCCGGCAGCCAATCCACTCCTGGTGCTGGAGCACCACACCAATCGCAGCCCGGCACCTGCACACTGACATTTACAAGGAGAAACAAAAGGAAACTACAACAAGAAAAACGTCCTGGGACATAACAGCGGGGCTGTAAGCTAAGAGAGCATGTAAACAGATGGATTCAATTCAATTCAGTTCAATTTTATTTATATCGCCCAAATTCACAACAACAGTCTTCTCAGTGGGCTTCGTAAGTCTTGTAAGGTAAACATACAACCAAAAAGGATCATAAATGCATGGAATTCAGTAGGATAATACGAAAACTTTAACTAAACAGACTAAACTAAACTGGCATTCCTGCCCTTAGACCCCCCTTTACGGTAATGAAGGATGGGGAGCAGGCTAACTGTGCACCAACAATTCTGCCCACAACTAAGAGACAAATTTCTAATTAACTTCTGTCGCTCTGCAGAAACTATGACCTAGAAAACGACTGTTTGGTTTTTTTAATTTTTTTATTTTGGCTACAAATGGCATCCTCATAATCAAAAGACAAGTGGGAACGCGAAACGTGATATTCTTTGTTTTCTTGGAAGAATTAGTCATACTCTTAATCTACTCTGAACTGAAACATAGTTATACTCGTACACTGTGATCCCTGTTCCAAATGTACATCCTTGTGCTTTCAGGAAGTTTGCCTGAGAATCCAACTCCCTCTTTCAGTTTGGTCCTCATCGCTTCAGCTCTATTTTTGGAGCTGAAGCGATGAGGACCGGACGCTATGCTGATTTTAACTGGCATCATTTCAAAACACTAAAATAATTAAAATACCGGCCATCTTAAAAGATAAAAAGAAAAAACAAACAAACAACAGAAACGCTAAAGAATTATTTATGCATTTCTACATTACTGTATAAAAAATAGTTATATAAACGTATCAAAATATACAAGGGTTTTTTTGTCCAAAAACATAAACAGCGTCACGTACAGACACCATCAGAGGTTGTGCAGTACATTTTGGGCCTCGTATGCGGTCCAGCAGTAAAAATTTGGCACTGCGCAACTTTAAATATCTTTATGTTGCGTCAACCAATCAGGAACTCAGTATTTAGGAAAATGTTTCTATTATTTTTTTACTTGTATCGAGTCAATGATAAAAACATTCTCTCACTTTATTCATTATTTGATGTCTTCATTGGACTATTGCAGGTTGCCAAGTCATCAAACTGGGTCACAGAGAGATGGAAGTAAAGCTGAAAGCGGCCGTCATTCGGATGCAGTTCCTGCAGGAGATGGTGAAGCTCCCTGTACTGCGAGAATCTCTGAATGATCTCATGAACCCAGACGAGGAGATGTGATTACTGAGAATTTTTTAGAACTTTATTTGGAATAAATAAACTGATCTCTCAGTAAACAGTAAATGCTTTCAGGTAGTGGTGAGGCTAAAAATTTTGGACAGTGGCTGCTCCCACACACAGCCGTCAGGTTAATGAACACATTTTTGGACGAGCAGCAAATTCGATACAGGAAATGCTTTCAGTAAGACTGTCATCCGCAAAAAAAAAAAAAAAAAAAAAAATTATGCTAAAAAAGGTTAACATTGTTCCTGCATTGGCATTTATACTGGATGTAAAAATAGGCAGACTAGTTTTGCATAAGATGACTCAGAAGCGTAAAGTTGGGCTCCATGCATCATCACCCTCATGCCTGCCTGCGCAGTTCAGGTCTTTTCCCTGAAAAGAAAACAAATGAAATATACAGTAATGAGATGGCAGTGTTTGCACAGTCTCTGCTCAGGGCTGTTATGACTTATTTGTTAGCAGCAGACACATATTATCACGCCGCTGCAATATTCATTGACCTATCACAGTGCATCTGAGTCACCAAGGCTGAAATGCCGATGACACCCGGGGAAAAGTTTGCCTTCTGCTCTTTTTTATTATGTTTTTTTTTTAAACCGAGATTTGAAAGAAGAAAAAATAAAATTAATGAATAAAGAATGTCAAACTGGGATTAGCACATTGATTAAACATTAAAGGAAAGGTCAGCGCTGGAGGCTACAGAAAAATTCTTTCACTTTAACGCCTCGGTAGCCAACAACACCTGTGCTGCAAAAAGGAAACAAACAGAACATTAGCAGAAGTCTAAAGATCATTACGAGCAATTACAGCAAGAGCCCTCTGATAAATATCACTGAAATAATATCATGTTATGAAAGTGCGCTAATTTCAAACCGAAATCCCATTGCTGCGGCTCCTGAGCTTCCAGTGTCATCGCGCGACAGCGATTCCTCTCACATGCTCATTAAAACGGGAGCGATAAAATGACATTGATGAAGCAGGCGGCAATCTATTATTCAGCAAGCACAGTTTATGAATTATTTCCTTTGGAATTAACTGTGGCGTTTTGTTTTCAGGCACAGATACACATGCCAGACGCTGTGACTGCGCCGTGTCCTGACGGTGATCACCGTACGTGAGCGGAATTCAATACCGCACTGCGTTATTACACCAAACCAGATCGTTCCATTTGCAAATAATTTTCTTTTATGGAGGCAATTTCTCAACAACAAAAAAAAAAGACAAGATTTTAATAAGTTGCACAAATCTATCAGGACCGTTAAAACTTCACAAATGCTGAAGTGAAACTTTGCGTGGATCCCTGAAAGTCAAAAACCAGACTTCATTCATAAGAAATCCCAGCAGAAACCCCCCCACCCTAACCGAAAATGTGTTAAAGTTGGGTTCAGTGCTGACTACACAGCAAAAAGCTCACATGTCAGCGCTTCTTCAACACTTCAAAAAGGCCCCTGAACAGCTTTGATGCACTTTCAGGCTGGAGGCATGTATCTGCAGAAATGAGTGAAAGTTCTTTCTGGTCAGTGTTGACTCAGTTCGACCTAAAGTGCATACAGCAAAAAGTGGGGGGCTGTAATGTTCCCATTGTAAAGGATATACAGCCTGAACTACAGTGAAACAAATGTGTCCTGTCAGCACTGACTCTTGCAGAGGCGGAGAAGCTTCTACATCTGCTAAAGCAGAAACATTAAAGACCCACTCTGATGAAAATGGTGTTTTTAACATGTTTTTGTGTTCTTTCTCTGATGATGGAGTACATATATAAAGAAAATTAGGCTCAAAATTGCTTTTCTGAGTATTTCTTTATTCAGATTGTGGTTAGGGCTGTTGCCTCAGAGCAACAAGGCCCCCTGATTAAAGTCCTGGCTTCCTCCCACCATCCAAAAACACGCTTCATATGTTAATTAGTGACACTAAATTGTCCATAGGTGTGAATGTGAGCGTGCACGGGTGTGTAATTCGCCCACAGGTGGCCAGTATAGGCTCAGACAACCCCGTGACCCCGAAAGGTAACAAACGGATTAGAAGACGAATAAATGAATGAATTTGTTTCGTAGAAAATACGCTGGGAGGGCCACAAACTCCCTGCTCAGCTCCATTCTGATACATCCACTTCTTGACAAATAGATCCGTGTAGTCGTCTACAAATTCAAACTGTCCGGCCGGACAGCTCCAATATTGCTAGCCATTTTGTTGCATCGGTAATGCTATAGGTTGGGGGCTTAAGGGTGGTGGGAGAACGTGTAAACATAGAGCTCTCAGCGAGGAATAATGATGCAAAAGTCTCTCTTATTGTGAGGGTTATTGGCTCTCATCATAAAGATTTGCACTTTGAAAAGCCTTTCCAAGCTGTGTTTTGTTATGGCTCCGACGCTACATTGTGGTTCAGCTTTTTTCAGTTCAACTGTTTTGCTAATTTTTTTCAGCGCGACTCAGCATACTGATTGGGTTTTGATATTGGTAACCCTTGTGCTATCCAAGGCACTTTAACATTGGGAGTTGGGTCATCTAGACCCAACTAGACAGTGTGCTGAACCTTTTTTCTTCAATGATTTGTGATCTTCACTGGTGTCCATGGATGACATGAAATCCTCTCCACCTTCATCCACCTTTGTCATGGTAGGGATAACAATGTATGGGTGGGGTCAATCTCTTCCGTGCTGTGTCTCATGTACAGAGAAACGCTGCACATGCAGCTTGCCGGAGTTTAATAATTATTCATCGAGATGAAATCATTGTTTTCATTCTATCATACTGGACTTATGTTTCTACAAAAGTGTGAACTTTTAGAGTATAACAAGTGAGAAATGTGAGAAAATGTTAGTGTTTGTTTAAAAAATTTTTATAAAGGGTTGAGTGAGGGAATTTACAGCCCTGAAAATCTTTAACCCTACTTCATGGATTTCACTTATCACAGGTAATTCATGGAACGTATCCACTGCGATATACGAGAGAAAATAATACATCTTTAACAGATCTACCTACGCAAACAAAGTACACACAGACCCATATAAGTCAGCTTCAATCATCAAGATAAACTTTCAAATTAAACCACAATTCAGCCTCCTCTGTTTGTCAAATCCACAGAAACTGGTCTTTTTTGGTAGGATGTTGTACTTGCCCTTTAAGCCCCCATTCAATCATCTTTTGATCAATTGTAAAAGCATTTCCACTGGTCTTTATATTCGGGTTATGTCATTTTTAGATTGAATCAAAACATATGGTACATTTGTAGGACATAGGTTTTGCAGAGCAACATTAGGGCATTAGCAAGTTGTAGGTGGGACCATTGAAGGGGAGCAACCTCTCCCCCCTTCCCCCCCCTATGAGGAGCAAAGAGCTTGTGGTCCGGGCAGCATATTTTGCATAGATGCACTCTTTTTTTAAACTGCTTTTTTTTATTTGCTCCTGATCCATAACAATTTGAGTTAAAAAAAAATAAAAATACAAAAAAACAGAAAAGCAATTTTTAGCTTAATATAATTTATTTATGTCCCCCATCATAAGAAAAATGTCACAAGAACATGTTAAAAATACCAAAAATCATTTCCAATGGAGTAGTGGGTCTTAACGTGTTTTAGGATGCACCAAAATCAGAAACCACAATGTGGCAAACTTCAGAAAAATGCACAACAAGCGTAACACTCGCATTTTAACCCTGACCCTTTTTTCCACCTCTGTTGGTTAATTTAAAATCCAAACTAAAGACTTTAAAGCACTTTTTACCAAATTTTGATCATCAAGCAGGGGCTTGGGTGCTTGAAGAACATGTGGCTGTCCAATCACGAGTCCTACAATGGAGGATTCCAGAAAGTAAGTAACCTAATGACATCATGTCCTGTCAAAATGGCGACAACCGCAAAGCAGGAAAAAACGGCTTCAAGCTAACAGTTAAGTGTATCTATTTTTCCACATAAGGAGTTCTTTTTATTTGGAGGGTATTCTTCTTACTTGTTTATCACAGTCATTACATTCTGTGATGGTTCTAACTCTTTCATGGGACAATAAATAACATTTTTAACCACTGAAGTCTCCTTATGTCACCAATAAAAGAGTGATCTACTTTCAAACTATCCCCAAAACATGTCAACTGTTGATGGTGGCTTGAAGAAACAAACTGAGAAGCAAATTCCCAAAAAAAAAAAAAAAAAAAAAAAAGTTGTGTTGGCATTTTTATAGCCCTTTGTGCCGGGGTCCCTCTGGGGCTTTCCCTGTGATGAGAAGACAAAAGTTGTTGTGGCATTCATCACCCTCTGCATCAGTCTACTTGCTTCCCCCACTGGGGGATGACCCAAAAAAGGCTCTTTCTTCTCAAGATGGAAAGAATGTTGGAGAAAACTTTTATTTTTTTTTTTTTGCAATTGCTCAGTGAGATTCCACAACAAACAGCAGCAGTTAAAACGTGTTCCCTTCAGTGACTCAGCATCACATCTTCTGCACTTCATGACCGAAAATGTTAAAAGGTTAAACTCTAAGCTTTTTTTTTTAAAGATGTTTCTCAGATTTTTCAGCAAAAACACATGTTACATTGTGTTGGAAAACTAAATGGCAGGGACAGTCTGACAGTCGAGATAAAACCCTTAGTTTTGGCAGAAAAGGAAGTGCGCCCAAAACAGTAGACTATACCAGTAGAAATGTAACCCTTGTTCTATCCTAGGCACTTTGACATTGGGCGTTGGGTCATCTAGACCCACTAGATAGTGCGCTGAATCTTGTTTATCTTCAATGATTTGTAATCTTCACTGGTTCAATGGATTACATGAAATTTTTCTACCTTTATCCACCTTTGTCGTGGTAGGGAGAACACGTCAAAGTAAGGGTGGAGTCATATAAAATAGCACAAGGGTTAAAGAACTGATGGATACTCAAAGATATCACTGGCAGGCAGGTGTTTATCTTGGTGGAATTTTTGGTAGCTCGTGCTGATTATTTAGCTATTTAAACAATGTTATGCCAAAAATAGCAACACAAAGAGTATCTTAAATCAAGTAAAGGTGTTGTTTTTTCTCTGTTCTGTAAAACTAATTACCATCAATCTCGGTGTATTAATCCCGTTGGCGGCTGGATGGCTTAGGTGGCTGCGTGCCGGACTGGCGCATGGGAAACCAGGGTTTGTTTCCTTCTTTCTGTTTGTTTTGCTTCATCCGGTGTGGGTCTTTGGGCAAGACCCTTCATGCTACCTATGTAGCCACAAGGGGGCCCAAGTCTGGGTCCCCCTTTGCCGGTTCCCTGCCTAAATAAAACACAGGGTTGAATCAGGAAGCACATATGGCATAAAAATCTCCACAAAACCACATGCCTGGATCAATGAAAGCTGCTTTCCCCTGGGGAATGTTCCAATAGGTGAACAACAATTTGAATTTTGACAATCTTCTAATTAGAACACAGTAAAAAGATGTAAAGAAAACAAAAAATGATGGACAAACGTAGTAAAGCAAATTACACTATATTTGAAGATGCACTCAAATTAAAACGGTGGCTCTGGTGTTTTTAATATGTTCTTGTGGCATTTTCTGCAGGACAATTGAGATGGTAGAAAAATTTAAGATTAAAATTGCATTTCTGAGTATGTCTTTATTGAAATGGTTGTGAATTGGAAGCAGATGAAGAAATGTCCTTTGAAAAAGATCGTCTTTGTGACAAAGAAAATATGCTGGGAGGATTACAAGCCCCTTGTACGACTGGATAGCTCCATTGCCTTACATTTGTTATTGCATCTGTGATGTTAGATTGGGGTGGGAGGGAGTAAAAGCTAGCAGGATACCATGTAAACAGATATCTCAGCTATGAATGACGGAAAAGGGGAACGGGATTGCACCAACAGTACCGCCCACAGTTCAAAGGGTCAATTCCAATGAACTAATGCTTCTCTGCAGAAATTATGTCCTAGAAAACAACAAAGGTTTTTATTTGGACTAAAAACAGCATAATCATAATTAAAAGACCACAGGGAATGCCTTTTACAATGGATCAGAAAATGATTTGAGTGGATGTTTATGTGCAGGGGGCTTGGACTGTATCGGTTTCTGGTCCCCAACGGGGGACGCGTTCGACTGAGTATGGGGTCCGGGGAGCCTTACTGAGGGCTGTCCAGTCTCTGTATGACCGGAGTAGGAGCTTGGCTCACATAGCCGGCAGTAAGTCAGACCTGTTCCTGGTCCACGTTGGACTCCGGCAGGGCTGTCCTTTATCACCGGTTCTGTTCATAGTTTTTATGGACAGAATTTCTAGGCGCAGCCAGCGGTCGGAGGGAGTCTGGTTTGGGGACCACAGGATTTCCTCTCTGCTTTTTGCACATGATGTTGTCCTGTTGGCTTCATCGAGCCAGTACCTCCAGTGTGCATTGAGGCGGTTTGCAGCCGAGTGTGAAGCGGCTGGGATGAGGGTCAGCACCGCTAAATCTGGCCATGGTTCTCGACCGGAGAAAGGTAGTTTGCCATCTCTCAGTGGGTGGAGTGTCCCTGCTCCAGGTGGAGGAGTTTAAATACCTTGGGGTCTTGTTCACGAGTGAGGAAGGCCCGGAGCGCGAGATTGACAGGCGGATCGGAGCGGCCTCTGTAGTTATGCAGTTGCTGTATCGGTTTGTTGTGTTGAAGAGAGAGCTGAGCCAAAAAGCAAAGCTCTTAATTTACCGGTCGATTTTCGTTCCAATACTCACCTCGAAAGAACGAGGTCCAGAATACAGGCGACTGAAATGAGCTTCCTCCATAGGGTGGCTGGGCGCTCCCTTAGAGATAGGGTGAGAAGTTTGGTCACCCGGAGAGAGCTCGGAGTAAAACCGCTTCTCCTGCATATCGAAAGGAGCCAATTGAGGTGCTCGGGCATCTAGTCCGGATGCCTCCTGGACGCCTCCCTGGAGAGGTGTTCCGGGCATGTCCCACTGGCCGGAGGCCCCGGGGGGGGGGGACCCAGGACACGCTGGAGAGACTATGTCTGTCGACTGGCCTGGGAACGCCTCGGGCTCCCCCCAGAGGAGCTGAAGGAAGTGGCTGGGGCGAGGAAAGTCTGGGCATCTCTGCTTAGACTGCTGCCCCTGCGACCCGGTCCCAGATAAGCAGAGGAAGATGGATGAATGGTTTCTGGTTGCAGCTTTGATGTAAACATCAAAGGACTCATTTCAAAGTGGAATCTTCTGTCCTTTGAACTCCATAATCTAATCTAATCTTTGATTAATTTTATATGGAAAAAGAACAATATGCATTTATTTCTTTATTTCATGGGCTGGTGGACAACAGAGCGGCCTAATCTTCCTTTTGGAGGAAAAACAGGTGTCTAAATAAACACTCAGTTAATTAAAGCGCATTTTATATCTAGAGTTGTTTTCTGTTGGAGTTTGTCTGTTTGATGCCTATACCCATACATAAAAAACATACCCTTATTAATGCTTATGCATACTAATTATGCGTTATACTGGGCTATTTATTGCTTTTAAAAGATATACAATAATTAAAACAAGCAGCGTTATGGTTATTAAGCCTTTGTGTTGATCAGTTTAAAAAAAGCCTTAAAAATAGCCTTAATTTTGGCAAGCACACTCAAAGAAATGAAACTCAATAAAGCTCCAAGGTGATACTGACAGGTAAGATTTAAACTACTTCAAGTGTAGATCATGTGAAGCCCACCCACTACTCCAAATTAGAATATATACATTGATGGTCTCCTGTAGCAGTTATCTAGTTTCTTATGTCTTTAGCTTTAAATATATATCCTTCTAAGAGAGCGGATACTTTGCTGGGCAGAATTTTGCCATTGCAGTTTATTTTATTTATTCATCTTTTGTTTTTTGCTACAATTTAAAATAAAAAAAATCTGTGGAATTATGCCTGAGCCAAGACTACAAAACAGCTGGACCTCCTACTATAGCTGATGGGGGAGTGCATCCCATGAGGGGCATAACTAGCTCAAATTTTGAGTAAAGTCCTGTTTTTAAAATGCATATAGACACCAGTTCTATGATCTTCTAGCCATGTCCAGCCAGCATTTTGCAGGCAAAGTTTAAAATTCAAAGTTTTTCCTTTGTTTTGGTTTGGAAAAATATGAAAAATGAATTCAAAAGTATTTATTTATTTAAACAATGAACTAATGAACTAGACTTACTTTGAATATAGGCAGGACAGGGTGGCATACATGTCTATATATAGTGTAAAATACACACATGAATATAGTTAAAAAGTTAAAAATCTTTGAAAATTCTATTACCTATATTTGCACTACTTACTGTGTTTCTATTAATAAAGCCCAAAAACAACTAAATGTTTAATTAGTTCAAAAAAACAAAATAAATAAACAAGAGAATAATTCTAAGTTTCCACATCTTTTAGGGTCCCTGAACGCACCCTGCCGTTGTGTAATTATGTCAATCGTAAACACCTGTTACTTCACTTCAGAGGAAATCTATTAGCAGTTTAGTTCTTTTAATTTCTTTTATTTAACTAGTTTTTATATGTTTGTCACTTCTTAAATGTTATACTTTTTTAAACTTTTAGAGGATCTCTGCTGCTTTGGGAGCTGGCTTTTGGCTGTGAAGCGTGGATTTCTTTAAAATTGTAAGTTTAAATGCTGTTTATGTGTTAGCACAATTGGCTATCTGTAGCTAATGCGTCACTAGCACGGGGCGTGTCCTCGAATATGTACAAACATAACAGATGTTTTTCTTTAGGGAATTTCAGTATATATAAACAAAAGTAGGCTTGCTTGTTATTTTTATTGAAGGTAAATTATTAATGTATAAATTCTTGTGTAGTTTAGTTTAGTTATTACAAAGTATGATTATGAATTATTATCCAAATTGAAACAAACATTGAATTAAGGGCATAAAGGCAATCAGAATGTAAATATTCTAGTTTTTTTTTTTTATACTATTTTTTTTTTTATTGTGTTTTTTATTTTATTTTAATTACAACTAGTAAACCCTCTGATGGAAAATATGTTGTTAATGGAATGCTCTTGGTGTCAATTTTTATCTAATTTAAAAAAAAAAAAAGAAACGTGTATATTGAACCTCCAAAAAATTAGTCCCTCCTGTTAATAATAAGAAATTATTGTCATGGTCAGGGCTTAAAGCAAAAGTTAAACCACAGGTTGGCCACAGGTAAATAGCTGTGGGTGACTGGGACCACCTCGGTCTGACAGGCGTGGCAAGTTTGTGCAACCACATGGGGACACTCTCTAGGGTTTGAGTGCAGGCCCAAGGTCCAGCTAAAAGAAGAGGGCTTAGATTCAGGGAAGGCATCCAATGAAGAACAAAGCCAATTCACGTTGCCAGAAAAAAGTATTAACCCCGATGTGTGTATATATATATATATATATATATATATATATATATATATATTTTAATATAAGATATATATATTTTAGTAATGCTGCATAATTAAATAGTTATATAGCTGTTGTAGAAAAGGGGGCTGCAGAAATTCTGTAGAAAAGGTTTGTCTAGGTGTTGTTTCTCGTCACTGCAGAAGCTGCAGAAAGGCACGGGCACCATGTTACAGACAGCACAATGAACGACCAAAAAATCCAACAGACGACTGGCAAGTTTGTATTGTGGCAGGGCGCTAATAAACAAGAAACTAAATAAAAGCTCTTATTTTAAAATAGATGATTTTCAGCATTTCTCAGTCAGATCAAAGTACAAGCAAACATCCTAGTGGGAACGTCTTTATTGTTTTAACATTTGACTTATTTGTCATGTGATGGTGCACACTCTTCCTGCTTTCATTTTTAACAGGTTTATGTTTTTGTGGTGAGAAAAGGACAGCGAGTAAACAAACCAACCGCCTGGAGTCTGGGGATCCTCGGCTGCAGCAGCATACGGCGATCATAGACGTCTGGTAGGACGCAAATGTATAGATTCCTCTGTAGTTTATGAGCTAGAGCTAAAATAAGCTGACAACACTATAGTTGAGGATAGTAAAGGAAACTGTTAATCAATTAATGAGCATTAAGAATCTTTAAAGGTTTATTTGTTCAGGGGAAAAAAAAAAAATCTTTTGAAGAAGTCTGAAATAATTCATTTTTGCTCTATTGAAACAAGCAAAAAGTAGAGTTTATGGTTCTATTCATTGTACTTGAATACAATTTCTAAGCAAATGTAAAAATTAAATGCAAATATAGAGGCTAAAATGTTCAAAGGCTAGTGGGTTGTCCGAATGTATTCATTTGTTTAAAGTAAAATCATTTATCCCAATGTTTCTACGTAGAGTTGTGTTAAGACATCTCTGAGTTGACAGCAGAATATTCTATAGGTGCTCACGAAGGAGGCCACAACCCTCAGTTTAACACCAAAATGAACCCAATCGTGGGGAAAGTGAATTGTTGCATCTCTACTACATAACAGTATGTTTATGTTAAAACTGTCAAATCATTTTTTGTGCTAAATTTATGAAGCATTTATGATTCATTGTTTTATTACATCCCTCGGTGCTTAGTATACGACAATTAAAAGATTTTTATTGGAAATCATTTAATAGCAAATATAAAAAAAATGACTTTTCTTTGTTTTTTAGCTGTTATTTTGTAATACACATTTTATAAACTGATCCAAAACTAAACTGTGACCCAAAAATCAAGGTTTTAACTGAATTGTGGGAAAGTGAATCATTCCATTTCTAGTGCCCACCACCTCTTGTCTACAGAAATACATGTTTACGACTGTTATAAAAAAATATAAAATTCACAATTTGTATGTGTTTCTAAAACATTTTTTTTAAAATAAATGCAAAATATAAACTTAAAGAGATATTAGAAATAGAAAATGTCATTTTCTTGTTCCTTTTCCAACATAAAATGACAAATTTAGTTTTGGACAATGGTGCCAGTTTTTGTCACGAGGACCTGGCTTCAAGCAGCACGATGGCGCCCATAGAACAACACTCCCCATTAAAAAGAACTTTAATTTTAACGGCGACTCCAGCAGTTACACATCCTGTACGTGTGTTGTTTCAAGATTGTAAGACTTGTCATTTTATACGTGAAACTTCTAAAAATGACGTGGGGCTTGCCTTTAGGTTGATGAATCATCACATTCAGTTTTATGACCTTGTTTCAATCTCTAGGGGGCAGTACTCCGACAGAATTAAACAAGTTTATTTTAAATTGTCAAACATTTGTAAAGGACTAACAATCAGAGCTGCTTAGTTACCATTTAAAGCAAAGTGCCTATAATAGTCTTCATAAAGCCTAGATATGCCTGTAAAGATGACTTATACTAGGACTTTGATTTGATTTGATTTGATTTGAAATGGTTTATTTCAAGCAATTAAGTAGAAATAATACACAAAAGCAATATAATCATCAGTTATACATTCATACAGTAACTAATCAAACTTAGGATAATTAGACATATTAATAAATATTGCTTGAAAGGGAGTGGAAGGAAGCAAACTTATATAATTCCACCCTGTTATACTATAACCATTTTATTACATGATTTATCAATATCCAGGTTCCTAGTTTTTATCAGACAGAATTAAGAATCATAAGGTATTGATAAAGCACATGACAAAGATTAATTACTTGATTATTATGTAAAAAAAATATAGTGGGAATATAGGTAGAAATATAGGGACTTGTCCGGTTTCCACAACGATCGTGCATTATTTTAAATCATTACTATCTGTGTGACATTCTTAAACTCTTGTGAACTACTTTACCCCCTCTTTAATGCATACTTTGATTTCATGAACACTGAAAAGTGATTTTTTCTGGATTCCAACTTGGAGAATAAAAGGGCTGAGAGTGAAAGCTTCAACCAAAAAAGGGATGAAAGAGAAGCAGGAAGGGAACCATATGGAGCCTCAGCCAAGACTGCTGAGTAATGCAGCAACTGGAGGTTCAAGCAGACACACTTGTGTGTGTTCACACAAGCATTTCAGTGAGGCTTGCCCTGTAGTCTGCATAGAAAAAAAAACCCTCAAGTGATGAGCTTTTGGCAAGAAGAACTAGGATTTCACTGCTAATCTCCTAAACATGATTTTTTTCATACAGCTTTGCGCAACATGCCACTGGATTAAAGACATTCTATTAAAGAAAAAGGGCTTAACATATGGAAGAGTGGGGAAAAAGCCAGATACATTTGGATGGAATTAACTGTATAAGCTATAGTTCAATAGTTCCCTTACTAAGAGCATTTGCTTCACTTTACTGCCACTGTACTGTTTACTGTCGGATGATCCTTCCAGGTGGAAAAACATACTAATGGGGGGGTGTAAGGAATTTTTTGTGATGTGAAAATAAATTGATTCTTAGTGGAAATTGTTGCCAAGATGATTTGCATATTTAATCGCAATCTTGGGTCTCCATTTTGCCAGAGTTGTTGTCCAAGGCACACATGAGGAAAACCTATTTTTTAGTCTGAACCTAATGGATATTTATAGAAAAACTGTTCACCCCAACTAATCTGAAGATATGAAAGTGATGAATTAAAAATACATAGCTTTGGACAGCAACATATGTCCAACTTTGCCTACTTTGAAAAAAATAGGAAGCCTCCAAAACGTATTGGATGCACCTAAAACTAGTTTTCTTTGAGATACAAAACAAACAAACAGCTTTTTGAACTCATTAGAATCAGAACAGATTGAAATAAATGCAGTGTTTTTACTAAACAGTCTGTAAATAATACAGAAGTTCTAGTACTAGCCTAAAACCTCAGTCATATGGACCCAATAATCATTAAAGTAGTGTCAAAGATGAACTAAACTTTGTGAAAACATCAGTTTTGCTTTTTATAGTTTACCATTTTTTTTCCTCATAGTTCCAGTGATGAGTCATCCTGTGTCCCTCTTCCTTCCCCTTATTTTTACCAAAAGGTCTAAATGTGAAAATGTGGTGTGTGAGAACTACAAAGCCTATCGCGGGCATGTAATTAGACAGCTTGGCATGCACACAATTGTAAAAAGCATAATCGCTGAGCCCCAGGATTTTAGGACGGTGAGACTGACAGGTTAATGCAGTAAGAGGGAGGAAGTTTGAGAGGTATTAGAAGTCACCTTTTAACCAGCCTGCACGTATTTACTGACAGTCAATTAATGTGGACCTCAAAACCCTTTTAGTATAGTTGATTGGCAGCAATCCAGGCATTTCCCTTCTTCATTTCCAAATAAAGTGCCGGGGCTTTAGCTGTAATTCGCATTGCCCATTAGAAGAAGGGAGCCCATTATCTCTGTGACATACTGTGAAGGTTGTCTCTAACCTATACAAGAAATGATTAAGTATGAACATGTCTAATTGTTAGCATGTTTTATGCCTAATATTTGTAATTAAAAATATTTTTATTTTCCCCTTTTCACTTGGAATAATGCCACCAATCAAGAGTGCAGTAATTAATACTGTTGGCAGAGTGTATTGGTTAAAAGCTCCAATAGAAAACATGGAAAATGCTTCAACTACAACTTCAACCTTCTACTGAGTCAGAAAACCCTCTTGTGATATCTACCTTTAGTTTTAGTTCGAAAAATGAAATGCTCTGGGGAAAAAAAAATGCATTTTGATTTTTCATTTGAGGTATATTTGTCTTTGACACGATTCATGATAGGTATAGATATGAGCTTTAGATGTGGTTATAGGTGGTTAAGTCACTAAAGTTAGAGGCAAACAGGGGAAACTTGGACTTGAATTTGGATTTGAAAATGGTTTATTTCAAGTAATCAAAACAGAAATAATAGGAAATTCATTTCCAATAAGCAGACTGCAGACAGAGTCCTTTTAGTCATGATTTTTCTCAATCCACACTGTTTTAATGCCCTTCATTATAGATAGTGGAGGATTTATGATTCAAATGAGCTAAATAAACAACTATAGGTCTCATCGTCCATGTGCAATTCAAAGGAAAAGCTCATGAATGAAACAGTTCAACAGCATCCAGAGTTAAACTAGGTAATCCAGATTGGGAAGATCATTTTAGCGTACGATAAATAAAGTCAATAAATAATAAAATAAAGTGGAATTATCAAATCAATACCTTAAACCAGGCATGTCCAAAGGCAAAGCCATTGTAAACCTGTGGGAACACTGTCGTGCAACACTTCTGTGACGCTTTCTAGCTTATTTCTAAAATGTCAACTGTAAACAAAAAAAGAAAAGTTGACAGTGAGGGTCAGTGCTTGCAGGACAAGAGGAAATTGGCATATTTTCTTTCAGTGAAATATGAAACACATATGTCTACGTAGAGACTGTGGCTGTTCAATATCAAGAGGAACTACCAGACAAGAAATGCTATTTAAAACAATCTACCTGGGCATGAGCGGTGTGAAAAGCGTAACAATAATTTTGGCAAAAAATATTTACATTTATTTGTTTTCTATGTGAAAAAATGAGAAGGATGTTGTTGCCTTAAAATATAAATTCAATAGTTCATTTGCATTTAATGTTATCAAATAGTTCCAAGAATGCTGGCCGAATGGTTGGCTCTAAAACCTTTTAACCTCACCAGATCCGGTCCTCTGTCCAAACAAATCATTAAAAATGACCAATAGAAAAGTTGGTATATACCATACTGTAAACTTGATGCTTCCTTTGACTAACATCTCAACGATGGGAAAAGATTAAGAAGATATGTTTTGAAGAAAAACTAAAAGAAAGGAGACGTCTTTTGACGTGCTGTCTGCTACAATGGCTTAAGGAAACTTGTAATCCAGGGAGGAGAAAAAAAATTCAGTTTCAATTTTGACTCTCAGAAATTACTATCAGGAACAAAAACGCCTAAAAGTAAGCAAGCTGTCATCAAAATCACAGCAACACGCTTGTTTTTTTAAAGAGAGGTCCAAAAGTGTCTTTCAAAGCCAAATATTTCATCCTCGTGTGACACCAGTTAATTCTGCTTCATATTCTGGATCCCCCCCCCCTCCATGTCAGACCTTCTGTACACATTGACTCCTTTGGCTGTTTAGGACATGAGCTCTAGATGAAGTTGATACAGGAACACATCAAGGTTGAGTGGTTGCTATGGCAACAGGCTGACGAAGAGGAGGAAGACCTCCAGTTGCCTTGGACAAAGCCTTCTACCTCTCAGCTAAAGCCTTGGAGTCACATTTTTGAATATATCAGGGACCATTTAGAATAAATTTTCAATTTTCAGCACTGTGATCTAAGAGCAAATTTTGGACGGTAATAGGGGAGCCAATGGAGGAATATATTATAGTGCTAAAGAATCTGCTACTTTTGCTTCATTTTCCTATTTATTTGTTTTTTTACAGTTGGGTTTGGTTTGGTTTTGAAAAAAAATACCAAATCCTTGGAAATTGGTGCAAAAGGGCCCCCTTTGTTCCTCTTGAACAAATGTTTCCTGATCTCTTGTTTGTGATGTGCATTGTTTTTAGGCAAGACATTTGGTATAGCTCAAGTTGTTGATGGTGTGGAAGTTTGCTAATAATTAAAAGAATGACCCTGTGAGAAAATTAAGAGTAACTGCAGGTGTGGAAACTTTCGGTTACCTAATATTATTCAGAGCGGGGGATATCTGGCAGTTAATGTCTCAAATTGATTTAATTAACAAGGTTTGGCTGTTGGACATCAGTAAGTTAATATTTTTATTTCTTTGGATTTGTTGCAAATAAAATTCCATCTTGCATATTTACGAAAACAAAAGCCCTTTGTCAGATTTCCAGAAAAAGCCTTCCACCATGGATTCAACTAAAGCTGCGATACCATAACAAAACGCATAACAGGACACTTTGCTCACTCTGCCTGCCTGTTGGAGGTCAGTGCACCTTTCGCCCACACCCGCTTCAACTATCCTGATTGGGCAAGCCTCTCAGGTCAGAGGTGCAATGCTCTAGGAAGAAGGATTTGCTTTTGTTGTAGCTGAATTCTCTGAAACTGTTTCACTTCTTGTTTTGTCAGGGCTCATAGGGACTTTGGCTGTTGTGATTCTTACCAGCACAGACTGACACATTAGATGTCTTTGGAGTTTTTTTTTTTTTTAATGTTTTATGGGCTCTTGTACAGTTTCACTGCAGCGAAAGACTGTATCAAAATGTATCTCTGCTGTGAGCAAACAAGCTACTGTTTTTACAGAGATACTCTATGGTAGGCCTTTAGGCTGTAAGACAACTTAGAAAAAAGTTGTAGAAACATACTCATTAACTCTACTGGATTTCAGGTACATTTCAGCTATATTTGTGCATTTTGAAACAGTTTAAAAATACTTGAAAAAGTTAAAATCTCATTCTAAAAAGAGGATTTATTTCCTTCTGAAGGAATTTTAAACATTTCAGTCAAACTTCCCTTTCAGTTTGAAGGGAGTTTGTTGGACTTGAAGCTGTAGTCCTAATGCATATCTGCATGTATTCTATCCATCCATCCATCCATCCATCCATCCATCCATCCATCCATCCATCCATCCATTCATCCATCCATCCATTCATCCATCCATCCATCCATCCATCTTCTGCCGCTTATAGAAATAAATAAATAAATAAATAAGTAGGAATAAATAAACGAGTAAATAAATAAATAAGTGAAAAGTGAATAAATAAATAAATAAATAAATAAATAAATAAATAAATAAATAAATAAATAAATAGAAATCGAGTTTCCTTTTTGTCTTTTTTGCAAGAGTGGATTGTAGTGGTTTGGCCAACTTCTTTTCTAAAATGTACACTTGTGTGTAATCAGCGGTCAACTGAAGTGTTCAATTGTCTCAATTGTGTACAGACTGTGACAAAGTCTCTGATCTGTTTCTGTCAGTAACAAGAACCTGTCGTTCTTTTAATTACCTTTTACATTTGTTAACCTCTTCAGGTACTTTTCCACATTCATTGTCGTGAACTGATCAGTCAAGGTTTTTATACTAGCCCTTCAGTTTGAAGTCAGTTTGTTAGGCCTTATAAATATCCATAAAGCAATTCATTTACACTCTTTGTCTTTCTTGCAAAAGTTGAGTATCCAAGGAAAGAGCATACTAGACATATGATTTCAATTTAGATACTGGTTTCAACCTTTTTTGGTCTTTGACTAAGTATTGTAGATTTTTTAGTCAACTTCTTTTCACCAGCATGTTACCACTCTGCAGAACTTTTACTAATACATTTCTTTACCTATTCAGCCTTTTTCTTACATCCATTGTTGTCATCTGGTCAGTTTCTATGTTCCACTAATGAAGTTGAGGATCATAAAAAAGGCATCAATTTTCCTGTGTATGGCTGCCTATGTAACTTAGAATGTAGGTATTCAGGTATTACTCATAAAAACATTGAATCAGTGTGTAGATTAAAAATATAGCTAAAAAATAATTGTTTTGCCTTATAGCATTAAAAGCAAATATACATTTTGTCCTAATTACAAGTAATCATGTATTAAACAGTGTCATTTACCTGTTAACGGTAAATAACAACTAGATAAACAAATACTTTTTTAAACAACAAATAGTTTTAAATGATTAACTGTAACTCTGACATGTAAGGAAAGAACATATATGGAAGCGTCTTGAAAGTTTCTCATTCTTTTCCCAATATAAAATTAAAATAGTGAAACAGTAGTTTAATCTAGTTATAAGCAGTGATTGCTTCTAAGATTATTTGTTTCCCTTCATCACAAATCTGGAATTGAAACCTGCGACATATGTACAGAATAATCCTCAAGTCAAACTTTATTTGTATAGCACCATTCATACTTAACATAACACAACATGCTGCACACCGAAATAAAAAATATAAAACAAGCAGAATAATTTCCCATTTGGAGACCTTCCCCCCCTATTTCCGCCAAACCCACAAACAACCCCCAACCCCCTTTGAGTCCTTTCACCCCCTTAACCGATGGAGATAAACATTGGGAAATAACGAGAGCACAAAAAAGTTGGTTGGTAAAAATGCTAATAGTTGGGACCTCTTCCTCTGGGGATGCCAGGTGTTGCATCGCTGGCGTGAATCCAGCCTCACCACAGCAAGGCGGTGATGCGAGTCCCCATCTAGAGCTGCAGCAGCTGAACAGCAGCGACCCTAAGGGAGAAGATCCAACTGGGGAAGCACTGGGAATAAAAATGGACATGTAAAGTAAACATTGATAAAAGCAATAAACAACTGAATTAAAAAAAAAAAAAACAATAGCATAGAAAATATCAAAATTAATTATTATTAATTCAGTGTGATATTGTAAGACATAATGAAATAAATGCAAATAAATTAAAATAATAAAATTAGCTAAAAGAAAGGTTAAAAATATGAGTCTAATCATTTTTTTTTACTCTCTGGGGCCCTCAGTTCATGTGGCAAGCTGAGGAGAAGTTTCTAGGTATCTTAATATAGTTATCCCTTTGTGTTGACTTCCCAAATACTGTGATTTCTTTTTTTTTTTTTTTTTAATAATTTGAAACTTCTTGTATGAAATGCATTTTCTACTTTAAAAAAGTGCTGCTGTTATCACTGGATTGCAAATTTGTCTTTCAATATCCTATATCTATGTAACTTTGATATAATCTTTAATTAATGTACGTTTCCCATAGTCCAGAAAATCCTGTGTGTGTGAAATTGTGTACCACTAAAGTTAACAAAACAAACTATATTTGAAGCAATCCCTTTTGATAGGTTGTTTTCAAATCACCTTTAAAATTCTCCCTGCCAGCTTTGCCTGAAATAATCTGGGCTGCAAAGTCGTATCTCACCATATGTGTTTATTTTTTTCTCATTAAATCTGGGTTGGGACCAGAAGCATGCAGTATCCCATCTTTTATTTATATCAAGGATGTGTCGACTCTGCTCGTCTTCAGATCAGGCTTTTTGATCTTCTTTCATTAGAGAATGTTCAATATTTATCAGCACTGTCTCCCATTATTCTCCACATGGATAGGTCTAGCTCTTTTACCACTTCAGAGCTGGGCAGTTATCATGAGTTTCTCCCATATTTGTTTATGAAATGATACAATTATCATTTTGAAATGCTCTTTATGTTCAGAAAGAAAGGTTTCTTTTCATTTGAAGCATTTGACTAGGGTTTCTTGGCAATTGATAAAACCCTCTTGTTAATAATCTTCAAAATAAAAAACTTGCTCAAAGAGCCAAAAGAAGTCTGGAAAAAACAATCAACACAGATTTTTTAAAAGCAGGACATCTATTGGAACAGAATTTGCCATGGCTGTGGCACAGAGGTGTAATGGTTGATCTCTGATTGGAAGGTTGGAGGTATGGTTCAAGTGTACTTCCTTAAATTGTTCTGGTACAAAACACTGAATACCACATGTTCCTTGCAGTGCTTTAAATGACAGCTCTTCTACCATCAGTGTGTAAATGTGTGTTTATGGAGACGCTGAAGCACTTTGGTTGCTGAAGGTGGAAAAGTAATTTCTAATTATTAATCTAATTATTCTGGCATGAATTAACTACAACATTGGAGTCTATCCAAAAATGGGTATCCCCTGGCTGCCTAGGGGCGGCAGTGGCTCAGGTGGTTGAGCAGGTCGGCCAATGATCGAAGGGTTGGCGGTTTTATCCCCCAGTCAACAGTTGTTGTGTCCTTGGGCAAGACACTTCAACCTCCCTGCCTCCAACATGGCCCCACTGGTGCGTGAATGTGTATGAATGTCCCGGGGATGGTCAGAGGGGCCATAGACGCACACTGGCAGCCACGCCTGTGTCAGTCTGCTCCAGGGCAGCTGTGGCTACATCAGTAGTTACTATCACCAAGTATGAATGAGGAGTAAATGAATAATAGATACACATTTTAAGCACCTTGAGTGCCTGGAAAAGCACTGATAAACCCAAACCATTATTTTATTAAATTACTTGGTAGTGTTTAATAGTTGTTGGTTGATGGACTAGTCAACAAAGCAAAAAAAAGAAAGTTTTAGACATTTTTAAAAATAACGACTATCTTATGGTCTCATTTGACATTGTGAGGTGTTGTTATTAGTAACCTATGTTCATAATGTCACCTCATCATGAACAGCAAAACCTAAACTATTTGTGATATCCCATTCCAACCAAACCAATTTTAGTTGATCACTGTATAAACAAAATGAACAAATCAGGTTATCTTATGACTTGGGATCGATTGGTGCCAATTTTATTTTAGCTCCCAAGTTTATTTTTCCTATATTTAGAAAACTTTGTCTAACACCTAACTATCCAAAAAGTATTAATGGGTCAAACGTACCTGTCATTTGTTGGAACGTATGAGTGCACTTGAGCTAACAATTCAATAGCCAACTTCATCTCAGGAGTTTTTTATTCATGTCAGTGTGCAATTTTAAATGCAAACAAACAAACTCAAATGATGGGGCTTGTAGAATTTGACAACTCTGGGTGTCATTGTAACAATATGTAGATATGAATACTTAATATGAAAAGTTAAGGTTTACTTATTTTTTATAATAATTATGTTTCTAGATTTGATTGAATGCAGTCTGAAGTGTTTGACTAGCTCATCTAGTTTTCATCTTGTTAACTGATTTGGCTGAAATCACATGTCTCTAGGCAGATGCAAGGAGAAAAAAATGAACATGTTTTCCCTTGGTTTGGTTTATCTATTTATGTCATCCATTTGAAAATTTCCTCTGCAATGATGTTTTTCTACATTTCAATGCTATAGGCAATTCCCAAGTCATACTGTGTGGGCATTGGTTCATAACAGACTCATATCAGAGTCCTTGGCCATGAATACTCATGTAGATTGTCTTGCCCTTTTTTTGCTTTAAATAAGACATGTTTGAAAATACACTGTCTTTGTTTTAGTACTAAAATTTTTAAAATGTACTGAGACAAAATGAGTACTTATGCAATAATTTCTATACCCGTTGGTTTCTGTTGGGGGATGCAGGGCGAGTAAAGTCTATTTCTTCTGAAAGCCAGAGGTAAAGTAAGCCTGTGTAGGCTGACAGGCCTCTTGGTATTTTACCAGACAAAATAAAGATGCCTTCATCAAAGAAAAGATTCAAACAGCTTGTCTGCTCTAACCCATTCTATTAAAACCTCGTACCTACCAGGGGTGTCCACACCTCTCTCTAGTGTTTTGGCTAGTAAGGTGTAAGGTCACTTCTTGTTGCTGCAAGCTGTTGCTGGTCAGATTGCTATTTCGGCAAATCAGACCCAGCTTGACAATAGGCCTTCACTTGAGGTCAAGCCTTCCAGCATGTCGGTACAGGTTGAATGCAAAATTGCAGCACAGAGAGAGGACGGGAATGGAGTGCTACTTTCAGAGCTTTCCGTGTGACATGAAAGAGGGACTCTGACTGCAAAGTACATAAGAGCTTGTGACTGTTCACCCCTTCTGTGATTTAGAAAAAGTACAAAATGACAAAGTGCAAGAACAGAGAACAAAATTGCACCACTACATTTTGGTTTTGTAATTACTTTTTAGATTTATGCACCTTGGAGTGTGGTGTGATATGGATGAATCTATTCTTGGTTTGTCACTGTGACACAGAAAGTCATCGTTTTGAGCTTGAATGAAAGTACTTTTCTTATTGAGTAGATATTACATGTTCCTAAAATTACAGTGCCTTTCACAGGGCAGAATAACAAATACAGATTCTTTTTACCAACCACCAACTTAAATATGTAATTGAGGTCTCAATGAGAGTGCAACTTTTACAACTCAATCCATGTGAGAAAGTTACTGCATAAAAAAGTTAAATCTAATCTAACAAAGATTTTAGCTAGCAAAGCTAAAAGATATTCAAAATAAATTAAACAAAAAAGATTAATTACTAAATAGACAGTCTGTAATTTTGATAGATATTGTTAGATTAGGTGTGGAAAAGAGATTATTACAAGTAAGCTTTATAATAAGTATACTTGTTTTTGGTAAGAGTTACCAAATGCATTGAATTGTCCCACCACATCATCTTTAAATATTCATTTATAGACAAATGTATAAACTTAAATGACTGTAAAGGGCTCACCATGATCACTAGCAATGACAAACCGTGGAAATAAGTTACTCTTTTAACTGGAAATTACACTAAAATGCTCTCAAGATGTCAGATTTTATTTTTCTGTTTAGTCATCAGACCTGTAAACTTCACAAAACCAAAACACTGAAAATATGTAGCTTGTTGGTATATTTGCAATTATCTTTTTAATAAAAATTAAAATCTGCTTTAATTTCAATAATTGATGACATTGTGGGTTAAGTGTCCTGTTGAAGGACACAATCCCTCCCATCTAAGAAGTTGAACAGCTGGCTCAACAGTTGGTAAAAAGGCAGCTCAACCCAGTCATCTACAGCCAACTGGTCTACCCCCATGGTCAGGAACTGATGGTCAACTTTGCTTGTCCTTACGTTTTTTACTACTGTTTGCCACAGCAGCACATAAAGGCAAAAGACTAACATGAGAGCCTGTTGAACAGAGTTTATGCCATTTTGTGCCATTCATTCAGACTCCCAAAAACCTTTTTTAAAACAGATGACTGGTAATATATTAGACTAAATTCATATTTTGGACAACTTAAAGTGAATGTATTGTGTATTTTTGTTTTGTTTTTTACTGAAAAACAAAATATTGGGGGGTAACTAGCACACAGGAAATTTAGATCTCAGCTTTGAATATTGTCTGTTTTCAGACTTGTTTTAGATGTTCTCATGGTAATGTCCTTTTGCTTGTGGCTCAACATATCCGTTGCTTCCCCACAGAGATGCAACTATGATATGCATGAAAAATCATGTCCCATTTTCTTTTGCAAGGAAACATTTGCACCTGGTCCGTAAGACTGATTTGTTTTGAAAAATGAGTTTCAGCCATGAAATGGAAAGCGTTTTTTTTTCCTCCATCAAGTCATCTGCAGAGACATATTTCTCAACACAGCAACAAAGCAAAATGAGACTGTTATTGAGACAACTGTGCAAATGTAAGCAGTCCTTTTGCGTAATCACTAGAGCAGAAATGGCTTTTGAATGGGACGTTTTGTGTCATGCATAGGGCTGGTCAAATTCTTATTACCAATGATCAGCATGTATCCCTTGTTTGCCTCGGGCATTACTAGAGGGGTAAAGGGGATGGGCGTGTAACGGGGAGATGGTTCTGAATATTTAGAAGACATTTTGTCTCGTCAGTTTTTCATATAGTTTCACATTGAACTCTGAGATAAGTTTGACTCTTAGTGCCAAGATGAAGCAATAATATGTTTATTTGAGAACTAACTCATCTGTTTTATGAATAAACTGTTTTTTAAACAATAACAGGGAAGTTATTTTACTACATGAAATTACTTTTTATTTAATTACGTTGAACAGCACTTTTTGAGCAAAATATATCAAATGTCATTAAGATGGTGAAGTATTATGCAAACATGAATACATTCACCAAATGTAGCCTAAAGTAATTTGCATTTCCTACCAAAACCCTGTTGTTTAGAAACTGTGATTCAACTCGCTAAGACCTGTCAAAGCTCTTCTCCACTGCCTCATGCCAACACTAGTAGAATAATATCCTGCGCTTCCTCTCGTCTGCCCAGCAGGACAAAGAGGGGTCAGTTAGAATCTAATGAAGCAGCAATTTCCTTTGACAAAATTGAGTACTGATAACAAATATTTAATTTGAGCCTATGGAAACTGCAATAGCTGGATGTCTACAGATGATTATGCCATTTTCCTGGTAGCTCATGAGACTCAGTTGATGCAATTAGGTTTGGCAATGCAATGTGCTCGTACATAGAGGCACTTTATCATTCACTGGCAACTATGTGGAAGAGAAGGTACTCTTCTTTTGTTTCTATTCTGATGGCTCAGCATATCTGTTATTGTGTATTTCATGGAATCTGATAAAAAAAACTACTGTAAATTAAATGAGTTAAAAAGTGGAAAGAGTTGCTGCACATTTTTAAAGAGATTTAAATTTCTGTTTAGTAGGTTGATGCAGAAGATCTTTGCTTGAACATTGTATTATAAGATGTATAGCTCTTCCATGTTGTGTCTCTAGTTTTTGGTTTATGATTACAGTGTCCGAGCCCCCCTAGGAGTGTCATTTGACAAATCCCTATCTTTGGAGGGACACTCTAAAGTAATAGTCAAAAATTGCCTGTACCACCTGAGGAACAGGGGACTCAAACGTTTTCAGAGGCTCTAAGCGGAGTACTGAAGACATGAGGCATTGACTGAGAGAGATCTTGGAGTCCTCCCCAAGTAAAACATTGAAAGTTAGGATCCTTTATATGTATTTTTAAGGTATATGGGGCATTATTTGAGCTGATTTGAAGCCAAAAGTGAACTTGGTAATTAACTTCTCCTCTATCACAACTATGAATTCCGCAAACCTGTTTTACTGGTCATGTTATTACACTATTTTACAAAGAAAAATCTCAGGTGTTTTATTCCAAAATCATATTATATTATGTTGAACGCAAACACAGAGGAAGTAAGAACATAGTTAAAACATGCGATAACATCAACTTTATTGTTTTTGAAGAAGCCTTTTTCTAAATAACTCCTTGATGGATTTCTTATGAGAGTCTTTGCTGTCTAGCTTTGGTGTTTTCCCACAATCATTGAATTGTTTACATTTCTATCAAAAATTTAATTGTCCCTCAAGAGGAGATGAGAATGTGTTTCTTGATTTTTTTTTTTTTTTTTAATTTTTAAGAATTGTGAAATTGCATAAAGATAATTCATTATTGGTAAAAAACACATTGTTAATGTCATCTAACTGTAAAGTTAAATGAAAGCATGAAAAAAAGACAAGGACATATTTACTAGATTGGGGCAGATCAACAGAAAATGCTCATTTTTTCTGCCTCTATAGGTGAATAATTTTTAAATCAAATCACACTGAAAAACAGCCCAAAAAGATTCTAATGTTTTAGATTATTGACATTATGTCATTGAATAGTAAAGATGCAGCACTTTCACTGGGGGCGGGGTTCAGCTCAACACCGGCTCTGTAGTGTTAAAAAGACGCTACTAATAAGATTGCATTCACAGCGAATAAATATATGTTAATATATGTTAAAAATGGCAGTCTTTTATGAAGGTCCTATGAATTATTTTTGTCGTATTTATCTGCCATGTCTTAAAGGCCGGTCCAGTTGGCTCCCGTTACGTTTTCATATCTCATGCACTTGTGGACCTCGCGAACGGACAGTAGAGTAGGATATTCACCAAAAGGAGGGATAATAAACATGCCTAATTTGGCAAAAGGATTTGACAAGTAACCCTCTAACTTTTACTTCCCAAATAGCTGGCAAGACCCTGTCAATAAAGTAAATAAGAATGAAATATTTCTCAAAGTAAACACAAATTTATTTTTACATCATAAATAGATTATTTGCTTTTAAGGCCCCTGTTTTTTAATCTTTTAGATTATTTTAACTATTTTTTTTACTTGTTTTAATAAAAACTTTTAAAAATGCCTATAACGCATTTAAAGGTGGCAAGGCTTTTAATATGAGCCAATAATTGAGCACATACAGTATGGCTCTTTTTTCATTTTTTATTTATTTATTTTCCCTTGGTAACCTGAAGTTGTAAAGTGATGTATTAATAATCATTCATTCATTCATTCATTCATTCTTTTACTGTCCTCTTTACATTGGCTCATAGTTCAACTTGGAGTTGATTTTAAAACCTTACTTCTAGATTTTAGAGCCTGGCCTGGATAAACTCTTGAATACCTTGCTGACCTTTTAACCCTCTTCTCTTCAGCCCAGATCCTCAAACCACAAACATTTACGAATCCCCAAAACTAGAGAAGACCTTGGCTTTCAAGCAGTGGTCATCTGTTGGAGCTCTTGCACTTTGTCATTAAGACAGATCAACTTTGAGAAGTGTCTTTAGTCAGGTCAAGAGGTTTTAGTTGATCTAAATTTGTCCTTTACTGTGTTTTACTTTGTGTTGGTTTACTTTGATTTTTGTGATTTGTGCATCTTTATCTTCTCATAGACTATTTTATCTTTCAAGATGCAACCATTGCCTACTCACAGGAGTATTTTCTTATGTTCTCATACTGTTTTATTAAAAATTAAATTTTTTCGGCTTCTTTAGACTTTTTGTCCATCTTGCAAAACTCTGCACACCTCATATTTTTATTATTATTATTATGTTGTTTTTTTTTAATTTAGCTGATTCAACAGTTGCCAATTGTGTGTGTTGTCATCTTTTATTGAACGTAACGTTGGTCATTCTTTTTTCCCCCTACATGTTTCAAAGTGTTCAGTGTTCTTTCAAGCCAATGAAGAAAAATAGTTTACATATATTTTTTAATAAAAGCAAAGGGAATTTAGGCATTATTGTAGCTCAGATGGGAATCCTTTACCAAGTAGCCATTAAACTATTTTTTTTATGTCATTTAGCATTTGACAACCATAATTCTCCATTTGTCAAAGTCATGTGTTTTGAGATATTTGATTTATGGGCCATGCTTGCAAGAGAAGTATCATTGAAATGTCTTTGTAAAACGGTTTCAGCTTACTTCCCAAAGATCCTGCTCATAAGGTTTACTGAATGGGGGGTTAAAAACGGTCATTAATCACATCTTTCAGCCTTTGCTTGACCATCCAAGTTGTTCTAAAAGCCAGCAGGAAAGAGCTCCATACATTAAACAGAGCACTGCTTAAACATTAAAGTATGACTACTATGGAACATGTTTTGAAATAATGATGTTTGGCCTCTTAGTGGTTTCATTGACCCATGCAACGTCTTTCTAAGTTGTCTTTTGAATCCATTAGTCTGGTGGACACAGTTTCAGCGTATGATGCTGTAATGGAATGTCAAGGTCACACGTCAGGAGCGCAGACACTCAATGTTCTGCCAGGGGACGATTTTGACGTATAAATGTTCCCTGAAACAGGGCCTTGAGTCCGCTCCAGCATTCCTCAAGAGGAAGTCATCCTCAGCACTTGCATTTGGGCTTCACAGTTCCCAATCAATCTGACTTTGAAATGTAGGAAGGAGTCCAGGGAGAGTAATCAAATTCCCTGCAGCAACAGTCACAGATGGCTCTGGTTCCTGTGAGGTGGCAGACTAACCACGAGGCCTGCTGTGAAGGCGTCCAATAATTCCTAAAGTATCTCGGGTCCAACACCCGAGGGCTCCCAACGTTTTTGTCTTAAGGGACTCAAAAGAAAAGCAGTCAAACTTTTTTTTGGTCTCTGTATGGTGTTTGCTACACATTTTAAAGCACTTTAAAAATAGGTCAAGTGCCTGACCATCAGCTCTACAATTAGTTTTGTCTGATGCAGCTTTTCCTTATATTGATCCCAACTCCCTGCTGCAGGCAAAGAAGGGAGTAGATAAATGGCTTTGCCCTGCTTGCTCGATGGGATCACACTAACCTTGTTTAGCTAAGTAACTCAATGGTTTCATACAGTTAGGTCCAAAAATTGTCAATAATAATAACATCTAGCCAGCATTTTCCCTATGTTCTAAGCCATCAGCAATATGCTTTATTTATGTTCCGATTATAAATACGGTTTTGCTGTTTGTGTTTTTTTTTTTGTTCACCTTTTACATTATTGTTAGTTCTAAGAACAATGCAAACAATTTTTAAAAGACTAATGAAAATATTTTGGAAGTCTGTTTGATTGACCCTTTGGAACCGACAAACGCCTGAGGACGTCCTGTGACATCAGTATAATTAAACTACCTCTAAAATAAACTTCAACTTGTTTTCATATTCCGCTATTGATAGGATCAAGTGAAACAACCCTAATATTCCAGGAGATCTCAAGAGGAGATTCGGCCATGAAGCGTATTGTTAGACTGTGGGTGGAACTCTGGGGTACCTTAAAAAATAAATAATTAAAAATGAAAAATAAAAAAAAAACAGAGAGGACTTTCACAGGAAGAACCCAGCAGAGATTCCAACCAGGACCTTTTCATTGCGAGGCACTAATTACCACACCGCCATCTAGCACACTTTCAGTTTGAGTTGAGTCAATTTAGTCAATATTAATGCAACTTAGTAATTGGGAAAGTAAAGGGATGATTGGGGGGGCTTCAGGATATAACTAAATTGGATTATTCCACCTATAGCTAGTACAGCAACATAAAATAAAATCAGGGAAAACTAGACAGAAAAAAAAGTGTTATAAAAGTATTTTATTTAAATTCATTTGCAGACAGTTGAAATAAAAATATAGATTTTTTTTTTTAGATATAATTTTATGTAATGTAATTGGAGCATATTTAAGCACAACAAAAACATTACAATCAGCAGTTATACATTCATATAGACGTATCAACTTACAACAGAATAAAGTATTCCATCACTCATTATTTGTATTTTTTAACTTATTCATTTATTTACTGACTGGAGATAGATGCCAGTAAACTAAATGACCAAGACATTTAATTCACTGACTCAGATCCAGTGAGTTATCTGAATAGTCATTGTGTAAGTCTGTGAAGATACTTTTTGTACATGGCATAAGCAGTGATTTTTACCGCCACATCATCTTTGAATAACCATGTACAAACTAGCATAAGTGTAAAGGGCAAACATGGTGACTGTGACAATGACAAACCACGGTAATCAGCCACCATTTGGTGCATGGATAAAGAGACCTCAACAACAATGACTACGTTCCGCTATTGTATCTCAGGAGAATATCAAAATCTTGATGCTTTAGAATATTAGAATATTAGAATTAGCCAGTGTTCTAAAGATAATTTTATGTAGTCTGGGAAATGCAAAGTTTAAGGCTTGTAGAAAAGGGATCATCACTGTTAGTGATCAGTGTAAGTAGTTTTACATCTAGAAACATGTATTTTTAATGGTAAAAATACATGCTTTGAATAAAACACTTTAATAGGGTAAGGCACTGCTAGATGTTGGGAAGGATCAGCTCTGAAAATGTGCCACTTTGTAGAGTTTAGGATAAATGTATGTAATGGTGGAATATGTATGCTATCTCATGAGAAACATGTATATGTAGTTAATACTCAACCAAGTGTTGCTTTTGATTCGCTAGAATTTGAACAGAATTTGAATTTGAACAGTAATTATCCAAGACTGTGGTAGATCTTAGGGTTTGAAAACCTAGAGTTAACTACATCAATACCAGACATTTAATTAGCTTTCTCAAAGTTCACTTTCTGAGAAAATACTCTCTAATGTGGACTAGCACCATAACAGAGTTATTAAATACCTTGTTGGTGAAATGTCAGGCCTCCTGATAATTTACTTTTATGTTGCATTTTAAACAGCTCCTGCATTGTATTTAAATAATGTAAACCTAATGTAATTCCACTTTTGTGTTATGTTTTTCTAATTTAGCAGATTTAGTTCTACGACACAATCAAGCTAAAGGACTCTAAAGACCTAACACATGTTATGGTGAAGCCTTAATTTTATTTTCTAGCATATTTGCTTCTTCCTTGAATCCACATGTTGGGTTTGGAGTTTGCTGGCCCATATGAAAGCCGAGAACAGCCTACTTTGCTTTCTCTTTTTTTGACCATTTTCTTTTGTTAAAGACATCTACTATCACGTCATCACAAGAAAAAACTTTTTTTTATCTCGTCATAACGAGATAGTAGATGTTATCATGAGTTAATAGATTTAGTTATGTCTTGATGAGATAATGAAGAATATACATTTTTCCTTTTTCTACAATCCGCAGCAAAACAAAGCAGGTGGTCAGAGAAAATGTCAAAGACAAGAAGAACCAATCAGTTTATAACTGATTCCTTTACTCCTAGTCAAGCCTAGGCAGAAATTGTGCTGACACTGTCGGTCATGGACAACGTCCAAATCAGTTGTAGTCATTTGAGGAGAAGGTTGGCTCACCAACAACTGTGCAGGCGGCTGCAGTTCAGTGATCCTGCAGTTGTTCTCAATTTCATCAGTGACCAGATGAGGGGATTGGGCCGTCTACATGGGTACACATTGATGAATGAGAGGTGCAGGCTGGAAGGAGTGCGTGTCACTCGGGACTCTCTTATCACAAGAATAAAACTTGTAATCTCGAGATAGTAGATGTCATTGCGATGAGAAAACAGGCACACACAAAAAAAACAAGTTAGACCGTACTCAGCTTCTGTCAACACAAATACTTGTTTTTTTTTTTCTTTAAATGTTTATTTATTACTTGTCATTTCAATTAGAACTGGAAAAAGTCAAAAAATCGAAGAGTTAAAAAACATTTGACAAGAACAAACGTTGTGGGTCTAAATGACAAAGTTGAAAATTGGAATAAAACCCATTCATCCATTTTCTTCCACCTATTTGGGGCTGGGTCACCCTTCCACGGGTGGTTTCTTATTTTATCTATCTATCTATCTATCTATCTATCTATCTATCTATCTATCTATCTATCTATCTATCTATCTATCTATCTATCTATCTATATCTATATGTATATATATATATATATATATACAGACCAAAAGTGAAATTGAGGTTTATGACTGTATTTGGCAGAACAAGAAAAAAAAAAAACTTTTTTCATTTTCTTTGATTCATTGAAATATTTTAACTCCATATGTTTTCCAGTTCCACCTGATCTTCTTTATGCAGACAAATATGGGTATAGGTTATTATTATTATTGTTATTATTTGCACTCTGTTAATTGTGGCAACACTCAGCTTCATTTGCACTAATTTTCTGACAGCTCTAACGTACAATCAATACAAACAGCTGCAAGGTAAATAGCAGTTTTTGTTATTTATTACAGGTCAGTTGCAATGGAGTGCAAGAGGCACAGCAATCAAATTAATGCTCTTTTTTTTCTCTCCTTCTTTGTTTTGAGTACACGCATGAGCCTGGCTGTCAGTCCACTCTCACATCAGGTCAGGATGACAGGCTAAAACAAACAGACAGTGAGAATGAGTGTGGAGCTGAACATTTATGTGAGGTTTTCTCCTTCACACCATTATCATGTCGGTGATACCCCAAGCCTTTGGAGCATTTAATTTGCTTTAATAATATAATTTGGCCCGATTTAACTGTCTTGCACATTTTCTGCCTCCATGCAGAGGAAGGTTCAACAGTCCAAAAAGCTTAAGTTTCAAGTTGTGACAGAAACTGCTTCATCTGACCTTTGATGATGCTCCACGTGTCAGATGTGTGACTCTCAAATTGATAGATTGCCCTATTTTTAAATTTTATTAGATTGAGACCTTTTGTAGATTCGCCCTCCTTCTCCTTTCACAAGAACAAATAACTCTGAGTTACAGCCGCCTGATTTGACACTAAAAGCATTCTAATTAAAATACTTAAGGCCACTCTGTAGATTCTGGACTCTGTCCAAGGGGACCCCTGCTGCATAAAGACCTTTAAGATCAGCCAACATGTCTGGGAAAGGCCTCTGGAGAGTAAAATCATGTAAAAAATCCATAGACAAAAGACACATTGGATAGTTATAAACTGACATTTATAAACAGCTATAACATGTTATAAGTAGCACAATAGTCTTAATATGGCTGTGGTAAATTAACTTCCAGCTTTTAGTTGACCCTAGACCAGAATAACGTGAATCACTTTGTAATCTATCATTTCTAGTACTTTCAATTAGAAATGATTATGTGTTTCGTCATACGTCAGTGATTCAGATCAAATAAAGTTTACCACACACACGCCAACAACAGTTTTTAAATAATGATGTATTTTACAAAACTCTCTCACTCTTGGACTTCTTCAACAAAATGTCAACAGTTCATGACAAGTCTACAGTTTACGACATTGTTCAAAAAGGTGAACAGATGCTATGTATCAGCTTGAACAAGGCTATTTTTTTCCCATCACATGCAGAACGGGACACTGTAGGACAGGGTTTTGCCCTTCATTTGAAAATGTTGTAGGTGCAATTGATGACCACCACATTAGAATAAAGCCCCCTGCACAGCACAGTATAGATTACACCAAAAATAAAGGGTTATATTCCATAAATATGCAGGCAATTAATGATTGTAATGGTAAATTCGTTTTAGTGGGTTACCCAGGATCAGGTCATGACACTTGTGTGTTAAAAAACAGCCAAGATACCCTTCACAAGGCTACATTCTTTTAGGAGACGGTGGCCATCCCTGCCTTGATGCACCAAATTGCCTTATTACTTCATAAAGAGTAATAAGCAAATTGACGTAATTGGAAAGTGTTTACATTTTCATCATTCAAAGGGACGCCGCATAATTAAGAAGGCATTTGGCATGATGAAAAAACGATGGAGATCTTTACTTTCTAAAGCCATGGTGGTAAAACCTTTATGTAAATTAAGTTGATTTTAAATTTCACTTTGAGTTTATGTCAGTTCCTATGTGATAAGTGCAAGTCATTGTGAATCAATACGAAAACATTTGTTTACATTTTTATTATTCAAAGAACCCTATTTTGCAAATAAATAAACACAAATGAGTAAACAAAACATTAAGAAAAATACATAAACACTATCTTCATTGCTGTGCAAAAGTAGTCCTAATTTTAAACGACTTGAGCTCTCCTTGATAGTAATTGCTGGCCAGGCAGAGATCTGATTGTTATCATCGATACCATCATCTCTGGTCAATATGGGTTGTCACTAAGTTCGCCAAGCAGAGGGGGTGGGGCAGGGGGGTAGTTCGGTAGACTCGCAGCAGTGAAGAATTCTTCACAAAAGCTTGTGACCCGCTAATGTAGCTTCCACGTCACTGTCACAACCTTTTTACAACAATATTTTTTTCATCTACTTTTGATTGGATTAAAGAAATACTCAGAAATGCTACGTATTGAAGGGATGAAGGAGACTAGTGTCATGTCAAGATCGACTCTTGGGATGTGGTGGAGAGAATCGATCATTTTCCAAAATAAAACTTATGTAAGTCTGCGCTTTATTTTCTCCCTTTAAAATGTTCTATGAATTGATATGTAACAGTCCCTTAAAACTGTTGAATTTGACCTTAAATGAAGTCTGTTGTTGTTTCCACATAATTCTGCTCCTTTTTAACTTCCTGGATGAGTTGTTGTAGCAGGTTAATGCTTTAGCACAGCACTATATCGTGTCATAGCAGCGTTGCAGCAATTAAAGGTAGATCACACCCTTACAGCAAGAAAGTTTTGATCTGTAAAATGATAAAAAAAAAATGCCAGGGAATGTACCCTGAATTTATGGAACCATATAACTGTTTCAAATTGACACAATCTGGGGGGGATCATTTTGGACAGACGGAACCACGCAGGCAGACTGTAAAAGAAAAAAGTGCTCTTAGTTATAAAGCTAATGCTGCAGCGTCTCCAGTGCACGGTGTGCAGCTGGCCAGGCAGCTTCTATAAATGACTTTCCATCTTGGAAAATGTGCAGAGCTCTGTGTTTATGTTGCTCTCTCTTACACCCCATAGCGTAAGTGTGAGCAGACTTTTAATATTATTGGGGTATAAATCCTGAGGAAATGACAGCGTTTTTGCTGTTATCCAGAAGATGACAACATGTAAAACTGCTGCATCATGCAAATGCTGATGAGCACATTCAAGCTAGGAGTCAGCAACGAGGCAGCAGAATCTTTGAACCGCCCCTGAGGCTCTGAGCACCAAACTCAAACTGAGATGACTGGTAGTAAACCAATTTAACAATGCACCATGAAGGAGAAGGTGGACTGCTCCACATCGTTACTCCCTGGAAGAGTGCCGTTGAACATGTCACAGGAAGTCATAGTGGCCGATGTGATTTTCTTTAGGAGCCCATTTCTGAGCATTAAAACTATACACAGCAAAGCCTTTGTTTACTTTTTACATATGCCTAAAGCTGCATAAATATTTCAGCTAGCTAAACTCAATTAATTACTTAAGACACAATTCTTCAGATTTTGCAAAAAGAGCTCCGGGAGCACACCTTGAACAGTTTGCCCTGTCATAACAAGGTCACACATACACACACAACCAAGGAATTCCATACAAACGTAGTGACAATTTGGAAAGTTTGGATCGTGGGAAGATGCCGTACCTGGAGACAACCCACACATGTCCTGCACGGGGTCTTAACCATGACTCATGCGAGAGTGCTAACCACTACACCACCAGACAACCCTGCAGAGGAAACAACTTTCCCAAAATAAGTCATTTACTGCTCTATAATGCTCAATTATTTTCAGTTTAATTTCTATGTGTTTAAACAAACTGTACTTCAATGACAACAGAAATTGAGTGCTTATGACGATGCCTGACTCAGAAGAATGCATATGTAATGTAACTGTTGTGTAAATTGATTACAGGTTGTAGGTTCTAGCAAAAAGTATAGGTCTGGATGAGTGGCATGTAACTGGAAATGCATTTGTGCATTACTTATCAAGTCGACTTCATAAGTATGGCTTGGCTGCTATTTGATAAACGAGATTCAGACGGTTATACTTAACTTTTTCTATAATATTTTTCATCCATACCATTTTGTTGATAAAAGGCCCATTTTTAGCAATGAAATGGGGCCAATCTCATTCCATCCTTAATCTTATGTAAACTTGTGACAGGGTCACATTATGACTATGAAAAGAAAAGAAAAAAAGGAGAAACATTAGTTCTACCTGGGTTTGTGTATGAGGGGACTAACGTGTTGTTTTTTTTCCTGAAGAAACATATGTTATCCACTGTCATTTCTGGATGTGGTCTTTGTGTTATGTTCATGGGTTTATTTACTTATGTTATGGACAGTTCACCTGACGCACGGCAGTCACGCCCCAAAGTTATAAAATGGGGTCGGAACAGGTGCGCAAGGGGAGGGGAAGAAAGGTGAAAGACGCGCTGACAGCTGCCGCCGTGCTCTTCTCCCGTGGAAAAAAAGACTTCCAAGATATTGGATGTTCCTTGCCTGCTGCTGGATTTATCACATCAACATTCTGTGGAGTCCAGATGAGTGACGGGGGAGCAGAATCTGGAGATTTATTCGAAAGGCCGAGGGGAGTGCCGTGCGCGATCACGTGAGTGGGCGCATTTATAGAGAAACTGATCTAAGAGTCCAGCTGGTGAGATCGACATTTTTTTCTTCTTGGGTACCCGAAAAAAAAAAACATTTTTTTTTATTTTACTGGTATACCAGTTTATTTTTGGGGGGGCTTCTTTTGGTTGGATTTACTGGACTGACCGAGGCCGCGATGCGCGTTCGCGTGGACGTTTCATTGACTATTGTATGAGTGCGCGCCTGTGGAAAAGAGAGAGAGAGAAAAAAGGAACTTGGTAGTAAGAAAATTAAATCTATGTTTGGAGAAATTCTACAGGTGTATTTTTGTTTTGAATATTAATGTGATTCTATTTAAACGGTGTGAAGAACCCAAAGAACTTTTGATAACACACATTATTTAAATTAAGTAGTGTTTGTTACAAACTCAAAAGTTGTACATTGGGACAAAAACCTAACATTAGGTACATTACAGAATGACATAATTTTGTATTTAACAACACTCTATAAAGAGTATTTGATACTTGTTACCTACTATTCAAACCTTAAACAATTCAAAAAGTCATATTACCACTTTGGATTCCTGAACAACAAATTTGGCACTAAACAAAAAAAGGTTTGTTAAAAGTGACTACAATTTATACTCAGTAAATAGTTTGTCCCTTTCCATGAAAGAGAGAAAAAAAAGACACAATTTCAATCAGGACCTGCGTGTGCCCCTTTGCAGTTAACAAGTGACGATGTCAATCATGGCTGCGGGTGACGCTGTTTGTTGGACGTCACAATAACAAATTAGCATCTGTCAGAGGTTGTCAAACGAAGTGCCACAGAGCTGGGTCAACGGCTGCCCACAGTGTGATGAAAGTAGCTGCCAAGTTAACAGAAGAAAAAAAAAAAAAAAAAAAACCACAGCTTAATTAGGAAAGCATTCAAAGCAGTTTTATTCCAGGCTGGAACAACATTTTCCAAACCATTCATGAAAGTAGATGTCATTCTGTTTGTGCTACTTTGGGATTTGCTCAACATTTAAAGTCCTTCGCCACCTCTTTGAGCTTCAAATGTGATTGTTTATATTTTCATAGATGCAACTAAGTCTAAAGATACTTATAAAGCAGAAAGATGTATTTTCTTTTTTAAGCAACTACGATACTACTGTTTCTATACCACCCCAATTTAATCAAGATGAGTAAAAAAAAATACTTGTTTTACAAAGTCGGAATTATAAAAAAAGCTTCATGGTGTTTGAAACCTGAAACCTAAACATTTTTAATCTACGCAACTTGAATTTACAACATATAGTGTTGTCCATAACTTTTTGCGGTGTGCCTCTCGCTGTTTCGCTGATCTTTGAGTCTTCTGAGTCCTGGTTGGCTGTGACAATCAAAGTCCTCTATAGAGCGTCTCATGTACAGGATTCTTTGATTTTACTAAATTTATACAAATATGTTATTGCTTGAAGATCTTTGTCTTTTTCTACAATTATGGACTTATTTTTCTGGTTTGAACAAATTTTAAAGACCCACTCCTATGAAAATTGTGTTTTTGGTGTTTTTACCATGCTCTTGTAGCATTTTCTCATATATGAGGAAAATAAGGATTGAATCTATGTTTCTGAGTTTTATGTATTCAAATTGTTGTCAATCAGGAACAGAAAATGCCATTTGACAAAGGGTTATTGCTGTTACATGAACTCCTCAATCGGCATGCTCCGCTCCATTCTGATGCATCCACTTGCAGACAAATACATAAATTAACGTGTCTGTTTTCCTCGTCTAAACTGGGATCTGGCTCAAAACTCTATAGCTAGATAGCAAGGCAATGGCAGGTTGGGGGTGTGAGGGGCTGTAACTAGCAGAAGAGAGTGTAAACAAAGGGAGGATGGGAAATGAATGCAGACTCACTCCGCGCCAACGGTCCTGCCCACAACTTGGAGGTGATTTTCTGATGAGCTACTGCCGCTCTGCATAAACTATGTCCTACAAATAACAAGCATAAACATGGCATAATCATAATTAAAAGACCACTGGGAACACTTAAAAGATAGATCAAAAGTGTATCAGAGTAGGACTTTATGTGAGAGAAATGTGTAAAATGTTTATGTCTTCCTGGGAAAAATGTATAAAAAGTGTAGTTTTAAAGTTTGGGGTTTTACAGCCTTAAAATGTTTGTAAACTTACTTCCTGATTGTTTTTAGAACATATCTTCTGCAAAAAGGAGGGCAAAACAAAACTGAAATCCAGACTTTTACTTATCTAGTTATGCTGTTAAAACACCTTAGATAGCTTATTTTTCTAGTAATATTTCAGGGTAAGTACATGATTGATTTCAATTTGTAATGTCGGTGAGGGTTCCCTTTTATTAGAGCAATTTGTAATAATTATTTTTGGTTTCATAAGTGTTCTAGAAATTTTGAAAAATAATATTCTGATATGAAAACTGTTCAGTGCAAATATATCTTAATTTTTTCATCCATGAGTAAAAGGATCAAGTATGAGTGACACAAATCTGACAGCAGGGTTACACAACTTCAACATTATGTTACAACTTCTATGCACTTAAGCGCACGTATCTTCCCACCTGTAGGTAAAAATAACAAAATCAATTCAATTAATTAAATTACATTTTTTATACAGCCCAATAGTAATAACATGGTTGTCTAAATGGGCTTCATACCAGTAATTGAATAAGACCATAAAATCTGTCAGAAAATACAATTGTAATTGCTAAACTAAACTAAACTAAACTAAACTAAACAGACTAGGCTAAACTGAGCATCCCTGTCCCTTAGACCCTCTTTCTCAGTAAGGAAAAACTCCTGAAAAAATAAATTGATTCTGGGAAGAAAAAGAAGAAACCTCAGTGATGTCCAAAGGAAGGAGGGATCCTCTCCCAGGACGGACAGGCAATGTACCAGAACCTTCAGAGAAGGATTAGCTTATCTAACTCTACAACTACATGTTTGAATAGTGTAGCAGATGGGCTTCATCCAGATGGAGTTGGGGGATGGCAGGGGTGTGTGAGACATGCCAGAGGCAAGGTCCAACGGCCAAGTACAGGAGCACGGACGAACAAACTGAAATCCCTCTCCCAGAGGAAAGTGGGGAAGTCTGTACCCAAGACATGGGTATTGGCTGCACGAATCAGGCAGTTTATGGCAATCGACACCCCCCCATCATTTAACTTCTGTTAACTTGTTTTAGTCAATTATTGTCCCCTTGTGAAGCAGTAAAGCTTCCTAGCACATTTCCATTCCACAAGCCTTCCACCTAGAAATATGCATGCAATATGGTAAGGATACATGCAATGATCTGCAGTGATTCAGAAGAGTGGAGCAATTTTAATACTTTGTGGTGAATTAACAAAAAAAAAAAGTGCATTAGCCGGCATTCATTATGCAAGGCAATGACTCATAAGTAATATGCAAAATTGCTAGCTCTTTGCAATCCATTATTGTGACCAATTTGCACACTGGCTAAATAGAAAAGGGTAAAATGGGGTGGAAAGAAGAATAGGATGAGACTAGTCTGGGCCATAGATGCACATTCATGCATATCCACCAAGAAGCTAACTTTAAAATTCTTTTTATGTTTAGCTAGAAAGTGTCATATCATTACTCCACAAAAAATTGGGATCCTTTTTTTTTTCTTGTCTGTGAGTGTTTGAGTGTGTCTGGTAGTTTGCATCAGCATGCAGATGTTGTGACTGAATGAGCAGTCAGATTTATTCACTGCCACTTAGAAGTAAAATCAGACTGCAACTCAACTTGCTGGAGGCCATGCAAGTTATTACAAAAAAAAAAAAAAAAAAACTGAGCCACACTAAGTCTCTAAATGAAGCAAGGGCAAATGAGGGCAACAAAAGTGGAGGAATGGAAACAAAGTAGGGCAGAGGGAAAGGACAAGGCAAAGTGAAAAGGGTTTGAAAGTCAGAAAATTATTAGGTTGATGGTAGATGGTGGGTAAAATGAACCTCCATCCAAATTAAAAGTGTTCACCTTTAATCTTATCTTTAACCTCATTGCAGAAGGAAAACTCAGCTCTTGACATATCTAAACCAATCCTTGCCATGTAAAAAACTACAAACAAAAAAAAGACAAAATGAGGAAAATACTATAGGAGTTGAATTATATACATTTGCATATTTTCACTCCCTTTCAAGCAATTTATCAAACATAGAAACATAATGGGGTGGGACTTATTTTTTTAAGTTTGATAGAGATGAACCCATTTCAAAAACCAAGACATAGAAAAAGTCCTACTCAATCATCTTATGATCTATTCTAAGTGTTCCCAGTGGTCTTTAACTATGATTATGCTGTTTTTAGCCAAAATGCAAAAAAAAAAAAAAAAGTTTCATTCAGTTTTCATTTTCTAGAAAATAGTTTCTGCGACTGTTGGTGCAGAGTAAGCCCACACCCACTTCCGATCGCCCATGTGTTCTCTCCAGTCTAAACCCCCTCACAACCCTTACCGTATAGTTTTGAGTCACAACACTAGGTAAGACGAGAAAGAGAGAGATGTTCATAGATCTGGTGCTTTAGAATGCAGCAGAGCAGGGAGCTGTTGCCCCTCCCAACATATTTTCTACACTACCATTTTTTTAAACAGCATTTTTATGGAGTAGGTCTTTAAAACTTAACATGAAATGATCAGATATTTCTTCTTGTTCCCACATCCAAATCCAATAACCAAACTTTAATCATACTAAAACATAAAAATAATAACCTGATAGAGCCTTAGTGTCCACAGTGAGACAACTAAAAGGTGAAAAACCATAAAAATTATGAATCTTACAATGTTGCTTTCCGACTCATTTTATATTAACTGAAGTTGCATCTTAAATATGAATTGCAATGTTCATGCATTAAAATTCTAACTCTGTCTCTACAATGTTGTTTGCAATTTAGAACAACAGGAAACACTAATTAGGCAGTTATTACACTAACATGCTAATATATGGAAATTAATGAGGGAACGTGTTTTCAATTCCTCCTGTTTGCCCTAACAACAAACCTAACCAAACTCAAAATATCTGACAAAGCAAAATTGTAAGGTTCCTGTGAACATTTGAGGTACCCCAACAGAAGAAAAGAAGCCAAACTGTCAATCAAAGGCAGGATGACCTATTACCCTTTACATAATGTCATGGTCTGGCTGAAAGAAATTAGAATTACTGACCCTTTGAATGCCTACAATCAAAATCGCATTTGCTGCAAATGCATCAAAGCAGGTCTGTGAAAGCACCTCTGCATAACAAGTCCCTTCAACTATTTCCGGGTCATTAATTTATCAGTCAGATAACATATAGTTTGTTTTCTCTGGTTTTGATTTCCCCAGCAGTAGTTATTACAGGTTGTTAAAGAATAAAATAGCTGGCACGCTAATGAGCTGCAATTAACTTTAATTGCGTTATTAGACAGACAGCAATACAATGTTTTTATGAGATATTCAGCAGCGGTCTGAAAGTCAGATTTTGATACACAGGTTTGAGCAGAGAAGATTGTTTCAGTTGAGAGTTGATTCAGAGGAAGATCTATATTTCCTTGAAGGGTCAAAGAATTAGCTGGGGGCCACTGACACAGCTCTGTGTGGAAACCTTTAAATGATTACAAAAACGATGGGGGCGCTTCAAAAGTGAGCAGAAGTGCAACCCCAGCTGAGGTTCAGAAAACAAAGGAGGACTTGGAGAAGGTGCTGATCCTGTAAACTGAATGTCGCATTTTGTTTTGGGGGCTGTTTCGTCTATGACAAAATCAAATTTGGCATTTGCACTCCTAGGGGGAAAATGGAGGTATACGATTGAGTTAGCTCATGTGATGGGTTTTTGTGTTGAACCCCGACATGGCAACAGTTTAATCTAGAGCTCAATTAATTCCACTGCTTAGTGCCACACCGTATAAAGCCCCATTTTCTGATATGAGATCAGATCTACACTGCAACTAAAAAAGCGCACAGACATTTTAACAGAAAAAAAGATTGGATTTTTGTTTGTTTCTCCGTTCTGCCGATAGAAAGACAGCAAAGTGCATGCTACAGGAAAAGGGGATCAAAAATAAATAAAAACAATGAATAGTCTCTTAAAATCAATTAAAACGAACACATGTTAAATTCATATGAGCTAATTATGGTAACTCATCACATTAAAAAGATAGTTATTCATTCATGTATCTTCTAAACCCTATCCCGGCCAAGCAGGATACGCCCTGGAAAGGTCGCCAGTCTGACACACCCATACACACTTGCATTCATACCTATGAAGCATGTTTTTGGACAGTGGAAGGAAGGCGGAGTCCCAGGAGAAAACCCACGCATGCACAGGTAGAACATGCAAACTCCACACAGAAAGATTTCCAGTTGGGGATTCTGTTTCAGGTCCCCCGGCTGGGACTTGAACTGGGGTCTTGCTGTGAGGCAAGAGTGCTAACCACTGCACCACCGCGCAGCCCTAAAGAAGTTAGTCATTCTTTTTAGTCTTTAATGGAGGAAATGTTTGAAGCTTTCAAGATACCAAAGCTACAGTCACCAAACTTTCCCACATGACTAAATGTTAGCTATTTTTTCTATTTTTATTTGATCACTCAAGCTAATTCACAGAAAGTGCACTGTGTACGTGTTTAATGATAAAAGAACAAGAATAAAATAAAAATAGGGACCAACTTGGATCTGTTTTGTACATATTTTTCAAATGTTTTACAATGGTATCAGATTGGGACTCAGTATCAGCAGATACTTAAAATCAAACAAATAAGAACGAAAAACAAATGTTCTGCCCGAGACATCCCTAATCTTCATACACATAAATTACTCTGAATGGAACCTTTCTACCTTTGTCAAGTTAGTCTCTTTTTTTTTTTTCAAACTTGCTTCAATCTGGAATTCAAAAGGTGAGAAATCTTATTTGAGAAGCTAAAAAAAGTGTTTAATTTATTGTTGTGCTTAAGATAATATTTTATGCTTGATTCTAAACTGTGGTCTGCTTCCATATGTATTTAGCTTAAGGGCCTTTGTTGAAAACCAGCTCCTCCAACATATTGGAAATGGAATCAGCACCAAGGGGCTCCGTTTGTGTTTTTCTTCCACTCAAGGACAACTGTGACTCGATGATTCATTAAGCACTTTGCATCCTTTTTTGATCAGTCCTATTGAATAAACTGCCTATATGAGCAGGCATAATGTTTCAGTTGAAAGTCCCCTCTAAAACAAGCTCTCCAGCGCAGTACATGAACAAACAGAGCACACACTCAAGGCAATCCCATGAGGTAAGTTTGAAAATTACAGCAAGTTTGTCAAAGATGGCACTCTAGTGTGTTTTTTTTCCCCTGTTTTTTTTTTTTTTTTTTTATATTGAAGCAATTTACTTGATAGAAGCAAACAACCATTCCCATTGTTTTTAATAAGGTATCTGCAATTCAAATGGCAAGGTTCTCACTAAATGAATAATTTCATATATTACTAAATGAATATTTTTGTGTCTTTATGAAAAAAAAAAATTCTTTTTAGCTTTTTTTAATTTTTCTAGTTTAGCCAAAGCACAAAAAAAAACTCTTAGGTTTTTAGGGGGGAAAGGAGCGTTAACACATACAGAAATAATTACAATATCACTGTTTATTTAAATGTTTTTTTACTGTGGGACCCTACCAAGCTGGGAGGTTCACTGCAGCATTAGGATCATTAAATGATATATATCTTCTAATTAATAGTGTATTAGCTGAAAATAACCGGTGTATGTTGATCAGCGTATGGCCGCCTGCTGACGAAAGGCTGATTATACCAGCTTCCAGGGTCACAGTTGGACCACTACTGACTCTAATTAGAGGACAGCTCTGGCGTGGCTTAATTAGAGGAGTGCACTCTGGTTGTGCAGCTACATCTCTCTTAGACATACAGTATCTTCATAATGCACTGAGCTTGGTAGCATTTCTGAAAACTTGTTTTTGAGCTAGAAGTTGAAACAGATTCTATTCTACATACATGTTCTAAAGTATTCTTTTAAAGACCCACTCCAATAAAAAAATGTATTTTTGCTGATTTTATCATGTTCTAGTGGCATTTTACTGATGATGAAGGATATTTATGGAGAAAAAGAAACAACTAAGGGAAAATTTCTAAATCTATTGCCGCTCTGCAGAAACTATGTACCAGAAAAGATGTGTTCATCTTTTTTGTAGTTACTTACTTTCAACTTAGATGTTTTGGGACGTTGAAGTAGACAGAACAGTCGTTTATATAAAGAAGTTGTTATGAAAAGTTCAATTGGATTTATTTTTTACAAGTTGCTGTCATCTTTAACCAATACACTAAGAATGCAATAAAAACATCAAATTAAGCAAACATAAAGTTATGCACAATTTGATTTGGGGGGAAATAATTTGTCATAGTTAATTTTATTTCAAAAACTATTTTGCCTTTTATCTGAACTGTTAAATAATGGGCTGTAAACGGAAATGTCCTGAAAAAAGTGAAATCCGGGACAAAAACACACATGAAGTACTGTTGCTAAAAAAAGACTAGTGAGGAAGTGGCAACAGAGATGTCCTTTGAATGGCATTTTTTTACGCGATGCGCGCTCAAGTGACCACTTTCAACTAAAAGTATTTGCATGTTTCGAGCTTCCTCATTCAAACCTCTCACAGTTACACAAAGCTACATACATTTTTAAGTCTGCTTTTGGTCTCTATGTAAAAAACTTGCATCAATTGAACATGCATTGAAAGTCACAGCAATTGAGCTTTGACCAATCAGGGACTCGGATTTGGCACTGATGTTTGGATAGTGTCCCTTTTCATTTGTGGAAGTGCCAACCGTTTTAAAAATTGATCATGGAGGAGAAATTAATTGCGATTTGTACTCGAATGGAATTACATGACACCAAGTTTTTCATATATTGGAATAGAGCTGTGAATGAAGACGCCTAGAGCAAGATTTCTCTCAACTTGAGGTACATGCGCTAGTATGAGGTAGTGACAGTCCTATGTGAACACCACGTGCTGGTGTAAACGTAGCATTAGGCTTCTGCAAGAGATGGCTTAGCCTGCAACATAAAAACATCTATTAGGATGCTTATGACTGTTTTCAAAACGCACAAGTACAACTTGATAAAATGGACTGCAAAATGTGAGGTTTTGAATTCATAATCTTGCACAACTGTTGCATAATCTCATCTAGTTTTGTGACAATAAAATACACTAGAGGCAAATTTGCTGCACCAAATATAAATAAAGATAACAACACACAAATGTGTGAACAATTTACAGAATAATGTTTCTTCCCTGCTTTGTATGCCAAGCAAATGTTTAACCATGCATTGCAAATCGGAGCCAGGCTTGTTTTCACTAATGAAACACTGTTGTGAAAAGCAGTGAAGGCGTTGAGATCTCACGGACAAATCATGGCTGAGTGGAGCTCCAAATGAACCGTGTGATTTCAGGTGCAAATCAAAGGTAATTTTTGGGGGGGGTTTCTGAGAGAAAGAAACATGATATATATATATATATATTTTTATCACTCCAACTTATAAATTAACATTAATCCCAATGCTATGTCACCTAAGTATTTGAAATTAATTCCATAATTAGCACTGATGCTCATATTTGGCTGTGACTGCGCGACTAATTATGGTGGATTAATCCATTGGCAAGGTTACATGATGAATGTGTGTTTTAGTGTGTGCGTGTTTAACCACCACCTGGATTTAACAAAGCAAAGAGGTTAAAGCCTCCCAGTAGAAAATGGCTGCAGTGATTAATATGTTTCTGCTGGCAATATGGTATTTAACTCCAACAGATATGCAGAGAATCTTGTTAATCCATTGCCAGACATGTCATGAAAAACATCCTGAGGTCGCCAAAGAGATTTTTAATTTTTTTATACTCGGCTAAACTGTTGCTTCATAGAGTGCTAAAGCTGAATTAGAGTCTTGAACTGTACAATTTTTAACTTATAAGAAAGGGACTAAACACACGTCTATTTGATCCATTGATTTGTAGCGCAGATGTAAGGCTAGTTTGTTTTTGTAGATGTTGGGATCCTGGAATGGTATGAGATTGCTCACCTTGGCCTTTTAAAAGGAAACAGAAAGCCAAAGAGTTGTTGGAACAAACCCAGTGAGACCATTTAGGTCAATCAATCAAAAAAAAAAATGAATACTTTGCGGTGGTATTAACTCTAGACACAAAACACGAGAAAAGGTACTGGAACATTTTGGAATTATTTTCAGTACCTCAATTTACCTTAAGGGGAAAAGGGACTACTCTGATGTGTAAACAGCCACCAAGTGGTTACTTGGTGTATTCCACCAGGTTCCATTTATCTTTTTATTTAAATCTCCTTCTGAAGTTAAAATGGATAGGTTTAAACTCTTAAAGCACCAGGTCTTAAGAGGTTAAGATAGCCCTAAAGCAGGAGTGGGCAATTCCAGGCCTCGAGGGCCGGTGTGTCTCCATGATTCCCAGATATTCTTGCCCTACTCATGGCTGATTACCTGGTACAGGTGTGTCCAGCCAATCAGAACATGCCAGAGCAAGGTATGAAGGAAGACATGCAGGAATGTCCTCAGTGCCCACCTCTGTCCTAAAGCCATCTATTACATTTTTTTCAACAACTTCCTTAAACATTTTCTTTTGTTATAGTTTCAAAAACTGTTTCCAGGTTGGTCATGGTTGGTCATTGACTATGGACTATTATGTGACCAAATCCTTACTGGTTTCACAGGAATATGCCACGATGGTAGATTCAGAGGATGTAGCATACAATTTGAATTTCACACTTTCACACTTCTTTCCACACCATAAACCCAATGAGAATGTGTAAGATGTGTTGTAAAGTTGCAGTCTGTGCTGATCTTGATCCACTGTCATACTCCTGGAATTTCCTATGATTCAAATTTGTCCCGTTTCTCTGTTTTGAATCATGAACTTGGTCTTCAGCTTACTCCTTTTCATATTTGTTTTGAAATGTAATGACTTTTTAGTAAGCTCAGCAATTTTGATTTAAATACCCTCTTCAATGAAACTAATCACCTTGTATTTTGTTTAAAAAACAGACATTGTGCAAAACAAGAAAAAAAAAAAAAAAAGAAACCTAGACAAACTCTTTGAATTTCTCTAGTTGTGTTGTTTTTGGAAATATTTTTATAGAAAATAACTAATTAAAGGTCTCTTAGAACTTGGGGTCCATATCAAGTTACAAAACGAGAAGTGATGCAAGAGAAAAAAGCTTTAATAAGCCTGACAGAAAACAAAATTACATGTAACGCCTCCAACATCCAAAGAAATTGAGGACATGTTATGTTTCACGATCGATTGATATGATTCAGGTAACATCGGTCACGCTGATACCAGGTTATCATTCTGTAATTGAGATGTTGACCCAGCTGACTCTTTCTGATAGGATGAAAATTTGGCACGTTAGCAGTCATGGTGCAAATCCAGCGTTACCCAATCGTAGCGAGAGGAAACTGAGAAACCATGAAACCTCCTAAATCTGTATCCTGTGCACATCCAGAGACCCACTCCAAACCCATTATACTGTATGCACCACTTGTACAAGTGCATTATATCACTTACCTAACAGTGCTGATCCGTTGCTGCATGCCAGAATAGGTCATCAAATACGAAATGCCAAATGTATCTTGTCCTTTAGAGTATTTTACCTTTCATATTTAAAGTCTAGTCAGCTGAGGTTCAGTGGGATGATGCAACCAGAGGGTGAGCAGAAATCAATGAAAATCTAATTTAGATAAACTGACAGGTAAGCCTCCCCCTCCAGCCGGCATTGTGAAGAGCACAGGCTTGCACAGCTGCATGTCAATGGAAGTTTCCATTCAATACGCGATGAGTGATGAGGCATAAAGTAGCTGCAGCCAACCTGAAGCAGAGGTGTAAGAAGGCATTTTACATTGTGTGGAATCTCATACAATATATTTTTTTAATTAATTCACATGTTATTTAAACTAAAGGTACATATGGAAACGTTTAAAAACAACATTCAAAATCACTTCACAAGTCAATTTGTAATGGGGAAGGTATGACCCTTTCGGTAGTTGTTTCTTTTAGGGTGTATTCAGACTTGCAAAATCATTTGGTCTGGACCCAGTCCGCTTCATTTGGCTCTGAACCTTGCATATGGTCTGTAATCAGACTGCCATCAAGGGGACTTTCCTGTTCCGAACTAAAATTTGTAAACAAAACCATGTGAATAAATATCTATTCACTCATTGTTTAGGAATTACAAGGCCGGGGCAAAGCAATTAAAGGCAGAAATAATGGACGTCCTGCACATTCAAGTTTTATAATTCGCTCACAAATTTTGAAAGTCTGTATTAACGTCAGGCTCGACACTTTTTACCTGCTTTTTTGGTCTGGAAGAGGCACACTGTAGGGAGGTTACTGGCAAAAAGACATGCTTAGAAGTTACACTGAAAAGTGTTTGTGACATATAGATTGTCAGGAAAACAGTGAGAAGCAATGTGTATCACATTACAAATTGTTTGATGAGTCTTAATTCATCCGACCTCTTTTCAATGAGTTGCTGTGTATCATCGTTGCGATGTTTTGTCGTTGTGTTTAAGAGAATTCTGTTAAGGAACTACAAGGTAGCTTTTAGGATGACGTCACAGCAGCACCAGCCACGTGCCGCGTGACGAGACACAGAAAAGCTTGTAAAAAGCGTTTTCAGCTGTGTTAAAATAAATGTTCTAACAAACAAAAAGTTGGACTCTTTTTTTGTCCTCTATGATAACACAAGAATAATTGCTTTATTTTTGTCCGCGGCTCATTTGTTACTACATCCCTACTTTGTTTACATCACGTCACCACTGGCGTTTGATACAATTGTTCTGCTCCAACAACGACCTGTTTTCAGATTTAGGAATCTCAGAGTGAACCAAAGCTCAGCCCAATTGGAAACAAACCCAGACCACCTCGAAAGATGGGTCAGAGAGTGGTTCCTGGTCCTGAATCAAGGTTCGCATGGGTGTATTCAGACTAAAAGTTTGTTCTGGATTATCAGGGGAAATTAACTCTGGTTGACTTTAAGTGAACCCAATGTGTCCAGTCTGAAGACACCCTTTAAATTAATGAAAGAAAAGAAAAAAATCACAAATGCGTGGAGTCCTTTTTTAAGTTCTATGAGGTTCAGAGTGTATTCTTTCAGGGACGTTTCATAATAGAGAAAAAAAGAATGCATTTATTTATGAAACATAGAATAAATGTGTCTTTTCAAAAGTATTTCAAGTATTTTTGAATAAAACTTGAAAAAAACTTAAACATAATCCATCTACATTAAAGGCCCACATGTATTGTCTTTTTTTTTTCAAAGTCTTCCCAGTGGTCTTTAATTACACTTAAGCTGTTTATAGGCAAAATAAAAAAAACGTGCAGTTCTCCAGGACATGGTTTCTCCAGATCAGTAGTTCATCAAAAATGTGCATCTAAGTTGTAGAAGGGGTCAAACCCTGGATTTTCTACAAGACAAATATGCTCTTTTACAAATGGCATTTTTTCGACTGCTTCTGATTTACAAGGATTATTATAAAGAAATACTCAGAAATCCAATTTACTCAGAGATACATTTTAATTATATATGTCTTCACCAGTCAGAGCCACAAAAAGATGTTAAAAACATCAAACACATAAGCTTTCATTGGAGTGGGTCTCTCACTGGAACCTGCTTTTCTTTGTTTTAACAATTCAAATAGCGATTTATTGCTCGCTTGTCATGCAGATTCTATCGTTTCAATTTAACTGCTGTGGAGAAACAACAGGGATTCCTGACTCCCTTTTGCGATGTTCAATTTATTACAACTTTAACTTTCAGTGACCAAACAACTTGCGCTCATAGACCAAACGCAGTCAAGGGTCCATTACACTAATCATTCAAGGAACCAATAAAAGGTTAGTGCTTCAAACTCATCAAATTGTGATTAAGTCTTTTCCCTTTGGAATCTATTGTTTAGTCTGTGCAGGTTAGAAATCAGAACACCAAAAGTGTAAACACTCAAACACTGAAGGTAAATGTAGAGAAAAAGGCATTTGAAAGCACAACTTTATATTCACATATGTCTTTATCTTTATCAGCATTGGAACCTTTTCCTTGAACCTGTTCCTCAAAAGTCGTTAATCTTTCCCTTAGGAAAAGACTCACTCATCTGTAACGCTGAGTTTCCCAAGTTTCCATTACTCCAACTCAGAAGTGCTTCAAGTAAAAGAACGTGATACGACTCAGTGACAGACACTGTCAGGGATTCACAAAGACCCTCCATCTCTAGATTTTCTGACTCTGGCAGGCAGCAAGACTTGATAAATGAAAAGAAGTAGAACAAAAGTGAAAAAAGCACTTCAGTGAGTGTCTTCTGCTCAGAATCCTTTTGACATGTCGACAGCTGATACTCTGGCTCTAATAGGGGTTTGACATGGGGCCAATGGGCACTCAGCCTTGCAATACTGAGGTAAAAGTGAGTCCCAAATTCCCACTGTAGATATGACAGTAAGCAACTGCTGACAGGACACAGGTTGGGTAAAAACATAGTTCATAGCAAGGATTTATTTACATTTTCAGACACTTTTGAATAAACAAACAGCAAAATAAAAAATACAAAAAATAAAAAAAATGGTGGAATTCCCTGAAAGATGTATCTGACGTAATTTTCTTTTAAAGGTGGGGTACATGTGGTATTCAGATGGTTTATAAACATTTTATGGGCTAACCTTTGTAACAAATGCGCCCAACTTTGAGTGTACAGCTTTAGAATATCAATTTTTGCAATCCATATTAGTCAAACATTGACATACTTAAAGTTGGTTTGCTGTACATTCTGTGGCCAGTCATCAGTCACTAAAGCAACCCATTGCCATTGGCGCTCTAGTCCTTTCATAACATCAAAGGAGTCGGATGTTATCCCAAGAAAATCTGTCTGATCCGCTTGGATCAGAAATTTCAGCAGCTTATGATGAAAACTCCAGAAACTAAGATGACCTGCTTTGTTGATGTGACACAGTTTTCCGGTTTCTCTTTGCCTTTACTCAGTGAGATGGACCACGTTCATCCACTTGTTTCATTGAGTAACAAAGCATCAAATGTGTTCTAACAAGCTGAACATCCAACTTTTGCTTTTAACTTATGACTGTCACCCACTGGGCATCTTCAGCCAAATGTTTTTAAACTTTGAACTGTGTATGGGATTGCTTCTTTCGTCTTCTAGCGGTTTCTCTGTGTGCCAAGGCACAATTAGTAAGATGAGAACTAATTTATACTCAGTGGTGACAAATGGTTAGTGAATCGTAAAATTATATAATTACCTTTCAAAAAGTACAGTGGACCTCATTTAACTGACATTAATTAGTCAAGCAGTTTGAAACCGCAGCTGAAAACTGTCCAACTGTGAATGGTTGTACAAGTTCTACTTATAATTGGGCTCCATTCTTTTGCAGTTATCTTTAGGCTCAAAATGTTGATCTGACTTTTATCGAAAGAAGATTTTAAGCACTTAGCATTAAATAGGCAGCAAACATTTAATGTATTTCTAATTTATGTAAGTCCGGTGCATTAAGCAACTTTTTTCTTGACTAAATGTCAGTTTAAACATGAAAGGGACCATTTGTAGGCATAATGTGGAATGTTCACTTTAAACTGTCATGATTTTTGTGTAAGGATACAGTCTTAAATTAATCTCTCCCTTGGCAACACCTGTCTCTTATTTGTTTGTTTATTTTTTTCATCTCATTTTTGCTGCTCTATTCTTGTTTATTGTGACCTTTCCAAGCGTCTTTGTTTCATTCAGCTTGCCATTTGCTGCACCTTCTAATTAGCGCACCTGTCTCCACTTGTGTGATTATTCCAAGCGGTATTTAATCAATCAACCTTTTTTTTTTAGTTTGTCAGATTTCAGGCACCTAATAAAAAAAGCCTAGTTTGTTTAGCTATTTCTTTTTTTTTTAATCGAATGTTGTTGGATTAAGTGCCTTCTATAGATGTTTTCACATTTCTTTTTTTTTTTTTTTTTACCAGGAAAAGATTTACAAAAACACTGGCAGCAAAGTATTTGCCTTATTCAAGACTTTTGCTGATATGGTTTTCAAAAAGCCTCTTAAATGTTCTTTACTGCACCAATAAAAAAGATGAATGGTGTAACAATTGGTCACACAATGCCAAGTGTCTTCTTTTGCAAAGGCATTGCTTGCTGTATTCTATCGAAGCATTTGCAAATCATCCAACGGTCCTCCAGATGATTAAAAACGCCTTGGTAATTTTTAACTTTCCACCATTCATCCAGGTTAAAAATAGGGGGGGGAGACAAACATGAAGCCTTTTGGGAAAACTGTTTTATTTCTACTGCATTTTTACCAAACCTGAGAAAAAGCAGAGGCACTCCAGACTTACTTATTGCGGTATTCATATTTCACCATCCTCACAGTACTAATGGACCTAATTTCAGTGCTGATGATCACCCCTAAGTTAGCATCCATTACTGAGAGCGCAACTGTCATCCGGGCAGAGACATCCTTGCCTTAAACCTAAAACCCAGCTGGGACCACCACGATCCATTTCCAACACACTGTTAAATCATGCGCTGTAGGTTTCCAAATACACTGCCCCCACATGGAGTCAAACCATCATCCATCAGCCGTACCTGCAGCTGTTTCCCCTTGTTTTTATTTATTTATTTTTTTCTTTACTTTTTACTTTGCAGTAATTTACACATTTCCTTACACTATATAAAAATAATGAGTATAAACACCACTGAGGAATTTAATGAATTGGTAGTTGGAAATATAGTGTTTCTGCACACTCTTAATGTGAGGGTCATTAAACTGTTTAACCAGCCCGCCTCTAAATCTATCAGGGTGAGGTTTAGTCAAATTAAAGCAGAGGGATGGCACTAAGAGCCTTTAAAAAATAGTTTGCCAACTTCTGGTAATAGATAGACAGAGGATGATCTGGAATGGGATTGGAACTGCCTTAATAAATGAAGCATAAACTAACAACTCTTATGTATCACAGTAATGTAAATCTAATGAGAAGGACATGAAATAAAGTCTCCTTTTAGCACAGATGAGATAAGTATTGTGCATGCAAGTCAAACCAGGCATGTTACCCTGCTTTTGTCCCAGTCTGTTACTTATGACGATTGTGGCAGGAAAATGTTTCCCATTTACTCTGGTGAGTGCCTCAACGTAGAAATGTCTCGCTACCGTGCTGTGACTAATTTTCCTTTTTTGCTTTGCATAAATGTCATAGCTTTTCAAAAGATGATGGTTGAGACTTTTAAGCAAAGCAATTTAGACAATTTCAGGTTGTTTAGTTTCTTGCTTTGTGGTTTTATGAAGCTGAAATTGGAAAGCAAATCTATCATACGTGGATTATTGCTTTTCATTTTTATTGGAGATTTGAAGACAGTGAAATATGGGTGTAGGTTCCCTGTAGAAGAATTCCTGATTGCAATCTGTGCATCTGTTCTGCCAAATGTTTGCCCACTTGAGCTACTAAAGACTGCAGAACTGGTGCAGTTACTCATGCTGACAAAGCGTGAGCTCTGTGGAGACATAGATGCTTAAGTTTGTCAGTCGGTTCTGATTGGTTTGGCGCTTAGGCTCATGAGCAATTATGTGCGTAACGTTTGCAAAAGCAAGTTCTTCGAGTTGTTGCCTCGATAGGGAAAAAGCCTCAGGGTCTCCTGGAGCATCGGTTGGTGGAGGTAGTGTCAACATTCAACCAGGGAGATGTCGCCAATCTGAGACCAATGCTTCAAAGACAAACAGGGCCTCCAGTTTATTTACCAGCTAACTTTAATAATTTTAAAGAGCTGGCTCTGTTCAGTTTCCCAAACAATTTGAGTTTCAGTTACCTGAACAACTGACAAACAAGCGGTCAGTTTAGGAATAAACATAATTCAACACCCAGATCTTCATAAATCACTGTATACACTGTATACCCCATCATGTCTTTGCAATCTGACACCTAAAAAAGTTAGTTTAATAATTAGCATTGTTACATAGTTCTGTACAAATCATCCTTGGATTGTTTGGCAAATATTTTATTAACACCACATTTATATGTTTCGCCATTGTAATAAATTAGGAAACTATTTAAAAACATGTAAAAGAAGGTAAAGACAGAAAAATAAGCAACACCACAGTCTGGCAAGGCTACCATCCCTTGTTCTTAACAAAAAGAGCTAATTAAAAGTTGGCCTTTGTAATAATATCCTTTGCACTTTAGAAGACGCAGTCATAGTGCTGCTCTCATAACCTTTTGCTTGTGTTTTGTTCAGAATTGTCCCTGTGCCTTGATGTGTGTCTGGTTTTACTCCTCTGTAGCTGCGATTGCTGCTTAGCACCTTTGTGTCTAATGCTAATATAAACAATACTAAATCAGTTTGGTGTTTTATTTTTTTTACTATGAAACTGTTGAAAATGATTTGTTTTTAAATTTGGAAGTGTCAGCCAGCAAGACACTGACTTTTCAATGGCAAACATGAAATGCATGGACATACAAACAATTTCATGGTGGTTCAGGTGTAACAATAAATCAATTTGCATCCCTACCATCCAACCAGATCAATCTTCAATTCAATTCAATTTTATTTGTATAGCCCAAAATCACAACAACAGTCGTCTCGATGGGCTTTGAAGTAAAACATGAACTCAAAAGGATCACGAATACAAAGAGTCAATACGAAAATACTAAAATAAACTAACAAACTGACTAAGCTATACTGGCATCCCTGCCCTTAGACCCCCCTTCGCGGTAAGGAAAAACTCCTAAAAAAAAACGGATTCCGGAAAAAAAAATGAAGAAACCTCAGGGGTGCCCACATGAAGGAGGGATCCTCCCCCAGGACGGACAGGCGATTTACCAGAACTAATAGAGAAGAATTAACTTATCTAACTCTACATCTATATATTTAAAGTCCAGCAGACGAGCTTCATCCAGCCGGGGTTGGGGACAGTCAGGGGCGCGAGTCGAGCCGGAGACAGGAACCACAGCCAGGTTTAGGAGCAGGAGCAGAGACGAGGTACACAGTCAGGAACAGGAGCACGGATGGGCCAACTGGAATCTGGAAGCACTCCCACTCCCCAGGAGGGGAGAGGGATAGAGGGACAATACATGAATCGTACTGCACCAAACAGAGGCATGGATAACTAAATGATAAATGATGATCACAGATAGAGAAGAGAGGAAGTGTAGAGGTAGATGAGAAAAGAAAAGTATTGGAAAAGGACAGAAAAGAGGACAGAGCCCCAGAGCACCATAGTTACCCCAGCTTCAACTTCTAGCAGCCTTTTAAAATAATAGTTATTGTTATTTAGTTTAATTTAAACAATTAACATTAAGTTAAATAATCTCTGAATACTAACTAGTCTGACAATAAGCCTGTCCAAAGAGGAATGTTTTCAGTCTAACTTTGAATGTAGAAACCGAATCTGCCTCTCTTACATGAGCTGGGAGTTTATTCCATAAGACAGGGGCTTGGTGGCTAAACGCTCTACCTCCAACTGTACTTTTACTAATTCTAGGAATCACAAGCAGTCCTGCATTTTGCGAGCGAAGTGTTCTGATTGGATGGTAAGGGACTATGAGGTCATTAATATAGGATGGGGCCATTCCATGTAAGGCCTTATAGGTTAACCGGAGGATCTTGAACTTAATTCTAGAATCAACTGGGAGCCAATGGAGCGAAACTAACACAGGAGTGATGTGATCTCTTCTGCTAGTTCCTGCTAACAATCTAGCTGCTGCGTTCTGAACAAGCTGGAGACTTCTTAAGGAACTCTTAGGACACGCTGCTAACAAGGAGTTACAGTAATCCAGCCTCGACGTAACAAATGCATGGATGAGTTTTTCAGCATCACTCTTAGAAAGTATATTTCTGATCTTAGCAATGTTCCGCAGGTGAAAAAATGCAGTTCTACACGCCTGAGAAATGTGAGCCTTAAATGACTTAAATCTGTCTGAGGCAGGTTGTTAATTGAATCGACCTAACCCATGATACAATCTTTTCAAAATGAATGAAAACCAAGTATATTGATATTGAAAAATACTATTTGGATTAAGGCATGTCAGGTTTATTTTACTATTACTACCAAGTGACATCACAGCGGACAACACAGCAGCAGTGCCAGCAGTTGGCAGCAGTTCAATGTGTGGAAACACTAAAAAACAACAGTGCGCTGAACTCTAGTAACTAAAATGTGAATTGATTTGCCATTAATTATTGTTTACTTGTTTGTTTGTAAACACATTTAATTTATAATCGATTATCTTGCAAGAAACACAAGGAATCTGGAAAACTTCACCTACACTGTTCAGTACTCAGGTATTTATCTCTGAGTCACACTGGTGGAATATTTGGCTAAAGATGTCCTAGTTCCATTTCAGGTCAGTGAATCAGATCACTCAAAATGAACCAATATCAACTATGAATCGGCTCGGCACCCAATTATTATGATTTAATACTGCAAAGTATTGAAAATAATCATTTTATGATGAGTTTTCTATCATTCAAATAAAATAAATGTAAATAAACCTTTTTACCATTTTTTGGCATTCCCTTTCATAGCACATGCTTGACTTTTTTTAAATATTGAAACAGACTTTAAATACAATCTGACTTTTCAATGTAAAGAAGTCTCACTGATTGTTTTTACATGTACATCAATTTTCCGAATGTATCTAGAATAAGACTATACTGTATACAGAGACGTCCAGGTAAACATGACTAATCTTAAACCTCCTCTAACTGTATCTCCAATGAGCATTGATATTATGACAAGTCAGGCCATTTTTCTTTTGAAATATTCCAGCATGACAACACTTTTATTTGAAATAACAAAGAGTTCTTACCATATTTTCTGAAAGATTTAAAAATCTTTAAAATTTAGCAGGTGAAAAAAACTTACTTAGTCTTGAATATTCAACTCTAAGCTTTTAGTCAAACTTTATTGAGTAGTTTGGAACTTAATAGCAGGCTCCACTCGAAGAGACTAAAACCTTTTTAGATCTTATAATAAAAGAAAATACAATCTGTAGAATATGCCTATAGTGGTCAATTTTTACTATGAAATCAACCATTTGTTTGTCTTTTTCTTAAATATCTTCAGAAAGAAGGAACAATCCTATGTACCTATAGACACTATACTCTAAGTTAAGGAAGAAGTTTTTAGTTTTCCTAAAGTAAATGTAGAATCTGGAAAATAATTTTTAAAATTACAGTAAAAGATTTATAACTCATAGGACTAATCATTCAATAGTTAAACCTATTGAAAAATAAAGTAATCAGTACAGTACAATCAGTACAACATAAAATTTTGTTTCATCCTTAAACAATGAGTGCAAGTTTTCCTCGATGAGGTTTGGGAGGGTTCATCAGCCGGTCTCTGCAAAGCCCGAAACATGCTGGGTATCTGGACATAGCTTAAGGCTATTAAAGTGGACATCAAGGGAGTAGACGTCGCCTCAAGATGTTTGCAATGAGCAGATCCATGGGTGTAGAAATGTTGCCACAAGCTGGGATTTGATCAACTCTGGCTACGTTTGGAAAAACACTCCAGACAGCATCATTTATCATGAGTAGAAGTCGCTTGAAAATGTTTTTCAGATGCTTTGTTCAGATTGTAGTTTATTTTTGAAAATGCACATTTTTAACTCAAAAAATTTCATACATTTTTTTTGTACCTGTACCCTCTACTTTTGTTGGCAGCATGGCAGCACAGATCCTTTTAACACAAGCAAAAAAAAAAAAGTAATCTGCATAAACACTAGCTTAATGAAGGATTAAAACACAAGTAAATTGTCTTTAATGTGACAAAGTTGAGTGTTAAATTAAAATGTCATTTATTTCCAGTCACTCCTTCATCTGATAAGTCTTTAGAAAGAAATGATTAAATTTCATCTGATAAAAGGCCAGCAGACGAACGTGTGGGGAAAATTAAATGCGTTTCAGAGTTGATCTGTGTTTGGATTCATTCGCAGTCTGACCCCGGCATTTTATGATTACTCGGATGCATGGCAGGATTATAGACATCTAGCATTTTGTCCTCTGGAATGGAGAGCTGCTCATTTGTAGTTTGTTAGATCGAATGTATGCTGTTCACTGGAACATGCGTAGAGCTTATCCGTCTTCATTTCACACACACACAGAAAAAAATATCCTCTTTCTCTGGAAATAGCAACGTTTTGAGCCGCCCCCTTTCTCGGGGTCTGCCCGGCATCCGTCATATTCACTGGAGGTACAAAAGGACCTTTTGAAATCTTCTGAACTTTGTTGCAGCACACACCGTTATCACCTTCTCGCCGGCCCAACACAATAGATTGCCCTGTGCTCCGGTAAACAAATTTTTCTGCTTTTACTTTGAGCGTCACTTTTCTCTCCGTTTGCGGGTTGTCCTACCAATGCGTGAGGAAGGGTGAGATATAAAGAAAGCATGGCATAAATTGATGATCAAAACCCACCTATGAATTATTCATGAGGATTTTACTGCCTTCATTATCCTTCCGCCGAAAGTCTGCATACTTGTTTCCTCCTTAAAAGAAATGCCACTTGTTTACTTCAGAGTGTATTTTTACACATCTACCCTTAAGCCTCAAAAGGGGCCAGATCAACGTGATCCATCTTCTGATTTTGCCGGATCCATTAATGGAATGAGAGAATAAGAAAAGCTTTGTTGGAGAGACAGAGAGAGAAAAACCAATGAAGGTGGTGGTGGGGTTCTCGTGACGTGGCAAAGGGCCAGGGTGGGTGACGGCTGACTAATGACTTTCACTGAGGGTGTCAGCCTCAGATTTATGCCTGCCCCCTCCTTTGCCTGAATCCACTCTCTCTGCCTTAAAGCAAGAGTTATTCATGAACTATAAGGATGCAGAGTCTCTTCTAGATTTTAGAAGCCTAAATCTTTCAGACAAATGGAATATGTACACATGATCAGTCAATTTCACAAGGAGCGAACCCCAACTCCAGATGGTGATCATTGTCAGGCAACAAATAGGAACAAATGTGGCTTTTAGACTGAAGTTAGAGTCCGTTTATGGCTTTTCCCATCTTGGGAGGAACTTGAGAGGCAGTGTATAGATTTTGTGCGATGCGTGGTCTGTTTTTTGCAAGCATGTTTTCTAAAAAAGAAATTCCAAACCCAGAGAGAGCCTATTATAAACCACCGCTGTTTAATTTTGAGAGTTAGTGGTTATTTGAATGTCATGCTGGAAGACAGAAATATTATAAACTGTTACTGCGTCCTTTTATTTATCCTAAAGAGCAAGTTTGCAGTTTTTTTTAGGTAAGTAGAGGCCAGAATCTGGAAGAAAATTCATAAAAGATAGTATAGGGAAAGGTTTACAATGTGTCAAATAATGTGAAGGCATAAGCCAGTTTCTCCCAACCTAAAACATGCTGGACCTCTGGACATAGACAGCTCAAGACCATTAAAGGGGACACCAAGCGAGTCCTCTTTGGAAGTCCTCTTCCTATTTCTTTCCAATAATTTCAAACAATCACTTCTTGACCTTTAAAAAAACAGATGGCATATAAAAAAAAAATCATTTACGTCATAAAAATGACAGACATTTGCCTAGATAATATATATATATATATCTATATAAATATAGATATATATACATACACACACACATATTTATATATATATAAATTTCTTCATATTTTTATGTTCTTTATGTTATTACTTCCCTTATATCATGAAGCATTTATGGGGATTTCTAAGAGAAAATGAGATATGATGTAGAAATGATGTAAATAGCCAAAAATTTATTTTCTATCTTGTTACTATGTCTAAAAATGACAATGTAGTGAAGTTATTTGTCGCTGCTCAAGTATTGAGGAGTTAAGCTGTATGAATCGGGAAAATATGAAAAAAAGTTCTGCAGTACGATAGGGATGTTGAATGTCTGGTGTTAGCCTAAAACCCAGGGGGAAATTAGTGTGTGGCTTATCTATTTTTATTTGACTCTAGTAACGGGACTCTAGTATGCAAAAATTCTTGGTGGTCATACTAAAAGTAGTCTGGCGGGCTCAGTAGGAGGGAATATACTGCTATGGAAGTTTTATGTATTAACTTATTTAAGTTTTCTTCATTTTGTCCTGTTTAGTAATGGTTAAAATTCCAGATGGATGCTTCAGAGATTATTTTATTTTCCTAATCTCTCACTGCTACAGGTAATAATATGTGTAATTTTTCAAACAAATGTCCCAGTATTTTTTTTTTTTTTTTTCATTTTTATAACCTCTCTTTTGCATGTTTTTTGTCTTCGAATCTGGATTGCTGAAGGTTCTATTATGCTGTTCTGTTCAGGGTATTTTAGCTGTAAAAAAGTACAGTTATTGAAAACAAAAACAAAAAAACCCCAGAGGAAACCATTTAGTCCATCGTGTTCTTACAAGTCTTAACTTCATCACTGTTTCAGCTTTTCAAACAACACATTTACAACTTTCTTGTGGTACTTTGCATTGGGTCTTTTTTCTTTTTAGATAAAATACACAACGAGGTCACATGCTCTTGGTTTTACTTTTTTTCCCTTTAACCCTTTAACTCCTGACACTTGAGCTAATTCTGATGCAGACAAAAGTAGTTTTTCCACATCAACTTTGCGCCAATATGCAAAGTAATGTCTTAGTAATGTGTTGCATGTTGGCCCAAAGTGTTGCATAATGGCACAGCTGCCTTTCTCCAATGAAGAATCTGCTGGAATTAATTGCGTCAATGGTTGAGGAGGTACGGTTGTCCAAATTGTTAACCATGGAGCTAAAGCTCAGGTGTTAAAAAGGGCAAATAGTTTCTTTCCTTCTACACACTTAACTTAAACTTACAAACAAAAGTTTGATCTATAAACTCCAACTAAGTTTGACTGTTTACTCTTACTGGGCAAAACTTTTTTATGTTTAGATGCTTGGAGCTCAATTTTCGTTAATCAATGTTCCGTGTTTTTTTTTGTTTTTTTTTTTTTTTCACATGATTTTTTCTGTTGATTGCCTTCCACTCTTTGTTTATCTTTACTTCAAATCATGCCTTTTTGCCTGCTGGTTTTATTAGTCTTTTGCACGTTCCTTATCTGTTTGGCCACTATCTTTAAATGTTGCTTTGAATTTTCTTCAACTGTTTTACTTTGGGATGAATTCGTTTCAAAAGGACATCTGAGAATTAAACGGATCGAATGGATTAAAATGATTACAAAGACATTTTTCCTTTTTTTTTTTTTTATTTCAAACACAAAATGAAAATAAACACAAGAGTTAAAAATAGATAAAACAAAACAAAGTGCTTGAAAAGGAATGGGTGGAAGAACAATCATGTATGATCCCACCCCTTTTCACAACACCCTATGATGTGCATATTTTCATTAAGTTTTTTTTTTTTTTTTCAAAACACCTTCTGTATAGCCCCTATGAAGATAAGCCTTTGCTTTTTTGTTTTTATTGATCTTTTTTCTTTTACTGCGTAAATTAAATATCTAAAGCTCACCGTAGACGCTTGAGAACATCACAAAATATAAAAAATACAGAAAGGAGGAATATCTGTCAAGGTCAGATAATCACTTGATTTGCATAGAACATCATGCTGCTTGGTAGTCAGCTGCAGAGGTGCCTTTCAGCATAAATCGTGATGGAATTTCACACGTCACACATGGCGGATGCTTCTAATCCAAATAGCTTCAGTGTGCCCTGAGCACACAATAGTGCTGAGAGTGAGAATGAGTTGGGAGGGAGTTGCTGAGAAAAGACAGGGAGGTGGTGTTGGCAAAGACATGATGAGTCAATTATCTGAACTGCATGTGTGTCTGCATGCACCAAGTGTCGGGTCCTTCCCTCGCTGATGCCTCCCGTTATCCGTGCAGGTTAAATGCCAAAATGGTAATCAAAGTAGAACGGTTTCATCGGCGGCTTAATCCAGACTGGCACCAAGAATCAGTCAATCTAAATGTTTTCACTTACTGATCATCAAATGCATGGAAGGCTTCACAAGTGATGTACACACAGACACGTTTGTGCTGATAGTCATAAATACAAATGATTAAACGTGATATACACAAACCCCTGAGTGGGTGTGTGACTATTTCCACAGAGTGATTATCAAGCACATGAGGGCATTTGAAAGTGGGAAGCTGGAGAGCCAAGCCAAGTTAGTCAGTGTTTGGCAAGCAAGGTAGGGAACAGTGATTATACTCTGAGAGCTATTTCTCCATCAACCCCCAGATGGCTAATTGGAAAAGGTTTAATGCCACCATCATTTGCAAAAGATGGTAAAACATAACCCCTTTGGATTGGGAAAAAACAAAACCATGTGTTGATGTGTGATTTGTGTCTTCTGGAGCTCAGCAATGAACAATTTAGCTCATTCAGTGAAAGAGAAATGAAAAAATGTGTATTTAAAAAAATTCATAGGAGAAACAGAAAAGCAAAAATGTTTTCGAGGGAGGTTAACTCTTTAATGCTTTGTTCACTGTGGTCTCGGCAACATGACCTCATAACCATAACACCTTCAATATAAAGTCTATGTAAACGTGCATATATGCATGTTTTTGGGCTTCAAAACGCTATCCAAGTTTTTCAGTCCATTTTTAGGCTCTACGTACAAAAGATGTGGTCACGCAAGTTGAAAGTTAGAACAGCTGAACTTTGACCAATCAATGACTTGGCTTTGGTAGTGAAGTATGAGTAGCATTCTGTCTAAAACATGGAAGGGCCAACCGTTTGAAAATTGATCATGAAGGAAAAAACGGACAATTATGGTTTGTACCCAGCCAGAGTTACAGTATGTGATGCCAAGTGTTTCATTTATCGGAGTAAAAAGCCCTGGACCATGATTGGCCATATTTGCACCACTTCGACATTTCACACCAATCCTCTCCCAACTATGAGTACATACGCTAGTAATGGGTTGCGACACTCCAGCGTGAACTCTGCATGCTAAAAGGGCATTCAAGAATTCAGTGCATTACTAATATCGATATAATAGTAGAGCTGTCGCCAACAACACAAACTTTTCGAATTACCACAACTCTTAGATCGTTTACACAATTACAATTATAAGCTGTTGGACATCGGCAACACAGATTCTCTGCGATAGATTCTTTTTGGTTTACGCTAACAGCCTGAGCACTTTACCAATGTAGTATCACACATTAGTGCAAAGCTGCCTTTATCTAGCTCAGAATTGTTGGAATTACTTTTTCTGTGTTAATGATTGAAAATTTACACTAATTCAAAGAACACAAGCTTAGCCTAAAACTAATGTTGGAAAGCTACTCTAGGAGTCGGACATTTTAAGGGTACTCGACCCCCTCTCAAGTTACCATATGCATCCAAATTTTATATGAATTTAAGCCAGTTTTTCACCATTTAGGCTAAGTTTTTCAGTTTGAAAAAGATTTCAAATGTATCCAAGTTTCTTTCAGGAGAATTTTAACCAAATTTAAACTCAGACTCTGCCAGAAATGCATAAACCTTAAGTGTGACTTTACCTTCCAGACATAATTCAACATGCGCCTTTAAAACAATCTGACAGTTTCCAGCATTACATAGTGAATTCTTGTCCTTTTGGATACACTCATATTTGTCTTTCTGGGTATGTATCAATAAATACTCATAATATTTGCAAGCATAGATCAAATAGTTATACTTAACTAGTGGGTTAAAACGGCTTGAGTATGATCCTACCTCACTTTTCCTTAAATTTGACTCAAATATCAATCCTGATTTTATATATTCATTTTTTAAAACTCTTTATTTCTTCATCTTTCTCCATAATGCCTTGTTATTATTGTTTTGAAGATGAATTGACTGCTGCTGGTTAATGATGCTGTCAGTTGTAGCAAGATGAAATTCTAATAGTCCTGTAGGTTTTGTTTCACAGGCTTTTTTTGAGGGTTTGATGTCTGGCTATAAATACTGCATTATCTGTGAGCTGAGCTCTTCACACATCTTTCAAGTTCAATTGTGTTTTCTCGAAAGAATCCACTCTGATGCTTTAGATTTGGATGGATGCACAAGGTTAGAGAGGTTTCCTTATCTGCTGCATCTTTAAGCGTGGGCATTTTTACCACTGGGGACATGGACAATCACATTTTTTAAAGGAAAATGCAGCTTAATTAGATCCATAAATGTCAGTAGAAAATACATTTGCATTGCCACCCAGCTCAGTTCAGTAAAGCTTAAATCAAATTTTGTCTTCACTGTGATTGTGGACCCTGAGCTGTCAGTCTCTGTGGAAAACCACCATGCAGTTCAAACCCTTAGTCATCTATTTTTCTACTGTTTCTGAATCCTGTGTGACTCTTAAGTTTGGTCAGTTTTCAGATCTAAAAACATTGAAAAGTCTTAGTCCACTGAAAGACCCATATGTTTTTTTTCTAAAGAGTTCCTACTATGTTAAATATTTTAGGATGGCATTTCCACTTTTTGTCACAAAAGACCCAATTCTTGGTTAGGACAGTTGCCTTCCAGTATACTGGGTGAATGGGTAGCACTTGCAATTTTCAAACCAGTAAATAATTTTTTGCTGCCTGCTGTTTTTAAAGAGTGTCTTGCTAAGTTTCCTCAGGGGTTGTCTCACATCTTTTTACATTCACTGGAGAAGACTGCAACAAAAAGCCAAATGACAGGGCATACCAAGTCGGTGAAGCCTCTAGGCTCCTGTTTTTTAGAAGTCAACATAACTTTTTTTTTTCTTTTTTGCCTCTCCCACAGGGTGTTAAAGCTGCTACTGTGCACCCAGTGAGATCTTACTCTTAGAATCTACAAGGATTTCAATAATAAAATGAATGATGAGTCTAACCGTGTCGGCCATCGGTTCCTACGTTTCTTAGATGTCCTTAAAAGGAAAAATCTAAGTTTCTGTAGAATGAGCAGCTTTTTCTTTTCGAATCACAAGCTTTCTGTTAGATTCTAATTAACACAGATTTTTTTTTGATAATATGGCATTATGAAAATGATTATGGTTACTCATGTTGAGAAATATTTCAGGGTTTTTTGGAGAGAGATACACATTTTTTGGGTTATAGTGGTTTAATTTGAACCCAATTCTGAGGTTTTGTTTGTTTTTGTTGGTTTTTTGTTTTTTTTTTTTCAAATAACCCCTCAACAAATAGAGAGCCTTTTTAACCTTGGAGATGGGTTATTTTTACCTATGGAGTTCTCAGTGTGTAGATCTTAGCTCATATCCTTCTTTTGTTAAAATCTCAAAAAAATCTGTAAACTTTGTAGATGATGTCATTTTTCTGTCATGCTTAGTTTGGTTAGGCTATTTCAAGAAGAAAATGTTCCCATTTGGTATGCATATACAGTAAATGCAGATAGTTAAAAATAGTGCATTATGTAAGGAGGTTTTGAGAAATTTGTTTCTTAACTTTTTTCCTAAATTTTCTCAGTGGTTAAAAGGTCAACACTTTGAAAATAAGAAATTGTTGGACTGTGTTAACTGCTGGTACAAAATCATCTTCACCGGTATGTAATTACATAGCTAACATTGGCTACTGCAGTGTTTTTCAACCAGTGTGCCGCGGCACACTAGTGTGCCGTGGGAGATGGTCAAGTGTGCCGTGGGAAATAGCCCTCATTAACTGATCTAAAAACATTTCCCATCTCCAGGATTTCAGCTCTGTGTTCATCCAGACAGGCCCTGATAAAACACTGAGTAGTTAGGAATATGAAAGATCGTTAAATACTTTTTTCTTTGTGTTCATTTTATTTTATTAAAGACATTTTGATCAGAATGATTGTACCGCGATTTAGCTGCAGCTTCGGCTGTATTTAGGGAAAGTCCCGCCCCTTAACTGTCTCCACCAATCATTCTTGGGGGGCTTAATCACATGTCATCAGTCTGACCAATCAGAAGTGGTTAAAATCTTAACTTCCTTGTCCCGATTTAGCTCGTAAAGTCGCTCAGTTTTAACTAAAAGACCAGCTAAAGCTCGTCTTTAGCGGTGTAGCTTTCCACAGAATCCGGTGTCAGACCGTGGAACAAGTAAACAAAACAATGAAGCTCTGAAAAGCGATCTCCGGCCGTTTTACGCACTACATCTCCCATGATGCATTGGGGTAAAGCGACCGCGCACAAGGAGATCTGTTGTTAAACGTCTTATAACCAACGAACACACCTCAAACTGTTTTTAAATCTTCTAACTTAACTTTTATTACATCTTTTAGAAAAAAAAACAGCTGCAGCTTTCAGCTTTTTCTGCCACAATCATCTCAAAAATGCACGTGAGATCATGGAGGGACTGTAGATCAATACAGACTATGAGTTTCTCCTTTTTTTTTTTTTTTTTTTTGGGATGCTGGTGTGCCGCAGGATTTTTTTTAAGGTTAAAGTGTGCCGTGGCTCAAAAAAGGTTGAAAAACACTGGGCTACTGCATTACACTTTCAAATCCATTTAAGCCAAACACTGAACAGAATACTTAATTGTAGATTGCTTTTACTTTGAAGGTCTTTCTTTTCGCCCCTCCAATTCTCTTTCAGTCAACCTGAAGTGGCACAGCAACGATTCCCACCGCTCTACATTCTTTGTTTCCTGACTGTAAATGCCACCTGTTCAGTGTTCACCTTGCTCCTGCTCAGTTTTGGGCTGCTTTTCTGACACCTTTTCTGACCCAATCCAGTTTCTGAGTCCACCCGCCTAAAGTAATGACCTTGCCCCTTTGCATCTCTTACGATTTGGTTCCTGGACCTTGGATTGTGCCCCTAAATCTAAATGGATTATTACGCATGACCTGGCCCCTAACCTGACCTTGAGGTGAAGTGAAGACGATTGCATTTGTGCAATCAAGTGTAAGACACAAAGAGGAAGAAGCATGTTTGCATCAGCCAAAGTGACCAAAGGACATTCTCCAGAGCTGTTTTCCACAATGCCTTCTTGCCTATATATATATATATATATATATATATATATATATATATATATATATAGTTACCAAAAATAATAAATCATAAATGACACTAACACAAAACACCTATCTAAATCAGCAAGTCTCCTACCAGAAAGTGAAAGAGAAGAAAATACACACACAAACCACACTAGACTATTTTACGCAGGGCGTGAATATGCATCACGATACATATCACACCCCAATACAATACATCACACTGGTCCCATAGTGAATAAATTACATTTTTTAAGGGTGTGAGTTCAAGAAAATATTCTTTGAACACTAAAACACCTTTCACACGAAAAAAATGGTATTAAGCACATTTTATTTAATTATTCGAGCCACAAGGGGGGCCAAGTCTGGATCCCTCTGTGCCAGTTCCCAGCTCAGATAAAACACAGGGTTGTGTCAGGAAGGGCATACGATGTAAACATCTCTGCCAAACCACCTATGCGAATCAGTGAAAGCTGATTCGGTGTGGCAACTGATGGGATATGCCGAAAGGTGAGGAACAATGTAATTAATCGAGCACTGAGCAGTGCATCTGTAGTTCAAATAAAAGTTGCTTTTACCAAGGCAAATTCCAAGTGTTTAATTATGGTAAATGAAACATATTTTTTAACACTCAATCTTGTAGGGTTTCCACACAAAAAAAAAATATTTTTCAGCAAATATATACACCAAAGCTGAAATGTGCTTTAACAAATAAGGTTATTTAAGTATGTTTAAGAACATAAAGTGCCAAGTATTTCTAACACTGCAATGTATTTCATAAGGTAGCAAATGGCTGCTGAATCAAACAAGTTCACTAAAACTAAAGAAACAATGTACAGTCTTTAATATTGCAATCTGCCTATCTCAGTTATAACTATATATGGGTATTTTTTAGATTCTATTTGGTTCAGGTGCCTGAAAGATACTTGGGCAGGTGCTTCAAAAATGAAAACAAACATGCCAATGTTTTTTTTTCAAAAACATCTAAGTGTGACAAAACAGTGTCATGGGTTTAAGGAGAGTCCTTGAATGTACCTAATAAGTGAGCATCTGCCAAAGGATTTTTCTCGCAAGATCTTGATTTTGTTTTGGTGCAGTGTGGAGCTACTACAAGAGGCTTGGAAGGGTTTGTGCAACCAAATAGTGGTTGGGGTTTACATGGAACACAAAAGTAAAAAGTAAGAGCATTTGAAAACTATACCAGTATTGCCAGAGGGAATATGTCACAGAATGTATTTTTTTCCTACACCTCTTTAGGAATGGAGTTGGACTTTCAATTTACCTATCGTTTACATGAAGGAGGATCTTGAAGTGAACAAACTAGAGCAGTTCCTTAAAGCTGCTCTTTTTTCTTCATTCCTGCAAGTCATTTCTTGACTGAGTCAGGATGTCATGAGGTGGACAGCTGTGATACTAAGCAAAGGATTAGACAACTACAGTTTATTAATTCATATCCATTGGCTAGCACTCTAAATGTTTACAGCAGTATGCATTATTAATGGAGCTCATCCTATAAGATAATTAGAAGCAGCCAAGGGTGAGATGAAGTTGAGCTGAGGGTACAAGGGGCATTGGATGGGCCAATCACATGCTTAATTCAGGAAACAGACATGACAGTAAGCTTGTATAGAAGCTCCACTAAAGTATTATTCTGCTGCCTTAATGTCGTCAAAACTTCAGGCCAAAACAAAAATGTGGTTTGAGCCACATGTTCCTAAAGAAAACACGTGCATTTTAAAAGTCACACGGCAAGTTGTTGGCTTGTTAAAGAGTGACTGCAGGAAGTATGGAAAAGAATCACCAGTCATCGAGCAGTAAATGTGACAGAGCTGTTCACAGGCGTACTTAGACACATGGGAAAAGCTCCCAGCTTGGAGAAAGATACATCATTAAACCTTTGTGGTGATGTACCAAACACCCCATAAAGCACTTGTTTGCTTAAGGCTTACAGACTTGGAACTTAGATCAGAATCAACTGAAATATTTTAAGGCAAGATTGACTATGTATGATTCTTTTGTTTGGGGATTTATGTAAAAATGAAATTCAGATGCTTAAAAATCCTTGGAAAATAGTCAAATCCACATTGATATGACCTGAGGAGATGGCAAATGCAATCATTTGAGTTAAATAACCATTTGAAAGAAAAAGGAAATGTAAATAGGATTGTCCCAATGTTAAAATGATGCTTTATGTTAACAAAACGTTAGTCAGTCATTTCTTTAAGCTATTGATTGGACAAAATGTTTTTTTGTTGTTAACAAAATATGTTGTTAACAGAAATATGTTAATTTCTGGCATACATTTGCAATTTAAAATTGACTTCATACAGAGACAGATTGACATTCCTCTTACATTTTTTTTGGGAGGACAATTGAATTTCCATCGCCAATTATGCATGTGTATAGAAATTTTAACATCCATACGTAACTAAGAATCACTTTTTACAGGAAAAAAATTGAAAAGTTGTGTTGAAGGTTAAGTGAAGTTTGTGCATTAAAAACATAACTTAAAAAGTTAATGATATCTGCCTCATTTTGAATGAATAAAAAAATGTAATAAAAAGAAATCCATTTCTTCAGTCAACCCTTTTTCCTAGAGTAAGAGTTCCATTTTATAGCATCATTAAGTAGAGAAGTAGAGATAACTGGGCTGACTGACAACAACCCCCCCCCCCCCCGGCGTCGTTCCAAACAGGAAGTACCTGCTGACTACAAGAAGTCAACTGCTCCCTACTGATAATGTCTGGCTCAGACATGGTCCATACTGAGAAAAAGCTTCAACTGATATGACCTAATTTCATTGGAGCCTAAAGTCACCCGTTTTCAATGGGTAACGTCCATTGACTGTACAAGAGAACTGGACTGAGCAAGTTTATTGTCAACCATAGAAAATGCCTTGCTCCCAGTCCCAATCAATTTAAGTCAATTCAGTCTCTATTTTGCTGGGATACGGACATCACCATGTTGGGAACAAATGTCCTCAGTAAGCTGTGATTGGTCTGTGTACATTTCTATGGCAACCACTCTCTTCAATGAGCAGTGAGCATGTTAGAAGTCCACACCCTTTCCACTAAAGGCAGGCTTGGGAGAATTAATCAAACGGTTTGATGGATGCCAGGCCATCTACTTTTATTGAGACATCCTATTTGTCAGTTTATATCTTTAATAATGACAAGGCAGAACACAGGACTGGACTCAGATGCAGAGCTTAAGGGTTTAATTACTTGGTACAAGAGATGAGCTTGGTTTGGCAGGTGAAAGCACATGACAAACAGGCACAGGACAAAGGGAAACCCAGGCTATAAATACATGAGGAGGGGAAGCACAGGTGGGAACGATCAGGGATGATGAGGCAGACACAGGTGTGGGGAGCAGACACAGCAGGAAGGGGAAGGTCTGGAACGAGAGGTAGGTTAGACTTTCAAAACAAAACAGGAAACACCACACGAGACAACAGGAAGCTTGACGAGACATGACAGAACCCCCCCCTTAAGGACCGTCTCCTGACGGTCCAGGAGCCCCAGACCCAAAGAAATCCGTCAGGAGCGACCTGTCCACAATAAAGCGTTCTGGAATCCACTGTCGCTCCTCCGGACCGTATCCCTTCCAGTCCACCAGGAACTGGCGACCCCGGCCCCGCTTCCGGACAGCCAGAATCTTCTCCACTGTGTACACCGGACCACACCCCACCATTCTGGGCGGAGGGGGTGGCTCCGAGGGAGGCATCAGGGGACTGTCCACCACCGGCTTCACCTTGCTGACATGGAATGTGGGATGGACCCGGAGGGACCGGGGCAGCCGAAGGCGGACCGCTGCAGGGTTGATGACCTTGGAGACGGGAAACGGTCCCACGAACCTTGGAGCCAATTTCCGACTTGGAACGTGCAGATGGAGGTCCCTGGTCGAGAGCCAGACCTTTTGACCGGGACGGTAGGTGGGAGCGGGACGCCTCCGGCGGTCAGCGGCTGCCTTGACCCTGTCCTGTTGCCGAACCAGGACCTGCCGGGCAGCCTCCCAGACGCGACGGCAGCGGCGGACCAGGGCGTGGACCGACGGAACAGCAACCTCTGGTTCCAAGGCCGCAAACAGGGGAGGCTCGTAACCGAAGACACACTTGAAGGGCGAGATGCCGGTAGCCGAGGTGGGCAGGGTGTTGTGCGCATACTCAACCCAGATCAAGTGCCTGCTCCATGTTGAGGGGTTCTGAGAGACCAAGCACCGGAGGCCGGTTTCCAGCTGTTGATTGAGACGTTCAGTCTGGCCATTGGATTCGGGATGGTAACCCGAGGTCAAGCTGACCTTGGCACCGATGAGCCGGCAGAACTCCTTCCAGAACCTGGACACGAATTGAGGCCCCCGGTCTGACACAATGTCCTTCGGGAAACCGTGGTACCTCACAATTTGGTTCATGATGATGTCTGCCGTGCCTTTAGCTGAAGGCAGTCTAGGCAGGGCGATGAACCTGGCCATCTTAGAGAACCTGTCCACGACCGTAAGAACAGTGGTGTGACCACGTGAGACAGGAAGGCCGGTGACGAAGTCCATGGAGATGTCCGCCCACGGTCTGGAAGGTACAGGAAGAGGTTGTAGGAGCCCCATGCGACGACTGGTGGAAGACTTGTTCCTGGCACAGACTGAACAGGCAGAAATGTACTCCCGGACCTCCGGCTCCATGCGAGGCCACCAGAACCTCCGAGAGATGGCGTGCATGGTCCGCCTAACTCCCGGATGACAGGAAAGCAGTGAGGTGTGGGCCCAGTGGATCACCCTTGAGCGCATTGTCGGGGGTACAAATAGGCGATTCCTTGGGCAACCACTGGGCGTTTGCACCCCACTGTTAGCCTGCATTACCTCAGATTCTATCTGCCAAGACACCGCTCCAACCACACAAGTCAGTGGAAGAATAGGTTCAGGTTCTTTGGCAACAGGCGCGGGGTCGAACTGACGAGACAGGGCATCCGGCTTGACGTTCTTGGACCCCGGCCTGTAAGAGAGGGAAAAAGAAAAACGATCAAAAAAGAGTCGCCATCGGGCCTGGCGAGCATTAAGTCTCTTGGCAGTCCTGATATACTCAAGATTTCTATGATCGGTCCAGACAATGAAGGGGTGCTCCGCACCCTCCAGCCAGTGCCGCCACTCCTCCAGAGCCACCTTGACCGCCAACAGCTCACGGTTGCCGATGTCGTAGTTGCGTTCAGCCTGCGAGAGGCGCCGGGACAGGAACGCACAGGGATGGACCTTCCCATCCGGCTCCGACCGCTGTGATAGGACGGCCCCTAACCCTTCATTGGAGGCGTCAACCTCCACGATGAACTGACGGTGTGGGTCAGGCATAATGAGCAGTGGAGCTGATGTGAAGCGGCATTTCAGCGCCCGGAAAGCTGTCTCGGCCGCAGGCGTCCACCGGTACTGCACCCGTGGGGATGTGAGGGCATGGAGGGGTGCTGCAATGGAGCTAAAACCCCGGATAAAGCGTCTATAAAAGTTCGCAAAGCCTAGGAACTGCTGCAGCTTCTTACGGCTGTCAGGTGTCGGCCAGTCCTTGACTGCGCTGACCTTGGCAGGATCCATCTTAACTGCCCCTGCTGACACAACAAAACCTAGGAAGGCGACGGTGGAAACGTGGAACTCACTCTTTTCGGCTTTGACGTAAAGGTGGTTATCCAGAAGTCGCTGGAGGACTGCGGAGACATGGGAGACATGAGAGTCCAGGTCCGGGGAGTAAATCAAGATGTCATCCAAATAAACATACACAAAATGATCCAAAAAGTCCCTGAGGACATCATTGATCATGGCCTGGAAAACGGCGGGGGCGTTAGTGAGTCCAAAGGGCATGACCAGGTATTCATAGTGGCCTCTTGGTGTATTGAACCCTGTTTTCCACTCGTCCCCCTCTCTGATCCTGACCAAATGATAGGCGTTACGGAGGTCGAGCTTAGTAAACACCCTGGCCTGCTGGAGCTGGTCGAAAACAGAGGACATGAGCGGCAATGGATATCTGTTTTTGACGGTTATGTTGTTGAGCGCGCTGTAATCTATGCAGGGTCGGAGGGTCCCATCCTTCTTTCCGACAAAGAAGAACCCGGCTCCAGCTGCGGATGAGGAAGGACGAATGAGACCCGCTGCCAGAGATTCGTCAATGTATTTATTAAGCGCCTGGCGTTCTGAAGCTGAGATCGAATACAGGTGTCCTTTAGGAATGATGGATCCCGGAACCAGATCGATGGCGCAGTCGTAGGGGCGATGGGGTGGAAGGCTCAGAGCCCGGGATTTATTGAAGACCTCAGACAGATGATGGTAACAGGAGGGTATTGTGCTCAGGTCAGGGGCTTCTGGACCTGGAGCAGAACGAACAGGAACAGGGTTATTGTCCATAATGGTTAGTGTACCTGCAGCATGGGGAATTTTGTGTCCGTCACATCCTGGCCCCCACTCCAGTATTTTCCCGGTCGCCCAGTCCACCCGGGGATTGTGCTCGCACAGCCAAGGAAATCCCAGAACCAGCTTCCTAGAGGAGCCCTCAAACAGGTGGAAAGACATGATTTCTGAATGGTTTCCTATTGACAGTTTGAGGGGTTCTGAGACATGAGTGATATTAAAAAGACCCCTCCCATGGAGGCCCCGGGCCTGGATGGGTCTGTCCAGAGGCTGTGGCTTAAGACCTAAACCGACTGCCAGCTTCCAGTCCATTAGGCTGACATCAGCCCCGGAGTCAATGAGAGCTATGAGAGCCGTGGAGGAGCCGTGGTGGGTCACCACTAATGATGTGAGGCTCCGTGTGCATCCGTCCATAGCGGAGATCTGACTCACCGTTGCTGCTTTTTTCACGGGGCAGGAGAAAACAGGATGACCAATCTCCCCGCAGTAAAAGCACCGACCCTCCAGCAGGCGTCGCTGTCGTTCCTCCGCTGAAAGTCGAGTCCGTCCCACCTGCATGGGCTCTTCACAGCTGTCCGCTGCGACGGAGGGATGTGGGTCGGCTGCAGATCGACGAAGGTTTCGCCTTTCCGCGGATTCAGCCCCTCGAGAATACCCGCCTCCTGATGATCCGCTGCCGCGTCGGGAGACGAGTTCACGGAGTCGGTTATCCGTGCGGATGGCGAGAGCGATCAGAGCGTCAAGACCCTGAGGTAAGTCCAACGGAATGAGCTGCTCCTGAATGCGCGGAGCCAGCCCTTTCATGAAGACGTCATACAGCGCCACCGAGTTCCACCCGCTCTCAGCTGCTAGGGTGCGGAATCGGATGGCGTAATCGCAGACAGAGTCCCCACCTTGGCGTATGATGGTGAGCTCTCTGGCTTTATCCCGGCTGGTAGACACCGGGTCGAAAGTGTTCTGAAGCGCCTCCTGGAAGGCGATGAGAGATGAGCAGAGCGGGGAGCCACGAGCCCACTCAGCCATGGCCCATGCGCGAGCCCTTCCTGCTAGATGGGAAATCATGAAGGCGATCCTGGCTCTGTCAGAAACGAAGGCATGGGGAGAATGTTCATAATGTATAGAACAGTCAGTGAGGAAGGGCTTACACAGTCCCGGTTCTCCAGAGTAACGATCAGGAGGGGCGAGCTTGATTTCCTGGCTCCTGGCAGGCATGGAGGTAGGAGGAACTGGGATGGACGCAGAGGGTCCTGGAGGAGGGTTGGTCCAGGGTGAACTTGAACGGAGGTCTTGAACGTGGGTAGAGACCTGAACCATATGAGACGCCAGGGCCTTCTGGAAGTCCTCCTGTTGAGAAAGGCGGGCTTCCAGGCGTTGCAGGATAGATGTCAAACTACTGCTCTCTGCTGAGTCCATTCTGGCCTGTTTGTACTGACAAGGCAGAACACAGGACTGGACTCAGATGCAGAGCTTAAGGGTTTAATTACTTGGTACAAGAGATGAGCTTGGTTTGGCAGGTGAAAGCACATGACAAACAGGCACAGGACAAAGGGAAACCCAGGCTATAAATACATGAGGAGGGGAAGCACAGGTGGGAACGATCAGGGATGATGAGGCAGACACAGGTGTGGGGAGCAGACACAGCAGGAAGGGGAAGGTCTGGAACGAGAGGTAGGTTAGACTTTCAAAACAAAACAGGAAACACCACACGAGACAACAGGAAGCTTGACGAGACATGACAAATAACTTCCGCTACAGCACAAATATTGTGGAAAAAATATATAATTAGATAATGGTAGTAGAGCAAGAATGGCTATTCTAAGGAATGTAACAGAGGTCTATAGGCATTCGGCTTTTTGGGATCAGTTGGTACTTCCAATATCTAATGCGACTGGGTAGGGGTTGTTCAGTCCAGTTCTCAAATACAGTCAATGGTAATGTCATGCTCACTCAGTACAGTTCTCATATAAAGTTGATTGTTTTTAAGCAACCAAAGCTACCCACTAACTTGAACCAACAGCTGTAACTTCACCATGATACTTGTCTTTTTCCGTCCTGGACTTATTTATGATAAATATAACATAAATGATCAGTTCTCTGTTTTTTTCTGTGGCGACCTGAAGATGTGGTTCAGTGGATTCTGCCCTGAAAAGCTTATTGCTGTAATTTTATGTTTAAAAAATAAATCAGTGTGAAGGTCAAACTCCTTTTCTGGACTTTTTTCACTTTAGAATCCTCATAAGTAAAGCATTTCATTATGTCAATCAACCTAAAACACTTTGGCCTTGATAAGAGCAAATGTCACTAGATGGTGAGTTCTGTTGCCATGTCCTCCTCCGTCCTTCTGCTCAGATAGTAGCTCCAAAGTGTCCCCAGGCTCTTCAAGTCCTGACAGAGATTTATCTGTGTGTGCATGTGTGTGTGTGCCCGCTGAAGTTAACGCTGTCTTTCTCTAAAAGAACCCCTGGTCCCATGAGTAAGCACACTGACACACAAGTGAACCCTCATCATTCCCCTATCACGCACCCACAATCTAATATTTTTAAGGCATGAGTAACGAAAGCCTGAAGACGGGGAGATGACCTTGCTTCGAAACCTCAGCAGTCTTCTACAGAAAGTGTTTGTGTCCAAAAGCTACAACTGTCCTCCATTACACCCACCTTTCCTTTGCTTTTTGGGGTGTGCGGTCAACTTTGAGCTGAAACAGTTTTCTAAAAGTTTTGCAGTTAAATACTTTGAAAGAAAAACCCAATTAAGAGTTTAAACCCCACTCCGATCCTCTCTTGATCTGTTTTAAAAACATTCCCTCTGGTCCTTCTATTATAATTATGGTAATTTTAGCCAAAATAAAAAAAAAAGTATTTGTGTCATTTTCTAGAACATAGTTACAGCTGAGCAGCAGGAGTTTATCAGGAATTAATTTCCTAGTTTTAGGTGAGACGGTTGACATAGAGCAAATCCGCCCCCCTTCCTGTCACCAATTTGTTTACACTCTCTTCACTAGCTTACAGATCGTCACACCCCCAACCTAATATTACCGGTGCACCAAAAATTGTGAGCAATATTGGAGCTATCCAGCCGTACAGTTATGGGTCAGATACCAGTTCAGACAAAGAAAACATCATCTACAACTGGATGAATCAGAATGGAGCGGAGCAAGAACCTTGTGCTCTGCCAATTGGTTCTACATCACATCTGCAAGCTTTTCCAGATTACATGTTTGGTTCTGCTCGGATTCACAACAATTTGAATAAAAAATACTTAAAGAAATGCTTTTTTAGTGTAATGTTCTGAATATATGTTCTCAATCAGGAGAAAAATGCTTCGACATGTTAAAAAGACACCAAAAACAAGACTTGAATCAAAATGGGTCTTTAATGCACACTGGTGCTAAAAAGATTAATTAAAAAAAACAAAAACAAAAAAAAAAACACAAAAAATAAATAAAGCCTCTTTTTTCTATTCATAACCATAACTGCCTGTTAGAAATATTAGTTGTAAATCTGGGGCAAGGGTAATGGCTAGTTTAAGGAGCTTTTTTTAATAGCATTTAATTAGTGAATGTGTAAACAGTCTGTAAACTGTTAGATGTTCAAGTTGTGTAATCACTGCAATATGCCTATTTCAGTTAAAACTATGTATGGGTATAGTTTAGAGTGTTAATTTGATAGCTAATTTCTAAAGAAAAGTGTTTCTCAGGTTGAGATTAGAATAGGAGGTTAAACGAGTAATTCTTCCCATTTTAATCATATTTTCGGTACAATTGAATTTTGTCTCATCTTATTTTTGGTAAATAGTTAAAACATTTATCTCTTTTTAGAGTTAAAACAGAAGTAGTCCTTTAAACTTTTTTATGTGCTTGTAGTGGTTTTGTTTGTTTCATCCTAAAACACATTCTGTGGTAAAATGCCCTTTCTGTAACCAAACTTGCGGTCAAAATGTTTATCCTCCCATGCTAAGTTTTGATCTGATCTGTCCACAGGACATTTCTGCAGTTGCAAATCATGATCAATCTTTTTATTGGTAGTTTCTAACCATTGGGTTCCTCCTTGCTGTAAAGCATGATGGTGGAGAACTAGGTTAGTCAGGATAATGATGCTCTCCCACTCTGTAGTGTTGCTATAAGGGTTATTCATCCTTGAAACTTTTATGTTTTTTTAATTCACAGGATGTTCCTCCTCATGCATTCATATGAGTGACGTGTCTTTGAAAATGTCTACAGGTGTTTCTATAATTTGTTTTAGCCAGACAATTAGATGCTTTAGATAGCAAGAAGTCATTTTTTTCAAGTTCTAAAAATTATATACAGCATATCAAGTGGCAAGAGTCCAAAAAATGTAGGAATAGTTCTGCTACGTTTCAATGAAGACATAAACTTTGACATAGGAGAACTGTTTTGATTAGCACTTGAGGTAAGAAGAAAATTGTGTACATTTAAGATTAAGGTGAACTTTTTTTTTGCCAACAAATTCTTTTTTTGTTTTTGATAAAAAACAATGTTGAATCTAAAAAGAAAAAGAAACAGAGATGATGACTTATTCAACTGCTAGTCAGATCTAATTTATTTTCCTCTCAAGTCCTCTATCCTGACCGAGCTGAGTCACTCCAAAGTATTACTTAAAGTATTATAGCATCAGTTATAAATATCCTCCAGTGAACTAATGCCTCATCTTATTAGGACTCTGCTGCTTTTTCTTAGGATGTATTCAGACTGGACAGATTCGGTCCAGTTAAAGGGAACCAGAGTTCGATTCCCCCGATAATCTGGAACAAATTGTCAGTCTTAATACACCTGTCTGAATTACTAAAACACTATATAGTGCCGAACCATCCATTTTCCAAGCGGACCCCGGTCTGGGACCAGGAACTGCTCTCGGATCCATCTTTCAAGGTGGTCTTGGTTTGTTTCCATGAGCTTCGGTTCACTCTGAGAGTCTTGAAGCGAAATGTCGAACCGGTGCACTTCTAACTCCAGGTTTTTCCTTTAAATCTCTATTCTAATTTATGGCATCAAATAATTCCAGCTGGCCACAAACCGCGATTATTATGTTTTCCTGCATTTCAATGGTGGGTACTTCCATGGTTTATAAAAAAAAGTATGCTAATCATTCGTCACTACCAAATCCCAGTCAATAATTGGTCAATGTTCAATTGGTTTAACTTACGTGTGTTCAATAGCCCTGCATTTTTATGTAGAGCTTGACAACAGATGGAAAAACTTATTTAGCAATGATTGACTGCGAGAGTTTTGAATGCGGAAGCCCAAAATGTGCATATACATGCAGTTATATAGACTTTTCATTCAAAGTTGTCACTTGAACACGTGTTGCAGAGGCTACATCTGTAGCATCAGTTGTTTTAGGTAACATGCTGTACCTTTGCTGTCTCCATTTTAGTTATGTTAAAAACAATAAAATAAACACATCATTAAGTAAAGCTGTCAACTGCCACTGCCTTTGTGCAGGTTCATGTTGCACTTACTTGACCAATGACTGCAGGAGCCAAGTTTTTACTCTTAATTTGTGCGGCTGTCGTCCTGTCAACAAAGACTGATGTGCTGAAGTGTGGCGATCTAAATGCTTATCCACGTTTGTTTCAATTGCTGTTGTTGCGGCACTAATGGGCTAATGAACTGAATGACTCGCTTTGTCAGGGCTGAGTGTTTTATGTAAAATCATTATGATTTATTTCACTCCATTTTGTTTCCCTTTCAAAAAAGAATCTACCATATTTTTTTTTCTTCTTGGCGGTGCACCTGGAGTCTAATGGTGGTGGTGTTCCTCTCCACTCTCAGCTGGCCTAATCAATCCTTGCTTTCGTGATGTGCTCTCGAGCAGAATGAGCAAAGACATCCTTAAGTAGATATCATTGATTAAGAACTGGGGAGACTCAAATGTATGCAACCTCACTGCTTGTGGTGGGCTGCACACTTTCTGATTCACTCCTTTACTTTCATTCCTCCAGATCAGTCCAATCGTCTCTCTAATCACTCGCTGCAGTTTGGCAATGTACTGACTTGACCTCAACGTATCAAAAACATGGTAGACAGAAATGCTGCAGTCTTATGTAGGATCCAAACTGTAAAAAGTGTTCTTACTTTTGTTGTTCTCTCCTTTACAAGGTGATGTCCGTAGTCGTCATGTTTTAAAGTATTCAAACAGCTTAGTTTTGTGTGTTTCTACAAAACTGCACTCAGAAACCAAAATGCATTTTCACTTAGTTTTTCGTTTTATTGAATAATTTAGGTATCACTTTTTTTTGTTATAAAATTCATTTTGAGTTTTAATTAGCTAGAACCAGCAAAAAGGGCTGTCTAATCACTTGTGCTGTAGTCATCAGTGTCTCTCATCTCATTGAAAATCATCTACAGCTACAAACGATTGTCAACCCCTGCTGCTTTTATAAACATGAACCCATTCTTTTCTGCTGACAATTCCACTTTTTGTTTGCCAGTTAGCATGTTATATCCAACAGTCCTTCAGTGTTTCCACATTGATCAATTCAAAGTAGTTCCATAAATATTCTGGTAGTATTCTTTTAATAAGATAAAAGTTTGGATTTTCTTTTTTGTTTTTGTGGCCTTCAAGGCTCACAGTCGCCAACACTCATAGCATCTACAGTGCTTCCCGATGTGTGTGTGAAAAAAAAAAAAAACCAGTGACACCGTGCGCTGTCTATATTTAAGGCTTGATCAAAATTTAGCTAAAAATTGTGTACTGATCTCCCTGGCTTAAAAATAAGTCATATATTTGTCAAAATACTATCACATGGCATAGGAGTAACATTCTTCAATCCCAATCAGTTTGCCATTTACAATGACCCTGGAATTTGGACCCAATTTTAAAGAAAGAATTGGACAAAGAAACACAAAAGTTGGCAAACCTTCATCATTAAAAGCATGGAAAATAAATATTTTCTAAGAGCCTGCCACTACTTTAAAAGTCTTGGACCTAAATTCAACTTCAACATTTTGCTATTCCATTTGACTGAAACCATATTATTACTTCTGTGACCTTGATAGTAGCTCACTGTTTATGTTGGAGAGCGGTGTGATTATGCACTGTTATTGAAGGTAAGAGACATTTAATGTTGCATATAGTAGGGGTTCAAGTATTTTGAAATTTAACCCAAAAGCCTGCAAACCAAACCTAAAGAAGCAAATGAAGAGATGATAAATAGACAACAATGGAAGTGTAGCAATGGGACACAGAGCTTTTGTGTCTTTTGCCACATCCTTTCCCCAGCCTCCAATGACATACTAAAGCCAACAGAGGCCAAGAGGTCAGCCTCGTATTTCTATCATTGATGTTAAAAAGAGTCAACCCAGAGGACAGCTGGTCAGGCTAAGTGGAAATTGACATCACAGATGAACTAACATTTAGCTTTTGGAACGGTCCGCCTGAAATGGCATTTAGTGACATTTGCTTCACCACACTGATGCATTTAGAGAGTTGGAGAGGCTAAGAAGAAAGTTTAAAAAAAAGGCATACAAGGAAGGAAAATTATGGATTGACGACTCTCAAGGGACCTATAAGCAGGCTGATCTCCTGACAGAAAACGGACAGTTATTGGCATTAAAAGAAGCGGTGACATGACACTTATTTTTAACTTCTCTTAGACACATGATGTACATTTTAATGGATCTCTTTGGGAAGCGAAATATAATTCCTTTTTTAATGTGACTTCACTTGACAGCATAAAAGTGTAAACCAGCTATGGTTATCTTTAGAGATAAATATAATTTACTTGAGTCTGAAATCTCTTTTTCATTTCAAATAGTAGTGAAAGTCTTACTACCCCTAATAGATGTGCCTGTTTAAATGTGCATGACAGAAACAAGAATAAGGTATACAAGAATATCCATTTACTTTTGTTGAAGAAGTGAAAGGCACAGAAGAACCAGGTCATCAAGATACGATATGAGCAAGCTCATGGTCACAAATGTTTTCTGTTCTGTATGCTTCAAATCAATATTTTTGTGCCTAGCTGTTAGCTAGTAAAAAAATAAATATATATATATAAATATATATATATATATCTAGGTTGCACTTTCATCTGTTTTCTCTCATCTGACCTTTAGAACAGAAGGCATCATGCTTGAGAAAACACTTAACAAATCAATCAGGACAGCACTTTTCATTAACCCCTTGTTCAGCACTGCATTTTATTTTTGCTTTTGCAATCGCTTCTGTCTATTTTTTTTTTTTTTAGATATTCTTTGTGTGCAGCTTAGAAAAACAGAAACTGCAGTTTGAAGAAGAACGATTTCCAAAGAAAAGTGTAGAGACATGCGAACAAAAGGCCCTAAGGTAGATGTTTGAGACTGCCATACAGCGTATAGACTTTAAATTGACATTGGTCTATGATGTGCGGTTAAAAGGGCTTTCCCTTTATCTGGAGGCAATTTACAAAATCTCAGTGCTTCTTTTTTTAGGAATTGAGGCCCCTTTATGAGGTCAGAACAGCCATCTGTATTCTAGTGTATCTCAGACATTCAGTGAAGGAGCAGTAAAAGCTCAAGGGAGATTTGTCAATTTCTTCAATAGAGAGATTTGCCAACTATTGACTACGGATAGCAGTGCACTGTATGCTATCACTTTTGTTAGTACACTTAATAATCAAACTAAAGGAGTATCAGATATCTGATACCAAAATATGTATTTTAGGTTTAAACTTTAACTCTTGAATTAATTCAATTACTCAAAAATATCCTACGAATTTTTTTCTTAATAAGACAAAGACAACAAAAAGTCTTACATGTTTTTTTATATACAGTTTATATATATTTGACCGCTATAACATGAATAGGAAAAACATAAAATATGAACAGGTAATTTTGCTAATTAGTCTTGCCCAAAGACACTTGAGTGTAAATTGGTGGGAAGAGCAGGAACTGCACCTTCATTTCCAAGGTCAGAGCTCGACCACTCTCAGTCTGCACCAATGTCTCTTTGTAACCTCTTTTCCACAAACGCCTTCTTTGTTAACGTCCTATTGGAAAAATAATTTACTTCTTGAATAAAACTATTTCCAAACATAGAAATTATTTTAGCAAAACATTGATGTTTCTCTTTTTCTTAGTAGTGAAGTTTCTGAAGGATATAGGACAGGACAGAACAGAACAGGACTGGACAGGACAGCACAGGACAGGACAGGACAGGACAGGACAAGACAGGCACATACAGGAACAGGACAGACAGAACAGAACAGACATGAAGGACAGGACAAGACAGCACAGGACAGGACAGGACAGGACAGGACAAGACAGCACAGGACAGGACAGGACAGGATAGGACAGAACAGGACAGGACAAGACAGCACAGGATGGGACAGGACAGGACAGGATAGGACAGGATAGGATTTGGTCAGACATTTACCATGATACGGATGGTAAAGACTAAGCAAATAGAAAATAAGACATAATGAGTGCATAATTCGCTCAATAAAAACAATAAACATTTGATTTGCCGTCAGACAAAAAGTGCATTATTTAAAAAAAAGGATAAACATATGATATATGTTAAAAATATTAAAATCTGATTTAAAAAAAAAAGTCAATTTAAACAAAAACATCACGTGACCACATTACAATAAGTTATAATAAAATTCATCATTATATAGTTTCAGCAGGTCAAAGAACCAAGACAAAGATCTTTTTTTAGTCATTAACTGTTTTTGTTTGTTTGTTTTGGGGAATTTATCTGTGTTTTTCATTTGGCTTCTAGTGCTTTCTTAATAGAACCAGTCTGACCGCTATAAGACTTTCATTTGTTAAATTAAAATTTGTTAAATAAAACTGAACTCCAGGAATGTGGTAATAACAGGTAATTTGTGATTTTTGCTGAAAGTGAAATTCAAATGAGGCCAAGCGGCTTTGACAGCTCTTTTTAATCATTAGTTTATTTATTTATTATTGTTTTTTTAGATCTTTTGACACTTTTCTCTAATATTAGAGAATCCCTTTCAACATTACTTTATTCACATTTTCAAAAATTTCTTTAATTTGTCTCTGTATTATTTTAGCTTGAAGAGAGCAAAGAATAGATAATTTGGGGGGTTTATGATCTCACCAGAATAAATTAAAGATGTCATAGGGATTGCTGAAGTGTCCATTAGAGTACTTTGGATAATTCCTCACACCTGTTTGCTCTCGTGAAAGCGCCGGTTTCAGGTCTCCATTATGAGTTTATCTCTGGCTGACAGAGCTTGTAGTGCCACTCTGCTATGCACAGATTCATTGCAGGAGAACAAATTAGGTCTGACAAGAGCACAGAGAGCTTCCCTAAATAACGCATCTTTTTCCAGCGCTGGCTAAATTATCAGCAATGACAAATATACCTGTGCGGCACATAAGGGGGCTTTTTTTAAGTGACGAAAACTGTTTAGAGGTTTGGTTCAGGTTCATTTACAAGGATATTATATGTCATATTGGAGCCCTAGTTAGCGGACATATTCAATTTTTTGCCACCAGAATTTCTTTTTTCTCTTTGACAGGGAGACGTTTTATTTATTAGAACTGTAAAAGTGATGTCCATTCATTGACTCCTGAGGTTTCTCTGATGTACCATCTCATCTTTGTAACACTTTTGATTAAGGATATATTAGACTGGGCAGATTCGTCTCAGGGAGGAAATGTGGAGATGCAAAATCACACAGGACTCCTTCAGCTGATTTGAAGTTGATGTATTTACAGTGAACAAACAACAAAATAATTGACAGAGACAATATGTACAATGCGAAATAACCATATATATATTTTTTTTCTTTTAGTCCAGTGTCCAACAAGTTCACCCTTTTTGGGTGCTTCAGAAAGAGTCTTTGGAGTCAGATGAATTAGCTCCAATGATTGGTGCTTGAGCAATGCCAGTAAAGTTATTGTTGAGGGTTCATGTGATTGTATCCTACAGCGTTAGTAGGGACAGTTGGCTTTTGGTCCAGGTGGGCTCTGTTAGCTCACCATCAGCAGATGGGAAGAGGATTCCTCCCGATGAAAAAACCTTGCCAGTTGCAGCGTGAGAGAAACGAAAGTTGAAAGCTGAATTAGAAGACTGTCTGACGCAGGGCGTTGTGTAGCAAGGATATTGCTGATAACTCCCGAATGTATGCCTCCTGTCAACCATCCTCGCCACTTATTTATAACTCAATGAACACAGAAGTTGCGTGTGTTGTCACGTTCGGAAGTCTCGCGAAAGTTCCCGAAATCGCGTGTGCTTTAAATGGACAGGGCCAGGAAAACATGTGGGCTACATCTTGCTTCATAAAAGTCCACCTGGTCGCCTTTTTTCTCTGCTCTTATCTCAAATTTATTTGACCTTTTGTGTTTTAAGTGTGATAAAAAAGGTTTTTCTTTACATTGTTTTTCTTTTAACTTTACACATATTTAAGTCCACACAATGCCTCACAGAATTTTTCTGTGTTTTATAAGAAAAAACAGTGCCTGTATTTACAGTTTCCATTATACTGGGACAGATTATTGGGAATATGGACTGAAACTCTGCATAAAATAAATTACCCAGAGAGCAGACCCAGTTTGCTCCATTGCATAGCCTGTTGGTGAGCTGTGAAGAGAAAATAAGTATCCTGCTCTGTGGGATTCAGCCTGACAACTATGTGCAAACGGAGTGAATCACTTCAAGTATACCCCGGGTAGCAGCTCCTTCCTTCTCTATCCCACAGTGACACTCAGCATCTGTCTGCAAGCAATCCATAATCATAAATCTGACTACATCTCATGTGGGCGGAAAGAGGGAGGCACATCCCTGCCAACACAGGGCCAATATCACCGTTCACTGGTCAAGCATACTGCGAACATCCATGAGTTCGGAATTACAACAGCTCACAGTGGATATCATTACTTTACCCTTTTTTTCTTCCACCTTTACAGAGTAAAATTCCACATTTTGTTGGACAAATGTTTTTTTTCCTGCTAATATGTTGGGCTAATTTTAAGTAAAAATAGTCTATTTTGAGAAAAAGCCACTATATGCCTTAAAACATCTTGACAATGAACCAGTGCAAACAGCAAAAACGACATCCATCAAGTAATACATCTTTGTGTATGTAGATTTTCTGCAAGAAAACCTCTGTGCCGCTGATGTCTGCTTCGAAAATAGGATGGTGACAGCCAAAATGCCTGTCTTCAATTTCCAAATCTGTAATCCATCAACCAGATGACAGTTTTTGTTTTTTTTTCACGCCTTTCATAATCTACGGCTGTCCTTCGCAGCCACAAATCTTGAAATTGCAGCCAAGAGGCTATCTTCTAAGAATAAAGTTCTCAATAATGTTCTTGCAAAGCCCTTCTTGCTACTTGCAAGAACAAACTGAACTTGGGGAGGAGCTACCGAAAGACGTAACGTGGTCTAATTAGTCAAAAAAGAGTGACTTTTCTGTTGGAAAAGACTCAATACTTTGATTAAAGTATATCCTCACAATAAAGATCTCAAATAAAACTGTTATAACTGTACCTAAATTACAATTACTGATTTGTAACCATTCTCTCAAAAGAAACCTCATCAGTTTGTACCACCGGTTGGATGTTTGTCTAGCCTTTTCTGTAAGAACATGAACAGAGCACATGGTTTGAGCTTTTTCACTGATTTAAACTCAAGTGATTGAAGCTGATTTATTTGCCTTTTGACCCTCACTGTTTTGGTTAGCCAATACCTTATCAAAGCCCGGTCCTTTCAAACAATCAGGGACAGCAGTTTTATACACATGCCTATATGGCTGATCTAGAGTTGACGATTGCACAGCTTAGCACAATCCAAAAACCCCAAACTTTGTTCAAGCCTGTTTGACAGCACAGAAGAGCTATGTTGGAGGACTGAAATCCAATGCTGTTTGGTAACATAGCAATACGCAAAGTGGAAAAAAATAGCTAGAAGTAATTAAACAAATAGGTAGTGTAGATGCTGCTTTGGTTTACCATTTTTAGGCCTCACTGTGCCTTCATTATCCTTTTTTTTGGCTCACCCCCTCACACTTTTTTATACCTTGCTAGTTTGCACAAGATCACAAAAGACAAATTCCTCGTAGATGCGCTGTACTTGGAGAAAAGCGGCTTTGTGCAGCTATGCAACACTTTACATTAGTAACATGTTCATTTCGGTGCAGAGCTAACATGAAAAGCCATATCAGAATCAGCTGATCCATGTTGATCGCATGAACATCAAAGAGCATGTCATATATTTTCAAAATAAATTTATCATAACTAAAGTCAATTTAGGATTTTAGACTAGTTAAAAGATTAGCTTACACTTTTATGAATGGAAATGGAACTCCTTCAACAATTCATGAAAACTGACTTTGAATGAGCAAAGTCCTTATGAAATAATGCTAATACTTTTTTTATTTCTTTTCTAAAGGGCTTAACATACCAGGCACACAAGTGAATAAATGAAGAAAAAAATATAGTATCATATTACAAACTGGATTTGTCACTGGAAAGAAAATGCAAAAGAAATATTAACCACTAGTCAAACTGAGAAAGGTTGTCTTGTTAGAAAGCACTTCATATTCTTGGAGGTATGACACTATGAATGTATCAAATACTGTTTTAAGCATTGGATGGGGTCAACCTAATCAATTATTCTTGTCACGTCAGACAGGTCATACTATGTTTTAGCAGCATCCCAGAAGCAGCACTGTGCACTCCAACTCTGAAAATGTATGCTATTTTGCTGCGCTTCTGTAAAAATATTCTCAATTTCTGTTTAAAATAAAGACCAAACAAACTGGCAATCTTGCATGAGCAGGTAGAGAATACAATTTATGACCCAAAAGAAGCACTTCTCTGAGGAAGGCCAAAACTATGCCCAGCATGTTTGGGTTTAACTGGTTATACAAGTGGAAAAATCTGCAACAGTAAGAACATGTTACTGCGAGGAGGACCGATTGTGGAACTTTAAACTTTTCTTGTCTTAGCTGCTCAGCTGTTCTTTCCCTACAACATATTCAGTAGCATGCTTGGCTGATTTATCTTACCCTGCCTTCAGTCACAGAGTCATTTCAGGTGCCTTGAATAATTTTCACATTTTTCTTAAAGACTATTTGATAATGGTGTTTTTAACACATTCTTGTGGCATTTTACTGTTGATGGAGGGTATTTATAAGGAAAATTAAGCTCAAAATTGTTTTTTTCTGAGTATTTATTTATTCAAATCAGTGTGAATCAGAAGCAGGCTCAAAATCACTGTTGGAAAAAGCTTGTAGCAGTGATAATAAGTAACAATCGGCAGGCCACAAGCTCCCTGCTCTGCTCCATTCCAATGCATCTGCTTGCAGACAAATAGATCCAATTATATCTTTGCTTTCCTTATCTGAGCTGACATCTGGCTCAAAAATGTATGACTCCATAACTTAAATATTGCTCACCATTTTTGCTGCACCGAAATATTTTCGGTTGGTGCTGTGAGGGGCTGTAAATTAGATGAGTGATGGGGAGTGGTGGACGGTTTACTCCAAGCCAACAGAGAGACGAGACTGTTGTTGTGATTTTGGGCTATACAAATAAAATTGAATTGAATTGAATTGAACAGTCCCACTCACAACTCAAAGCTGAATTTCTAAAAAACTACTGTGCAGTGGATGGCTCTGCCGAAACTTTGCCAGAGAAAACAGTGCAGTTTTAAAACAAAACAGCTTTTTTATTCAGGCTAAAAACACTAGAATCCCAATTAAAAGGTCATTGAGAACCCTGTCATCTTCATCTTCTAAACCTGCTTTTTCCCTTTCGGGGTCATGGAGCTGCCGGAGACCCACGGGGCAAAGGCAGGGGACATCCTGGAAAGGTCGCCAGTCTGTCGCAGGACCACAATCACACACCCATGCACACTATAGGAACAATTTACCTAACCTATAAAGCATGTTTTGGGTAGGAAAATGCTGGAGTTCCCAGAGAACACCCACGCATGCACGGGGAGAACATGTAAACTCCACACAGAAAGGTGCCCTATTGGTGTTCAGGTCCCCCAGCCGGGACTTGAACTGGGGGCCTTCCTGCTGTGAGGCGGCCATCCTTTCAGAATAGATAAAAGATGATTGGAGAGGCTCTTTAAGGAAACTCAAAGGTTTAGGGTGTTACCAACTATCAAGTAAATTGTGAGTCAAATAAATAATCCAATAGTTTACACTTATAGGGACAAATATTGTGCTACGTCTGTGTGTGTGGTACCAACTGGCGACCAGTCCAGGCTGTACTTTACTTTCACCCAAGATGGATGGATGTGGGACAGTACATTTTAATCCTGAAAAATATGCATTTTATTCCAATTTTGTTTTATTTGAAATACAAATTGCTAAATATTTCATAGTTATGTGTATGGGGCAGCAAAAGTATGATCTGGTTAACTTCAGTTGCTTGTTTTTACACCAATTTGACATCCAGCTTTTTGTTATAATGACATGTTTTCGCCATTGAAAAATACTGTATATATATAACAACTTAATAGGGGTCAAACTGATTGTTGAGAGATGGCATTGTCTCTCATGATCCATCAAAATCACTGTCTTCTATGTTCAGTATTTGGAATACATTAAAAAGTCACTGACAACAAAGCACAAAAATTCATATTTGATATTTATATGAAGGCTTTTAGAAACCCAGTCAAGTATTCCAAGTCTTTATGATCAAATTCTCATTTAAGGAACTGTCTTTTAGAATTTATCACAATTTTGCTTTTCTTGGTATGTAGAATATGGAAAATATGGCAAATTCTAACCTGGGGCCTGTGAAAGAGGAAGCTAGTTAACCGTAAGAAAAGTCCTGACAAGTCCTCCCAAAGGGTGCTGCTTTTTGGAGGGAAGCTAATGTTAGGCGACAGCTTTTGGATTCATGCAGAGTTCAAAAAAGGTTTCAGAGAAAAGCATCACTAAACATCTGCTTCAGAGAAAAAGAGGAACTCATTACTAGTCATCAGATCTTCATGTGTATGAAAGAGAATTCTGAAGATTCCAACAATTCTCTGACAAGTGTGATTGGTTGGAGAGCTCCAATATGAAGAAGGAACATATGATGGAATAGCAGAAACTCAAGGATGGGTTTGGAATGTATAAAGTCCAGTTAGATTGTTTTTTTTCAGGTTTTAGTCTACTTATTTTCCATGGTAACTGGGAAAAATTTTGATAATTCCAGGACATAGGCAAATTTGGCCATCTTTATTGATAATCATAAAACTATTGACATTCTGCAAGTAAAGACAACAAACCCTGTAGGGATTGCCGCTGTAAACAAATATTGCTTATTGCTCATTCAGTGTTAGGATTGTATAGATATTTTTTTTTTCAGGTTAAGACTGTCAACTGATTCTGACTTAACACACCTAAATGTTATGTAAATGAAACTAAACAAGCTTTTAACTTATTTCAGCTTCAAATATTTGAAGAAATCACAAAAAGGTTTTGCTATGTTCACACCAAAGATAATTCATGCAGAGAATTTGTATCCTCCGCCTCTATATTCACCCAGATCAAATTTTCTGCTTGATGCTTGTCCACAATTGTCTTAATAAACCTGTTGCTACCACCACATGTGGGAGGAGCTTCCATTAACAGTTTGTATCCTTATCGCTACATAGAAGTCACAAATGTTGTTAAAAGATCAGTTTTTTTTTTCTTTAAAGAGCTCTGAAAATGGGTGAGTTACACGTCTCCATGTCTGGCTTGATGAGATCAGTGAAGTCCACCATTTACTGCAGGAGTTGCATCTGAATGGCGGCCGCTTCCAGCAGTACTTTCATCTCTCTGTGACACAGTTTGACAAATTGCTGCCCCACAATAGTCGGAGGAAGGATAACATTAAAATTAAAAATACATTTAGAAGACTTTTTTTGTTGTTGCTGTCTCTGTGGAAAAAAAAAAAAAATCTAAAGTTCAGGAAGAGAACAAACAACAACGATAAGCTTCTCCACCATATTGCTTTTGGACTTCAGCCACTGTTCACATCAGCACATCAGGGCCAAAGCTGAGTCACTGATTGGTTGGTGCAATGTGAAGCTTTGCCAAAGTCTGGAAACATTCCAATGGAGAATTATGTCACACTGGATTCTCAAGACGCGGTGCAGGACATCTGATTATGTCTGTACATTGACTTAACATTTAAGTGGACACCCCTGCTGCTCGAATCACATTTGGTTTTTGTATCAATACTGTCCAATGAACAGCTAAAGTTGTCTTTCAAGGAAGAAAGTCATGAAAACAGGCAGGGGACATTAGGCTGGACCATGAAAATGTAAATTATATAAAAAATAAGAAGAAGGAAATTCAGAATAAAAGCATTCTAGGCAACAACAAAGAGAATCAGCTAAAACAGGTTAAGGTGTGACCATTAACCCTTCATTTTTTGCCTTTAATAAGTAATATGTTCTTCTCTTTTGACTTTTTCAGCTTTAATGGAGTTTATATTCAGTCTTCTGCATTTGGGGCCTCAAAATATTGCGTAACATTAAACTAAAGGCACGTTGCTAATCTTAGCATTCCAAATGGAAATGAATACATTTGTCAGAACCAACACCATATATTCTTCAAATGACACATGTTTTTAAATATTTAACAGATAAGATTTGTTATCAAAATCCTATATCACTTGAGTTTATCTTATACAAAAAAACATGTCAGTCAGATTTAGAGTGGAGTCAGCTCTTTTTTGAGGGTTTCTAAAGTGGTAATATAAATGCTCAGCATTTTTTTTTCCTTCTTCTTTTGACTCAAATCACCTAGACATATTTCTGCTTTTAGCTCAGTTAGACAGTTCTTTTATTTTTCCCATTAAAAAATACCTATTTGGAAGTGCAGCTCTGTTTCTCAACAGGGTGGGTGTCCTGCTGTGCTTTTCACTAATAAAGTCTTCTTTAAAAACAGACAAATATGTTGGAGTCTCAGTTTGAATAATTCAAGCAGCCTTCAGGAATAAATCTGACTATTTATTTTTGACTGATTAAGTGATCAACCAAATACAAATACATCAAAACAAATTATAAATGAGGCGTAGTTGTGCTCACGGACAGATATGTAATTCTTCTCCTGGTGCAAGAACAAGCTAACCTGAATCAATCTGAGTCAGTAGGAGGTCTATTTAGGTTTCAGTGTAAAACAACTTCCTGCTAGGGTGACCTCGTAAAAGAAAAACCTGCATAAAGAAAGAAAAGCATGGTATGGAAGTGGGATTTTGTCTGAAAATGTACAGTGTTTTGACTGGCTTTTAGTCTCAGAGCTAAACCGCTATAAATCGACTGTCCAGAACTAAAACGAGGTCAAAGCAAAGATGGGCAAGCAAACGGAGTATAAGCAAATAAACAAAAAAGCTATCTGTTGTTGTTTTTATATTTTTATTTTTTTTGCTGGCCTCATTGTAATGTAAAAAGTGTGGGGGCAAACGGACCATGATTCATTACTCCAACCTCTGACAAAAAGGGGACCAAGCAATGGCACAAAACATGGAAGAGTTTATTCAAAGTACTGTAGATGAAGACACGGTTCAGAGAAATATATTTGTAACGTGCAGTATGGATTCAAGTTTGAGATCTGTGGCTTTTCACTGTTCATAACATTCATAAGATTTAAGCTGGTGATGCGGAAATTGTGGTTTTTGTGTGCTGTTTTTGAGCCTTGACGTGAGTTCACGTGACCACAGTGACTGGTTGCTTCACTTGTAGCACACAGCGTTCCAATAATTTATGATTCATAACAAACACGTGGAATCTGTCAGAAGCGAGGCCCTTTTTCCATCTTTCCACAGATGCAGGTAATGTAATTGATACGGCACAAAAAAAACATAAAGTGCATCGTGGCAAAGGATGAAATGAAAAACAATCACAGAGTCTGAGCTGTCTGTAGAAAAACAAACCTGCATGACGGGAAATAGCCTCAGGCCAGATTTTTGGAGCATGTTAATGGAAAGTGTTACTCTACCAGGATAAAAAATATTAGAAATGCTTTATTATTGTATTGTTTATCTTCTAAACAGATTTTAGCCATAAATATGTTTTCCTTGACCCTGTCTAACCTCATCTTAGTCACATATAGAAACCTGGTTGGTAGTCATTTTAAATTCCTCAAACAATCAAACAATTTCCATCTGTCTAAAAGACTGTCCAAGAAACATCCAGAGTTTGCAAATAAAATCTCTGTAAAAAAAAAAAAAAAAAGTAGATTTATTTACCCTTTTCTTTTACAACTAACCCTAAGACCTCAGTCACAACTGCTGTTACGGATGGATACAGGATGTTTGCGGACACAAGATGGGCAAACCTTTACAAGGCACGCAGGTGGGCAAGGAAGTAGCAAGGTCGTAGACAAATTTGTACACCCGCTGAGCAAAAATGTTAGTGCAAATTTTTCTACCGTCATGCTGCGGGCAACAGCGGACACACAGTCTACAACAAGGGTAGGTAAGGGGGAAATAGGTGAGACACAGTCATAAGGTTTGTTCTTTTTTTTTATGACTTGCAGTTTCCTAGAAACTCCTGCTGCCACCTGAAGGGACGTCCTGAAAATGGAACGTACCATTTAATGCCTGTGGTATGTGTACTGTGAGGTATATTTAAGGACAATGGAAGTTACACGCACTTATGATGCACAGGAGATGCTGTCAGCAGTGCCTGATTTACAATCTTTGTTCCAGTTTACTCCAATGAGATTCACTTGGATAATAGGGCTCTGTTCCTGTTTGTCCACTGCAAACTCTTCCAACCACTCCATCATCATGCTTTTTTCACTCGGAGGCTGAGCAAAATGCATAGAAAATGACATCAACCTCAACTTTTTCTTCAAAGTTTGGAAGTTTCCATTTCACATGTTCACACTTGGCTCAGTGCTTCCAGGAGATAACGTTCTTCCAGCATCTGTCAATTTCAGACTATCTGATGGTTCCTCAAAGAAACTTAATTCAATACCGAACACATACTCTTTGCTGTAGAATTTTCTTTTTAATGTATAGACGGAGTAATTTGAAGTATAAAAACAGTTCTATTGAAACTCATTTCACAGGAATCTTGCTGTGTGACTTTTTTTTCTGTTTGAAACATCTTAACTGTGACATGAAAGGTGAAAAAATGAGGCAAACTAGGAAAAAAAAAACTTCTTAGAATGAGAACTAAAAAGATTCTACTAGGTAGTACCTATGATGGAAAAGGGAAAAATCAAGGTGAGATGAAAGAAGGTGCTGAAAAAAAAGAAAAAGCTGACAAAGAAATATTTAGCCTGAATGAAATTTTGAACTTCATTTTTGCATTCTATTGTCAGACTGCAAAAAGTCACTGAGTCCTTCAGCAGGGGGACATTTGAGAATAGAGCCTGCATGGCTGGGTGGTTGATTTAGTCTGATTGAATCATCTTTGTGCAGTGACTATGAAGCATGTCCCAATACTTTGGTCCATATGGCAAGTATTATAAGAACACCTGGTTGAAAACTAACACAGATCGCAAAAAACGTACTGCGAAAAAACTAAAAACCAAATCATCAGATTGCAATGAAAAGAACACTGTCCTTGACTTTGTTACCATGTAGGACATCTTTTTATGTGCTTTTGATATGAAAAGAAGCAGAATTATGAATTAGAGAGAAAAACAACCCAAAAGTCTGTTGGAAAATATGTTTGATATGGTGCTGTGGTGTTTAATAACGTTATGATTTGAGGTTAAAGGTAGATGATCTTTATGAATCTTTCAATAGCAGCTTGGCACAGTACAGGCCACTTATATAAACATTTATACTTTTTTTTCAGAGGTATCTACAATGATTGACCTGTTGCTTCTCTGTAGGTGGTGCTGTCTTCTCTCCCTTTGTCATTAAAAATCTTAGAAAAAAAAAAAGAGTTCATATCACCCAATTGTTTTTGTTGTTGTTAATTTATGATTATTTTTTAATAAAAAAGAAAAAAAAACCTTTAGTAAAAATGCTATTCTCTTTTAGCCTCTGTGGCACACTTCTCCTATTGTTACCATGCTATTTATCATTTCATGAGTCCTGAGCTAGCTTCTTTAGGGAACCTTTTTTTAATGAATCAACCACCAGGTTTTTGTCTAACAAGTCATCACCTAATGATTTTGAGGTTTATTAACCGTGAATTGCAAAGATGAACTAAAACCTTTATTATAGCAATAATCTTCATATTTATTTAATAGAAACATCAACATATTTATGAGATGAACCTTCTGTCACCTTGCGCCTATACAAGGCAGCATACCAGAACAGAAGAAGCAGTTATTAATGTGAAGGTGGACTATTATGACACATGTACAGCAGATACTGTCAACCGCCCTAAAGGAGGATCAGCCCGGTGGAAATGTCTGCATAAACTGCAGACTGGAAATGTTGCGTGGGCGTGTTCTGAGTTTTAATTAATGCTGGCAGTCATTTGGTCAAAGCGGGTGTCACATTTTCCAAATGGTGGTGACACCATGAAGCAAGTCAGAGAAACATTATACAGTATGCTTTTCATCTGGTTTGGTACCGGTATTTTTCTTTTTTAGATGCATTTAAGACAAAACAAGACATTAAAACACGGCAGTTTGACAGGAAATGAGTAAAGCTGCACAGCACAATAAAAGTGATACTCCACAATTAAAAATTTTAGTTTTTCTTATACATTTTTAAAACTGAGTAGAGACTATACTTTAGAAGTTTACCGAATTAAAACACACTTTCAAACTTAGACAGAGTTCAGTATTTTAGGTACCTTGCAAAGCCTCGCAAAGTAGAAATGTTTAATTGAATGATAAATTAGTACTTCTGTTGATTCAACAAAGCACAGTGCAATACAAGATCTATTTTAATACTGTGTCAGCAAAGAAGTATTTTTGCCTTTATAAAAAATACTGTACAAACATCTAGAAATAAAGATCCAACCCTATATATTTCATGCATTTTGAAGTGCTTTTTTTTTAAAATATCTGTGAAAATAGCTAAATGTTTACAACTTTTTAAATTTGCACTAGTAAGCGCACTGTCTCTTTGTTGCATGTGTTACTCATACTGGAATTATAAGTTAAATTAAAAAGTTGTAACTCCTAACTTTGAAGAACCTTTGTATTAATAGAGAAAGCATTGTTTTTATATCATTTTACCATTCGGTATGACTCAAATGCTCAGCTTTTTGAAATTCCTTTTGTTTCATAAATAGCTGCATGCTATTACAGACGAACACTGTGCTGTCAGGCTCTCACCAGAGCTTGGGATTGCTATTTTTTTCTAGTCTGAAAAAGTTTAAGTTAAGAATGTACTGAACGCTTTTAGCATATGGTGTTCACATAGGTCTGTCGCTACCTGATACCAGCACATTTACGTAAAGTTGCAGGAGGCTTGGTGCAAAATGTTGAAGCGGTTCAAATCTTGTGGGTCTTGCTCAGGGCTTTTTCTTTCCCAGCTCTATTCCGATATAAAGGCTTCGTGTCCCGCGGCCCGCCTGTTAACAGGGACCAGACGGTGTGAGCATATAACACCGATATTACGCTCACTTCATTGGCTGCCTGTGTCTTTTAGAATTACTTTTAAGATTCTACTTTTGGTTTTTAAATGTCTGAATGGTCTGGCACCTCAGTATCTTTCTGAGCTTTTGCATGTTTATCGTCCTTGTCGAGTCCTTAGGTCTGAAGATCAAATGCTTTTAGCGGTTCCCAGGACTCGGCTTGTGACTCGGGGAGACAGAGCCTTTTCAGTTGCAGGTCCTAAACTCTGGAATGCTCTCCCTTTTTCTGTAAGGTCTGCCAGAACTGTCAGTAATTTTAAGACTCTTTTAAAAACACATCTTTTTACTCAGGCTTTTAACTCCAGTGAGCATATCTAGTGGGCCAGCTTGTTCATTTTATTAATCTTATTCTTTGATTGTTTTATTGCTTTTATTGTTCAATTGATTTTATTGTTTTATTGCTATTGTTTCTTTATTGCATCGTATTGTTTTTGATTTTAGTTGATTTTATGTTAAGCACTTTGGTTGCCCTGGCTTTTATAAGTGCTATACAAATAATAAATTGATTGATTGATTGATTGGTGTCAAAGAATTCCATCCAGGCACAAACTGGAATTATTAATTTCTCCTCCATGATCAATTTTCAATCTGTGGGCACTTCAGTGAATAAAAGGGACCTAATTGATACGTCACTACTAAATCTGAGTCCCTGACTGGTCAAAGTTTGACCTGGTTTAACTTTCAATGTGCTATATGTACGTAGAGCCTAAAAACGGTAGTAGAAGCTTGGGTAGCGATGCATGAACATGAGTTTTAAAAGCAGAAATCCTTGAATGCGTTCACTGAAAGTGGCTGCTTGAACACAGGTTGCCGAGGGCAGGTTGAAGCGGAAAAAAGCAGCTTTCCCCCAAATGCAACACCTAATGAACTGGTGTTAAATCTTGCATAATGTCACAAAGCTGCTTGTCTCCACTTCACAATACATCTCCTCCTTGATCAATTTTCATTATGTTGCTGCTGTTTTAAAAAAGGATGCTATCCATATGTCACCAAGAAATCGGAGTCCCTGATTTGTCAAAGTGCAACTGATTTAACTTTCAACCTGCATTCAATGGAAAAAAAACAAACAAAAGAGCCCGAAAACAGTCTTAAAAGGAAGAGCGTATATATGCTCTTTTACATAGAATTTTCTTTGGAAGCAGTCATTTAAACGCGAGTTTGTCGAGGCCATTGTGAACATATGAACATAGCATAACAAGCAGGACACCTTTTTTTGTTCAAATGTATAAATTTAACTGCAAGTAGACCATAGTGTTGTTCACTTTCAGTGTAAATGCATCCTGGGGACCACACTGGAGCAAAACCAAAACTGAACCAGAAATGAGTGTGTTGACTGTACATCCCAAATATATAAAAACAAAACTGATTGAACAAAGACTGGAAGAAAAATAATACCGGGGGAGGGGGGGTTTACTTAGAAGACATGTGTCATTAGCTAGTTACCTGAGAAAAAAAGATAATTTTTACAAGAAAAGAGTATCTACGTTTCATTGCATTCACTATTTTCTTGTGATTGTTCTCTTTATCTTGCAGCTACTCCTACTAGAGTTGAGTTTCAGCCTTTGCTCTTTGAAAAAAAAGCAAATTTCCTCAAGAAATCTATCTGAAGATAGATCTGGTTTACATAGAATCAGTTCTAACAAAATGTAGTACAAAAACAGTATTTCTTGTTGCTTCTGACTAACTCATTTATTGTTTTTCTGTTTCCTTTGTATTTTACCTGTGTGCTGACAATCACATATTTATCCAGCCAGATTCAATCATGTAGTGAAGAAGTATTGGACTTATAGAGGGAAGCATGAGGCCCGGGGATATTGGGAATATAGTCAGTAGCAGAGATTTGTTGTAAAGTCTGAGTCACACAAGCACAACATAAAAACTGACAAGACTGAATAGCCAGCTGGATTTTCAATATAGTTGATTGCTTTCCTGTGTTCAAAGCTTCACATTGGCTTTTTATCTACTCTGTCAAGGTGTTTGTCTATTCACAAGTGTCGGCTTTTGCAATAAATGCAATGCTAAACATTTCTCCTTGAATTGGCATATTTCCTTGTCAGTCACTCTTGGATTTCCCTCTATTTTACTTCACTGCTTGAGCTCTAAGACCATTCTGGCATCAGAAAACAAGAAAATCACAATAATTATCAAGACAGCAAGGGTTCAAAACCTCATTTGAAGAACACAAGTGGGACACGGTAAACAGAAATGTAGTTATATGAAGGGATGTTTCATTTAGACTTTGCATCATCTCAGGTCCATCGGTGAGAATGTTGAAAATGTGAAGGGTGATTGGCGGTGTCAAGAGTAAACATATGTGAGGTAAAATGCCTTATGGAGATTTTACATTAATGTGCATCATCTGCCAGGATTCCAGATAAACTGCTTAGAATGCAGCAGCCATTGTTGTAATATAAAAATGTCAGGCAAGCGGTGGACAGGCTGTGCTTTTTGCTGCCAGACTTCATTAAGAAGAGATTCACAGGGCTTAGCATGTAAGGCCTCTGGTGTTAGGGGCTTGGAGAAAAGGTGATGGGAGTGTAAGGGCTTTAAAGAGCCCGTGCAACCAGACATAAAGAAAGTTAGATGGGAATCTACCTATAAATATCTTCTATGTACATTTGTATTTGTGATGGAACCTCAGGTCTCACCAAATGCTGAGGCAGAGTGGATAGAGCATGATCTTGTGTGGTCCTACCTAATGTACCTCTAAAGGTTAGCCCCACCCAGTTCAGCTTGACCTACTTTTTAGATCACATTAAAGACCTGTGGTCCAGATCTTCTGGGCCACTCCGGCTCTTTAGGATGTGCCTTTTTTCTTTTTCTTTTTTTTTTTTTTTTTTTTTGTGAACTATTATTTCTGAACCATCATCACTTTCAGTTTACTCCACTACAGCACCTAGGTTTTTGAATGTTTGCCCCTGCCCACTCATCACTAATTTAGTTCTATGTTCTGCTTAAAGGTCTAGGAACTATGTTTTCCACACCTAAATGCCCTCCCAATTGACCCATCTTAATTGGTCTACTGTCAATACTATATTGGAAAGAAAAAGGGATTTGGTACTCTTGTTTCCATGTTACTACGTTTGCCTATGTAAGACATCTACGGGTGGATTCAGACTGGAAAAGTCCTTTGGTTTGGACCAAGTTCACTTAATTTGTGCGCCTGCTCTGTATTCAAGACCACCTTTCAATCTGACATTTCTGTTTGAAACCAAAGCTTGTCAACAAAACCATGTGACTAAAGATCTCTTCAGTCATTGGCTGGGAATTATTGGGGTGAGGCAAAGCAACAAGATGAATATACGTTGAAAAAGACAGAAAAGTTGTGGGGCGTATATATAATCTTCAAAGATGTATCACAAATTAACCATGTTGGTCGAAGTACCAAACAGCAATGCAAAGAACACGTAAACCTGCGCTTCCTTAAATTCCTTCACTTGACACTCAGAGCACTGGGCAGAAATCCCATCGTGTCAGCACCATGGCCAGCACTTCAGCATTTCATGTGTGAAAATACACAGATTGTACGTAGCAGCACTGTGACAAGTCCTAATAAAAAAAAAAAAAAAAAAACAAAGAAAAACTTAGGTTTCAGTGTCAAAAGTGCTAAGATGGTGTGAATTTCAAAGTATGAGTTAGATACATAACCACATTTCCACATTTTAGAAAGTTTGAAAACTGCTTTCTTACATATACATTTTCTGTGCTTCAATCAAGCATTTTAAGCTGGACCATTATCTCTCATTGACTCAACTGATTTAAAAAGAAAAGCAGTGATTCATCATTGGCAAAGTAACATAATAACAGTAAGCCAGAGAGGACTTGTAGGAAAATTGGTGGAAAGCTTTAAAAAAAAAAGTAGCCTTGATGATTATTAATTGGACTTTAAAGGCCTTTTATTACATGTTTGTCTAGCAGATTCAAACACCCACAGTGTGACGCCCCATGTGGGCCGAGTCCACCAGCACACCTGCTACACATTTCTACACCGGTGCACATCGTTCCACATCAACCCCTTGGTGTTTCTTTCTCAAGTTCATATCTATCAAGGGGATTTTAGTCAATTTCTAGACAAGCCTGCTTCTACTAACATGCAGATTGTGGAGGCATCATAAAGATTTAACGTTAAAATAATGTATTTATCAATCAAAACAACAATTAAGTCATTGTAGGAGTTATTTATCATTTTAGCAGGGGACAATATATACATTAGACTTTCAAAGTAATAAATATGTTAACCAGCACTTTTATTTATCTTTTTTTTATATTTCAGTTATTTTGTGACAAACAAACAAATAGAAAATAAATAGAAAACCACATAGGAAAAAAAAAAGATTTTTATGGATGGATTTTTAGTAAAGGCTCAGTGAAAAAACTGCATAATAACTGCCCAACACTGACTGACTACATTTGGTGATAAAGACTTGTAAACAGGCTCTCCGATTGCCAGCTGCCGATGCCGTTTGATAAAGATGTGGAGATTTTACAACTCCCAGTTTCACATTAGCATAACATCAGGTAATCTTGACTGGCCCTGAGGTTACAGAGTGGGAACCCAGAGAGCAGCTTTGGTGCTCTGCGTTTCCCTCGCTAATGCCAATCAGAATTATGAGTTAACCTGATGACCTAGTGGACAACAGCAACAGAATCCTAAACTTTTCCTCCTTTCATGAAAGGATTGTATTGAATGATTATTCACTAGATTTAAGACAGCTTGTCCCTCCTCTTATCTGAACTGTTTGTCAGATGTAATCTTCATGGAGAACTGACAAGCTAGGTGGTTAATTTCCTTATGGGGTAGACCTAAAATGTGCAGGAGGAAGACATGGTGTCAGACTCATTCCATCAGTCCTCTCCCTGCAGAGCAGAGCACTGTCTTATTTATGACTTGGAGCACATCTTAAATTGCTGGCATAAAAACAATCCAGAGCTTCAGATTAGGTAGTCACCTTAAAGTCCTACTTTAGTTATATTTTGACCTATTTTCAGTGTGTTCCTATTTGGTTTTTGTAATTATGATAATGGTGTTTTAAACTTAAATTATAAAATAACCTGCCAGTTTCTACAACATAGTTTCTGCAGAGTGGCAGAGTTGTGGGCGGGATTGTTGGCACAGAAGGAAGCTTCTTCTGATATCCGGTCATGCCTTCGTTTAGACTCTCTCCAGCTAGCTTTAAATGCGTCTCAAAACCCCAAGCTAACATTAGCAATCCAATAAAAATGGCGAGCAATATTGAGCTATCCTGTCGTACAATTTAGATCCAGATTTAGATCTTAGCTCAGACGAGGAAAACTAAGACATTCAGGGATCCATTTGTCTGCAAAGGAGTGCATCCAAATGGAGCGGAGCAGGAAGACTTTGGCCAACCTATATTTGCTGCGTGAAAGCTTTTTTAGGCTTTTTTTTTAGTGCAGTTTCACTTGTACATTCTTGAATATCATCCATCATGAGAAAAATGCTACAAGAACATGTTAAAAACCTTATGAACCTTATTTATAGTAACCTTATGTATGCATAAACCCATTAAAGACAGGTCATATTTTCTTAAAAACGTATCCCCAAACTCAGAGTTTCTTACAAAGCAATAAAGAAAAAAAGGTATCAGAAACAATTCTCTACAGATAATCAATAAAAACAAGTTTAAAAAATGAAAATTTCATAAATGAAAATTGATAACAGATAAAAAAAAGTTCTAATTTAATTTATTGTTTTGTTTTTTTTCCAACACTTTTTAGTCAAAAGAAACATTTTACTTTAAAAAAATGAAAAAATACAAAATCACCATCCAGCAGAAGCCACCATGATTGTTGTTCTTGAAGGATTTTTCATAAAGGTTTCCAAATCATTTGGGGCTATTATGTGCATTTTATACATTTTAAGCCTGTTTTTTTTTTGTCATTTGTGTTGCAGCATTTTTCAGTCCTTTTAAAACCTGGCAGATTTTTCTATCTTTATTTGTTTATTTTTAAATGGCTGGAATTTAGCTTTTGTTGTTTTCATCATGCTACATTACATTTAGAAAGAGATAAATGTATCTTTTACCTGCTTAGCTCTAGCGTAGCCCAATGTAACCAGGACAACCATTTCCAATTACTCAGTTTATACACAGCCATCAAGACAAATTTAAACTATATCTTCTGGTTCAGGATGATACCTGGCAGGGAAATTTTGTGTTCTCCAATATTTAAAGACATTCTGTCTCCTAGTTTCCACAGAATTCTGCCTTAGTAAAGAACTAATTCTGCAATATATCTCTCACAATATGTTAGCGTACAAATATACTGCAGTAGGATTTTTGGCATTCATATCTGTGCTGTCCTGTCATCTCCAAATCCTTTCACCAGAAGTCACACGGCCTCAAACCATCTGTGAGTCTTTGGAGTTTTATCTGTAAACCGCTGTGGGTGAGTGTGAACAGTGGAGTAAAACCATAACAAGAGGCCCAACTCGCCTGTGTAGTGGCTGCTGCAGACACCCGTAAACCTAATCATGACACATTCCAAGAGAACGCATGTGACAGTGGCACAGCAGCTGAAATGTGTGTCTGAGCACAAACACTGACAGCAACATGTGTTCACGTGTCATTTTGCTCCAAGATTGGCGTCAGGCATTATTTACTTGTTAGAGAGGAGAAAACAGCAGGAAAATGAATTATTTCACAAGCTTGTTTTGCCAGTTGAACTCCATGTAGATCCTTTCTGTAGGCCAAAACATGTTGTTGGCTTACTCGCCTTCCAGTTCAACACAAATAATCATGGGTAAGATAGTCCAAAACGGTGACATTTATCTCTAATGTTTGGAGATAAGTTATACAAATGTTGTCAAAGACTCACTCTGATGATATTTTGATCTATTTTCAAAGCATGACCTTTTAATTAGGATTTTGTTGTTTTTAGTTTTTGTCGTTGTCATTTTTTCTGCAGAGCGGCATGAGTTCATCAGAGATTCACCTCTGAATTGTTGGCGGGGACACTGGTGCAGAGCTATCCCGTTTCCCTTTCCCGTTGTAGGTACCGTAACCATTCAGCTTGCAATAACCGTTCGGGATCCTTTCGACTGAGGATAAGGTCACACTACGGTAGCCCCACTTGGACAAACTACATAGCTTAGAGATCTGCTCGGGCTCTACAAATGTTCATTTCACGTTTTTCTTTTTGTAACCTAAAGTCCTTTTCCTTCATAAGTTGTGTCTGAAAATTAATCTTTGTAATGTTTATAGAGATATTTTGCCACAACCCACTTTGTAAAAAAAAATTGTGGCTGTTAGACTGAACCGGCTGCTCCACACAAGCGAACCGTGTCTTTGAGCAGAGCAGCTGGAGACTCGTGGCTTTATGTTTGCAGGTAGGGAAGGTGCTTTGTTATAGTGTGCGGTCCGGAGAAGGGTTCAGACCGCAGTCCGTTCGGCTGCAATGCAGTTAATAATAATCATGATACTAATTAAAGCACGTTTAGAAGATAATCTCGCTCCATGTCGGAGCTCTGTTTGTTTACAACGAACAGATAATATCTTCTTCTATGGTAGTATCGTAATTTGTCCAGACCAATCACCATCTGACACGTCATCGGACCAATGGAGAGCCAATCACATAATGTGAGGTCAGCACCAGTTGAAAGACCCCAAACGGTTGTTGCAGACCCAATGGTTATGGTACATACACCGTCACCAAGGCCGCCAAATGCTGTGATGGACCACAAAAATTCAAAATTAAATAAAGAAATAAAAATATACAAAAACCACACGAAAAATTATAAACAAATAAAAAATTAATACAAATCCATACAAAATCAACTTTTTTTTAGCTAAGTGTATTATAATTTTCATTTCTCACAAAAGCTGTATTTTGATCCATTGCTGAGTATTTCTCTAAAAACCTGCGCTCTGAGCACCAGCCCCTCCCAATCTACGAAAACGAGCGCATTCTCGTATTTTGACGTAGATAAGTGAGGAACAGTCCTTTCAGGAAGACTCTGTGCTGCCAGCATCACCTCAGGCAAACACACACACCCACTTTCTCCACGGAGCTAGTGGTCGCTGCTCGCTGAGGAGGAGGCCGCCGCTCGCCGGAGTTTGGTAGATGACAGGGATAGATGTAGATAGATGAACTGATGTGATGAAAGCATGGTTTTTGGAGCCCCATAGGGACTTGGACGGATATTACGCTCCAAACTCTCAGCACACCCAGACTTACACCGCCAACCTAACTTTGCCAGTGCACTAAAATGTTTGATCAAACAGGATTTTTTCATCTGCTCCTCATTTACAGAGATATGAATAAATAAACACTCAGAAATGCAATTATGAACTTCATTTTGCTATTACATGTCATCTGTTATAGTAAATAAGTCAACAGAGCATGGTAAGAACATCAACATTTCATCAGATTGGGTCTTTAATTAACATGGTTTAATCCTGAGAGACATTACTGAAAACATTTCCTCCAACCAAATCAAACTAAAATGCTATTTTCAATCCTTGGTTGTTCTATCAGCTCCTTTTCTCTGTAGGTATATTTTTTCTGCCCTACAAACCAGCAGAAAGAGTTCCTGCCCGATGCTCTGGCATGTGGGCAATACAAGTCTTTGGAGTTGATCCAATCTTAGATATAAAACTTAGTGCCTCCAGGGAAGTCGGCAAATATTCTGCAGTGGAAAAAAACAACAAATAAAAAATTAATAAAATAAGAAAAAAACACCATCAAAGGGTTCATCCAGTTTGCCAATGGGTTCGGAGCACAATCAGCACAGAGGTAGCAGGTCAGCAAACATATCCACACAGTATCTACATGAGCCTCCCTGCTTCTGCTGCCTGTTCTTGGTTTTATGATGAGATGCTTGGTTATATAAAATCTTGCAAAGTTGGTGGGTGGACCTTATTATTGACATTCCAGCCAATCTGAGTGACTGTTGCAAAGGGTTTAAAAATATCACAAATGTTTGTTGATGCAAAATACATTTGATTTTAGAGACTTCTTCAACTGCACACAGGACTTCACTCTGTTATTGTAGCAGCTAGAAGATGTCCAAATCTCTGAATGGCTTAAAATGTACTTTTTGAGCCAATTACTTTCTAAGTTTACCTTTATGAAGAGGAAACGGCAAATTACAGTTTTACACACAAAAAACATTGAAGACTTTAGACTTGTAATAAAAATAAACAAATGAAAACGAACCCTTCAATGTAACATCTAATTTGAATTAAAGGCTTAAACTTCAAATCAATTAATAGCTTTAGAAATATTATTTACTTGAAGGATACAGATCTTAAAAAAATACAAAATGGGATTTTATTTTATCCTTGATGGTAGTTTTTTTCAAATATTTAAAGAATGTTTAGAGTTTTAGTCATTAAGAAAAAAATGGATAAAAGCAAATTGAAAGAAACTGATTCAAGTGATTAGAAACCTCATTTAACTCCTTTATCCTTTATGCTGTACCATTAAACCCAGATCTACTTTTAACTTAACATCACCTTGAATAGAAAAAAAAAACACTGAAGAATATGTTTTTATTTAGTTTGTATTTAGATCGGGCATGAATAGGTTACAAGAAAAAAAAACTCAGAGTACATTAAAACCTTTATTTTTAAATGTACACATTTTATTTAACCATCACAAAATCAAATAAAACATCAGTTTCACTATTTTAGGGTCATTTAAAAAAAAAAATAATAACTTTTCAAAAATACATATGTGCTTAGTATTTTTTTGTAAAAACAAACTCTATGCATGCCAGATTGTGATAGATCTAAGATCTAAGAGGCCAGGGGCTCAGATTCATTAAACACCTAAAAAGTATAGTGATAAATATTCTCCACAGTGGCTAATGTCAAACAAAATGGAAAAGGACAGTTGAGTGACATTTCTCAACATTAAAAAGGTAGCATTTTTATGAATTGATTCAACACCATTACATTTAGATTTTTAATGTAAAACAGCTGTCATGTGCTCTCCATAAACATCAATATGTTGTCATATACCTTAATAACTTTGTCAAACTGTTTCTTATCGCACACAATCCAGTTTAATAACAAATTAAATTAATTACAAACTAAACATAGTCCATGTAAATATATACTACCAGTACATGTCCTTTTAATTTTTACCTATAAAAAAAAACAAAAAACTTGAACTTCAGGCATGAAAGCTGAAATATTTCTCAAAGCTTTCTGGGGGGAAAAAAAAATCCAAAGATGGGTATAGCAGAGAACCTCAGGGGCTGAGTTGGCTCATGCTCTGGAAGCATGTGAGAAATATGCGCTGATGCAAGAGCATGCAGTGCTTCAGAAATGGGGAAAAATAAGTAAATTATTTGTAGATCAAAACAGAGTAAGGGAAACCAGAGAACACCCACAAATGGTAGAAAGTCAGAAGGAAACGGGAAAGTTCAAATACAAAAAGACCCCACAGATTTTTATATGCACTTTTATTTTTTAGTTAAATGAAGAAAGTATGGAAATATGTGTGTGTTAAATGGAAAAGCGTCATCAGAAATGTGTGCAGCTGATAGGAAACACGTGGAAGAAAGGTACATTTGCAAAAACAAATTTCATGTTGTTTTGTCACGGGAATCTACAAGTTGATTATATGACTGACGACAAAATCATCACAATCTCCACCTGAGTTGGACCACCATTAAATTGATCAATTAGAAATTGATCAGTTGTTCTGGTGTTCGAAATTTTCTCTAACAAGCTGTTTTGTTTTGCAGCAGATTGTAGGAAACTGAAAAACGTATAGTGGCTGACTGAGTTGAGCTGGGTGGCTGTTTGGGTTCCGCTAATGTCCTCGACTCAGTGAACGCACCACGCAGAGATGTTTGTTGGTCTTGGTTTCTGTCATTCAACCTGTTGGGGGTTTTAGGAGAAGTAAGGAAGGGTGGGGGGGGCACTGCATGAGACGGCAACCTCCACTTATAAATAAAAAATAACATATTTTGTTTCCTCTTGATAACTAGATAGTGGATTTCGTTATCATGAGAAAACAAAAAAACAAAAAACAGAAATGATAAAGAAAAGTTGGGCAGGCCATTGTTAGCTTCCACAGATAACCTCTGAAGTTTTCTTAATATTCTCTAAGTTTTAGGTTTAAAACTGACTATACTGTATCACACTTTGAATGACTCTCTAGTTTAGAGGTGTTTTAGCTAACTTTCTTTACACCAACCAAACACAAACAGCAAATAAGGCAAAAAATAAAGATTGTCTCAGGAGGTTTTTTTGTTTTAATTTTTATTATTTACTCTGCATGCTATGGTTCTAGCCATTAAAATAAATTCACCAGGTTCAGTCATGGTGAGATCTGTGAAAATGTAGCTGCATGGTTTTTTTTTCTGTATTTTGCTGTTGTACAAAAATAAATATTAATATTATCTTTATTAAGTGAATAAAATCCTACTATAGTAGCTAAATTATGCATTTTATGATACCTTACAGTTAAATTCAAAACTTAAACCCTCTAAAAGCAAAGAAATTAAGCCCAATATACAAGGTTGTACCTTTGCCGTTGGCACCTATGTGAAACCCTATGTATATTTTAAAAGCTTAAAGTACACTTCCTAAGAAATTTACCAAGATTGCTGCAATGATTGAGTCTGACCTTAGGTGGGATTTATGTTATAGGAAAGAAACAAAAAATGAGAATGCTAAAGCCATTAAACTGCAATTTTCCCTTTTCCCTTGACTGGCTTTGGCTAGAGTTTGCATGCTGCCTCTGATGGTTGTACAGTGATAGACAGATGGTTCATCGTGTCACCTGCCAAGCAATGTTTTTTTTAAAGTGCAAAGATTTCCAGACCCTTCATGACCATCTGGTATTTAAAATAAAAGAAAGGTTCTGAAGCAGAGAGTTTGTTTCCCTGTAGAGCACCAATGACAAGTCTTTATTTAAAACTTTTAGTGTATTTTTCAGCAAAATGTTAAACTATTTGTTAAAAAAAATGTTTGTATAAAAAGGGAACTGAAGTTAAAGATGTTTTTACAAATTTTGGCACTTGACATGTGCATGCGCTAAATCCCAAAAAAGAGGAGGCTTTTCTCAAGTCAATGTAACCCTCTCTTTGCTCCTACTGCTCCACAGGAGGGGCTGTCACTGTGGTAGAGGGGAAATCTTTACTCAGGTTGGGTAAAGGCTTGGGTCAAATTTTACCTATCAAGGTTTATAGTATCCACCCCAAGAATTTCACACGACACGTACTGAAAATGATAACAAATGTATTAATAAGACAGAATTATACTCAACAGTTTCAAAAAAAATTGTTCAGACATAAACCGCATGGATTCTGAAATATACAGATATTTTTCCTTTTTTTCTCCACTTCAGAAGCAAAAAAAATTAAATAAAATTAATTAAAAAAAACCACTGAGATCTCAGGTAAAATTGTAATTTGGAGCTCCAAAAAAAAACCCAAAGAAAAATACCCTCAAATGAGTGCACTCAACAGTCCTACCGCCCTCTAATGTCCAGGAATGTAGTTCACAGATTCGGTTGAGAGTAAGGGGATGATGGGATGGGACCAACTGTCTTTTCACTCGAGGAGGGAAACGATCCAAGATGGAGGCGTAGGACCGGGAACAGATGACGGCAGATAAACGAAAACTCCTCTGGAATGTCACATACAAAAAAAAAACAGCCAGGATATCCGTTGTGCAAAATATAAAAAATCTTCAGTGGAGTTCCAACAAGCACAGCTCCAGCATAAATCAAAATGCTTTCTAGGTTTGTTTGTTTTTTTCCAACTCCAATATCAATTTGGCTATTCGCTCCCACGTTCTGTTTGCGTCTCTGTGACTGCACACGGTGTTGCAAAAAACGCAATCCCACAAAGATCTCAGTAGGAGTAAGATGATCACTCTGAGCTAAAAATCCGAACACAAAACAATGCACTTTCAACAAAGATGGTTGGCAGTTCAGATGACCACTTTTAGTTAAAATTTGTTAACATTAATTTTGTTAAACAAAAGAACCAATAACAGCAGGCTACCTCCAAGTGCTATATAAAGAGTGGGGTCACATCACCTGGGTTACATCAACATCTTGTCATTTGGACCAAATTCTAAAGGCAGCGTTGTCTATTACGTAAAACAACTGTTTTTTCATCACAGAAATTGGAGTTGAAGCTCATCAGCAAAAGCCAATCAAAACCATTAAAGAAATTCACATTTGAATCTCTGGCTTTTGGTTTCTGTTTTGTTCTTGCTAAAACAAAAGCAAATGACTGCTTCAAGTCATTTTCCCCATCCCCATCCCACTGCATCATCTTTTCCACCATCTTTTCCTGGAGGCTGATTGTCTCATTTTCTCTCAGGGATGATGTTAATCATCCTCGTCTTTTACCCAAAGCCACGTTTTTGAAGCCCAGGCAAACCTGAAACCCTCTCCCCGAGGCCAACAAAGCATCATTGATTGGAAAGATTTTCTGTCATTAATTAGGGCCAGGGCTGTTTAGCAGGAGCACGTCTGCCATGGCGCCAATTTTCTATCATCAAATGTGTCCACATTCAGGGACAAACACACAGCTGTCCCGAATGCTAAGCTCTGTGACAACAAATTGTCATGTGGGATTTGGGTTCATCCAAGCTCGGTTTGTTTTGTTCCTCTCACTTTTGTTTGGAGGCTCATGTGATTCACTTGAACTGCTGCTTCAACTTTGTAAGGAATACATCAGGACGAGCGTCTGTGAGAAAAGTCCCAACCGAGTCATCCAAAATATATGGATTTATCAATGCAGTTAGTGTCACACACACCACTTTCCCACCACAACAAAACAGCCACCAGTCCAAGGCTCAGGGATACGTGATGTACCAGCCAAGCAAACATGCCTCTTACTTTCTCTCATAAATCATTTATGGTTGCCCTTCTCTGTTCCCAGGCTGGGGTGAATATTTCATGCAGCTTATTTGCCCCTTGTAATAGGTTTGAATTAAGTGTGTCTCTGCTGTCCTCAGAGGGAACCCTGGCCAATTGGACAGATAACCTTTATCTGCCAAAAGCGAGAGAAAAAGAAGTAGCAGAAGGAATGTGAGGTCTTACTTCAACTACTATAGCTGAAATGCAATATTCACCACTGCTGGTGCAAAAAAAAGGAAGCCCAAACCAGACTTGTGTGAAGCCCTGCTGTCTGGCGTTAAAAAAAAAAAAAAAAAAAAAAAAAAAACACTTTTCTACTTTCTATAGAAAAAATCTGCTGCTCTCTTTCAGACGTGTGGTCCAACCTTTACTCAAATGGAAAGATTCAAAGTGTCAAGGGCTTGAACAGTGTACTTAAGCGTGTTTTTTTTTCCAATACCAATGTGTTTTTTGCTGTTATAAACTAACAAAATGAGTGTTACCAGCCAATTTTTTATGTTGATGTTACAGATGAACCGCTGGAACATGCAGCTAACTGAAAAGTGTAACAGATAAAGGTGCTTCCAAACAGGGGAATCCAATAAAAAACCTGTTGAAATTGGGAACTAATTTCTGAAATTACAAGCCAGGGCCCGTCTTTCTGTCGGTCGGTCGGTCAGTCTGTCAACCAACCACTTATTTGTAGACAACATTTCATCATGTGTTCTAACCCAGTGTTTTTCAACCTTTTTTGAGCCACGGCACACTTGAACCTTGCCAAAAATCCCGCGGCACACCAGCATCCAAAAAAAAAAAAAAAAAAAGCAGGAACTCAGTCTGTATTGATCGACCCCCCCCCCCCCCCCCCCCGAATCTCACGTGCATTTTCGTGATAATTGTGGCAGAAAAAGATGGAAGTTGCAGCTGTTTTTTCTAAAAGATAAAATAAAAGATAAGTTAGGAAATTAAAAATCTGTTTGATGCGTGTTCTTTGTGGTTTCAAGACGTATAACAAGGAAGACTCATTGTACACTCAGACGCTGTTCCTTTAAGCCAATGCATCATGGGAGATGTAGTGTAAAATCGGACGCTACAGGACGCTAAAGGGCAGAAAGATTAGCGTCTCTGAGCTTCATTGTTTTGTTCACTTGTTCCACGGTCTGATACCGGATTCTGTGGAAAGCTACACCGCTAAAGACGAGCTTTAGCTGCTATTTTTGTTAGAACCGAGAGACTTTATGAGCTACATTGTAACAAGGAAGTTGAGTCTTTAACCACTTCTGATTGGTCAGACTGATGACATGTGATTAAGCCTTCAAGAATGATTGGTGGAGACAGTTAAAGGGGAGGGGAGGGACTTTTCCGCAAACACCTTTAGTTGTAGCTAAAGCGCGGTACCGTCATTCTTATCAAAATGTCTTTAATAGAATCCAATAAACACAAAGAAATTTTTTTTTATGATCTTTTATATTCCTAACTACTCAGTGTTTTATCAGGGCCTGTTTGGATGAAAAAACAGCTGATTTCCTGGAGATGGGAAATGTTTTTAGATCAGTGAATGAGGGCAATTTCCCACGGCACACTTGACCATCTCCCACGGCACACTAGTGTGCCGTGGCACACTGGTTGAAAAACACTGTTCTAACCAATCAACCACTTTTGTATGGATACCTTTTATCAACATGCACTCAAACCACCATCTAATCAACCAACCGTTTTATTTATAAAGCACATTTCATCAACATGTCCTAACAAACCAATCACAGTTTTTGTAGGGCAACTTTTATCAACATGTGTAGAGCACAAGGTGCTTGACATTAATACATATATAAACAAAGGTTAAAAACAATAATAAATCATAAAACTCAAGGGACAAAAACAACAACAACAATCAAGAGACAGGAATAGGATGGTAGGTAATACTGCAGAGGAATTCCTAGAATCAATTTAGTTGGTCAGTCACAACTAATGGTTTGTGGTGCTCTAAATTTTTTTTTTCCTATTGTGAAAATTGACTGTCACTGCAGTTCTCTGGGCTCCGATAGCCTTGAAAATGACTTTACCCTTTTGCAGACTAAAATATTATAATGAGCGTTTCTCATTTTGTTTTTGATTTCTAGACAACATCATTGCATCCTGTAGCATGCTACACTTTACAGGAAGCTTCTCTTAAAGACATTTCACAACTTAAGCAGTATTAGGATACAAGTGAAGAACTAAATTCAAGTTTCTCACAAAAAGCGTAGCTAATCTTTGTTAATATAGTAATTGTGGCAAAGCGACAGACATGAAGGAGCTTTGTCCAAAATAAGATTTTGTTGAATACTCTAATGTATTTTACTTTTAGTTAGTTTTTAGGGTAAAAGGCAGATTTTCCAGCTATCTATAAACAAAGGGCACATTATACAAATATTTTATCCATTGAAAAGATACTTTGATTTATTATTTAATATTTTTTTGTATATACATAGAACATGTTTCTTCAAAAAAGCAGGAAAAATGAAAAGAAAACTGATGACAAAATTGTTCAAAAGCTAAAACTTGTCTCTCTCTGTTATAATTTTTTTTCTTTGCTTTTTTGCTTTTTCTTTTTGTTTTCCTCATAAAACAATGCATGTTCCCCTAAACTGGCTTCATCATTGGGTTAGGAATACATAAGCTTTAGTATGAAACTCTGCAAGTTGAAATAAAAATGAGACAATATGGCCTGGGGGGTAAAGAAAAAAAAAAGGAAAAACATGATGTTTTGAATTAAGGATTCCTAATTTTGTTTTGAAGCAATTTCAGAGAAGATTTAAGAGCTCAAATGTTAAAAAGAAATAAAGAAAATATGTTATATATATAAAAATGTGTTCTTCCTGCTGTGCACAATGCTGCTGGACAAAGCAGAAACTCAATTCTCAGACATGTTATGGTTTAAAGTTGCCCTTTATTGGAGGGTGCTTTAAAATATTCAGACACGAGAAGCATATTAGCCATTTTTCATCCTTTGAAAAGGGGGTTGAAAAACTGATTTTTTTTTTTTTATTCGAACACTAATTTTGTCCTCTACAATACTTGGACCTGTAGTTGGATGCAACATACACAATAGCAGCATCAGCTCTTCGATGGCGTCCTTTGGAGAAGTCTGTCCACATTTTTAGGTGTTGAACAAACAGTTGTTGGGAAGACTTTCCCTGTTAGCTAACAGAGATGCAATCTTCTTCTAGAAATAGTATCATAAATGGGACACAGGAGCCATGTGGACTCAAAAGTGCCCTCTGGTTTTTTTTTTTGTATTGACACTAATGCATTACTTTTAGAGATACAACACATAAATGTGGCTACAAACACCCCCAGTTTTCTATCAAACTCATTTTCTTTTAACACGGGGGTTTTGAGCTGCGGCTTTTGTCTTTGGCTTTGGCTCCACTCGGACTCAGAGCCACCAGAAAGAGTTAGGGACAGCCAGAGAAGCAGCTGCCCCACAGAGAACTGAGGAGACAGCAGCTTGAAGCTTTGAGTTCTGGTCTAACTTCACCGTCCACTGATTCAACGAGCTTAAGTATGATTCATAGTTCAGAAAAACGCTTTATACTGTATAAGTTAAGGAATAACTTTTTACTTTAGCCAGACGTCTGAACCGGCCTGAACAAGGTGCATCAATTCAACACAGAGCAGATCATGTAGGAAGTTGGATAAGTTCAAAATAAAACACCAGGGGAATTTTCAAAATAATAAAACTTTTTAAACTTTACTTTTTAATATTAGTGATTTAGAAAATAAATTAATCAAAGTTGCTGATCCATATGTTAAAAAAATTACCTAACAATAGATAAAATAAGATGTTTCCATTTTATTTGTTTGCATCCTGTTTTCAACTATTCAGACTTCATTGTTTTTTTTATTCCCTTGTTTTGACTTAATATCTGCAAGACAACAGCACTTCTAAAAATAAACAAATAATTTAAACGTTGTAATGTTAGTTACACTGAACAACATTCAATTTACATGAGTAAAAAACCAATCACTTAAAGCCAGACACATTTTGCATCTTCACTCCATTATGTTATTTTCTATGGTTTCTCAGCTTTTTGACTCCCGCATTGACCTGTTTTTATCTTAAATTGCTGTAGAGAAAATAGAGAGTACAGAGGTTCTCCCAATGAATATTTTTTCCAGTTCCAGTCTGGTTAGAGGAGATCCCTCAAGCAAGTTTTTGGTCTATCTTGACTCTTTCAACTAACTCTACCCAGAAAACTTCAAAGCCAGAGTATCTTGGGTACATGAACATCAGATGTCTGAACCACCTCTCCTGGCTCCTATCAGATGGAGGGAGCAGCAGCCCCTCTAACCTTTGAACATGGATGGGTCTGAACCAAGCTGCCATGCAGAGGGAGCCATTTCATCCAGTCGTGATTCCAACTTAACACGATCAGATGATGATTGTCAAAGACTGGCAGCCAAACTGTGTCAACTTCAAAAAGCAAAAATGATTTTTTTTTTTTTTCTTTGACCTGTCAACATGGTTGCAAAGATCTCAACAGTTTAAATATTGCCTATGGGAGTTTTATTTAAAAAAAAATGCTTTTGGTGCTACTTCTTGGTGCTTCTACAAAGATTCCTCATCTATGGAAATGAGGATTTATTGACCACCTCTGAACACGTTTAGAGCAATCTGATCATTTACACATTTACACTTTTGAGGAACACACAAATGTTTTCGTTGTAGGAGTTAATTCATTTATCAAATATGAAAAATGCGCTTAATCATACTTTCACATTTATTTTGGCTCTAACTGTGGGAATGACCAACATTATTCTAGTATGACCAGAAGGTGTAGAACTAAAGTCAGTGATTTATCTGTTTTATAAAAGGTTTTTGAGCTGACTTAAGCTGTAATAGTTTCTAAAATCACACGTTTTCAAAGGATCTTTCCTAAATATTTTGAGTCATAGTGCCACCCCCTTTTGTTGCCTGAATTTTTAGCACAATCAATAATATTGTGATACAGATATCTTACATCATCTAAAAACGTTTGACAGTTTCTAAAATTAATCCATAATAAATGAATGTACTTGGACAATGTGCAAACCACAAGACAATAGTTGACTACCTATGTCTTTTTTTAGTTTTGTTTTTTTGGTCACCACAAGTTAAACTTTTGCTGCAGTGTTGGAAAGTATCTATTGCTACATTTGTATTGGCCTTTGTGTTTTCTGCTGTGATTGGCAGGAGATGATGGCTACTTTTGACTTTAGACTGCATTATTCAGATGTATTGGTTGGAAAAAATACAACATTTCTGCATCGTGCATTTTGTAGAAACATTGTTTTCCTTGGAATCTGAGCTAGCAAGTGTTGTTGGTCTCGCAGGTTGTTTGCTCCCTGACTTTATATGCCAAATCTGATTGGGCTGAACTCTCATGGCCTTAAGTTTGACATTTATATCCAGCATGGCTCATCTGTTCTGGTGTTCAGTCAACTTTAACTGTTCATTTAACCATTTTCATAACATTGAAGCATTGGCGAATATCAATTCATGGTCTCTACATCAGTGTTTTTATTCCATTACATGAACTGTTTTGTTTTTCCATTTCATTCATACATTTATTTTATAAAAAGCAGCAGCGTAATTATGTCTGCTTCAATTTATTTATTCACTTGGTTTTGCTCTTAATGAAATTCGCCGGGGATGAAGCGGGAGAGGAAATGGGCCGGAGATGAACTGTAGATGAACTTCATACACTGTAAGACCGGTACAACCATAAAAATGTGACATTTTAGGGACAAAGAAGCATTGGCTCATCATTCTTATTCACAACCTTGAGGACTAGATAAAAAGTCATAGAGTGCTGATTTGGTGAACTGATGTTTTATATTTGAGGTGATAAAAATGATTTTACAGGGGGCACGACACATTTGTCTTCAGGCAAAAGTGATTTTTATTCTTGTTGTTTGGATCACGTTCCCAATTACTGACTATGCCAGTGAAGCCGATGTTCATTGGCACTTGAAAACAAGACATTTGACAGCAACATTATGACCTACTGGTAGAGAAAGTTTCTTTTTTTGTTGTTGATCTTGTTAACTTCTTTGTAGTTCAACTATATCCAAACTTAGGTTAATAGAAAGACATTTTTCCCAGTGCATTATTGGAGGTAAATTGACAGTCAGATCTAACAGCAACCACAGTGCCAAGAATTTAGCAGCAGCTATGGTCCGTTGCTGACACACCCACACCAGCCCCTCTGCCGCCTCCTAATCGATAATGTTGCATTTCATGCAGTTACTGAAACACTCTCCTGTAGAGATATGCCGTCAGACTTTGTGTGCATCATTTTCACATAAATAGTCTTGATGCCCATCAGTTTGTCAGCGTATGAATAAAGTGTAATCTACAAATGTTAACTGCTTTCAGCTGCTGGTGTGGGTCATCGCTTTTATCCTAAGACGTGCTATTGTTCCTCCAGAATGTCAATAAATTATGCACATGTTTTAGGGTCTACATTATTATTATTGTGTTTTTTTTTTTTTTTTGGGTGAGGTTATTAATGTAGCAAAAGTACCCAAGGTGCCACACATTGGAGCAACACAATTCAGAAAGTCATAGTGTCATAGGCCCCGTAGAAGTTATTGGTAAAGTTCACTGAGGACATTAAGATAGACTTAAAGTTCTGTTGCTAGTTTATAGAGCTTCGAATGGTTTAGCACCAAAGTACATGATTTAGCTCCTGTGTTAGCCAGACCTCTGATCCGACTGGATCAGATCTTTTGCCACTTCCTAGAGTCAAAACCAAAAAGGAACAAGCTGCATTTAGCTGAAACAGTCCCATTTAAATCTAGGTTAAAGACCCACCTGTTCTCAGCTGTATTTGATTAGTTTGTAATCAAAAGTTTGCACTGTTACTTTAAGCTTACTTTCTATTCCATTATTTTTAACTTTCTCTAAAGTCTTCTTTCAATAATCACTCCATTACTATTTCTTTTGAAAGTATCTTTTCATGTTTTGTGTAAAGCCCTTTGAGTTGTCTTTGTACATGAAATGTGCTATAGAAATAATATTGCCTTACCTAGATTGGCTTGTTAGTTAATGTTTACATAAATGAAATTTTGTACGCCTTTGTTAATGGAATATAACTGTTGCTAACAGCTCTTGTGGCAGAAAAAAATGTCTGATTTATGAGCTTTAGAAAGTCAGTCTGACTTCTGAAATGAATTGGATTACTGTGAGAAATGACAACAACTACTTTATTTGTAAAAATAAAGTCTGCAATAGTTTCCACTTGAAGGCCAGATTTAAATACTCAGAAGGCTACTTCCTACCTTCATGCCTTAGTTGTCTGATGTTTTACTAACGTCTTGCTTCCTTGCATTTCTGGAAGCGCAACATCCATTGAGCACAAACTCAGGAGCAATTCTACATATTAGTGGTTTCTCCATCTGTGCAGAAATAGCAAAGAGATCCAGAAATGTGGGTCATAATTCAACCCGTAACTGCTAATGATCCATTTGCTGTTTGCTAGCATTACTCTGTAAACTAACCATTGAAACAGTATTTTGAATTGCGCTTAAAGCTGCCTCATGTAGGAGTGATGATGTGAAGGAAGTTGTGATATTTAAAGCCTCATTGTGTCAGGGAGGAGGAATTAAGGATGCTTTTAAAGAGAAGTCTGTTTGACGCCTTAGCCATCTGTGGGATGTAATCATAGTAGGTGGTGAGATTCGGATTTCTTCATGGGTATTATTTTAACAAAAAGGTGAGCATACTTCTTGGAAGCTCATTGGACTTTGAGCACTCAGCCTATCTGTGGGATAGTGGTGAAAGTAAGGTTTTATGCTTTTTTTGTGCCAGTTGCTTTGGGCATTTAACTTGTTTTGGAGACTCCTACAAAGGTGTCGCCAATGTTCTCAAGTCTGGGTTCATGAGATCATTCAGGGATGTTACCACTACGGCAAGTTTCAGTATCTTTAGCAGGATCTGCATCTGAATGATGGCTACTGTCATCCGTAGTTCTGTCTCTCTATTGCCAGATTTATAGCTTACTGTACCTTATTTGGAAAACATAAAATGACAGGATCTTTATATTGCTGTTTTAATACAAACAAGAGAAATACCATAAAGTTAAGGGGGAACATTAACTGCAATGATCAGATTCCTCTCCATGCTGTTTTTGGATTCTAGTCGCTGTTCACATTAACATGTCAGTTGCAGTTGTCAAGTTCCTGATTGGTTGACATGGGTTGAATGTGTCCAATTTTCAACCTTGCACTGCCACCCAAAATGTGTCGATGCTTGAACAGTTGACCCTCAAATACACACCACAGCAGTAGGGCGGTTGACCTCCTATCGGAAGATTGCAGGTTCGATTCCCACCTTGCCTGCCCATATTTTGTAGTGTTACTACACCCTACCTTGCCTCAGGTGGAAGGTTGGCGGCAGTGTTTGGCAGCGGAGCTGCCATCAGCGTGTGAATATGTGTGTGCATGGGTGAATGGGAAGGTGACTGTAAAGCGCTTTGGGCTTTCGAGGAAAGTAGAAAAGTGTTGTACAAGTATACCCCATTTACCATCTACGTCTGTACATTGTTTCTTCATGTCACGTGACTTGCATTAGGTATGAACATGACATTAGAAGCCCTCCCCCAAGTCAAAGTCCTTTTATGTATAAAAAAGTAAGAAGAAGTTAAAAGTGTGTATATTATAGAATGTCACCTTGTGCGGTTTCCTTGACAGCTTGCACCTGGAACAAACCAACCGGAGACTGTGACAAATGAATCTTAACCGATGCATGGAGGTACTTAAACCAAATGTTTTTTTTCTGTGGGAAATGATTAATGATGATAAAATACAGATGTGAGTTCCAAAAAGTCCGAATGATGATCTGTTCTATTTTAACCGCAAACTCAGCTTTTTTGTGTAAAAAAATGACTTCATCATGTCATTATTCATAGCTTAAAACTTTCTTTTTAAATTATCTTCAACCCAAATTTCCACAAAAGCTCATTAAATCAACCAAGGTTTTCTGTTATTTATGTTTTCAAATGCAAAAGCAGCAAAGAGTCTTTCTTTGCTCATAAACCAGACCATTGAGGCAGATCGGAGAAAATGTAATCTCTACTTAAAATGCAGGTCAAAACAACAGCCTTTTACTGCTGGGTTTGAGGCCAAACAGGACCTGAGCCATAAAGATCAGTGCTGATTTTCCATTTCCATGTTTTGATGGGCTCAAGTCAAACTACTGCATCATGTCATTCTGACGGCGAGCTGTTTATTTAAACTCCTGTTAGCCTTTAATGAAGGTCAGCAATTAGCAGCCGCTGCTGGCTTAAGCATGTGCACAGGTACACATGGACCTCCTCTGGAGCCCGCTCAGCGCGGTTTTATCTGTTCAGCGCCAATCCAGCCCACTTGGCTTTCATGCCAACCTAATTAACTTTTCATGAAGACCATTCTCTACCTGTTTAATTAACTGACCATCCCCCTGTTGGCCAACTGAGGCTGGACTCAAGGGGACTGAAGTAGAGGAGCTTAGCAAAACATACCTTCTGAGTTCATGCAACAAAGTCAATCAGGCTGCCAGCTAGAGACGTTGCTTTTAAGAGTTTTTCTGTTTTTACCCGTTTATTTTATTTAATTTTACTTTCTTTTATTTTGCTTTATATTGATGTTGAGATAAGGGATTTTCTGCATTAACTGCAGCATACAGTGAATCTGAAGGTACACATGCTTCATACTACGTAGCTGTCTTGGCTAAAGTGGTTTTGTTTGCTTTCATTTTACCGTTTTTACCCAGTCATTCATACTATGGCTGTAACACATACCAGTGTAATGGACTTAAATCACACAAGCAGAGACTTATTAGATTAGCCCACATAATCAATCATCCCCCACCTCCACAATCCAGGTACAGTTTACCCCTTGGCAGCCATTAGAACCACAAACGTCGACCCTGTATCTTTCCCTGGGATGAAAGAGACCTTCAGGAGCCAGCAGCGTGTGGAAATTAAAAAGCCATCCGCCCCCTCCCTGTCTCTCTGCTTTCTTTGTTAGCTATGCCGGAGTTTTAATCAGATGGAAAATACAGATCCCCCTTTACGCCAATCCTCCCGCCTCATCTTGATGGGGTTTCCATGGCAACACTGGGAAGGGATGTCAGTAAGTCGCAGGAGTCGCTGTAATTATGACTGATCTTGGAGAGGAAAGGAGCTGCGGAAACAACTGGCTGGAATCGGGTTAACCCTCCCCAAAAAGAAAGCAGAAGAAAGAAAAGGGGAGCTCTTTCTGTGGCATAAAATGACATTTTTCTTTCTCTTACTGCTTACAGCACTTTAAAAACAGGAGAAATGAAATTGTTTCTTCATCCAAACAAAAATGTAATGAGTCTATCAAGAAGGCAGATGCTATGCAGTATTTACCAGTCTTGACAGCCATTGTGTTAGAATGATTTTTATGTGTTTTAATTAGTTTTTTTTTCTCTTTCTGTCAGAGCTGGATATTACATTCAAAGGCTCTTATCCAGAAGGAAAAACAAATGTGCTAAATTCTATTGGAAGTGTTTACAAGACATACTGAAAGGAGATGTCTTTTCTGCAAACATTTGTAATTGTTGGACAGTAATCAGAGAGGTGCTGCAAATGGTTTTCTTTGTCCTTGTGACTGAAGAATGAGGACGCAAGCAAGTAGAATCTGTACACATGTGGCAATTGCAAAGCACTGCGAGAGTTTATCAGTAACTACTGCAATTTGTTGGACCAACAAAGATTGAGACATGCAAACACTGAACTTTTTTTTTTTCTTACATTTCAAAGCTTTTGTTGTTGTCTTAGAATTCCAATTCAGAAGTATTCACAAATCAGCGATAAATAGTAGATTTTGCATGGTCTGAAAACGTCTTGAATACAAGAGATCGACAATATAAACCCTCACAAAGTACCCAAAAACTCAGTTTGGACTTGAGTGTGATGATTCCTAAATAAACTTGATATACACTTGTTGGTGTGTGTTTGCAAACATCCAAACTACAAAAAAGTGACTTGAAAGCAGAGGAAAATTATAGCAAAACTTGAAGGTCCTGGCGAGAGATACTGACGGAAGACTACAGAATGAACTAAATGTGCCTACTAACTTAAGAGGTAGTAGGGGCAGGGCATGGGTTACATCACTGACTTTATATGAGAACCCAGTGAATCTGACGTTACCCCTAGAAAATGTCTGACTTCCACCTTCAATTAAATTAAGTCAATTCAGTCACCATTTTTTTGCAATACAGGCAACACCACGTTGGAGCCAGACAACATTAGTAAGCAGTGATTGCGCCACTTCGGTCAGAGTCAACATTTCTATGGCAACCACTCTCGCCAGTCAGGGGTGAGCTTGTTAGAAGTCCACGTCCTTGTTTCTTGAAAGCGGGCTACAATAATTCTTTCAATCCAACGTTTAGATCGTTCGATGTAAACCAACATAATTTTGTTGTGACATCTGATTGGCCAGTTCATATGTATAACTTATGCTCCAGAAAAAAAAAAAAAAAAAAAAAACTGAAAAACATTTGGATTAGGAAGAACATATGCTACAAAATGAAGCAGATACAGCTATCATAGGGACTGAGTAATAACTTTTTATTCATTTATAAAAGTCAATGGGATTTTGGCTTCTTGAAGACAGTGGGCACTTCCTGTTTGGAGGGAGAAGAGTCACTCGGTGCAGTTCTTATATACAGTCACTGAATTGCACAGTGGTGCAATCCAAAAGACATGCCTCAGGATCTCTAAATTGTCACAAGGTGTGAATGTAAATTTTGGGCCCTGCCACAGCCTGGCAAAATGTTCCATCTTCGCCCAACAATAAGCTGGATTGTCCACAACAATGACCTGGAAAGGGATTCAGTGGTTCTGAAGATAAAAGGGCATGTTTGACATGACCTGATTGAAGAAAAGTTCCTTTTCTTTTGGGTTGACACAATTAGCAGAAACGTTTGAGGGAATGATCTTGTGTTTAGGCAATTCTACCAAAGGAATAGCTGGAATTATTCCTTTACCACTTTTATTTTTTGAACAAAAAGATGCCTTACATGTTCAGGTATATTACTCATCTCATAAATGCATGTTTCTCACAAATGTAGCTCCCATCAAAGGACAAATTAGCAGCCTTTTAATGCTATAATATTAATTATAATGATTACAAGCATGTTTTAAGTCTTCCAAGCAAAAGGTTATAAGGTTGGATGGTTGTAATGATAGTTATTTTTTGTACATGAACTAAGTGCCAAGAGTTCAAGTAATAAAGTTAACTAGATGCATGAAAACAGAGGCGCCTTTTTGGCACAAAAGCAGAAACCTGTAGCATCTAATCTAATGGCTCAATGTATCACTGAACTGGCAGCACCAAGTGTTCACACTCAGGGGCAGCATTGAATATCAAGGAGTAAGTGCACGATCAAAGACGGGTGTATTTGACGTGGCATTCTGAGGCATGTGTAAATTTTGCATGAACAGACTGTATTGCAGTGAGGGTCGGATTCATTAGCCAGACCCCCACTGGATGTGCATCACAGTGAAACACAGACCTCATTACCCTGGAAATAAGGATGGATCTGAGCCAAGCTTCGTCACCTTAGTGTGAAGGAGAACGTGCATTATGCATAAAAGGAAATTAGCACCCCTAAGTGACACTAAATAAACGCTGACACACATATGCCCGTTAAATAACGAGATAAGAATATGTCCGAGTTTATCTTAACAAATTAAAATATTAGTGAGAAATGTATTAAAGTAATTATATTAAACCTGTATACATTTGATTTCTTTTCATTTGAAAAACACTGCAATTCATCTAAGGTTAACCAAAAACAAGAAAACTCAAAAGGGCAAAGTTTTTTCTATTGTATAAATGGATTTGACAAACTTATGATCCCAAACTGAGAGTCAGTCTTTGATCCTGGCCTCAGCTGTCATAAGTTAAGGTGAACAGATGGCTGAGCAGCATAGAGAAAGGCTAACAGCTTTGAAACCGTGATATTACCTTTGCAACGATCTGTTCAACCCCTTCAACACATAGGCCAAAACAATCATTGTTTCTTTCATATTTTTAATTTAATCTCCAAGACTCATTTACCACTATTTTCAAAACAAATCTCTCAGAATGTTATGAATTATTTCATTACCAAACTCCATAACCTTTGTAAAAATCTTATCCATGAATAACAACTATATAATGCAAAATGATACAGCTACAGAGATTAATCAAGTTCTGAATTACTTTGGGAAAAAAGGTAACAAAAGGTCTAATTTTCTTGTCGAAGTTTGTAAGGTGGAGGCTGACCACAAGGGCAAAACATTGTAATTTTGTGTGCAGGAGTTATTTATTTATCTATTTTTTAAATATGTAGCATCTCAGACTCCTATGGAGAATTGTCACTGAGCAACACAGTTTCACTCATGACAGCCAAGCTTATTCATGGAGTCCCCGTTGAGTTAATAAACTTCCAATTTAACAATGTTAAAGCTTTGAGTCACCGTCAATAGTCTCTTCGCAGAACCCGATTTTGCTCTGTTCCCCGTAGTGGAAAGGCAAATCTGTTGTTCAAGATCTGAAAGCTGAGACAACAGTATACAACAGTTTTATTTCCCCCCCAAACACCAACTTTTGTTTATTTACCAATCTTTAAAAAAAAGTGACAAAAACAATACAACCTCCACATCAACTCTTTTGTGAACATAACAACGTCATGACGTGTACATCATTCACCATTTTCCAATTAGTTTTAAGTCCAAAACTCCATTTCACCATAGCATCAGTCAGTCTCATGCTTAAATAACACATTATATTTCTATTCCAACTGAATGCATGTGGGGAAACATGTAAAGTTTGTACTAGAAAACTATTATTTCTCATTTCCATTGTGTTTTATTTAATATTTTTGTACCTCAAGAAAGGAATAATGTCTGACGAGGTGTCCTATTTTCTAATAATTAACAAACGATGAGGAGGCAGTAACCAAGAAGTCTATACAATAAAACATGATACTTTAGTTGTATTTTTTTATGTTACATCGTCTTCACAAGATGCAGACTAATTGAAAAACGGTGTTGCCATTGTAATGGTCACAGAGCCCACAGTTCGCTTTGCTGTAGCTGATGTATGAAGACTCGTAACCAGCAGAGGAAAGTGACACTGAAACAAGCATGATTTTAGAGGGAAAGTTTACTTCTTACTGCTTGTTTTTGTCCAGATGAAGCAAAAGTTTGATTCAAAGAAACAAAGTCCACAAGTAGTTTACTAGATTGATTTTGTTGCTAGAAATGCCCACCATTAACTCTGATTAACTTCCTCATTAGGGCTCTTTTGTAGTTTGTCCAAAGATTATGTGTGTACAGAATGCTTTGAATAAAGTCTCCGCAGCTTCTTCTGTACATACACTGCACTAACTGCAGACATCGACATCATCTGACATGTCCTCTGGTATTATATGCCCAAGATTTTGCTTATGGACTGGAAAAAATCATCACTTCCTTTGTTAAACAGTCAGGAACGCTAGATGTCTTCACAGATGCCTTTAGGACATAATGGAGTTGATTTTTTTTTTTTTTTTTTCCCTCTATGAATATTAATTGATTTTCACTTTCTAGAAAAAAAAAAAACTTCACTCGGGGGACTGAACTAGTCAATATACAGTCAATAATTGTTGTATTGTACTTGATAAACTATGTAGAATAATACAACAAGCAGTAGCAGTCTTTAGGTATGCATCTCTTTCTGCCCTTTTATTTTGTAGAAACTAAACAAGCCATGTAAATTTGGATACACAAGGCAAAGATAGATGACTTTATTAATCCCACAGTGGGGAAATTTCATAACCATGAAATAATCATTGAAATGATCATTCATGACCCGCTCAGAACTATAAAACACATTTGTTTTCCTGATGGACATGGCTTTTGTTGGTGTGAACTGAATGTCACCAGAACCCCAACTCTGTAAGACCTACCAAAGCATGCAGCACATAGTACTCAAAGTCCATTTCTCTGTGCTGACTTTTTCAGCACAGACGGATAGTTTTATTTGTTTTTTTTCAAGTTTCCATATCCAATGGAGGAGAACACTAAAGGAGAAAAGCACGGACTTGAGTCCAGAGTTATCAGAAGTGTGAGACAGTTGAAGCCAAATGGGGGGGGGGGTTATTTTCATGTGGATGCATTCACACTTGGACTAGAGAAGGCACGATGCACTGAAGTGTAGGACTAAACCTGTGAGTGCACAGAACCGACACAAACAGCGAGCTGTGTCTGGTAGGGTCTGTCACTGCAGGCTCCCTGTCTGTATCTGGATGTTTCAGTGGAATGTGCAGTGCAAAGGGCATTAGAATGGAAAGGTGTATTTAGTCTAAATTTATTAGATGCAAAACAGGAAAGTGCTGTAGGGATGAAAAGCATGTCTGGATAATCACTGACTTGCATGTGAGCCTTTGCTTCGTCCCTGCAGTCAAAACAGCTCCATATTAGAAAAACTACCAACATAGGCTTGTTTAAGAAAAAAACAGAAATTGCCAAGCACGGCTGGAAAATCTGTTTCAGTCAGACAAAATTCTTGCAGTAGCATACATTTATTTTCACATACTTAATTTACATCTTAGTTGCATTCGCAAACTTTGATTGGCATAAGGCTCCGTATAATTCCATGGGATAACTTCCATAAACTTTAGGGTAAAAACCCAGAACAGAGCCCACAGGTGGAAGCCGGGGAGGAGGGTGGGGCGACGGATGCGGCGCTGCGGTAAGAAAGAGAATGAACGGCTGCACACCTGGACTTAAATAGGACGCTGAACAGGTGAGTTAATTAACTACTGCCCTAGGGGGGAAAGAGACTGCCGAGTTTTGGTGCCTGAAAGGCGAACTCGTTCGCAATTTTAAAATGCTTTCGGTCTGAGAAATTATATGAATTCTGAATTTAAGACTTTATATGAATCCTAGTCTGACAATTTCATTTTCATGTAAAATGAAGCCTAATTTGTAATTGGTCTTATTAGGTTATGCTTCACCTATGTGTGCCTGTATAACTAATCTGATTGGCTGAGTTCGTTAAATTACTTTACTCGCTTCTTTGGAGCACCAAGCACTTCAGGCAATTTAACCAATGTAAATTGTCTGATTTTTGTAATTAACAGAGCACAGTGTTGGCAGAGACAGTTGTTTTTTCCATTTAATTCCAACCACTACAATCTATGTGAAATGTTTCAGGCTTTAATTCAGTTTGTTTCCTACTAATTCTAAAGTGGAGTGTGCAAATGCCAAAGCAAAAGCATTACTAAAGTACAAAAAAAGGACTAAAGTACTAATTATTCTTAAAGCTAAGGTGGTCTGTGTTAGCCAACCTCATGGTTCTGTGTTTGCTTAACATTTCCCTCTTCCTGCAACTGTTTTTTTGTAGATCTGACTCAGGTGAGCCAGATTACTTTATCTAGTCCAGAGGGTATGAAAAGTTTGTCAGAAGGTCAATTTTACAAGGCAAACTTTGCAATGAGCAACTGGTGAAGTGAAGTTGTGTTCAAGTTATGAAAAAAGTTTTTCTACCCTGAAAATACTTTTAACATCTTAGTTAAAAAAATTAATAAATAAAAATATGGAAATTTAAAAAGAAATGCCAGTAAATGACATTGATGGTCATTGCAGGCCCAACTCATTGTGTCAAAACGATGCCTGCTTTTCGGCTCTATTGTTAATGTTGCCTTGACCATGTTTGATGTTACTGAATATGCATAACTGGGATGGTTGAGTTGGTAGACCACTTCTAGGTTTGTTTTTTTTAACTCCAAAATCTAGTGCCCTACAGGTATCCCAGAAAACTCTGCAAAAAAACTAGTGCATCAATGCTTACATTTACAAACATAGACCAAAATTCATTGCATTACATCCTGTTCTATATAGTCTTTTAAGTGTAAAACTAGAAACACAGTAAAGTTATGGTGTCCAGACTGGGTAGGCAGGAAAGGGCTTCTTCTTCTTTTTATACTAGTGCTTGTTAGCCACCTACAGTTGCAAGAGTATTGGTGCAAAATGTCAAAACGGTGCAAATCTTGCTCTGGGCTTTTTCTTTCACAGCTCTATTCCAACAAATACCATTTGATTCCAACTGTGTACAAACCGCAATTATTAATTTCTAGTAAAGGTTAGTACTACTGTGAAATAAAGAGATGCCATCCACATGTCACTACCAAATCTGAGTCCCAGATGGTCAAAGTTCGACCTGGTTAAACTTGCAACAAGTGTTCCATGGCCGCGTATTTCGTATGTAGAGCCTGAAAAAAATCATAGAAACTTGTGTACTTACATGTGAATATGAGAGTATTATTCATATTGAAACCCATAGACATTTCATTGGAAGTGACCACGTGAACACATGTTGCAGAGGGCGGTGTGAACGTATAGCTTGGGAGTAGTGAGGGAATTTGGACGTAGCCGAGGATTCAAAAGTCACCTGCTAATTAAAAAACAGCACTCTTTGCTTATATACAATTTCAAAACAATCGTTAAAAGAAAATATTAAGGCTTCTGGAGTTGTGGTGCTTTAATATTTTACCATAAAGCTTGTTTTGTTTTCATGGACAGTGTTTTTTTATATTTATAAGAGCATAGCCTGAGTTCTGCAGGTCTATAGTACTCATGCAGCATGTATTTTGCTGCTTTTCTAAACATTTGGTTAGTAACAAAAATGACTACAGGAAGCACTAAATGCTGCTAAAGTCATAATAAACTGTTTGTGTTTATATAACTAATATATGATCTGCGTTTTGTGCTAACAAATGTTAGCTGATTGCCTTTAAAGAGTCATTTTTTTCCCCATATCTCTAAGGCCAGTTACATTTTGTAATCTTGTTATTTGAGTCTGTAGTTTAGAGTTTTGTTGGGATATTGACCAGTGCATCCTTATTGAAAGCTAAAACAAATTATGCTATTGTTTTCTTTTCCTGCTTCCTTTGCAATATTAAACATAACTGTACAAACGACTCAATCAGTGACAGGAGTGTTTTTTTTTTTTTTATTATTTCATTCATTACCATATTTCATTTGCTTAACATACTAATCTTAGTAGATGTTGACAATTTATAAAAGGGTTTATATAATTGCTTGCACAAAAGTGACGATGCTTTTAAATGTTTATAAAAAATTTTCGTAGCTAAAAACAATTATTTTCAGGATGTCTTGATTTTTAAAAGAAAAAAAAAAGTTTATTTCTGGGTTTATTTGTGAGTATCCCATTTGTAGCCAAAAAATAAATAAAACAAAATAAAAAACGGTGGCTTTTTTTCGTACATAGTTTCTGCAGAGCAGAAGTAGTTTGTTAGAAGTTCACCTCCGAGTTGTGGGCGGGACCATTGGCGCTGAGAAAAACGCTTAATTTTCCTCATATATAATCAGAAAAATACCACAAGAACATGTTTAATCACCAAAAACTTTTATTTTTCCATGCCATTCCTAAATGAGGTCCTACATTCTTCCTGTTCCCTATACTCATGAAAGATCATTAAGACTTATTTCACTGATCTACAGTCTGATAATAGTTCAATGCAAAGGTTTTTTTTATTTTTTATTTTTCTTAAAGATTCCCTGCTTGTTGTTAAAAGCAAATTCTTCCCAAAGGCTATGATGGGAAAATAAACATCTCGAGCGGTAAAGCAGCTCAGACAGGTTCAGCGCTCTGACAGGTCAATAACTTTATATTACTGAAAGAGCAAAGATCAGCCCCTGAAAGGGATGGATTGTTGTAGCAGATTTGTCTTTCCTTTGTCTTAATCAGCTACTATGACCTGCTGTCCACTGGTCAGAACTGGGATTTGGACTCAACTGAAGCGGTTCATTTGCTGCTTACGTTGTGTGATTGATATGTCTGTCTTCTCCTGCTGCTGGTGGAGTGGATAGTGCTATTTGTCAGGGGTGATGTTTACGCATCAAGTAGCCAGCAAAAGGCCTGAATTGCTGTTTCATGTATCAGAGCAATCAGATTCATTCAAAGATGCCAAATTAGGTTTCTCTTTACTATAATACATTCAAAAAGAGATTAGTAAGTTTTGCAGGTTTAATCGGTTTTGGGGTCAAGACATACATCCTTAGTTATACATGTTCATTCATTTTCTTATTCATTCATTTTCTTATCCGTTTTTTCCCTTTCGGGGTCACGGGGCTGCCGGAGCCTATCCCGGCCACTCATGAGCGAAGGCAGGGTACACCCTGAACAGGTCGCTAGTCTGTTGCAGGGAAGAATTTCAACAATCACACACCCATTCACTCTCACACTCACAACTAGGGACAATTTTAGAATTGCCAATTAACCTATGAACATGTTCAATAAATATTAATTTTACATTGCAGGAATGCCTTAAATTGAAAGAAATAAAACATTAAGTAGGATAGCTTTAGAAGCTCCAACACTTAAAATAAGTATTTCAGTCAGACAACTCTTGCAGTAAGAAATATTTATTTGACATTTTCCACATACTTTAGTTGGCATTCACATCTTTTGGTTTGGCATAAGGCTCCGTTCAATTCCATGAGAGATTTCCATAAAACTTTCGGGTAACAAAAACCCCCCTTACGGAGCCCACAGGTGGAAGCCGGGGAGGAGGGTGGGGCGAAGAATGAGCGCTGAAGGTAAGAAAGAGAATGAGCGCCTGCGCACCTGGCTTAAATAGGACGCTGAGCAGGTGCATTAATTGACTGAACCGCCCTAGGGTATTAGCTAAGAAACCCTGCTACGAGTCATCTGCCCGAAATACGATTATGAATCGTCATTTCAGTCAGACAACTCTTGCAGTAAGAAATATTTATTTGACATTTTCCACATACTTTAGTTGGCATTCACATCTTTTGGTTTGGCATAAGGCTCCGTTCAATTCCATGAGAGATTTCCATAAAACTTTCGGGTAACAAAAACCCCCAACACTTAATTATCCAGAAGAAGAAAAAATGTGTATGTATAATCAGTGTGTAATAAAATGGGGTGTGTTTTCGGCAGCATTCCATTTCCATTTCATTTCCCAGTATGACTGCTATGTGTGACCCGGCACCATTGACCGTTTGGGCCGCCCCCGTTCGAGTACAGCGCCACGAAGGGAACATGCTATCTAGTGGATCTGCTATGTGTGACCCGGCACCATTGACCGTTTGGGCCGCCCCCGTTCGAGTACAGCGCCACGAAGGGAACATGCTATCTAGTGGATCTGCTATGTGTGACCCGGCACCATTGACCGTTTGGGCCGCCCCCGTTCGAGTACAGCGCCTCGAAGGGAACATGCTATCTAGTGGATCTGCTATGTGTGACCCGGCACCATTGACCGTTTGGGCCGCCCCCGTTCGAGTACAGCGCCACGAAGGGAACATGCTATCTAGTGGATTTGCTATGTGTGACCCGGCACCATTGACCGTTGGGCCGCCCCCGTTCGAGTACAGCGCCACGAAGGGAACATGCTAACTAGTGGATCTGCTATGTGTGACCCGGCACCATTGACCGTTTGGGCCGCCCCCGTTCGAGTACAGCGCCTCGAAGGGAACATGCTATCTAGTGGATCTGCTATGTGTGACCCGGCACCATTGACCGTAGGGTCGCTCCCGTTCGTGGAAACCACTAGAGGAACATACTATCTGAAAGAGAGAGGGAAAGAAATAAAAGAGGAGCCAACATAAAATTACTCATACCTGATCATAGAACGTAACTCACTTCCCCAAAAACGCTGTGCGAAACTAATTTGTACCGCCTAACAACCCGTATGATACAAAACTTAACATCCAATCCAAAGCTTTGATGGCGTATTAGGCATGCTGACAGCCATTATTTGAACTTCTATTAACCAAGAACAAGCTTGATGGCCATAACTTCTGCCATTGTGGCAACTATAAATACACGAGCTTAAGTACATCCATAATTTCGAAGCTCCCAACGACAGTACAACGAACGAGCCTAGTAGCCACAATTTTCTCCATTCGGCATAACATAAGCGCTCAAGGAACATCATTTAATTGAGATCCCAACCAAATATTAAGAACGAGTTCAACGCCCATAATTACTATGCTTCATTGGCATACTACAAAATTGGCTTAAGAACCAAATTCGAGCTCCAGCGCATACTATGATACAACTTAGAACATCCTAATTTTGAGGCTTCCACCCGGCTATAATTTTCTTTTAACATCTATAATCGAAGAATTTACATTCATTATGCTGTTGACATTGATTGATTAATTCAGTCAGAAGTGTCATTGGAATGCAGAGGAGGTCCACCGCCCCGTCACTTTCAGTGCAGCAATAGGTGCGTCGAGCAGTCATCGTTGCAGCATCAGATCAAGGAATGCAGGGGTGACATCACTTCCTGGAAACGGAGAAGCCGATCGGGGCGTAGGGGTACTCAGGCTCAGGATGTGGTGCATAGATAAAACAAAGCAGTATTAGTCTTGACAAGAATATATAAAAATCCCAGAAACTGAGCAGTTTCAAAATGCTTGAGATAAATGAAATAACAGTGCTTTTCAAAGAACAAATCTGAGAAAGTGAAATTTAGTAGACAGTTAAAGTAAAGACCCATTGTGGATTTATTGCACCCTAGAAACCATCATGATTACAAATTCCAACAGTGAAATGATAGTGAAATATATAACCTGCACAAAATCTTAACACCAATTTTTTAACATTCCAAAGATAAGAAAAGTAACCTTTGACAGTTTCAGAGGGACGCACCTTCAGGAGGCCATCGAGGAGTAGGTGATGGGAAGAGTAGCCAAGGAGATTTGTAGATGAGGAAGGTCAACATCCCACGTAGCAAAGGATTGCAGCCCGGCTGGATTCGATGCTTTGCATCTGATATTAGTGGTTCTCAAATTGGTGGACAACAAAGTACAGACTACTGAAATTGTAATTAGCCAAGGGCGTCTGGATACTGAAAAAGAAAACTTGAGAGCCATGAGGGATCATAGGTTTTGATAGTATTTTTGCTAGACTGAACCTTAAGCATTTAGAGGCGGAGTATAAGCCACTAAATGGGGAAGCATCTAGCAGACTGTCATCTGCTTAAGCAAGGAAGATAGAAGACTGACTTGTGGACACAAGATTTAACTCTTGAACTAAGCTTGACAGCGCAAGTGATGATTTCCTACGGTCAGGGTAGAAATTGCTCAAGGTGTTATTTAAACATTAACCAAGTCAACTGATGACACAATACTGTCATTCACTATTGAAACAGCCCTAATTTAATCTCCAAGGATGAAATAACCGGACGACATCTTATAAATCATCAGAGCTGTAGATTCTGGCGGCCGGACAAACACAAACCACTCTTAAATCTTTTCCCCCAAACCAGAAGGCACAGCCACAGAACAACAAGTGGATGGAGCCTGAAGACACGACAGTCATCATAACATAACTACTCCAAGCATAGAGAGGGAAGGAACAAACGCAAAACACGAAATCCAGAACAGGAACACGGGGCCCAGGATGGAACTACCCAGAACAAGATGAACACAAGATGAACAGATGACCATAGGACCAAAGCCACAGCAAATGTCAGGTGGCCCAATCATTGACAAAGCATATGCAAACCAAAATGAATAAACACGCTGCACAAAAGCCAAAGATGACATAATGGGGAGAGACAAGCAGCAATGAACCATCCAATCCATAGAAGAAAAATAAATCCGGAAGGGTGGAGGACCATACAGTATAGACAACGTGGAACTCAGATTAGAAAATAAATCCCCCCCCCACAAAGATCCAAAGACCAGGGATACAGAGGAAATTCGGCCACCGAGAAACCATCAATAACTCGCAAAGTGAAGGAGACCCATTGCCTACAAATATCCAGTACAGAGCTTCTGCTAAGAAAGTTGAAATTATGAGGACTGCCACGGCAGCTGAAAGGTAAACCGACAAACGCGTCGAGCACCAACTGAATGCCAAGAGACGCCGAGAGGCATAGAGGCAGAACAGGGAGAACATCAGCGATAAGACATCCTCAGCGTTATGTCGCGCTCGGAGGAAAATCGTGGAGACAGCCTGGGCAGCTGAAGAAAATATATATACTAATCCTGAAGGCACATGAGGAACCAGGCCACAGATGCCCAAAAAAAAAATGAACTGTGAGGCGCCAACGGGTCCAGAGCACGTCACGAGAACCTGAACCTTCGAAGGGCCACCCTTAGTGGGGGCTTTGAAAAACGATGCCCCGGAAAAAAAAAATCCATCACACAGCCCCCACAAACCTCCAGACCAAACCAGAGAAATGAATAACAATAACTGTCCAGCCGAGAAAAAAGGCAGCGACGAGACTGACACGCTAATGCGGCCGACGCAAGTCCCCAGCCAGGGCAGGACCTACTGGGGTACACGGAGCAGGGAAAAAAAGGCGAAGCAGAACCAGATGCAGAACGTGCGGGGGCAACGAACGAGTGATTAAAATGAGCCAAAGACACCGCATAAAAGAGACCAAACATAAGGAATTTGTCCACAGAGGAGAGACGGGTCCAAGAGACAAATTCACATTAAGACTAACCAACAGCTACAACAACGAAGAAAATAAACAGAAGAGCCGCCATAACAAAAAAGCCAGCATCTAATTAAAGATAGTCAAGAGTCACCTTCAGCACCTAAAGAACAAAACAGCAACAAAGAAAATGCAAAAAGCCACAAATAATTCAGCCAGCATGAGAAACCAGGCCAGACGAGGACCGCCAGCCGTCACAACTACAGAAAAAAAGACCCCACAACTCCTGAAACAATAACCGGACGACGCAGAATAACAGCAGAAAATGAATCAGAGTGAACATGGAACAGACCACGAGTCACAAAAACTACAATTCCCAGGGTCCTTAGGGGCGCGACGTCACCATACACGGAAGTAAACAAAACAAGACTCAGCCCAGAAAAACGAACCAGGAAAGACCGCACGCCGCTCACCTGAGAAGACCGGCCGACCACGGCAGACGATAGACCCGGACAGCTCCAGATCCGGGCCCACGGACAACCCGAATACCGCGGAAAGCGCACCCCCTGCAGATGCACGCGACCGCGGCGAAACGAACGCGCTGGGCGCCGTTAGCCGCCTGGAGATCGCCGCTAGCTGCCCGGCAAGAGCCGCAAAAAGAGCAGACACGGCGAAAAACGGAAGCCCACATCAGAAATGGGGAATAACCATCCAAAGGATGGGGGGAATACAGCAAGACGTCGAAGAAAAGGAGATCCGCCGGATCCGCGAGCACGGGGAACGGCGAAGAATGAGCGCTGAAGGTAAGAAAGAGAATGAGCGCCTGTGCACCTGGCTTAAATAGGACGCTGAGCAGGTGCGTTAATTGACTGAACCGCCCTAGGGTATTAGCTAAGAAACCCTGCTACGAGTCATCTGCCCGAAATACGATTATGAATCGTCATTTTTATCTTCAGTTTGAAAGAATGCTCTTTTTTCCAAAAACCATTAATAATTTTTATTATTATCATACTTTTTCAAGTATTACCACATGCTATATTGCTACTTACAAAACTCAAAATTTAAATTAAATGCATTAAATGACCACTTATTTTTAAAACTTTTAAATCAACATGTAAGAAAACAGTTTAAAAGACAAAGCTTTCATGATTATATGTTTGGAAAAGCTAATTAAATATGCAAAACTAATTTTGAAAGACTTTGGATTCAATTACTAAATGGTTTTCTATAGTGCAGATAAAATGTTAATACTATAATCAATCCTGTAACTTTTTGACAAAATTTCAGCTCTGCTTGACATATACATAGTCTGTCAGAGAGAATTTATTTTCCCCCATTGTTTTTTTTTTTTTTCCCCCAACTTTTTTTTTTAATTCAAGCCTTAGTCTCAACTGCTGTTATGGGTGGATTTGGGCTGCAGGCGGGCGGAAAAGGTTTAGAGCACGCAGGTGGCCCGCATCAAATGTTAATGTTCATGCACATGTTTCTTTACAGACATGCTGCAAGCTATGGGTTGTAGCAAACAACAATACTACAAACAAGGGTAAGTGAGGGCAAAATGGGTGAGACGCAGGCATTTCGAACAATTTTTGTTATATTTTCGACTCCCAAATTGTGTGGACTGCGCAAGTGCTGTTTTTGCGATAACTGTGCGCTCCATGTGTGCGGCATTCACGTGCTGTCAATAAGGAGCCAGTACTTGCACCTTACCAATGACTGGAGTGTGGCATAAGGGCACCGTACAACAGCATCACACATATGTCATAAGTGCATGACACTAGCATTTGCCGTATAAGTACTTCACAGCATCACAATAGTACGTTCCATTTTCATGACGTCTTTAAATCTAAATCTACTCTGAGTGATTATTCGATTCATTCTTGTTCAAGTTCAATATTTTTTTTTCAGGTTTTCAGTTGTATCTTTCGTTCAATTACCACTATTGTTTGTGTCATGAGGATGGTAGAACATATAATATCCAACAACTAGGAATTATTCTGGTCAAATTGTTAGTCTTTCTTCTGAAGTGTAAACCCCATTAAATTAGACGGAAAACTGTTTCCTGTTCTGTTTTTAGATACCCTAATGCTTTTTTCTCCCTTTTTCTTGTTATCATCTCTCAGCGAAATCAAAATATGCTCAGCCTGTTAAAAACAGATCGGGAACCATTCATATTGAAATTTATTCCAGCGTTCACCAACCCTAACTAGGTCTTGTGACTTCTCTGCATCTTGTGGTTTTAGTCGGTTGGTGGAGCAGAGAGCGGGAAAATTAGACTGTTTGCATCAAAAATATTGCAAACGTTTCTCACTCATCTACAGTAGAAACAGACCTTTGGTTAAATATAACCAGAGTATATTCTTTTATGTTCTCTTTGACCTACATAACTCATTTAACCTCCGAACAAGACTAAGACCAAGAAGGTGCACAGTAAAATGGTGCTGTTATGGTTTCAGAGCCAGATAGCTCTTATTAACCCCCAACAGTAGGATGGATTATTACACTCAAACTAATGAGTAGAGGTTTAGTGACATCAAAGAGTTCGTGCTAACACAACAGGCCTTTTGTCAGTGATTAGTCATGTCATCTATGTATGAAAGATCATAATAATTTCATAATTTTGACCTTGTCTGGAGGCTTGAATGTACTCATGGTCCTAATGTGATGAGGCAAATGATAATTGATATCGCTAATGGTGTCTGTCAATCACTGTTTATGATGCCTTTGGGATCCAGGTGTTGGAAATTCTGTTAACCAAACAAGCTATCATGCACAAACTTTTACTAAATTAGCAATGCAACCAGTGGAAAATGTGTTTCTATTTTTAGCCTCCCAAATTTGTCAGCAATCACAGCCGCCAGCAGTCCTAGGCTGAATGGACCATATTGTGTGTAATTTGTGTGTACTTAGTTCCTGGTGTAAAAGAATGTTGGGCATAGTAAACAACATCCCCAAAAATGATCACATCACAAAGGGTGAAACCATCAAAAACATTGATGTGGCCAAACTCTCTCATGAAGGCTTAAAAACAAAAGAAAATTCAAAATGTAACTTTACCAGAAAGGTTTTATTTCTTTTTGGGTAAATACATTGTTTCAATTTAGTTTTAATATGTCTGTTGGCCACTTAGCCTTAATCCTGTTTCTTTTATTTTGTTATTGCTTATATTTAAGATTAACTGTTCAAATTTTTCCAAAGTGAAGCTGAATTTCTCCTCAATTACACAATTTACTAGCAAACTGTTTTAGTTAGAAACATGACGTTGACTAAATGTCTGGCTGTTAAAGACAAACACACATCATGAAGGAGAACCAAACATTTTACCTCTGATTTCATCAAGAAAATTTGAAAACTGTAAAAACAGACTAATGTGTGCATTCGTTGTGCTTTATGACAGTTAATAGAGTAGCATTAATGCAGAGATGCCGTCACTTTAACCCAATGCATCATGGGAGATGTGGTGCAAAAACTGATGCCGAGGCCAGACAGATTCGCTTCGTTGAGCTTCATTATTTTGTTCACTTTTTCAATGGTTTGACATTGGATTCTGTGGGGAGCTACACCACGAAAGACGAGCTTTAGCTGTTATCTTTGTTGGACTTTATGAGCTGAGTTGGAAAAAGGAAGTGAAGACTTTAACCACTTCTGATTGGTCAGACTGATGATGTATGATTAAGCCTCCAAGAATGATTGGTGGGGCGGGCCTTTTCCAAAAACCAATCTACCACAATCTGCTAAAACCTCGGCTGAATCGCGGTACCGTCATTCTTCTCAAAGTGTCTTGAATCAAATAAACACAAAGAAAAAAGTATTTCATGATCTTTCATATACCTAACTATGTTCCTAGCAATGTGACTGCAGCAATAAGGACGTGTATTTACTTTGACCGATCCCTAACTCTGCGCGTACATGTGTGCGCATGCGCCAGTAAGTTTTTGTTTTTGTTTAATATACCTCCGTTTCGTTTCAATTAGCCAAGAGAAAATGTCAGAGCCGGCATAACCTAAGTAATGAAGTAATGAGGGTTTTTATAGTCTAGTAATTGTAATTAATTACAGAAATGTGAACTTTAATTAGTTACGTTCCTCCGTTACCGACAAAAAAATTAAATTACAGTTATTCATTACCTGTAATCTGTCCCCTCCTTGCTCCAACATAATTACTAGGAAGCTACTTGTTAAAAAATAAATAAATAAATAAAAAAATTAAAAATTGGCATTAGAAGTTGTTGATTTTGAAAGGCATTAGCATGGCAAACTCGCAAAAGGGGTGTTGCCCTATTGAACCCACATTTTTTACTCTAATATTATAAAAATTTCTAACGGGAATCCATAGCTCAAGCTGAAAGAAGTAATCTGATATGAACATCGTAGTAATGTGGGCATGGTTAACAAAAAACCTCAGTTGCCAAGGAAACCAGAAAGTTTACTTTTGCAGATTCTTCCAAAAATCCCATGGACCTGTTCAACAACCCCAGGCGACCAAAACATAACATGGTTGATATGGAGATAAAACAGATAGAAAATCCAACATTTTGAAAAAAGATATATTTTTATATGAATTTGCCACATGTAGCTCTGACCAGGTAGTCAGGGGCGGAGAGGTGATTGTCAGGGGTGTGTAGCAGGCGCTTATCCAATGAGGGCGGGCCAAGAGGCGGCTGCGAGTGCGGCTAGTGCCTGTGGGCCAAACATAGCAGCATGCAGCTTTAAATGCCTTTGCATCTACTGTCTGATTGGAGCCGGAAAGAAGTGGATTTTTCTTCCTTGGATGCGTTAGAAACAAGTGACAGAACCGTGAACACGGAAAAGAGAAACATTTTTAGACTGAAATGATTGCCCTTTCTGCTTGCCCTTTATGGTAATGAGACAAATCGCCAACACTTTTTATTCCAAATATCCATCATATCAAATGTCTCGCACACAGAAAAAAGCAGCAACAACCCCATACCCCCCCCCCCCCCCATTGCATACAACCCGGGCCCGCCTCTTCTCATGCTTCTTCTGCAGAGCACTCAGGTGGAAAAGCTTTTCATTTGCTAAACAAAGTGGAAGGCTGCCACAACACAGGGGCGTAATGGAGAGTGATGGGTGGCCACCCTGCTAGGAATCATGGGACAGGGCATAATTACTCCTCCTGTCAACATCGCAGCATCCATCATTGGCTGCTGTCGCTTGCTAAAGGCTGCCATGGTGCTTCCAAGAAGAGTGCGTTGTCATTTCTGAGTGCGTTAAAGGTCGTGTGAGCTTATCAGCGTTTTGTCGCTGCATGTGTACATTTCATTGTTTGGGGCGTCTGTTTATCCGCATGCAGCTACTCAAGCAAAGCCCCACAAGAGCTCATAAGAGTGACAGCTTTGATCAATCCGAGGAGCACATCAGCACGTACATGACTGTCAGTTCAAGGGATAAAAACAACCTTTTTTCTTTTTCAAAGAAACAGCAGACTTTAACATGCTTATTACTATACCCCACACACAACTCCTAACTGTGTCACAACAATGAGAATCCATTTTGTAGCGTGCAGTCAACAAAATGCCCCAGTCAAAAGAATAAATGTCACATACTACGCTATCATACTATCACGCCAGATTTCTAAAAGCTTTTTCTCTTCTTTTGAGAACTAGATTGTTTCAAGAACCCGTGTGCTGCAGTTTGAAGATGTAATAAATAATTGAGAGAATCTAGGATTCATTTCACAAAGAAGCCGTGAGCTGAATTGCCAAGACATGTTCAGTTAGAGGGCTGTGGCAGTTACATCATAGTATACATCATAATAACGTTTTTAGCATGATATTTAGATGAATATGCAAAATAACTTTTAAAATAATACAAAATAATAATTTTGGCTCAATAAAAATTAATTGCTTTGAAATATTTTGAATTTGAAGTCCTTATAAAGGACAAACTAAAACTAAAATAAACGTAACATGATGCAAAATAACGTAATGTTATTTTTTTTTTCTACTTTTTGGTTTAATGATACAAACAAAATCAAAATTTCAAGACAAAGCAAAACATATACACCACAACAAAGAGGGTGTGATAGCATCCCATGAACAAATATGGCATGTTTTCATACATTTATTTAACAATACACTACAGACAGAAAAGGACAGAGACAGGACAGTGACTGAGCTTCCATCTTCCATTCACTTGTTAGCTCATTTCTCCATTGTTATATTTGTGTATATGTTCACAGAATTTGTTGAAATTTCTTCATTAAACAACCTCAAAAATCAAAATTTTAAAAACTATGCTTTCATTATTCATTAAAGGCGTGTAACTCTCTATGGAGGAAAGTGGTCAGTTTTTCAATTACATGTACTTCTTTTGGTTTATTTTTTCATGTTTTTATTGTTGTTTATTTGATATTTTTCCTATTATTGTAATGATTTTTCTTGCAATTACTACTAATAAAGTGTGTTAATTAAAGTGACATTTCTCAGGTTCCAAACCACACATTTTCTTTTTTTTTTAGATGTTCAGAATATTTATTCTCTTTCTCCTACGAAAATAGCAACAAACAGCGCTGTCCTTTGAGCCTCCTGTACACATCTGAAATCTTCCCAGCAGGCCGCTGGATCATTTTCCCGACACATAAACTGTATCTTGGAGAACCCCCAGGCAAGCTTAGATGATTGACATCTCCATGGGTTTCTTAGAAGTGATAAAAAATAAAGTTGCCTTGGTGTCACTTGGATTTAAACCTGTACCTGAGCACAAAACTACAACAAATCTGTTTTAAATCAACATAAATATGCAATATATATATATTTTTTTCTACGTTCTGTAATAAAATATAAAATAAGATGGGCAAATTGAAAAACATTTTATTATGGACTTTGTTAATGAATTACAAAGAATTGAAAAAGTAAGTATTTGGAAAAACATATCAAAATTTGGCGATGTCAGTAGACAAAAAGTCAACTTTTATTTGATTAGATCTGGTCGATGACAAATCTGGAGCCAACAGAACAGTGAAATCCTGGTAGAGTGCTGAGTTTTCTCTGCGGAATCCAGATACAGATCCATGAAATTGAGACGACTGGACCTCAGAGAAGCTAATCTGATTTAAAAGGATCCAGATGAGGTAACCCAGGTTTTCCAAACAAGGAAGCCTCCCTAAGAGGAGAATCAAAGGGGTATAATAATTTATCTTAGTACCAGGAGCATAATAGTCTCAACCCAATAAAAAGGATGTTTTTGTTTGTGTTTTAATATGTTTTTTTGGCATTTTTCTCAAAATGGTGGACACATATAAAGACAATTAAGCTCAAATTGCATTTTTAGTTATTTCTTTGTTCAAATCGTTGTGAATCAGGAGCAGAGGAAAAATTTCAGTTTGAAAAAGAGCACATTTGTTACATCGAAAATACATCGAGCAGGTCACAAGCTTCCTGCTGCTCCATTCTGATGCATCCACTTGTAGACGACAAAATCCACATATGTCTTCATTTTCCTCGTGTTTGTTTGCATCTGGCTCAAAACTGTACAGCTATAGCTCCAATATTGCATTTTTGGTGCACTGGTAGTGTTATTTTGGGGGTGCACCATACTCAGCACCCATCGGAGTGACTTCACAAATGTAGCGGTCATTGAGCAACTAGTACTGAGCTACATGCTGCTAGAGAAGGGCATGTCTTAGGACCCCAAGACCTTTGGCTACCAAAGATGATCTAATATGGTGAGCTCTCCACTGGGCACCGGGACAGAGGTACTCTTAGGAAGAGATGCAAAGACTGTCTTAGGAAAGGCCTTCAGTACTTTTAAAATTGACCTCAATCAGTGGTCTTATCTCGCTGCCAACCCGAGCAACTGGCGCACAACTATCTATCAGGCCACCTGTGCCTCCGAAGTTTTCCCAGAGAACCTGCCTGGCAGAGAAGACACAAAGGCACAAAGTCAGAGTCTCAAATCCAAGCACTGACCCGACCCTCTTTTGTCGTTTCCGTGGCCAGAGATGCAGAGCTTGTATTGATCTTGTGAGCCTTGAGCACAAAATATCTGTTTTCCGAAGCCAAGCCATGATGATGATGATGAATTCATTTTGGGAGTGTGAGGGGCTGTGAGCTAGGGGGAGAGCGTGTACACAGAAAGTTCTCAGGAACAGCAAGAGGAAGGGATGAGGGGGTGTTCCACGCCAGTGGTCACGCCCACAACACAGATGTGAATTTCTATCAAACTGCTGTTGCTCTGCAGAAACTATGTCCTAGAAAATGATGCGTGTTTTGGGATTTTGGCTAAAAACATCATAATCGTGATTAAAAGACCACTAGGAATGCTTTGAAAATAGATCACAAGATGATTGAAGTGGGTCTTTAAAGATAACCGATCATTACATGTGTAAATATATGTCCAATACCGCATTTATAAATAAGTGTGTTTGCATCAACTTCAAATAATACCAGCAATCAACCACCTGCTCAGATTAAAAAGATTTGCATGGCTCACTGCACCTCACTTACATCTCACAACTGTCTGCATCCTTTTTAAATGCATCATTTATGCCGCTTAGCAGGAATTAAATAAGTGTTCCTCCGCTGAATGTATCAGTGATTTCAACCGCTCAAAGCAAGGCGAGGTTATTATTATAGTCTCAAACCAAAAATAGATGAAACACTGCTCATCTATATTTTATTCCCGTCCAGCCTTGAAGTCCCAGGCAAAGACTACCTTCTTTAATTAAGTATATATTTTTTTCACCGTTATACATATGTGCAAATGTCACTCTGCACTAGTGCAATAAAGTATGTTTTTACCAGATCTGTCATGGCTTTCTTTGCTGTTAAAAGAGTGTTACACTTCTTCAAATACACTAATGAGATGGCCTTTTCTGACCTTTTTTTTCCCCAACATGTTTGCATCACCCTTCTTGGCGCCAAACATGGTAGAGGTAAGATCTTAAGCCCGAGCCCGAGTCCGAACCCGACCCGACCCGAATTTCGGGTCGGGTCGGGTTCTAAATGACAGTCATTACGTTCGGGTCGGTTCGGGCCGGGCTTCTCTCTCGCTGACTTTTTTAATAAATATATTGTAATGTCTGCAAAGAAGCTCCTTAGGCGGCGGTTGTCAAACAGCTCTTTATTAATCCTGGATGTCAGAACGGTTACCGCACGAACCGAAAGGCACAGCCAGCTTCTTCTAACTCAGAGGGAGAACGTTCCCTTAGCGCACACACCCACACACACACAGGTAGACCCCGCCCCCTCCACCAGTCACCAGCCCACCGTTGATTGACATACACTGTGGTCCCGCAACTGGCAGAACGAGGGGGGGCGCCGGCCACCCGCAGCGTGTCGTGAACGTAATCTTCCCTCCCCAAGCCCGCATCTATTTTGATTAGGGATCCCCGATATGGAGTAGCAGGAAGTCAAGGATAAACTTCAGACAGGGAAACTGAAAAGGCAAACGCGCACCGCCGCGGCTGCAGTATTTCTCCGCGTAATGAAGCGAGTGCTTATCATCCAGATCTCTCTGTCACTCTCTCTGTCTGGCCTCTTATTCTGTGTTCCAGCGTTATTTCATTGATCAAATGCATTTATCATGTAGGGATGAACCTTTGCGCAGAGCTTCCAGCGGAACTCTATGCCACAACAGCAGCTTATACGCGCGCGGCTGCAGCGACCACTCTCTGTTTGAAAGAAAAAAAACTTTCATGATCATAAAAATATGTAGATTATTTTACCTTTAAGAAATCTGGCGATTTTTTTCTGCCAAAAATACTATGGGATACATTGAAATTTCGGGTTTGCTTCGGGCTCAGTCCTGCAAATCAACTTAATTGGTCGGGTTCGGTCCGAGTTCGGCTTTAATGCCAGCGGGCCTGTGTCGGGTCGGGCCGGATTTTTTAGGCCCGATCTTACCTCTAAAACATGGACATTAGATGCGTCACGAAAAACGGAAGGCTGTTGATTTTGGGTCCGCCTTGGCAACGAAATAGTAAGTGGTGCCTACAAACACGTAGTTGCAATATTTGGCTGTTTCTTACACTTTGATCAGCACACTGCAAAGCAGATGTTGCTGCATATTCCCCCTCATTATCATGTGCCGATAACATTGTATGGTGGGTTCCCTGTTTGCAGATTGAGGGAAATCTGTTAAGACCTGCACAGCTGCTGGCTGCATTGTTGTGTGAGGCCTCTGCTTTCTCTAAGTCTGCTTGTCCTTTCTGCACATTTTCATTTTTTGTTGCTTCATTGCAAAGGCTGTTTGTTCGATTCTTTCAGGGTTTGTTACAAGTCCAACATTCCTTCAGGCCAAATAAATAGAAACAACGTTTTGGAAAGAAAATTACACCATATGCAAATATAATAAAAACCGACTATTTGTTTTTTGTAAATTTGTCCTCTTACTTTTTTTGCCAGTCAATAAAACATAGTAGATTGAGCTATACAAGAAAAATAAATAAATAAATAAAGCAACATTATCTAGATAGTGTTAAATAATGTCAAAATGAAGAATACACTCTAAAACGTTAAGAGGCTAAATTACACATGTTAACATAAACGTCAAATGTTGCATCAATTCAGCAAACTTTTTTTTATAAACAATGATGAACAAGAGCAAGTAGCAAATTTGGAGGCTAAAAACTATTAAAAATATGATCAACATTAGCTAATGAATCATTTTAATACTATACTACAGTTGATATATAATGAAAAGTCCTAAAAATATGGTGTTCCCCTATTTATCATGGAAGTTTGCATTTTAAAATATCATACAGTAGGTAATATCTACGTAAGTAGTGAAGTTCAATTTATGTTTATAGGCTATAAAACCCCTCACTACACACGTTTACCAGACACACATGAACATTATCCTACTTATCCCTCTTGTTTAAACTCTCAACGTTCAAACCTTTATAAGAGAAAAAAAAAATTCCATATCATAGGATTAAAAAAAAAGATCTGATAACAAATAAAGATTAATGTAAATGTGGCAAACTGAACGCATTCTGTACTGGAGACATAGCACAACAGAGATTGATTGACAGCCAATCAGGAAGCATTAGACAATGAGCTATTGAAAAAATAAATTAAGAGAACACTGTATAGAGATTAAATCCCAAATCATACGAACAGTCTGTAAAAAATAAAGCCCAATTTAACCCTTTTATACCTGAGCTTTAGCTCCAGCATTGACATTCTTTCCACCACCGTAACTCTTCAGCCATTTACACAACTAATGTAGTTCCAGTGTATGTAACAATTTTCATTAATGAAGTCACAAGCGAACTGATATCAGACCAGTAATGTTAAACATTAGGACTAATTGCCAAATTGGCCAAACAAACAAAAGAAAAGCTGAAAGTGGCTGAAATATGCTTCTTACATAAAATGAATTAGCTGAAAAAATAGAAAAGCTCAGTATTTCTAAAAATGTTGATGAAAGCTCTTTTAAACTGAATGTACCACATAGATGATAACATTTAATAACTTCATTTTTTTTTAAACAGTCTAAAGGTTTTAAAGCAATGTGTGTAAAGTTTACATATAATTGACCTTAAAAAAGAAAATAAAAAGAATATTGAGGACAAATAAGCTAATTTTTATTGCATGCACAATTGAACGTTTCACAATGGATCAGGTCCTAATCAGGGACATCTGCAAAACTGAGGGGCAAAGGAGAATGTTTTTACAGTCTCACGCCAGGCTTTTGAAGGAGTCAGGGTGGTTAGCTACTCCCGGCTTTATGACTGTCCTCTATCTTGCAAAGTAATTTGAAGCTGCCATGAGAACAGAGCAATTATCCTTTTCTCTCCCCTGGCTGTTGAAATGAAGGATTGACTCATCTTGGTTGTCTCAAGGGGTCCATAGCTGTCCGAGGCTAAGACACCTTCTCACCAATTGTCACCTTTTTCTTGGTATCATTAAATCCTTTCAGAGCTGTCCGGTGTTGCCTGCTGGTTTCTGCGCAGAAGCCCACTGATGTGATCAGCAGAGGTCAAAACTTCATTAAACTAGAGCAGTTTTAGCTTTACTGGGAAACATATCAGATCTGAATATGTTAAATCACAGGAAACCATATTATTACAAAACAACATTCATATTTAGATTGAGAAAGACCAAACATGGCTAATTTACAACAACAAAAAAACGAATAACAGGGCTGTCAGGCATTTTGGCGACATCTAAACTGGTAAATATATTTATCTTTGCCTTCTCAGGGAGCTGGAGAAAAGTTTTTCATAGTTTCCAAACTGCTTCTTTGTTTTTCTGAATGTTTTTTGGTGTCAGCTGTCAGATCTCATCATCCCTCTTTGCTTTCTTCCTTCTATCTTTTTGCGCTCTGAATTTTCCTCCGATCAAAATCCAAAAATGTTATGCTTCTTCCCTCTCCAGAGAAAGGTCACAGAAGGTCATTGTGATGGAATAACAGCTCAGCTAGTCTTGATAGATGTGTCCAAAGAACTTCATTAGTCACATGGAGTGTCTGCCTTGACTCCACCACATCCACATGATCTGTGTTCAACATTGATGTGATTTGCTGTGATGTGGTGGCATTTGGTCCTCCAGCAAGAATTTATGTAATAGAGCACTGATGCTCCTGCATGCTACACTGTTTAACATCACCAGCTCACCACCAGCTTGGCTTCTACAAACGCATTTTCTCACTGAAATATTAAGCCAAGATATTTACTTGTGAACATTTCCGTTCTATCAACTTTCTCCTTTTTTTTTTTTTTTAATCAAGTTTGAATAATGTATGTTCTAATGCATGCCCAAATACTAGAAACAGTACAGCTAAACATCCATAGGTAAACTATATGCGCATTTTTGCTTTAGGCCTGGAAATAGTGATCATTTTGCTCCCTTTTTTAATCTACATACACACCAGGTTATTGATGCATATTTTTGAACATGCATTAACCCAGTGGTGTTGACACTGGACAAGCAGGGAGGGGCTTCTTCATTTGTGTATCTGTTGTTTAGGCAAGGCAAGTTTATTTGTATAGCACAATTCGTACACAAAGTAATTCAAGGTGCTTCACAAAACAGAAAAATGCATTAAAATCACAATACATCATAGAAATAATCAACGTAAAATTTACTTTAAAAGAAAAGAAAAAAAAAATAGAAAATTGATGTAAAAAGAAAGGAAGGAAAGAAAAGTGCAGATAGGACCTTTCAGTCATATACACGGCTAAACAAAAATGTTTTAAGTCTAGATTTGAACATGAACACAGAAGAGGCCTGTCTTACGGCTTCAGGGAGGCTGTTCCAGATTTTAGCTGCAGAATATTGAAACGCTGATTCCCCTTGTTTAGTTCTGTCTCTGGGAATCAACAGGAGGCCGGTCCCTGAGGTCCTCAGAGTGCGAGATGGTTCATATGGCACTAACATGTCAGAGATGTACTTTGGTGCGTGGCCATGGAGAGACTTGTACACAAGCAGAGCTGCTTTGAAGTCTATTCTTTGAGGTACAGGGAGCCAGTGCAAAGACCTGAGCACAGGACTAATGTGATCATACTTCCTGGTTTTGGTCAGGACTCGAGCAGCAGCATTCTGGATGTACTGAAGCTGTTTTACAGCTCGTTTGGAGAGGCCGGTGAGCAGGCCGTTACAGTAGTCTAACCTACTGGAGACAAATGCATGAATAAGTATCTCCAGGTCTCGCTTTGACATTATGTTTTTGATTTTGGCAATGTTTTTCAGATGGTAAAATGCCGCTGATGTTACTGACTTGATATGGCTGTTAAAGTTTAGGTCAGAGTCCATGATTACTCCTAGATTTCTGACTTGATTTGAGGGTTTAAGAGACAGAGAATGAAGGTAGCTGCTGACACTTTCTCTTTGTTTCTGTGGGCCAAAAATAATAACTTCGGTCTTGTCTGAGTTTAGCTGGAGAAAGTTGTTCTGCATCCACGCACTGATCTGTTGGAGGCAGTGGCTGAGTGAATCCACCGGCCCATATTCACCTGTTGTCAGTGACACATAGATCTGAGTATCATCTGCATAGTTGTGATAAGATATGTTATTATTGCGTATTAACTGCCCTAGTGGCAGCATGAAGAGGTTGAACAGAAGGGGTCCCAGGATCGATCCCTGGGGCACACCACAATTCAAGCCCATGAAGTCTGAGACACAACTCCCAATTTCAACAAAGTATTTCCTGTCTTCTAGATAAGACTTGAACCAACTTAGGGCAGATCCAGAGATGCCAACCCAGTGTTGGAGTCTGTGCAAAAGGATCCCATGATCAACAGTATCAAAGGCAGCACTCAGGTCTAGCAGGATTAAGACAGAGACTTTTCCATCATCAGTGTTCAGGTGGATGTCATTGGTTACCTTGGTTACTAGCACATGCCTCCACCGAGGGTTGGAAGACGTGCAAATTGTAGTGTTGCAAATCTCATAACTTTGGCTCCAGATTTTTTCTTTCGCAGGTCTTTTCCGATAAATGAAAGACTTTGTGTCATAAAATTCCTGCTAGGTACAAACTGCAATTATTAATTTCTCCTCCATGACCATTTAGACAGTTTGCACCTCCATGAATGAATGGGATTGTCATCCTGTTGTAAAAACTTGCGTAGTTACGCGTGAACATGCACGGTACCCATATATCCTGAATCTCCACAGAATTTATTCCTCAAAGTTATACCTCAAAGATTTACAAATGTAATGCTGGTTAAAAAAAAAAAAAAAAAAGTGGAACTTTTGAACACTTTATGTGACGCTATGAGCATTTTAGGTGGAAAAATACATTACTCTGAGAATGAAAAACAGCTCTTTTTTCTATTACATGTTATGTTATAGTACACTTGACAGCTATTTTCTGTCATTTTGAGACTTAAAACTTGATGCAGATTTGTTATGAGGGACTTTGTATAAACTTGGAATTAAAAGCAAAAACTGGACTTGTTAGCATCTTTGATGGCATTCCTTACAGTCTTGTAAAATCCCTTAGTCCCATTGCTGCTAACAATTTAATCTCAATTTTAGATTTCGCTGTATTACACACTGTTAGCCAATCAGTGGCAGTATGCAGTCCATTCCCTAGAATAGAGCCTCTTCTGATTTTTAGCTGGTCAAGTTAATTAAGCTGATGTGCGAACTGCTGCAGCCAAACTGATCAGGGCAATTTTGACTAATTACAACACGTTATCTTTAACCTTGTTTCAGTGTTTGCTTGGTCATAGACATCACAGACCATCCACCAATCTACGTTGGTCACTTAAGATCACCCTTCATGTTCACTCTGGGCTGGTAAATGTGGCCGTTTTGCTTTATTGTAACTACTTGAGTTTATACAAATAAATTTAAAATACCCCTAAACAGATGTACCTCTCTATAGGAATTGTACTTAAATTAATTCTTTGTTGCAACTTTAGTTTAAAATCTGTCCATTTAAACCACATGTAAACCCACAAAAGAGCTATAGGCCGATTTAATATGAATAAATATAAATAAATTGGACCTTTCTTGTTGAACAAAAGAACATTTCTAATCAAAACCTTCACAACATGTAAACACAAACATTTTTATTTTAACTTCATATAATTGCAATTTAGTATTAGAAAAAAAAAATGTCTTTCCAAAGGTTAATTTTTGGTTTATCTTATCCAAATCCAATTTCTACCAAATGGGTTAATACTTCTTTTGTTTGTCTGTTTTTCTTTAGCCTTGATGTACAAATATCCACGTAACAATGTCTTTAAATCACCTGAGGAGCAAAAAACATTTAATAAATACAGTTTTCTAGGTAAGAACTCCAAAGGAATTTTAGAATTGAGACTACATGCTGGCGCCTCCCTCCATGCCATGTAACCTTTCTTTCAAAGACATGCTTTGCCCTTTACTGACAGTGATGGCATGCAGACATTCTCAAAGCAACATTTAACAGACTGTTGCTAGACTGTGTAGGTCAACATGTAAAGAAAATGGCTTTCAGTCCCCTGAGATGTCATCTCTAATCTCATCAGAGCAGCTAAACCATCTACTGCTACTCTCATGCAGGTTTGAATGCCTGTGATTTAGTCAGTCAGCGGTTTTAGAAACTATGGAATTTGCATGCAAAAAAAAATCTGATTTCATGATGCCCTGCTGTCCTTAGGAGGAGCTTAAAAATGTACCCCTTTGAACAGGAAAAACCTTGTAATTAAATTAAAAAATACTTCTCTTAATAAGCTAGTTTATCACTGGGTTGTAATTGGTCTCAACTGTTACAGAGGAGCTTCTAATTTAGCCAAGTTTTCTTGTAAGAGGTACTTATTTGGTATTGCACCGAAACGTAAATATTTAAAACCTGCCAGCGGTTTGTGGATCTATTGGCTAACTGTTTTTTGTGTCAGATTCTCATTCTTTGTCTCCAGGTGATTGCTAATTACTCACAAGGGCTTGAATTTGTAGACTGGTTTAAAAACCAAAATTTGGAGCCAATGTAATTCACCAAAGAGATCAAGCGTGTGTCTCTTAAAATGAATATAGAAATTACATTACTTCAGTAAGAAAAAAAACAAACATTTTGACTTCCCCCCTTTAAATTAATCCTTAAACTGTAGCTATAGCTCCAGTGTTATTATTGTTTTGACTATTGAAGCTCCTCTACCACAGTTAAAGTCATTTCAGCTGATTCTGAAGTGCAGAAAAGCAGCCCTGATACACTTACAACGTTAATAGTTTGTAGAGTGTTGCGGATCAGCTTTGCGTCACTATAAAAAGCTGCTTCTCTTCATGTCAGAATCAGCAGCCAAAGATTTACGGTATGTCAAGAAGTCTGTGTTATTCGGGTGTTGCCGGTGACATCTCCGGTGTTAGAGGGCTACCTTTCTTTAGAGCCATTTCTTTTAATATTCAAGACTTTTGTTGCATTTAAAACCAACACTTTTGTTAAAATGTGGTTGTGAACATTTTACTGACATTTAATCGTCCAATCACAGACCATACACAATCCAAGTTGTTTTTTTTCCCAATAGCTTACAAGCAAAAAGACCACTAAAATGAAAACCTAGCCTCAAGTATGTTTCCTGATGGCGGGCCATTTTTGAATGTATGGTTTTGTAGTTATAGACCATAGTCCTAACCTGACATTTCAGATACTTGTTATTTGTTTATCAAGATCTTTCTGAGGTGTTTCTGCAATACAAATTGAATGTTTTTTGTTTTTTTTTAATTTAGAATCTTCATGAAATGTTTGTTTCAAACTAGTTCTAAGCTGTTACTGTCCAGAAAGCATTCTCACAATTTTGGGGCACCTAAACAAACCAATTTAATTGCCTCTATAACCTAAATAAATGAGAGCCCAGTCAACTTCTTGATGTCCCAAGAGTTTGGAAACTCACTCCCTGATGATGATGCTATCTATTAAGATAGAGGCTGCTCTTGAAGTTGAACTTTTTTGATTTCTCTGCTCTTAAATTCACCTAAACTTCTGTAACTAAATACTTTGCATTTGGATTCTGTTCTTTTTTTCTTTGCTATTTGCCAATGCTGAGGCAATTTCCTTCACTAATGTTAAATCAAATGTTCCATTCTCTTGAAAATGAAGAATAACAAAATCATCAATATGTTAAATGCTGCTCCTCAATCAGTGTCAGTTCAGACAAATCAGCATGGAAAGCACTTCGGCAGCAGAGGTAACAACTGCAGAGGCCTTTCCTTTTTAGTTTCGCCTTTGACAAGACTTCTACAGTCCCTCAGATCTTGTACCAGCCACACAAAGGAGTGCATCAATGGCTCTGAAGAATTTCCATCTATCTCCTTCCATGATTTCCCCCGTGGTCTGTCTCCTTCTGTCTTCAGGAATAAGAGAGCTGGATGGTTTTTCTCGACATCCTCTGTCTCTTCATCTGGAAAGATTCTTTCCAAAGTGAGATTGAGCGCTGAGTTAAGTGGTCTACAGCAAAGAGGTTTCTTGGCTCCTTTGCCTGATGAGGTGAGGTGGGGCACAGATGCCAATTTCTGCACAGGCAAGCAGATGTGCTTCACATCAGGGATGCTTTCCTTTCAATTAGTTGCAGCAATCAATGCAGTCTGTGTTGGGTAATCTGCTGCACTGTCATTCCAGCAGGGGAAAAACGCAGAAAAGAGGCAGCCGGGGAATGAGAGAAAAGTAACTCAGAAGGTCATGAAGCATGGAAAAAAATGTAAATGAGATTTCTAAGATAATGCCATTTTTTTACTGCAGCAATTCAGAACACGACATGGTTCAATGTGTTGGTTGACAACCATATGTAGATGGCAAAATTCACTATCCATTACAATCTGAGAAAACTTAGAAACTGTTTTCTTCTTTTAGACCAATAAATATTAAAAATGCATACTTACCTTCCTAAATATGGTATATTGTAATGGATTATATCAAAGATCTGCTTTGGAGTCACATGAGGCTTTTTTACCCCTCCATTGTAGCTCTCAAAGTCCCACTTTGATCATGTTTTTAATTGAAGGCATTCTCAGTAGTCTATTAATAATACCATTTTTGGCCAAAGCTAAGAAATGTGAACATTGATCACAAAGGACAAATTAATAATTGTGGTTTGTGCCCAGCCAAAATCATGTGACAAAAAGTCTTTCATATATCGGAGTAGAGCTATGAAAGAAAAAGCCTGGAGCAAGATTTCGTACCAAGTCTAAGACAACAGTGAGTAAATGTGGTAGTAATGTGTAACGGCAGTCCAGTGTGAACACCGTATGCTAAAAGTGGGCTCAAAAATGTGCCACACGTCTCTGGTGTCCACATAGTTTGAGTTGTGGGCAGGACTGTTGGCACAGAGTAAACTCCCCTCATTTCCCATCATCCCTTTGTATGCACTCTCTACCACTTGCTTATAACCTGTCACAATCTTAAGCTGACATTAGTGGTGCAACAAAGAAGGTGAGGAATATTGGAGCTATCCAGCGGTACAGTTTTGAACCACATGCAGCTCAGATGAAGAAAACTAAAACGTACGTGAATCTAGTTGTCTACAAGTGGATGCATCAGAATGGAGTGAAGCCGGAAGCTTGTGGCCCGCTGACTGTAGTGACAGCGTCAAAGCTACAGACTTTTTCCAATGACATTTTATCATCTGATACTGAATCACAATGATTTGAATAAAGTAATATTCAGAAATGCAATTTCAATCTTAACTTTGTCCATAAATGTCTGCACAAATGAGAAAAAGGCTACTAGAAGAAGTTAAAAACACACAAAAAACACAATTTTCATAGCTGTGAGTCTTTACATTAAAAAAAAAAATTGTTTAAAAAAAATTACTTTTTTTTTTTGGACTACAATTCACATAAACTGAAACAAAACAATCAGAAAAGTCAAATATTAATCAATACTTTTACAAAGAGTTGAAGGATAGTACATATCTGCAAGGCCTCTGACTTGGGCCCCAACAATCCATCAAGCAGTTTGGCTTCGTATAGTGTACCAAAATCATTTTAAAACATTTTTAACGATTTCTGAACACTGTGTAAAACAAAAAAAAAACAATCCCTAAGCACAGTCAGAACTCATACAAACATACATACAGGCTAATTTCCTATTGTTAAAATTTTTTCAAGATTTGTTGCTCATGGTCCCAAAAGTAAGATAAGTCAGCTCAACTTTGTCAAAAATAATAAAAATATTTATAGTAGTAACATTAACATAATTACAAAGCAGTCTCCTGTTTTTTCTAAGAGTGAGTCAGACTTCATGGCTCCTATGAGTTGTAGTCACTGACCCAAATGACTTTTTAAGGGTTAAAGGTTTCGGATCCCTGGCTTATACCATACCATAGCCTACCGGTACTTTAATATACTATAGAATATCAGACCATATCATATACTATTCAAATTAACTGTCCAGATTGATTGGCTACTCTAGGCTACTTTTTCCTATGACTGAGTCATTCAGAGGTCAGGAGAGTTTGTACTGCCAGTTCATATGCATAATTCAGTTTTGGAAAAGGCAACCCTAAACTGTCCCTTGAAATCTCATGTAGAGGTACTTTGGTGGAATTGCCTCATTAGCCAGTCAAAGGCCTTTCAGTCCCATTACACACAGATCAGGAGTTAGGTACATGTTTTTGGGAAGACTCGGCTGTCAGACATTTTTAATGGACATTGACTTCAGTGGTGAACGTGTCGCCATTGGGGCTTCTCTGCATTTTGCAGACAACATGCTCCAGCTGGATATGTTAACCCTTAAAAAGCAAACCTTTAGTTCCAGTGGTGACGTTCTTTGGAGTACCGTAACTCTAACTATTTGTACAATTTATGTAATTCCAATGGATTCTGGAGTGCAGAAAAACAGCTTTGTGCTGATATACAACACTTCGCTAACATGAAGTATTGCATATTTAAAAGTGAAGTGTGAAATATAAGTCTGATTTTCTCCAATTAGGTTGGAATTAAAGGCTTTTTGTAAAAGGTGATGGCAGTTCAAAATACGCTTTATTTTGTGTCACTGGTGACTTCTCTGGTATGCAGTTTTAAACCAGGGATTTTAAACTGTTGACATTGTAATCATCTCAACCACAGAGGTAAGGACCACCTGGGTATGGGTATGCAGGTACTATAAATGTTATTGTTTTGAATAAAAACAAGAACAAATAATGATTTTTGCTATCTGGAGACTTGTAGCAACTATGCTACTCTAAGTGGAGCCATGATGTTTAGACCCTTGGATCATTTAAACATCACATCAGCTTCCTGTTGAGGTGTTGTAGAAAGGCTCAACACAAGGAGGCCACCTGGAAGGATTAACACCTCAGCTGGCCTTGGTATGAAAGCGGTTTCAATAAGCTCCCTGAGGAGCCAGACAAGACACCGGTTTGCTTATGTAGGCCCCTTGACTCTGAGGACGGATTTCTAGAAGTAGACTAATGTAAAACAAGATGCAAATAGAAGTGCAGTCCACATGTGGCTTTTTTCCGTGTCATTGGGATTCTTTCCAGCAATTTAATTACATTTTATAATGGCTACATGTTAGCTTTTGACCAAATTTCCTTTCTCCTTCCCATTTTCTTTTTCAACCCTTTCTGCTAACACTCGCCGCTACCGTTTTCTTGACATCTTTAAATTCCAATGATAACCTTTATCATGCTGATAATGGGATAAACAAATACTATTTGCCAAACCAATAGACAAAATTGGTGTTATTGATACAGACGTTAAATGAACTGCAGTTGAAATTTTTATTTAGTTAAGACAAGCCGCATGTGCAAGCAGGACACGCAGGTTCAGTTAGAAAAAATCAACTGTTTGCTGTTTTGAGAATGTATGCAAATATTTTTACACGCGATTGAATTAAGGACAAAAGAACAGAAGAAAAAAAGAGGAAAACAAGCAGGAATAGCTTTTCACAAGTAAACAAAGACTGAGAGCCTCTCAGCTTTGCAGAGACTGACAGAGCTGCTGGGTAATATTGCAGCTTTTCCTGCAGATTCACAACAACCAAAGTCTGAATGAAAAGGAAAAACGCTGCATTTTGAATTGGGTGATAAGAACCAAGCATATGCATACTCTATAGACGAGGACATACAGAGCTTCATACTTTCTTGGTAAATAGCAACGTTATAAATAAGAGTCTAGAATGGATGACTTGCATTATTTCTGCTTAAAGGGAAGAAAAAAAAAGTCATAGATAATGTCCTGCGCGAAACCAGGAAAAGTTGATATGAAAATGACATAACCATTAATAAAAAAAAGAGTCCAGGCAATGCGATAAGCTCACTTTAAAAATGCAGTCATGCAGCCTTTCTGAGCAAACATAGGCTAAAGATGGGGTGCAACCTGAACCCACACAGGACCACATGAAGACAACTGAACACACACTTACTACAATTTTAGAATCACAGATTACCATAATAAAACACATCTTTATGAGCGTTAACTGAGTAAAATAAAGGTTCCTGTATTACACCATTTATTCTGATTTCTACAAATTATTTTCACTCGAGGACCAAAAGCTGTTTGACAGCTATGAACGTTGGTGGTAGTCCAAAAAACAAAAACAACAAAAAATAAACTTTGGTCTACATTAAAACAAGGGCCTAGTCTCCATTTAAAAAAAAGGAAACTGGCTTCTACAATTTGTAACAAAATAGAAATCATGGAGCCATTGTAAAATGTCTCATACATAAATACACAAACATGCAAAGTATATAATAGAAAAAACAGTGATGATCAATGATCATTAACGGACTTCCTGTTTTTTCCTCCACTTCTCTTAAATGAACAGGTGTTGTGATTGCATAACTTGTGCCTGTTCTCAAAAGTGTGGTGTAAAAGTATAATGTCTGGGCCCATGGAGAGTGGTTGTAGACAGGAGCGCCTGCATCTTCTGGAGGGCATAAGTGTGTCTCGCAGTTCCCTTAAAGCTTGTGCAGCCAAATCAAGGGACGTCATGAAAGTGGAACGTACCACTGTCGTGGGTGAATGACTGACCTATTGACATACTAGGCCTTCTATCAATATTTTAGCTTCCATTCTAAAATTGATTTTAATTTAAATGATTTGGGAAATATATTGGAGTTTTGTTGACTAAATTCAGCTTAAATCTTATAAAATGATGCTGAATTACAAATTGAGTAGGATTGGGAAAGTTATTTGGATGTATTTCCTTTTTTTTGGACCAGATCATAAGATTTCGTTTAAAAGTTTTCTTACAGTGATATGATAAAACTTCAAACAAAAGCTAAAAAATAAATAAATAAAAAACTACTGCACGCAGAATGAAACACTGCACAGCATGTCACTAAATTCAATTTTCCCTTTTGCATAATGTCAGCTTATGTCAGATCCAGGAAGCTGTTTCTTCATATTTTAGAAAGATGGCCGGAGGAGGCAAGAGCAGAAATTTTGAGGGGAAAACATGAAAGCTCATTCCACCCACAGATTACCATATCAATCTCTTCAAACACACATTGGATCATCAGGATAATGCACATCCATCACTGATACCATCATTTCTTATGTGAGCAGTGACAGGAAATGGCTCTCTACTAATTTCACACTAAGAGCTACCCTAATTTCTTTGCATTATATTAAGTCAGGCTCTGAAGTAGGAGTGAAATGATATGGTAAATTAAATGAAAAGTGTTTGTTGCTGCTATTAATCTAAAACAATATAGATAATATCGCGGTAGAGGTGTCTGCTTACAAGTGTATTTGTGTTTGCAGTCGGTATAACTTGCTGTCCATACTTGATGGAAAACTCTACTCTGCCTTTCTTAGGTAAAATAATTTCACCACAGCCTTAATCTCCACATTAATTCTCATCTTTTAATAGCTCCCTTTGGGAAACTGCTCATTAAAGATGCTGTACTGAAATGCTGTGATTTTCTTTCTTTTTTTTTTTTTTTTCTTTTTAAATACTAAAGGTCATACCAACACACAGCCCAAACAAGGCGCCGACGAAATATTAAAGAAAGTTTTATTATTTATCCCATGGGGGAATCTTCCGAATGTGAACCTAATGTTAAAAAATGGAGAAGATGGATTATAATCACATAAATTATTGAAAGATCGTCTCTTTCATTAAAATGAAGACATTGCACAGTAGGTCTTGATGCCATGGTTACTGCCAGAATAAGTTTGGTCATTCTTTATTCTAAATAATGTTTGTAAGAAATGCTGAGGACAAATCATTTCCTATCTGGAATTTCAGAGTAAAAGCATTGGTAAATCTGGAATTTGATCAGCATTTGTTCTTATTGAAGCTCTAAAAAATGTGCTTTAAAAGTGAACCTAGTTATGCTAAACCAGTTTCATGATTTATTTTTAATTTATTTAAAAAATGATTTAATGCAATTTCTGTATCTGTGCCTTGTAGCCTAACGTATTGGGTTTGGACCATTCACTACCACCGCAGAGAAATGATTATTTCCCCTTGGAAATAAACATCTTTACTCCATTGGCAGATTTTCTTTAATCAAGGTAAAAAAAAAAGGAAGAAAAAATCTGCCAACTGCCGTAAAACATACTCTTACCATGAATACTTACATTAAGAAAAACAAAAAATCACTAAAACATGATTTCACAAACTAAGATTATTTTGCTATTGAAAACCCCTTTTGATGTGATTATTATTTAGACAGAAATTAAGACACATTTTTTACTTTTCACTTTCTAAAGATTCAGTTTTTGCAGTGTATTTTCAATTGGCGAATGGAATGAATGATATTTTATTGATACACCAAGTTTCTTTTTTGGAAGGCTGTTGGTGAGGAAAGTTCTCAAGTCTTGCTTCTTTTGAAAAGTCTCCCTGTACACTCTGTATACCCTGTACATAAAAATAGGGAATTTGACCAAAAATGTTTTGCCTAACATTGCAGACTTTTTTATTTTTTATTGGATCAGGGCTAGTAAATGAATGGCAAATCTATTTATTACCTTTTTTTTTGGATGTTTTGGCTAGTAAGAATTCCCTTAAAGTATTCCTTAAAACCAAGGAAAACCTTTGCTATTTTTGCTATAAACAAATCAATTAATTATCTGTAAATATGTATTCAGTAAACAGTTTAGAACACTTATTTTTCTTAATCAATGAGCAGATATGGCCAGAATTGATGTTAATAGGGGTTCCCACTGGATGGTCCACATCTATCACTCATTATTAGTTTTTCAGTTATGATAACTTTACTTTGTGCTCTTGGCTGGATCCGGTTTTACCAGGTTGCGATTGACTAAATAACCTGATTGACAGCAAGTAGGGCAGCGACAGCTTTAAAAGGAGAAGGGAAGTAGAGGTCAAGGAGGATTTTCCAGGCCCGTAGAGGGTTGTAGTCAGGAGTGGCTGCACCTTAATGGGATCGAGCTGTGTCTCACAGTCAATTCCAATGAGGTTTGTGCAGCCACCTTAAGAGACTAAATTAAATGTCATGTGTTTCGTAAGTTTATCATAAAGTGTTTGTATCAATAATGTAAATTACACGTAAATCATGACGCACAGGTGATTCTATCATATGGTTTCCAATAGACGGCACAGATAGAAAGCTTTGCATACTGGCTCCTTACTGACTGATTGCTGCAGGAAAGAGATGTGCAGGCGATACGTAAATGCCTGGATGACACAAGTAGGATGCTCACAAAACCTCTACTTTGACAGTTAGCAGCACTAACAGGCTTCTTGAACAGTGCGCAGTGTATGCTAATATTCTGCCAGCACCAGATATGCTGTTTGGTCCTGGTACCTAAAGCCCATAAAGAGGAAAAGATGAGAAAATAACTCTTTCTGAAAGGAAATAAAACAATAAACACAGCTTTTCCTCAAGCCCAGTTCACTTTGTTAGTGGGTGTGTTAGTGGACACTTTATTTTATTTTATTATAAAGACACTGAAGCCAAATTTCTTGCATATGCACTGTACTTGTCCATTAAAGCGCATTCTGATATACATGCATATTGTTTACTATAAAAGGCTTCAGAATAGTATGGTATAGGCCCTTTAAGTCCTGCAAAAGTTTAATAATAGCAGTTGTGTTTAGCCAGATGTGCTTTTGCACAATAAAACAGAAATACTGAATTATTGTCAGAGCTGCGTTTGGGAGACATTGAACCAGAAAGCTGTGAAACACACATTTAGTCTACCTGCTGCAGCATTGTGTCATAGCCTGCTGCACCCCCGCCTGTCACTCTCCAGGACTGCTGTTTTTGATGAAGTACACCCACAGTTAAAAACATACAGACACACTTTGTATTATTCATAGCACTGTCATCATCTCATTGTTGTCATTATGCTTGCAGCTGAGTCAAGTCCCCTCCGTGCTGAGAACTAAACCTCTGAAAGCTTCAAACTTCTCGCAGGCTGAGTTTGGCAAGTGAAAAATGCAGCACGGTTCATCGCAGCCTTAAAATCACAACATGGGGACTCCAATCTGGGACACACGGCAACAGTACTCCATTTTCTACAGTTTCTAGGAGAAATCCTCCCTCTGGACTGCAGTCATTTAGTTGATATGCGGCTAGATCAGGGCTGCTCATTCCTGGTCCTCGAGATCTACCACCCTGACTGTTTTCTAGATCTCTAAGCCCTGCTAGCTGCTGATTATCAGATGCAATTGGATGTCTCCACATTCTGATTGAATAGGTACACCTAGTCCAGTTAATCAGTAGCAAGCAATGGCGGGAAAGCTGGAAAAAAAAGGTGGGGTGGTAGATCTCGAGGACCAGGAACGAGCAGGCCTGATGCATAAAAAGGGGCTTTAGCACAAAATGATCATTTCTAAGTGCCTGAGATGGAAAATTAGATTTTTTACCCTATCACACAATTCAGTTAAGTGCAAATGTTTCTGTTTCACTCACCATAATAAATGTTGACACTTGTTGCCTTAATACATTTAAATAACCTCATTTCAACCTTTCTGACTGCCAGCACCATAAGGAAAGACGCTACTTTATTTTGCATTGCAGTAGAAGCTGTTAGCTTACGCTTCACATTTAATCAAGTTGTCAAGTTTTAAAGGTCCAAATTCAGTTTTTCTCTTTAGATTTACATGTAAATGGCTGCGTTTTCAAATGTAGCAAATCCAGTTCAGTGTTTCGACCATCATACCTTTAGCAGTTGGACTAAAATATTTTCTGGCTGGGCTGACATTCACCTGCCACAAGTGATGAATCAGGACATGGAGACCAAACATAATCTGTCTGCCTCGCAGCAGATTGCTCTTATCCTCACATCTGGACACTTGTTCAGTGTCAGGTTTCAGCAGCGCACCACAACTGTTTTCTGGTTGTGAATCAAAAGAACTTCAGGGTTTTTGGCAAACACGAACGAACCAGTTGGATTCAAACGTGAACCAAACTGGTTCATTCCTAACTTTTACATTTGTCAGTTTAAGCTTAATGTTTGAGGAATTAAAGATAATTTACCTGTTTCAGTATCACTGGATCTGCACCTCTTCACTAATTGTTTAGCCGTTTCCCTAAACATTCTGTGACTTGAGCCCCTTTGGATTCACTCTTTTGACATACTTTCCCCCTCTCATAATGCATGGGAGGATTACATTACATTACATCACTAGCTGTTTTGTTTGCTGTAGTCACTGTGCAAGGTTTCATTTATAAGCATCCTGAAACCCTCGTTTAGTTCACACCAGATTACAGATACCTTTAAATAAACAAACTATCCAAGAGAACGAACACCAGAAATCCTTGATTAAAGCAGTACTTCCTCTACATGAACTCATTTCAAATGTGATTAACTTCAGTGTCTTCAATACTTTGTTGTGTCACTTTTCACTTTTTTATTGTTTGGTTTAATTGCTAAGTAGGGTTTTTTTATGTTTATGCTTAGGTCACAACTCTCCTTACCGATAGATACAGGCTATCTGCAGGCAAAGAAAAAATAGTGAAATCTATACAGGCATGCAGGAAATATCAAAGTTGTAGAACGTTGTGAGCTCATAGAAAATGTTTGTGCATGCGGAAGACAGGTCATAGTAAACACTTAAAGACCCACTCTGACTTTGATCCCAGATTCCCAGTGGTCTTTTAACTATGATTATGCCTTTTTTGGTAAAAATCAAAAACCCTGTGTCACTTTTGATGACATTGTTTCTGCAGAGCAGCATTCAATCATCAGAAATTCCCCTCTGAGTTTTGGGCTGGACTGTAGCAGAGTGAGCCCACCTCTACTTACCGTAGACGGACCGTAGACAGTACCCAGCTGTCTTTACGCTCCTCTGATATCTTACAGCTCCTTATTGGAAAGACTCTGAAATGCAATTTTAGGCTTAATTTTCCACATTTTTACTCTCCATCATCCTGAAAATTTTCACAAGTACATGTTAAAAATACTAATAACAACATTTTCAGTGGGTCTTTAAACCACACATTTAGTTAAGTGAGGGTGAAATATAAAAGATACAGGCACGTTGCACAGATTTGTCATTTTTCAGCCAGTTACTGCCTTTCAAGTGAAATGTCCCTTGCATTCAGCTTAGCTGTTAGAAATTAGCAAATTAGATAGTCAGAGTGTAGTTTGTCTGGGCATCTTACAGGCATCTTATGGACCCTTAAGTATCATGTGCACACCCAGTCTGCGCTGCATTAGCAGGAGGTTTTTTTCTCCTTTTTATTTTCACTTCTGCTGGGCTAACATTTTTCTAGTCTCCTGATGTTAACTGGTATTACTCTCAAAAACCCACTAGCAAAAGCAAGACACCTAAAAGGAAGAAAAAGTAAATCTAACTACTTTGAAAAATAACTATGGAAATCAAGAAGACTGAAAAGTGGGTAAATTAAACAAATCGTAGAGGAGAAATGAAACCTCCAGTGGTTTAAAGTTGAAGAGATCTGATACGCACACCTCCACATTCTCACCTGTCAGGAACATTAACATTCCTGCAAATTGTTAGCGCTGTTGAAAGATGAGCTGTACTCATCAAGATTCCAGATTTGCTGCAGGTAGTGCAGAGAGAAAATTAAAAGATATTGTCACTCTCTAGTGTGCAGCAATTGACTATTAGTTTAATAAAATGAAGTGAATTCATTCACCAATAAATTGGATTAAATAGTCACTGGTCTTTTGTTTCCCACTGGCATCTATTAGCGATGACAAGTACTGCAATGAACTTCAGACCTGGTCATAAAAAAATTATGTAATGTCCATTATATTCAACAATTAAGTCTTTTTTTTAATAGCAGGTAGATTTATTTAACATTGCACTTGAGTGGCTTCAGAGGGCTCTTTGAAGTTTAAGGAGATCAATTAAATAAATCATTTAGCGGGTCTTAAATTGCCACTTTACCCAAGTTTCAAATAATTTTTTTAATAATCTTTGTAACAGTGCCTGACTGTTGATGACTTGAAGCAACAGACCTTTCAAATTCCAGCTCAGTGAGGTGTCGAGGATTTACACAACTTGACAGAAAACTAACTAATTTTCTTAAATCATTGTCATCTGTAGTGTGAACTCCATTTTTGAAAACTTTGCATTGCCATAACAATTGGTTTATTTTTTTTTTTTAAAGAATATAAAGCACTTGAATTCAAAACATCCATCAACCCCTGGTTGACTTTTTCTTCCCCACATGCAAAGACTTGCTTTGCACAAAATACAGGCCTAGCAGGTCATCAGACATGAAGATGTGTTTTAATGTGTTTTCATCTGGTGACAGGATATCACAGCGGAGCGACAGACTCCCAGAATGCTTATGAGCATACAGACTCTGCCTCCAGGGAGAGTGCTATTTTGGGTCGAGGGCCATTCTAAAGAAAGTAATAATACATTGTAGGCTGATTTGCATCAGTCCAAGTATTTTTTATGGTTATTTGCTGGTCATTTCCTGCAGAGTCTAATAAAAGTCTAATGAAAAAAAAAGGCTTGCATTCATTGTTAGGCTTTTTCAGGTTAGAATCTATTATTAAACATTATTTTAACACTTTTATAACCTGCATACATACACCCACTTGCTGATTTCCATATTCCAGCTGAAACTGTAAACTGTGTTTGCTTGTCTGCTTTGGAACAAGGCCTTTTTCCCAGCTTGTTTGCTTGTTTGTTTCCCAGCTCTCTGTTGTCTGCGTGTTAGCTAGGCATTGACCAAAGCTGCTTTGATTGTCACCTTTCCTGCTTTGATTTAGCTTTTCCATGCTCACTTAACCAAGCGTTGGATAATTTTAGTCATTGACCTCAGCAAGATGAGTCATTTTATCTGAGCACAGGACAAAACAAGGGACATCTCTGAGTCCCTTTGAAGTCAAATGTCATCTCAGTTCTAACAAACTACGTACTATTATTAGATTCTAGAAGATGCTATTGTTGACTCAGATTGTCTTTAAACACCACAAAATAACATAAAATAGAAATATCCTAATATGCTATTGCATGGATGCTTTGTTTCAATAAATCAATCAATCGAGCAATCAATCAATCAGTCAGTCAGTTTGATTTTTTTAAGCACTTACAAAGAGCCAAGAACAATAAAAAAAACGCTAAACAGTAAAATACAATTAAAGAAACTGACAATATAACAATAAAAGCATTACAACAGTAAAAAGTAAGGTTGTTTAAAATGCACCTTTAGAAAATTCATATTCCATCCTTAAACCTAATTTTTATTTTGGTTTTGGGAAAATACATTTGGTTTTAGGGTAGTAAGTTGTTTACTGAAATGTGTCTGTTCTTTAAATCTCCCTACATTGAATACTGCCAAAGGTCTGGAAGGTTTTATCACAACCACGACTAAAAAGCAAAACAAATAAAAAAATAAAAAAACATTACATTCTAGAAATAAAAACAAAACGCTTTTTTAATTTTATTTCTATTATTATTATTATTATTATTATTATTGTCTTTTTTACTGTCATTGCAATCTTTAAAATGATTTTTGCCTCAAGTGATTTGTTAGTGTGATTTCTACTTTATGGCCACCATAGAGAAGTTTCACAGGAAAAAATGTCTTTTCATTAGGATTTTTCATACTTTTCCATACTCTGAAATTGGAATGGATGCTTACTTTGAAAAGTACTTTTTTCAGCTCTTGGAGTTTAGAATTCATACACTAATATCCATAGTTATATACTTAAAGTTTTTGGTTTTATGTGAAATGCATAATATATCCATGGGAAACTCGGATTACTCCAGCAAAACTCAAGAACAAAATTAGAAAATGACCCTCAAAATGGATGGGTAAGAAGAAGTGGAATAGCTACTCACCCTCTCAGCATAGATTCAAGTCAAGGATCCCTGTTGACATTTACTGGAACAGTGGCTGCTCTTTGTAGTTTGCCCCTGTGTCAGTGCAAAGATAGTTTATTTTATTTATTTATTTTTTTTCATCAGAAAGGTCTATTTTAATCCTTCTATACAATGCAGCTATGTCTAGATCAATACTGTTTTTTCCAGAAAGAGAAATAAATATTAAGACATTATGTGGACTATGGTCACAAGATTCAAAGTGCCATTTGAAGAGGATGCTACTGGAACTCTGTTTTTGTCCTCACTGTTTTGTCAAAGATGCCTCTTTGGCATTATTTCTGTACCTTTTCTGAGAATACTGGTGACATCATAGCCTGCCAAAACAACACGAACCAAACAACTCAAAAGCTGGCTTTCGTATTTATAGATAACACTACCGGTTTCTTCAGTCCGCTTCCATTAAGAAATCAGTTTTTAGCAATGTGAGATTAGTTCATTTTTATATTCCAACATTCACTTATGGGTACGTAAAATAAAAATAAAGTTTTCTTGAAATAACAACAATAGCATCGTACATATAATGCATAGTTTAGATGAAATAAAAGTGCACGATTTTATTTTGATTACTTTTACCCCACGTGAAATCCAGATTATAAAGTAAAACAACTCATGATGTTGCCATTGACAAAAGCCTACACTGTCCAATATAGCATATACGAAATTCAGTGGCAGACTTCTGAAGACAAGAGACTGGACTTTTGGATCCTGACATTATTTTATTGTAATCTGTAGCACTGCCCTGCACCAGACGGGCAACTTGTTCAGGGTGTGCCCCAGCTTTGCCCTACAGTGGCCGGGACTGGCCTTGGTGTCTTTGAAAGATACTGCAGGTTAAGAAAACGGATGAACCTGGAGCGCTTACAAATTATAGCTTTCTCTACATCTGGCATAAAAAGGGGCAATAGGCCTCCACACCTGAGCTTTTGAGCAGCATAGATGAGGAAAGTAACCTCATCAATATGGCCACTAGGTAACTGCAGCTATTGTCAATTTATTGTGCCCCAACAATTATGTCTATAATATGTCTATAATTTTGGCAAAAGAAATATTCTGTCTTGCATACAAATATATAAGTAAGTGTGCCAAAAGACAGAAACATAAAACATGAACACAATCCATACTGAGTATTTTTGACTGTCGATTGTGGGGACTAAAAAGAGTTTTGGTGGAGCAAAGTGGTTTTGCTACCATGACAACCACATAAGTGCAGCAATAGACAGGCCGTTGGTACCTTCTAGAAGATCATGAAAATTCACTAGAAAATGATGTGCACATGTAAGTATTAACATACCAGGTTGCATGTGCATTTCTAATGTGTTGCATTAATTTGTTATTTATCCAGTTTTCACTTTGTCTTTCTGAATTAATGTTAGAGTCGTATCACAAGCAAATAATCCACAGTAAAATTCTAGAACCCACTCTAAACAGGCTTGGAAGTTATCTGATGTAACGTTGAAAAGCTGTCTGTAGTGTTCACACTGTGGGAACGAAAAGAGCCTACTAATTTTACTTAACATTCTTGTTGCCATGGGAGCTGAATTGCTTTTTAACAAAGGTATTATTGCGGCAGGAATGGAATGTCCAAATGGGATTTCTGTGCTTGCATTGCAATGCCACGAGAACAATGGGCTGAGGAGCTCTGCAAGGATTTTTGCTGGGCCGTAGTGATTCTAGGGAGGCAATGATTTTCCAGAAACCTTTGCTTTAGGAATGCGAGTGTTAATTTAACAATTTTGGGTGAGCTCCTAGTTGTTGATTGTTTCTCACATGAACGGCCAAACAAGCTATTGCCTCTGAATCCTCTTTTAAGTCGCTTGTATTCTTGCTTGGCATGATTTATTTTCCAGAATCTTTATAATGATTTTTCTCTGTTGCATGTTTCCTTTACATTTCTGCAATTTCCACTTGTATAATATAAACTGGACGATGTGTGTCTTATGAATTTCTTCTAGATCTGCTTTGCAACAGCGGCAGGGACCGTGTCAGAAGATGAAAAGTCGAAAGAGGTTATCCACCAGTGTACTTTTTACCATTATCACAGAGCTAAGGAAGAAACAGAAGACACCCCACACTTTTGGAATCAACAACTTTAGTTATCAGTAGACTGCATCCGGCCAGCAGTTTAGAAAAAAGTATAGAAGCTGAAAAAAATGAAACCAATTTCACATTGCGAACAACACTTGGATAAAACTTATTTAAGAAGCTGGCACTATCTAGACACTAAATCGTAAATCACAAGTTCCATAATCTCTTGTGTCAAAATGGAATTGTACTTCTTTGCTTCACCTCCCAAATCTACTCTTTTCCTTGCCGTTCTTGTCTCTGGTTGTTTTTCTGGTTTCCAGTTTAAATTTTTAAAGTACATGATAAGAATTTTAAGTTTGATGCCGGAAAATCTGCTTGGAAAGGGAAAAGTTTTATGGGGGAACATGCTTAGACCCAAGTAGTTAAAAAGCAAGCAGAAACTTAACCAGTGATTTGATTGCCCTCTTTTGTTTTCTTAGTTTGTCTTTCATTGAAAAATACTATTTCCATTTGAACTTTCATCTTCTCATCAGCCACATAGTTCTTGTCGATGTGACTAACCTCTCTCCTGTATTCATTTTTCCTTATATTTATTGCTAGGTTCACATTTTTTATGTGTTCTCAGTTTTGTTGTGCGTCCCTGAGTTTCTAGTTTTTGTATTTAGATCTGTGTCTAATGACTATTCCCAGTTAAATTCCAAATTGTAGATTGCCATAACCAAACCTAGAAAAGTTCTCAGATAAATTACAGAAGAAACACTGTTACAGCAAACCTGCGACTGTTTCTCATGGGCTTAAGTAAAAACAAGCTGTATAAAACTGTCTCGTTATGGCGTCCTGTTCATTGTAACATGTAGGCAGCACAGCTGGAGAAACAACATCAAACATGGTTGCAAAACAGCTTCCCTGCAGCTCTTAGATCTTCTGCATCTTTGTTCTAGTTAACTCTTGTTATCTACAGCTTGTCAAAAGCATTATGGCCGAGTATACATTATGTAGGCAACTCATTCCAGACTCATTCCATTTCTGAAAATGTTCATACAGGACACTGTAGTTGTGGCTGAAGAACACATCACAAAAATGATTTGTTTGACTAAACCTTGTTATTGAAAGCCTAAAGTAGAGAACATTGGCATCTGATCTCATATAGTCAAATAGCTTTTTCTGAAAATATTTGAGGAGAAACACAATGTCCCACTTTTGATGTACTCCAAGTTGTTTTAGAGCATTGCTCTGTAGGAGGCGCAACGGTTTTAACAGCCCTGGAGAAGAAGCTGTTCTTCAATCTACTTGTTTTACACCTGATGCTCCTGAATGTTCTTATTGATGGCAATGGGATAAAAGGCCCATTGCCCAGATTGGTCTGATCTTTAGCTATAGGTTGAGCCTTTTTCTGGATTCTTGTGGTATAGATTGAGCCCAGATCCTGTAGTTGACATCCCACTATCCCCAGCGCTGTCCTCACCACCCTGGCCAACACGCCCCTGTCCTGGGTTGAGGAGCTTCCGTACCACACTGTCATTCTTAGACACAAGACGCTCTGTAAAAAGACTCTAACACAAGACTCTGTAAAAGTTTGCAAGAATCTGAGAGAACAGTTCAGTCTGCTTCAACTTTCTTAGGAAAAGAAGAGCTGCTGCCCAGCCTTTTCCACAAAAAAAAACTAATATATCTAAAACTTAATAATTGGGTCATGCATTCCGAAACTAGCCCACAACCATGTACTAATACATTATTTGTTTTCATGCTGATTGTATGAAATCTTCGAGCGGTCTTTTTGTCTGAGATGCATTGTTTTTATAGCTATTAATTGAAACATGTTGGGCAAAGATTTCATTCTTCCTGTTGTGTCTCCACATTTACACTTCATTTTGCAGTTACACCCGCTATGCTAAATCCTCAATGTAAGGAGTAATTGGTTTCTTTTGCCTTAGGAAATATGTCAAGCAATCAGTCTTAAAAAGGCAAAGTGGGTAATTTTGAAACTACTGTCTTTGCAAATCTTCCCTTTTGGGTCTAATATTTCAGGGCACCTGTTTTTTTAATTTTTGCAATACTGTTAAATACCATAGGGGAAGTAAAATCTACGTAATTATGGCCAGGTAACATTTAAAAGAATTGTAATTAACTCAGTTCTTAAATACAGTAGATCCGCTAGCTTTGCCTAAAACTACATTTGGACGAGTTGAACTAATCAATGGTCTTTAACTGCATCATGAAATTATTTTAAAAAATGTTGCTACCTTTAGCCAAAAGCTCTTTTGAAAGGGGGTCATTTTGAGCTAAATATAAAATATATACTGTTACGGAGAAAAAATATACTGAGCTTTAAAGCTGAGTTTCAACACAATTATTTTCTTTTTAAATAATGCTAAAAGCAATTTTCAAGATGTTTATTATTTAATAAATCCAAAGATGGACTGGGGAGTAGAGTTGTTGCCTTGAGGTTTCCAAAAGCCTTATTGTTTTATTATTTTTTGAAAGTTTTTCCTTACCGAGAAGGAGGATCTATGGGCATGGATGCCCAGTTTACCTTAGTCTGTTTAGTTTAGCAATTAGTTATTGAATTCTATGACTGATTTCCTGTTTATTATGCAATTATCGGTATGAAGCCCATTGAGGCAACTATGTTGTAAGATTGGCCTATATAAATAAAACTGAGTTGAATTGAATTGAACTTAATTTTAACTGGAAGTCCATGTAACATTTTGCATTAAGCCAAAAATGTTACATGGCCAATTCTAAATGATTATTCACTATCACCATTTTTGAGTAACCTCTTACAAAGGGACAGACTACAAAAGTCACATGTTAACTGCAGAATTTGTTCTGTCTTGTCAGCGAGATGACATTAGATACTATAAGAGCAGATAATTAAAAAGAAGCACATTAGGTACAGTTGCAAGACTTGATAGGTACACTCTGCCACCACATATCCCTGTGGTGGCCCAGTGGTAGAACTAGTATGAAAGAGATGTTACCCACCACCTTTAGCCTTGTGTTCAGGATGAACATGGTGGTCTTCCCTTTTTCGTGTATTATAGGTGACATTTTAATTTCTGCAAAGCATTTAGCCATGTTTGTTTTATCCTCTAAGTCTCTATGAACAGTACAGCTCATACCTGGTATTATTGGCTGTACCAGTAAAGGATGAGGGTCCAAGGTGCCATCAAGGATAATGCTTTATTGGTTTTCTTTGTGAATTGACAAAGTCGCTATGATGAAACCTTGAAAGCTGGTCTAACAACCACTGGCACTTGGGACATACTAAACGGAACCAGGGGGTTAAGTCTCTAATTGACTCATTCCACCTGATCCAGGTAAAATCCTTATTTGCGTATGTAGATACATTATCAATGTAATCAAGTACATTAATGTGTTTTTGTTTCCTGATAAAACTTTCTGTTAGTGATAAACTGTGAAAAAAAAAAGAGAAGATCCTTCTTGATGATCCCTTTCGCTCTATGCTAGGTCAATATAAAGGAATTCATTTTTTTCTGCAAGGGCTATTCAGTAGGGAGTACCAGCATCTTTGAGATGTTAAATCCAGAAAGTGCAGTTATAAGGAAGTAAGCTACCAACCAGGTGACTGATGCCATATGTAGTTTAGCTTCCTTTTTGTTTCATACTATGCACAATTTTCTTTTTCCTGTTAGGAACTAATCCACAAATGTTAATAGTTTTGACAGAACTGCTTACAAAGCCCAAACCGCTTCACAAAGCCTTAAGTGCTGACAGCGTGGAAAACTTTGAAAGCTGCTCTTATGCTCCTCATGCTTGTCACACGTGTCAAACTTTCATTTTCATTCGCTTTTTGTACCATCAACGGCGGACAGATGAAAACCGGAGCCGTTTCCGAAAATACGTCTTGTCAAGATAAAGCCCTCAAAGGGCTCAGAGCCATGAGACTACCATTTTCCTGATACTTGATAATGTGAAGGTACTTGAATTAACGTAGGAAGGATGTGCATTTAAGTAGAAGTATAAGTATTCCACAGAGTAGAACACCGAGTTCTCGGATAATGATGAAAAATACTATCTATTTGACATGTAGAACAGTAAATCTGTGGTCAGCCCTGAAGCGGAACATTTGAACCTAAAATGATGATGTAATCCAAGTGCAAATAAGGTTTTGCTGTGCTTCCAGCTGAGTAACAGAAAATGTGCACATATCCGAGTAAAGTCACCATGTGCGCTGTCATTATGCTCTGTATCACTGTCCATGGAGCAGCTCCAGGGCTTCTCTCTCCATCATGCCAGTCTGTTTCTACTAATATATATATATATATATATATATATATATATATATGTATGTATGTATGTATGTATAGCATACCAACCGTTTTATGAAACAAGCAATTGAAATAACCCTCTGTACATGAGCTTGAAAGAAATGTTTCTATATCTCATTAAAAATATCAGATTTTTACCATTAAAAAGATTCTGAATAGACTTTTAATGCTTTAGTCAAATACACCCGTACAGAGGGATTGACTTGTACGGATGCTGCATGTTTTTGGGTTGTAGAGAGGAGGGGCCACATCTCAAAGGGACAGCAGAACAGTTCCATTGAGGCTCATACGGCCACCTTAAGGGACATCATAAAAATGTATTGTACGATTGCTGTGTTTCTGCTAAATGTATTCTGAGGTATTTGTCAAGATGATGCAAGTTACACCAACCTATGACGTATGGGTGATAATAGGGGTGTCCAAAGTTTTTGCAAAGAGGGCCAGATTTGGTGGGGTGAAAATGTGTGAGGGCCAACTATTCAGCCCAACACTTTGAATGGAATTTATCCAATCACAAACAGGAAATCAAACACACACTTATTTTAGAAAGTGGTGTGGGCCATATATTATTGATTTTATGACAGGAGCTTGCGGGCTGGTGAACATTTGAACATGTGCTGCATTTGGCCCACGGGCCGGACTTTGGACATGCCCTTTGTACTGTGTCCTTATGCCACATGTCAAGTCAGGAAGGAGCTAGTACTGTGTTAGTGACTGTGTGCAAATGCTGCACGGATGGAGTGTGGAGACGATACATAAGTGCTCATAACGACACTCTGATTTTTTAGTTTCCTCATTTCTAGCAGTTTGGCTGCATGCAAGGAGCGTGCAACAATGGGTGTGCCAGGAGTACACATTTATCATTGGAACAGCACCTCTTGTGTGTGTACAGGCATCATTCAGGGTTGGTGGGGGGGGGTTAAAACAGTAAAAAAAATCTGTACAACATGACTGGGTCTCATTTTACCCTTACTTACCCTTAAGACCTGTCTATCGCAGCATGGCTGTATATTTTCGTGAAGATTTTTATGGACGATCAATCCACAACTTAAAATTTCATGCTAGCCACCTGTTTTCCTTGTTCACGTTTGCCCATTTTTCAATGGGACAACTCATGTCCAGGCGAATGTGCAGTTATGATGCTAGAACATTTTATATGGGTGGGTGGGTCAAATGAAAATTGCAGAGTGAAAGGACATGACAAATGAGAGGTTAAAAAATATGTATTTCAAACAGATCTATTATCGCTAAAATTAAGACAACTATTCTTTTAGCTGAAGAGGCATTACTAACTATTAATATTGATGCAGAATTAGGGGGGACAAAGCTTTTTACTGAGAGGGAAGTTGACCCCCACCCCAGCTCTCTTGTCCCTGGATAAAAGTAGTTTGACGGGTGGAAAGCAATCACACAAGTTTATCAATGAGATTGTTCAATGCTGTCTATATAATGCTTTTAGTTTGAAATTTGCTGTCTGATTTATATAAATTAAAATTAAATTCTGGAAACATTGAGTCAAAAACAACATTAATTACTAATTCTTTCTTTGTATATCTGATTTTTTTGAAGTAATATAAACACCAACATGAATACTTTCTTATTTTTTTGACCAAATTTGTCAAAATCTTTTGTTCTTGGCAAGATGCTTTGTCTCTTCCAGCTCATAATGCCATATTTCAATTAACAAACACAACAAACTGGCATCCCATCCTCATCTGAATGGGGCATATGGCATCCAGACATATGGGGCATCACCTGTATGTTCCCCGTCAGGGGTTTTCAGTGTAGTGGTGGCCTAAAACCCAATCTGGGAAATTGGTATGTGTGAGAGTGAAGGTGTTGTAAACAAATGACTATTCTGAGATCCATGCCTTTTAATTTTCACCCGGGATCCTTATGTATAGACATTCCCAGACTTGGGAGACTGTTTTTCTTTCTCTCTTTTGCTTTATTCCACACCTTTGCACCTCTCTTCAACACCACCTTCTAACAACTATTGCACAAACACACACATACCCGATGTGCATCAAACACCGCCTCCTTCTCATGTCTGGGCAAGGACACAGTCAAGCTGACTCACGCAGAATTGAGCTGTCATCTGTGTCACCTCAGGCTTATGTGTGTGTGTGTGTTTTTTGTGTTTCTTGAAAGCGTCACCTTGGACTGGGAGTGCACTGTGGGAGGTTACTGTCAACATGCACAAGCTGGGGTGTACGGACAGCGACACAGTCCTTGATTTGATAATCATCTCAAAGACGGAGAGAACATGACTAATATGTGTGAGAGAAAGTCCTCTTCAGATAGAACAGCCTCCTCCTACACACAAGCGTCTACAAGACGCAACATGGCGTAGGACAGAAAAGGAGTTGCAGGGAAACATCATCATGCTTGGACCTCAAATACGCAGTCACCTGCTGCAGACAGACGTTCCCACTAAACACTGGGCTTCTGTCTCCTCTGCGCACAAAAGCAAACCTTTTCCTATGAGCATCTGGGCAACAGACAGGCCTATTAGCCCGCACGCCTTGCAGTGCCAAAATAACAACTGCAGCATATGTCTGCGTAATAATTGCATTAATGTTGAACAAGTCTCTCCAGGGGGTGACTGTGTTTGAGGACTTGGGGGAAATTAGGGCTTGTTCTTGAAAGCATGAAATGAGAATTTAGTAAATGTTGGAATGGAAGAGAGTACAGCTGATGATCACTAAGTACACAGTAATGGATGACGATTTCATAGCTAAAATTGTGGCCTTTTTGTGAATGAAAGCAGATCAGAGCTACAGGTGCATGTTACACCTGTTATAACATGGGTGGAGGACCTAAGGGGTGAAAAATGGGTAAAACTGCAGGGCACACAGGTGGCCCCGCACAAGGTCATAGACTGCTCTGTGACTCCGTGGAGCACTGGTCAACCCTTGGGGATTTTAGCCCGGCCAAGCGGAAAGGGGTAGAGGTTGCCGGGGATGCTTAATTTTGGTCCAAGTTTAAAAAGAAAACAAACCTCTGATCATCACAAAAAACAAATATTTTAATAATAATAATAATAATAGTAACAGAAAACGCCAGTGGAACATCAATCTGTAGTAATATAATCTGCCAATGAATGTTGTGAGTGCTATGTCAATAGGCTCTGTGTGTGGGAAATCCGGTTGTTTTTCAAAATAAAAGATCTTTTTAAAATAAAAGATTATCGAAACTTAAAAGAAAAGAAAAAAAAAATAGGGATAGTTAATTATTTCTTCTGCAGCCCGGTGCCAATTGATCCACGAACCAGTAGTTGGAGACCTCTGCCATAGAGCAGTGGTCTGTCGTGACACATGATGTGACTTTAAACAGCCTGCTTGCACAAAAAGCCTCTAGGTTTTTGGCTTGAACTGCAAAGTTAGTAGCTCAATGCTTAACAACTAACAAAAACCAAACAATAAAACATATTTAGAAATTTTCTTCGGGGAGAGAAGAGTCAGTGAGGAAACCAATAAAGTGCATTCAACTTAAAAGAAAAATAAAGATGCTAATTTCCTGACAAAACAAGGAGTTTTCCTCCAAAGTCAGTTGTTCTTACGTACCAGAACCTGCATGCTTGTCTAATATGCAACTGACTTTAGAATGTTTCACATGCAGATAATAAAAATGCTGACATGGTGGATTTATGTTTATTATTATATTTAAATAATAGCAGTTTTACAATGGTTGTCTCATTGATTTTACTTTACCTTATTTGTCCGTTCAACCTAAAAGTCGTTGAAGTCAGCATCTGGTTGTTAGCATCCTCTTTGACGTAAAAGGGAAAATCATTATCACAATGTCTAAGTTTAAACCAGCAGCAAACAGTTTACAGAGAATGCAGATTCAGTCAAATAAAGTTGTTTCTGATTCGTGTAAACTTGTAAAAAGGAATATTTATCAATTTTCCTACAGCAGGGGTGACTTAGACAAGCATCTGTTCAGAACATTTGGCACAGAAAATGTTTCTCTGTGTTAAAAATACAGACTGAATCAGGATTTATGTTAAAAAAAAAAAAAAAAAGGATAACTCTTCCTGCCCTGAAAGATGGACAGTAGTAAAGTTTTATAACCCTAATAATTCTTCTAGATTTTTTAATTATTTCCATATATCCCCCAAAATTCAACAGTAAACATCAAAATAAATAATTTTTGAAGTTTATTTTGTTTACACCCACAAATACTATGGACACAAAAATACCAAGATATGGAAAAAGTCTAATTGTGAACGGGGTTTCAGACCACAGAGGAGGCCATGTTCTATTAAATTGAGACCTACAAATTAAAGTAGCATATGCACTGTTTTTGTTTTTATATCAGTATTGTTAATATTGCATCATAATATTCTTGTAGTTGTCCTACTGTTGCAAAGATGCTTGTGCTCATTTTCCAACAACATATTTTGAATAGAATTCCACCTGCCTTTTGAACTGACTATGTGACCTATGTGGACTTGTCAAACTTAAACACTGGTCTCAAAAATAATCTCTGCATTTAGTTTTTTTTTTGTTTTTTTTTTAAACTTCAACTAAATTTGATGCAGATTTTTGGCTCAAAACATGTGTAAACCTTTAAAGCCAGTGAGGGTTTCTCTGGGGTGGAAGAAGAGCTTAACTGCTAAGATTGTAAATATTAGCAATAAATGATGTGATTTTGAGGAAGTATTGATCCTGAAGATTATTGCTATCTAGACAGCCATATATAACAAAGTCTGCAGTTTAACCTTCATTGTTGTTTTTCTGGTTTTTTTGTGTGTTTTTTTTGTTCATAATCTCAGTAAAAAACTGGCTTTAACTGCTGTTGCTGTATGTCTCGCTTTCAGATAAATGTCAGAATAGAAGAAATTACACTAAACTGGTGAAGCATCATGTCTCTGGTAATAAAGTTTTATTTATTTATTTTTTCCTAAAATCTAAAACAGATGTAATTCCAACAAGGCTGCAAGTTGATTTTAAAAACCTGGCTGTGTCCGAGGGAGCTGGTTTCAGTTGTTAATACACACAGGAAGTCTTTCCTTAAGTCTTTCCTGTGTGTGTTGATGCACTCAGGCAGCAGTTTAACATCCTGTCGTTATGATAAACCGTTTAGCGATGAGGTAGCTGGGTCCAGGTATGGCAGACGAGCAACATACCCCCAAAAAGATTCCCTTCAGAGGCTGCATCACCTTGTGGAGGCACAAATTGTTTTTGTGCCCCGCAGCTAGACATAATGAAGATTCAAGGTGTGCCAGCAAACCCGCCGACGTGTGTCCAAATATTCGCACATGCATGGAATTGTATGTAGTGCAGACACCAGGAAAGCAGAAGCCCCCACTTACCTTCTCCACCCCTGCTTAACACACATGCACACAGCTCTTTGCCTGGTGGACATTCATTAGAATGCAGAGAAGAGGGATAATGGTGTTTAAGCAATCAAGGAGTTGGCAGAGCACCCCCCATGCTGAATTAAAGATAAGTCCAAACACCTTGAGAGCCCAGATTATAACCCCATGTGCCGATTTGCCCCAAAGACTTCCTAAATGCGCAGTTTGTACAGCTCTATCAAACAGCAGTAATGTTTGCTGGCATTGACAGTGTTGGGAAACATGGCTATGCATTTGTAAAGGAATATAATATTTGACGATCAAACATGCGGTGCATACACTGCTAAAATCTCTGGCCAAACTCTTTCATTCAAGCAAATCTATTTTTAGGATGACTCCCAGCGACGTGACTCAGTTTCAGTTTCAGTTTCTTCCACTTCCAAATAAAAAAATAATGTCTTCAAAGTTGAATTACGGGTAATTAAACTTTGTTAAAAGAGAAGTTTAGATGGAAAAGGATTTAATAAACGACATTTAGTTAAATAAATGAAGGCCAGATTCAAAGAAAGACTGACGTCAGATAAAAAAATGTACATGAATAAATCAAATAATTTAGAAAATTGTTTTTAAAAGATATTTTTCTACAGCAACCTCAGCAAGAAACACACATTCGTTCACAATTCCCCAGACAAATTACAGAATGAAGGCGTTTTAAACTTGTGTGTTGTTGCAATTTCAGTCTTCTTTCACATCAAAATTAACTGCTGGATGATAAATTCTAATAAAATGTGGGTATATTTTGAAAGTGTTTGATGTGTTACTACTTTTTTTGATGTTACTGTGACTATGGTAACTTCCAACCTTGTTAGTAACACAAAAACCACAGTCCGACACAGCTACATGTTTGTCGGGTTAGCATTTATTTTATTTGATCAACTTTTATTCAACCAGGTAAAAAAACAATCAATTCATAGGAGATTTCTTTTGCAAGGGTGACCTGGCCAACAGGTTAGCAGGACATGTCACAAAACAGGATAAGATAAAAAAAAAAAAAGAAATAGTTAGAATTAGATATATTATATTTAAAATTAAAATGCAATAAGTCACAGTCAGAAATAGAGTGCAAAATGCAGTGACTGGCACCCCGATTCGAGATAGATCACAAAAATCCACAATTAAATTATAAATAAATAAATACATACTGGTCCCAAGCCCAGTAAATGCAGAAGGTAATGTCAGAGAGAGCATTAAATATAACATTTATATTACATATCAACTAAAACAAGGGTTGCACAGTTTCCAAAGCCTTTTTAGGGCTTTGGAGGGATACAACACCCAAAACTCTCATCCCTCCCAGACTTGCCCTTAATAATATTCTGCTTGCACCCCATAATGGAGCTGGGTACATTTAGGCCTGCCATAACGTGTTTGCAACTCAAGAAAAAACAAAAAAAACACTGACATTTTGACAGAGCACCGTGTGCCTCTCAAAGTCGCTTTGCCATCAGTAAGAACAAGAACGTGTCCATTTATGAGGCGCATTGTTGTTTTTTGAAAATAAATGAATTAAATCAATCAATCAATTAATCAATCAGTCAATCGGTAAATAAATAAATAAATGGCTTTTTGGTGTGCCTAATAGTGCAAAAAATGTGGTAATCAAAAGCAAGTAAAAAGAAAGCAGCACACTGAATCGGGAAGGCATTTAACTTTCTGGACAAAAGGATAAGCTGCTTACAGCAAACATTTTCTCAATGATGATTTATCCATTTGGGTGCAAATCCAGAGGGACCAAGCCTAATTCAATTTTTCTAACAAGAGTAAAATAAAGGAAAAACGAGAAATTTGTAACCTATATCCTTGTTAGCTTTACTGAAGTAGTGTTTGTCAAACACCAGCAAACATATGCACATAAGACACTCAGTGTCTTTTTAGTGTTGCTTTTTAATTTTCTTTGTGGCCCATCTTTGTTTGTTAATATATTTTTTAAGCCCAAACTCGTTAGTGCATGGTGAGGTTATACCAGCAGACTGGAAACAAGCCCCAGAAAAACTAAAACAGGCAGCAACCAACAACAACAACAAAGGCGAGGTACATGTACACCCAGGACAGATCGCCAGGCTGTCCACACCCAGACACACACCTAATGACACTTTTTAGTAGCCGATTGAACCTATTAAGCAGGTTTTGGACTAAGGCAGGAAACCGGAGTGCCCGGAGAAAACCCACGCATGCATGGGGAGAACATGCAAACTCCACACAGAAAGGTCCCATCTGGAACTAGAACCAGGACTTTCCTGCTATGAGCTTGATGCTTGAGTAAGACAGTTAAAATCACCTCGCCTTTTTCCAAAATCATCCATCAAATATATCTGAACAATTTGAGTGAACCACTCTAATTCTCTGTGACCTAGCTTTACACAAGCTAACACTCATTGTATGATCTCTGGAAGAAAAAGCTTACACAAGCTCAGTCATGTTTTCATGGAGACATATAATTATTATTAATACCACACTAATTGAAATGGTCATTGGCTTTGAAATGGATCATTGTTGGTCTTTTTCGGCTTGAACAAAGTCCCATCTGTCAGTTATAACATTACAGAGTAGAACTGAAATAAAACGGACTATCCAGAAAATATACTGACATAAAGCTTTATTGTTGGGTAGGACTTTTGATCCAGATTTATATTTTTCTTGATAATTATCTTTTTTTTCTTTTTGTTTGTCTTGTCAATGATAAAAATGTTGCAATTGAACCAAGTTACAAAACCGAAATGTTGTTTTTCTACCAAAAGGCAATTGCTCTGATTATACAAGCTGTGAATGACTATGGTCTTAGAACAATATAATGGCAAAAGAAAAGCATTGATGTTTAATCATCAATCTGTGGCTTTTTTTTTTTTTTTTTTTTTGTTACTTTTCTTATTTAACTGAGTCTAGACTTGGAGAGCCTCCAGGTCATTTGAGAAATACAAGCTGCTGGACTCTTGTCATTATTGATCCCAAGCTTAGAAAAGACAAAAAAAAAAAAGACATACAGACTGTGAAAACCCAATAACAAGAACCACAGTACATTTAAACAAAATAGAATAAAATACAACTTTAATGTTGCTAACATTATTTCATTAGTGTCATTTAAGAAAAGCACACTTTGGAATTTCATGAGTTTTCACCTGTTAGGTGGCAACTGTTTATGTAGTTTATGTAGTTTATGTTGTATTTTCATCCCATGTTGTGTTCCAACAGGGACACAAGATATTTAAATAGTACATATACAGTATATACATTTCTATTTTTAGAATTTTTAATACACCTAAAAATGTATTTCCAGCAGAAACATGTTGGGACCGTTTAGTTTAATTTACTTTCAATAACTGGACTTATGTGGGTTCAAACACCCTGAGCTGGCAGTTTACCTGGGGGGTGGGGGGACAGTAAGCATCCATTTTCTGTATGTATCCTTACACACATTTAGTTAAGTTCAATTCTTGCTCAGACGTTGAATGTTGATAAGAATATAAAAAAAGGAGATTTCAAAATAACAACACTGAAATCTAATCAAATCATAATGAACTGCATGAGAAACAATAACCAACACTTTGTACTGAATGTTCTCACCGGGGTCTGTTTTGGTTCCATGCAATAGAGAAACCGCCTTTTTTTTTCCAGAGCCGGATAATTTTCAAGACGCACTAAAATGCTTTGAATCCGAGGGCTGCTACCACCGTGCAGCAGTAAGCACTTTGAAACAGCAGAGTAGAGAGGCAGAGTGGATAAGCTCTTTGGCTGCACTTGCCTTTCTGATGCTGAAGTAGTTATTTTTACTGCTTGCACTTTAGCCAAATTGTAACGTCCATTTTTTTTAACAATTTTAGGGTACAACAATACCGAGTGCAAAACCGAAACAGTACGGTGCCAACCTGTCCTAGGGGCTTGATTCCTGGATGAGCAGCCCACCATTTGGTGCCGGGCCTGCACACACCTGTTTTATATTCTGTATTAATTTCTCTTTTTGAGATCTTTTTTGCTAGACGCAAGTCCTAATGCTAAGAGCTATGGGTAACCCCTTAGCTCTTTACATTAGAACCTGCGTTCATTACAGTATTTATTGCTCCAAACTAGGGTAGCATGCATTATTTAAAGTGCTGAATTATATATCAGATCTGCATGTTTTGACCAGAGGGAGAATGGCGAATAGGAGACAAACATAGATGCACACACACTTTGTTATCTCTTCTCAAATAGCTTTATATCCAAGCAGAATCTGCCCTCTTTGGTATGTTGTTGCTCACCCCGTTACATACCGAAACAACACATATGCACAATTGATTGTCTCTTGGAATGGCTTCAGTACACACATCCACGTGAGCCCACTCTGTTATCTCACTGCGGCACACTCGAGCTGACAGATGGGAGCACCAGATGATGAGCGCCACCAGATTTGTGTCTCACGGTGGGAGCTATTGCTGACACTATTTAGGCAGAGAACACTCAGACTTACATTAACATACTGCGTGCATGCGTGCACTTATGAATATATGTTTATGCAGCGTATTCTACAAGTGTTAGGGGTTCTTTCTGATGGGATTGCACTGTAAATACAGAGACAAATGAAGAGGATTGTTTGTTAAAGCCTTTAAATCTTTTCCGTAAGACCATACTGTAAGCACATGGTCACCTATGCAAATGAGCAAGTGGGCTTCACATTCTCTACTTGTTCAATCTGCTTTCATCTTGGCAAGAAAAAACCATGAGCTATTAGTAAACCTCGTAAGCACATACTCCCTAGACTTCCTCCAAATTTGGACTGTTTGCTACTTCTCCATTTTCTGCTCCACCACTTCCTCCGGCTCTTTTCTTTTGCTTTCTGACTGTTTTTCTCCTTCCCCGTCATTCTCCCCGCAGACCCTTAAGTTTGCACTCCCTGCCTTTGAGACAAAACCAAACTTAACCAAACTAATCTATAGGAGAACAGAAAGGACTCCCTTCCTCATCCTTTTCTCTGAAAACACGGCTGACACTTTCGTGATGAAAAGTGTCATGTTGTCGGGCATGGAGTAAATGACGAGTGCATCGCTAGAGAGATAACTGAACTTAGAAAACTATTCATCTAGGATCTTTCTTCATCATTGTAGTCTGGCAAATCTGAATGAGCTTTTACTGGCAAATTATGACATTTAATGGTCTACTAGAGAATTTTAAAGTTTCAGGGATGCCATTTTTGTTTAAAACAATGTACTAGATGCTGCTGTTGACCTCATGCACATCCTTAAACACCCCCACCATGGAGGGCTACTCTACATATTTCCATGTTTTACCAACTAATCCTTTACGATAGAAGGGTGATGACAGAAGACCAGTGTCATATAAGCCATGCGTACTTGACATTCTTGCAAAAACTAATCCAGACTCATCCAATGCGTGTGAAAATGCATTTGTGTTTACTTGTTCAGAGGTCTGTAATATCAGCCATGTTACCAATACAACTGTTTCATGTTTTTATGGTCTGTAAAACCACCATGGGACTCTGGACGTCCATAGAAGGTACCTATTGAGCTCCATGAACCAGTCCATCTATTATCTGACAGCTCCTTTTGATGAATCACCTTAAAGATAGGCTTTACACACTTCAGGGCCCACATACTGATCCATTAGTACCATAAAGATATCGCAACTGTATCTTTCTTCCCAAAATGCCCGAAAGCCTACCAGTCATCTCCCGGATAAAGGTTATATCTGCTTCCCCTGAGCTGTGCTGTATAATTTCATTTACCTTTTTGTACACCCCTTCTTTCCTACTCTGAAAGTAACAGAGCTATGTGCTTAACAGCCTTTGCTTGTATTGTTCGTGTTATTAAGATAACATCACCCTTCTAATTCCAGTTGTTATGTCATAATTAAGCTGAGAGGTGCACACACCCCACTTCTACAACTCTATATGGTAAATTGAAGTTCCCTAGGCATGTCGAACAGCTTAAGGAGCTTTTTTGCTTTTGTCAGCACATCATTTCATTTGTGCAAGCTGTCAGTCCACGCATCTTTCTTTTGCCTTTCAAGCACACATGCTTGCTTGCCTCTGAAATGGCCCTCTGAATGGCCTCAGCTGTGTGTCTCAGCAACAGTTGTGATTTATACCCCGGTGGCAGACATCTCTCTATGGACTGTATCGGACTATGAATGTCAGTTCCAAGCTGCGCCAAATCCCATCCATCATCAAAAAAACACTCTGACAAGTCCAAGTTCACCCAGAACTCAACTGCTCCCAGCAGCAAAGCTTCGTGATAATCACTGAGTCTTTACAGTACTCTAAAAACAGGTAATTACCTTACCTTTTACACTAAAAACAAACTCTTTTGACTAAAAACTTTTTAAACCCCTTTTAGTACAATCTGATGTTCGAATTAAAGCTATGTTTTTGTGCCACCATCTGTTTAAAGTTTTAGCGCACAGAGACCTCCAAACTTTTAATCAGTGTAGTACCGTGACACTTTACTCGAGGGTAACTGCGCCTTGAGGCGAATCCTCAAACTGAAAAAAGTTTTTGCCCACACAGGACTTTTGCTGCAGCATTTCATGTCACACTACACAACACTCCCATCTCCCCAGAGTTAATGCCATGTTCCATTTCTATCTCCTGATATCGTGTGAATTTCACACAAACCTCGTAGCAGAGCTCAGAAACTACTTTCACCAAAGTGTACTAAAGGCGTTCTGAGAGACATGTTCTGCTTGTAATTACATCATGTCTCAAAGAAGGTTGCGTTTCAGTAGGATCCCTAGGGTGGTAGAATTCTTTGTAACTTTATTGAGTGTAAAACCCCAATCAACCTAAGTATTTTTCTTTCATTAGATTTAAAATGGGATTTTTTTTTTTTACATGCCGTGTCTGATGTGGTGGTCAACTATCTTAGATCAGACAAAGTGTCACTGCTTTAATAAAAATCTCTAATCTGCTTCAGTAAAGCCTGTTTCAGAATAATAAAGGACAATAGCAGTACATGCACTGTATGAATTATCTGATATCTATAAATTAGGCATTATGAAATAGCGTTCATACCATCACTTAGTTTTTTTATGATGACGTTGATGAGTGACAATGCATGGACCTGCTAGTCTGAGTTTTAACTAGCTTGTTAGTAATTTCTAACTAATGGCTAGTTGAACTTTTGGATACATATTATTTTTAATGACAGATACATGTTTACTCATTAATATATATATATAGAGAGAGAGAGAGAGAGAGAGAGAGAGAGAGAGAGAGAGAGAGAGAGAGAGAGAGAGAGAGAGAGAGAGAGAGAGAGAGAGAGAGAGAGAGAGAGAGAGAGAGAGAGAGAGAGAGAGAGAGAGAGGAGAGAGAGAGGTAGATCTTGTTTTTTTTATTTAATAGAACCATTAATACATCAGGGGTGTATTGATCAATGTTTATTAACTAATTGATTCATATCATAATGTGTGGTTGCTGATACCATTGATAATTAATATTGGTTCATTTTGAACAATCCGATTCACTGACCTAAAATCGATCCAGACATCTTTAGCCATAAATTCACCAGGGTGGTTTAGAGATAAATACCTGGGTACTGAATAGTGCAGATACATTTTTCCATATTCCTTGTATTTATTGCGAGATAATCAAGTGTAAATCAAATATGTGTTTGAACAACACTGTTGAGTATACAGTTCAGCCCACTGTAGTTTTTTCACATCAAAATAATCCAAAGGGAACATTATTAGAACATTCTAACACACTGTATGTTCACGTCTTTGCTAACTTCAAAGTGTTTCCACACATTGGACGATAATGATGGACTCATCTTTTTTTGCTGCCGTCAATTGTGTTTTGTCTGCTGTAATGCTCTTGGTCTTTTTTTCATTGTATTAAAAGAAACCTACCGTGTCTTAATGCTAATGGTATTTTTCAATATCGATTTAATTGACTGATTTATTTAACTTTAAAATTATTTTATAATGGTTTAGGTCAATTTAATTTAATGAACTTGCCTCAGACAGATTAATCTTGTGGGGTTGTAGGAGTATAAATCAGTAACTGATTATTAGTTACACTCCTACAGTCATATTGACATTCAAATGAAAGGGTTCAGAAATAGTTTCCTTTTAAACTGTTGTTTTTAATACAATTTACCACACTGTCAAACTTTACCCAAGTTCTTAGTTTTCTTTTCCAGTTTAAGGTTTGTCAAATAGAACAGGACCTTTTATTCCTTGCATTTATTTTTTATCTTGCCTGTCTATCTTTTTTTATTTTTTGTTGCTTTCTTCCTACTTACAGTGACAGCAGAAATGTATTTCATCCCGTTCCATCACAAACGGATGTCTAGAAACTGTTTCCAAAAGTTTGCCCACCAAACTGTATCACTGAAAAAAATGCAGTCACTGGAATTGTGTCAGTTGGATTCTTCCAATATAAATAGACATGTTGATAGTCTGCTTGAACGGGAAAACAAAGTGAAGCATGCAAAGGCTGCATACTATTTTTTTAAAGGAAAAAAATATATATTTCTCAGGGTTTTGTCAGCTGTTTTCAAATTCAAATGTTATTTCCAGTTGCATTAAATTCTTCCCCAATGGCTTAACTTCACCTATCAGATCTTTTTCACCTCTGTTTGTCCACTATTTGACTGCATACATCTTCAGACCAAAAAAACAATTTCAACCTATGGACTATTAGGCTCCTACATTAATCACACACAAGAAACACCATAACATTTGTGTACATGTACAAATGTATAGTGTTTCTTTGCACTACTAATATTTTTGCTTTTTACCATTGTCTCTTTATAAGGCACCTTAACATGATGGCTGCCTTTAATTTCCTCATGCTTCTGTGTGATGACATTAAAGTGTTCTATTCTGTGTTATTTTATTCTACTTAAAGCTCTGTCCGTTCTGTTAAAAAGGAAATATCAATCACGATCCATTGAAAAAAATGCAAACTTGAAACAGTAATTGGTGTTTAAAAAGCACCAATAGTTTGAAGTCAGATTTCTTTAGGATCCTCCTGAAGTTGAAATGATTTAACATGGATTTTCTCAATCTTAATGCATTTCCAGTTAGGACTGATCGTCATGCCACAAATACAGGAGTAAAGCAGAAAATACAAGTGGGAAAGATGAACCAACTAATCAGCCAAGGATTGAACTTGGCCAGTTCTCCACAGAGTTGTAACTGTGAGGAAATGCGTTTCAAATTAGTAGGAAAAAAAGACGTTATTTTTGCACCTCAGAATGTATAAAATTCTTTCTCTGCATCTAACCTGAGTTTGCAGTAGGTTTTAGTCATAGCCAGACGCATAACAAGTTTGAAAGTTGACGAAAACTAAACTGTTCAGACAGAGACGGTATGTAAGAGGAAAATCTAAAATAGAAAGTTTTCCACATATTTTTTTGTATTTGTCAAACTATCTTCAGCATGTTGTCACCCTGCACTATGATCATTAGCCCTTCTTATATGATGCATGATAAGATATAAAACTGGGATTGATTCGGTAAACTCTTTCCAACATCCAAACCAATGACTTCGGATGTATTCAGACTGGACATATTTGGTTTGCTTGAAGTGAACCAAGGTTCATTTCTTTCAGTTATCTGGAACACATTTTCAGTCTGAATGCACCCAGTGGACTCTGGTCCGGGACCAGGAACCACTCTTGGACCCATCTTTCGAGGGGGTCTTGGTTTATTTCCAATTGTTTCCGCAGTCTGAATAGGCTCTGTGCTCAGAGAACAACAACTTTACCAAACGACCACCATAGCCGCGCATTATGGGACATAAATAAAGTAGAAAGGAAGCAATCACAAGCTGATAACAAACATGGAGCAACGATAAGACTCAGACGAATCCATGCTATACCTTATGACCTTAATAAAATAAAAAATCTGATATAAAAATACTAAGAAAATTTTAATATTTTAACATTAAAAATCATAAAGATTTTAAATCGGAGACATTTTGAAAATAATTGAATCACATTATTTGAAATAACTGAAATTATCACAATATGTACATTTATGGTTTATTTTTGTTAAATATAAAGTCTTTTTGTTTAGTGCTTTCCAGAGAAAAAATAAGCTTTTGACTGATTGTCTCATCAATATTCTTGGAAAAGTCTTGTTTTTATGCAATAGCATGATCTAACTACATAATGTATATTCAAATGTACAATTTTGTGCACTTCTAGTTGAAGAAAAAACACTGAAGATTTCAATTTCAGTGCACCGAATGTGGGAGTGTAAACTAATTAATTCAATAGCGGCAAATTATAGATGTAAGCCACAGTCTCTCAAGAAAGCTGTAATTTTTTTTTTTTTTCCTTTTTTGAGGTGAATTTATTATGGATGTCCCCTAAGGGTATATAATAAAAACATGTACTGAGGAATCAAAGAAGAAGACACCTGGATAGTAAATCAAAAACAGTAGTCCCTTTCAAATCGTTGCCTTTGGCTTTTCAGCTCATCATCTTACTCTACATGAGAAAACGCACAGGGTGACAAAACAGAATATTATATTTTAGCACTGTGTACAGGGAAAAGTACAGCCAGCTAGATTACTCTCTACTTTCACCTTTTACTGAGCTAAAATTAACTATTTTACCCTAGATTTAATGCTAAACTTTATGTTGTTCTTGCTCTCATTGTACTTTAGTATTTCTAATCTAATTCATTTTAATTCAAAAAGCTGTTACTTTATGGAGCTTCAAATGAAAAACACTAACTAGTAATCAAGGACCAGTTCAAATATTGAAAGAATTCACAATCATTTAAAAAGCAGGTAAGTGGAGATAAATTACTATTAGTTGTCTCAGTTTGCTAAAAAAAAAAAAAACATTTTTAACCTTTTTTTAGGCCTCAATTAGATATATCACAACTTCATGAAATTAGCATAACTACAACTTGGATGTATTCAACTAGAATTTTCATTCACAAATGTAATTCCTCTTTTCACGAGAACCCCTTTTGGGATGGGATTCATATTTTTGTACAGACCACGTGGATTGCCTGTATCAGACAAGATAATTGAAGCCGTCTATTCTCCAGTTAACTGAACTTTGCCTCAAGTGAATCTCTGATGTTAAAGCTGTTCCTTTTTTTTTTTTTTGCAGTTTTTATTACTTGTATTCATCTATTCACTTAAATTAAATTAACTGCCACATTTGCATGTTGGTTTCTTGTTTTGTATTACTTGTTTAAAAACCCACTCTGATGAAAATCATATTTTTTGTGTTTTTAACATGTTCTTGTAGCATTTTTCTGATGACGGAGGGCATATTTAAAGAAAATCAAGCTTAAAATTGCATTTCTGAGTATTTCTTTATTCAAATCACTGTAAATTATAAGAGGTAGACAAAAAAACGCAGTTTGAAAAAGAGCTCATTTGTGACAAAGAATTAGCTTAGCCGGGTCACAAGCTTCCTGCTCCGAGTGCTCAGCAATGGGGAGGGGAAATGGGGGTGGGGTTGCTCCTACCCACAAGTGGATTGGTTATTTACAAACTGATTTACGTTAGCATTTCTTGATGATGAGCTAAAGCAATTGTAAAAGAATGAAATGCCAGTGAGGAAGCCTGAGGTCAAGGAGCTTCAAAGAGGGCTGCACCAGGAGAAATCTTAAAGAGCTACTTTGGTGCTCTTCATCAGTCAAAGAAGAAAAGCTGCTAATGTAGTCACCAAAGTGCTTATCAGCCTGATAGGAGCCAATGAGGAAGTTAAGGCCAAGCCGGGATCTTCAAAGGCTCTAACCCCAGAGTTTCAGTGCACAAGTGATGATGTGCGATTAGACCTGTGTGATAAAGGTCCTTATCATGACTCAACTGGGAACTATGGAGCAAGAGTTCACCCCTTTCACACAAACTCTTCTAACGATTCTCTTCTTTCAGCCATAATTAAACCTGCTGCCCATTGTCTTGATTCATTAGCTCCACGACTGGCTTTGCCAACCTTGATCAATTATGTGCCCACCTATCTCAGCCAAGCTCTTTAGTTAACACGCTCACGTCGCACTGTCGTCATTTAAGTGACAGCATGGGAGCAGTGCTGGATGTGTGAGGGAGTGAGTGGTGGTGAATGTCTGAGCGGGAGTGGGAGGCATTATCATTCCACACTGTGATTAGGCAAACCTTAATGGAAGTCTCAATGGAGACAGCAGCAAGATGAGACAAGCTTTTAGTCCATGTCCAGACCAAGGCGGTACACGTTAACACATGATTTCCAATCATCTCAGCAGTTTCACAAGCATTCTATCCTTTCTTAATGGAATCTATATCTTTGGTACGAATGGCAGGAGTGTAGGTTATAATGTTTGGTACCTTATTGAGACTAAAAAGGTAAAAGAGGGACGGCAAAGCAAAACATTTATGTGATATTTTTAATGATATCTTTAAAAGAAAAACAGTTATTTGTATGTTATTCTTCAAAGTTTTACTGTGTTGCCTAAAGCAATGGCCCCAACCGTTTTACAAGCCATGGACAGTATAATCTCTGACATTATTTTCATACACGGGCCTGTACCAGGCTAAAGTTGTATATTTATTTATTTTTAAGCTTCCAGTTTCCAGATAAGGTTTATCTTTATCCTCTGTAAAATATTTGCAGCTGGTTTAAAGTTTATTTGTACACTAAATTTTATGTGGGAACCATTAAAGTGTGATATAGATTTTCCCTTAACCCATAAAGTGGAAGCTAAACTACCGGATGAATAGGTGCAAAAGAGAAAAAAACAATCACTAAAACTGGTATTTTCTGTAAGTTTGAGATAAATAAATTACAGTAGTCATTGGTGGCATGTAAAAAAAAAAAAGAAAAACAACAATTACAAGAATATTACGTAGCCAGGTTCAACCCACTATGCAATGTTGGTTTAAAACTTTTTTTTTTTTTTTTAGAAAGGATGGAAAAGTTGACCTACCAGTAAGGACTCCAAAAAATCAGTCACAAATAAATTATATGTATTACTCCTGTGAAAGCAGGTTTTATTTACCTACAACACATTTATCTTGTCTAAAGACAGCATTGATAACCGTGCTGTAAACTCTGTCCCTCCCCTTTTTTTTTTGATTTAACAATTTACTGCGTATTACAATATTAAAAATCTCATTTGTGTATTTAGTTTTAACATTAAACAAACATGGAAGGAGACCGATGTATGCAGGTTAACATGACTGAAGATATACAAATTATTTTAATTTATTTTTTTTGTTATCCAAATGAAAAAAAAATGAAAATAAAAAATGTTTTTTTTTTTTTTTCTAAATATAACATTAAAAATAAGTCCACTATTTGAAAAATTGTATTAGCTTCATTCATCCCTGTAACATTAGACAGCTAGTTGCTGATTATTCTGCACTATTATTATGATGTGTGGGAATAACTGTCGCAAGAAATCCATTTTTGGACTCCTGGTTTTTGTCTGTTAAATGCTCATTTCTTTTATTTTAAAGTTGAAGGCTCTTTCGTTTCCTCACTGGCTCTCTTTTGTGAAAAGAAACTTTCTTAATATATCTGCACTTTTGTTAACTGTACTATCTTGGGAGTTTAAAATTTGTGGTCACCGTAATTGCTTTAACAAAATAGTGAATATTTTCTTTGACATGTGATCAAACGACTTGACATGAGTTAAGAATGAGTCAGAGGTGGTGGAGAGACTGCAGTAGTTTTGTAAAATAAAACTTCAGATCCAAAATGAAACATAAAAAATGTAGGTTTGAGTTTTTTTATTCTGCAGCCTGGTACCAACAGTCCAACAGACCGGCATCGACCACTGGGTTGGGGATCTCTGGCTCTAAAGTTGGAATAACATTGCTTAGTGCTGAATAAAATTCTACTTGTACTTTTTAAAAAGTACATATTATTTTTTTACAAATTAGTTTTACTTAGTGGTAGCAAACCATTGGGTGCCTAAACACAGACTACTCCATTCTCACTTCATTCTCACTTGGATTGGAAAATGTTATTAGGAAACGATTTTAGATTATATTGTAATTTCAAAGTATCTTGCATAAATTCGTGTTAAGATCTTAGATGTATTTCCTTGCAAACCAAATCTGGAAGAAGTTCCTATTTTCTGCTACTGTAGCTTGACTTTATTAACGTGGTCCACTCATTTTTAATCAAAAGTCACACTGCCACTACACACGATTTGCACACATTTCTCGGATGAATTCTGGTCCTACGTGAATATACATTGAAAAACTGAGAAAAGATGTGGTTTTTAAGCAAAATGTTTTACAGATGTGTCACTATGCTAAAACCACAAAAGAAGTACAAATAAACCACGCAAAGAACAAATAAACTTGTGCTTGATTGAATTTCTTCATTTTGACACTCAGAGCACTGAGCAGAAATCACATCGCGTCAGCACCATGGTCAGCACCCGCCGTGAGCTGTCACGACAAACAGTCAGATTCCCCTGGTTTGCACCAGTTCTAAGTGAGCTGCTAGGCGCCAGCCGAGGCAGCCGGCTGTGGAGCTGCAGCTGGTTAGATGCGCCAGAAGGGCCTGGGACGGGAGAGTCCCGCTTCGCATAGACTGCTGGAGGGGTGAAAGATCACCCGATTTATATAGCCATTTTTGTACCCGTCATACAATCCGCCAATTGTGGATGAACCATGTGTGATTATTGCACTGTTTATATGCAATTTATCAGTGAGACATCCGTCAATTACAAAATTTTAACGAGATACGCAAACCTTATATTAGATGTAAAAGTTATATGTCGGTGGTACAAGTGTGAAAAGTCTGTAACACAAAAGTGGAACAGTTGTAGAAAGCCACAAATTTGCGTATACATCTCGCAAAAAATTATGCACAATAATTCCATATAAACTGCGTCAAAAACTGCATAATTCTCAACCGACATCAATTTTGAACAGCTCAAAACTGAATTCATTAAAGACCCGTCACCCAAAAACCCTCAACGGACATCTGTGCACATTGGCAAATGTCAAACACAAGAAACATGCATGAATTACATATATCACGCATGTATCACGATACACCAAAATAACATCCATGGACAATGCACAAATTACACGTAACGGCAGTGTGACATGACCTTAATCTGGTTAAATGAGCCAGTGACAGAGATAGCCAGATGCTTCTGTCAACCAGTTACTAAGTAATTTCTTAACCCCTTCGCAAATATTCATCAAATTACTTTCTGAAAATTACCTTAATTTACCATTTACTTGAAAACAAAAATATAAGTAAATTTTTAATGTAGCTTGAAATAAATTCAAGCACCAATGGGTTGGGAAGCTTTTTCTAAAAGTTAAAAGAAACATTAAAATAAAAATGTTCCCTCATAAACGAACTACCCCTTTCTTTGTAGCCAAAAATGCTGCCATGTTGGACCAACCCAAGTCCAACAGTCACTTTCTGTCCAGACTGTGGCTTTTGGACAGCTTGATAACCACCCTCAGCCCCCCTTTGTCATTGCAGTTCAAATCCCTAGCAGATTTTTAAGGCTGTATCTCCACAAGGCCTCCAAAAAAACACATGTGCCAAGAAGATAAGATTGGAAAAAGCTTCTGTCATTTTCTGATTATAACATCTGATGGGACAGCTTCTGTTGTGGGACCAAAGGCAGAAAACGGTTTCTGCAAATTTAAGGATTTACTTTGGTATCCTTCTAGGAAGATTTGGATCTAAGTTTATGCTATTCTTCCTTAAACTGCGTTGTTGGTAATGATGGCGATGATGACAAAAAAGACCTGGGATTTAGACCAATGTCCTAGAGAATCCAGATATTTAATGTGTTCCTTTGCTGGAATCAGCGATTGGTCATAATGCTAATAAATGGTAGTGGCTTAATAGGTTCCTTGAAATATATTAAATGCATATATCAGAGTGACATCCAGGCCCAGAGCATAAAAATGGCCATTTTATCTTAACTAATAATGACATTAGGACACATCTGAGAGCCATGATATTATAGTTTGATTGGCAGGAAGTGACAGATTCCCTGACTCATGTGATGCTAACTCTCGAGTGGAGGCCGCCAGAAAAGAAACAAAAACGTGTGAAATAAAATGCAGCAAATCCGGCAAAAATCAGGGGGATTCACATGGTTGCTAAAGGGGAAGTGTCAATCAAGATTGTGTCCTCTTGTGAAATGTTTGTTCAAAATAACACACAGCTGCTCGTGGAAATGAACATGCACATTAAGGCAATGTGAAGCCCAGCTTAAATGTCATTATGGGTCGAATGCAGAAAACAGCATTCCTGAAGACTCTTCTTGCTTCATGAATTATTCATTTTTTCATCTGCAATGTAGGTTAAGGCTACATTAATTAATCCTAGACACTTATCTGCTTTTTTGTGACGCTTTTGCAGCAAGCGCTATAGTTTTCTGTGTTGCAGCCCTGAGGTTAACACTCTACTGATGTGCTAGGTCCATAGATTTTCTGGCCCCATGAGGCTGTTTAATCAGAGTGACCTCTGTCTGCTAATGAATTACGGGTAAGCCCTTTCCCTGAGAACCTCACATGCTGTACCCACACAACATCCCAGGCTGCTCACTCACTAATCACAAGAATGTGGACAATCTTTCAGCATCCTCGATCTATTTTGCTCTCCCTCTCTGGACAGAGTGATCGAGGGTGGAGTGGGGTGATCAATATGTTTGTGCTATAAATAGCTGCTAGCGCAATGTGCTGCTATGGAATGCAGGGGTAATATATTTGATGAGGGGGGAGAATCCAGCATTGCTCAGCTTGGAAATGTTGTTGTGTGCTCACAAAAGATGGGAGCTTCACAGATATCTATTACCACGCCTTTCAAATATAGCAACCCCATTCAACATGATGCTGATTGATGCTATCAATGTAATGGAACTACCGACATGCATTTCTTGGAATTGCCCATGCAATGAATAGCAATGAGAAAATGAGTGAATATGATTCAGAAGGCTTTTAGCCTAAGATGTAAAAAAATAGCTGACCTTTAATGTAAACACTTCATATAGAAAACATGCATATATATGTATATAAAGACCATATTAGATAGCCACTACGTACACTTTGTGAAAATTGCTCGAATGAAAACTGCTCATACACATGGAAAAATTGGGAAAAGTTGTGGTCTTTCCAAGAAATTTACCACAAATGAACCACATTAAAACCACTGAATAAACCACACAAAGAACACGTAAATCCATGTAGAACATGAACCTTGCGTGATTATTGCACTGTTTATGTTTATGTTCATGATTCTCAGAGCGTGGCGAACCCAGATGCTGGAACCCAGAAATACAACAGGTAAGTGGCAGGTAACAATTGATTTATTTATTTCCAGGAGGATTTGGTTTTTTGTGTTGGTGGAGGTCCGAGCAGGACAGAGGCTTGTGGCGTGGCTGGAGCGCTTGGCTGTGGTGTGGCTAGAGGTGTTTAGCGCGGTCAGCGTGAGCCAAGAGATCTTCAGGTTCTCCAAGAGCTTGATGGATGATCCAACTGGCGTCACTCGTGGGATGATTCTCCTGAGGTTGGACAGCAGAATTACAAGGCAAAACTTGACTTAGCAAGACCATGAATGAGACTAGACCAGACGTAGTCACCATAAGGGGTAACGAACTGGTGTCGAATGATTTAGTTGATTCTCCTTAAGAGCAGATGAGGTGATGAGCTGAGTGACGACAGCTGGTGGAGATCAGGAGCAGAGTGGAGAGGACCTGGAGGGGGAGGAGTCTGCCAGAGGCCCCATGACAGTTTATGTGCAATTCAATGGTGATTTGTGTGTCAATTAGGCAATTTTAACTTTATGTGCAATGTAAAAGTTATACACTGATGGTACATGCGTAAAAAGTTCGTTAGACATGAAACGGTCATGGAAATGCCCAATTTGTTTGCATCTCACAAAATTCCTGCACAATTAAGATTTAAGTAATATTTGTTTTTGTTTTTTTTTTTAGTAATATTTGTGTATACACTACAAAAAATGTGCACATCCACGAATCTACATGGGCTATATGAAAAAAAAAAATGAACTATCTTATTTTTAATGAACAGATGACACGGATGATGTTTAGAGATCAAGCTTATTTTGTCATGGCTAGCTATGCTAGGCAGACCCAGATGCTGGAACCCGGAAGGAGGACAGGAGGTGAGTAAGAGTAAGTAATGGATTTTATTGCTCTGGTGAAGTAGTAGTAATGCTGTGGCAGGTAGGTGGCGAGGCTGGAGAGTCGTCGTGTTTCCGGAGCGAGACTTGAGGTTCGGCGGTGGCTCGTGAAGTGGCTGGAGGTTCGGCTATAGCTCGAGCTGAGGCGAGAAGCTGGGACGAAACTCCGTGAAGAGGTAGGTAGCTTCGGATGAAGATCTGCTCGGGCGGTAACTGATTTGGGCGTCCACTCGTCGGCATGAAGGTCCTGGAGACAAGATAGCGTAGGTAAGATGAGAGCAAAAGGTACATAGCATGAAACTGTGAAAAGACCAGACTAGCACCATCAGGGGCAACGAACTGGTGATGAATCCTGGTCCTGGAGCCCCTTAAGAAGATCTGGCGGGGTGATGAGATGAGTTGACGCAGCTGGGATGAATCAGTGGCCAAGCAGAGAGGGGAGGGGGAGGAGAGCTGACAGAGGCTCCATGACATGTTTATTTGGTAGAGCCCATCACATCATGAGATTCACCATCTACTGAATGACTGCCCCTTAGAGCCCGACTTCCACCCCTCTGTGACCTTGTGACTTTGACAATTTGCTGTCCTGCATCAGTTCAAGGAAAAAAAATAAAGGGAGTTAAATTGAAGGAACTTTTTTGTTGTCTCCATACAAAGAAAATTATCATAAAGTTGAGGAGGAGAATGATCAACCTCTCACTCATGTTGGTTTGGAACTCCACCCGCTGATCCCGCCATCAAGACATCACAGGCAAAAACTGAATTCCTTATTGGTTGGTGCAACTCATCTTCTTCGCCAAAGATCCAATTTTTTTAACCCTGGACATGCAGCACCACCCAAAAATGTGATTCTGCCAGACCGTTGCACTTGACGCTCAAAACGGGTCGCAGGACCTCTGATCACATCCGTACATTGACTTAACACTGAACTGATGTCCAAATCCTGTAAGGTGTGAACGCAGCTTCAGGTTTCACATTCACAACAATTCATCCAACAGCACTCTGCTGTTGAATATTTGTTTTACAGACAGGTGATGATTGTAATTGGGGAAGCCTGAGGTTGATTTCAACCGAAACATTTTAATTTGTAAGCGCTCTTTAGAATTCCCTTCCCTTCAGGTTCTTTTGAGCAAAAGTAAAGTAAGTTTGTTAATGAACAACCTGAAGGTTTCAGTGGGAGGCAAGTAAACCAAAAAGTAAACCTTCTGCAAAAATCAAACACTCTAATATAACAAACCAAACAATCTTCTGCCAAAAAGAAAATCGAAAATCTTCCCAATTGGGCATTAAACACTCCAAAATACTGAACAACAGCAATGACCTAGTAAATACAAGCTAGCAACTTTTGACTGAATAATGTATTACAATAGAACTAAATTTGGTGCACAGTGGAGTAGCGGCTGGGCTCACCTCACAGCAAGATGGCAATGGTTCAATTCCTGGCCAGGACCTCTCTCTTTGGAGTTTGCATGTTAAGCCCATGCATTTGTGTGTTTTCTCTGGGTACTCAGGTTTCTTCCCACATTCCAACAACATGCTTTGTAGATTGATTTATATCTCTAAATTGTCCCTAGATGTGCATGTGAGTGTGTGGCCCTGCAACAGAGGGGCGACCCGGATGGCTCCAGCACCCTGTTCAAGGATTCAGCAGCTTCTTAAGATGAATGGATGGATGTAAGTGCAGGAGTTAGAGGGAAGAGAGTTTGGGTCCCTCCAGGAGTCAGCAGATTTGTACAAGGCAGATGAAATCAAAGTCCCTTTGGGGTGATCAGCCAGAAGGAAGGCACTACAGTGGCTAAAAAGAGGGATGATCTTTCAGTCGTGGTAGATCTGGAGGACACAAACATGGACACACAAGAACAATTAACAGAGAAAGCACACCTATCTACTGGACTCTTCTGTACCACAGTTTAAAAATCTATTTTAAAAAAAGTCAGAGTTTGGCCAAATCAATAAGCTTTAATTGGCAGTTGTTGTTTTTTTTATTTTTTTTTTTTTTTTAACTAAACATTCACTTGTAAAGTTAGTACATGGGGTAGGGGATCAGGCACTTGAGCAGATTGACCAATGATTGAAGGATCGGCCGTTCGAGCCACGCTCCCCCTAGTCAACTGTTGTTGTGTCCTTGGGCAAGACACTTCACCCTCCTGACATCCACTGTTGCTCCACTAGTGTGTGAATGTGTATAAATGTCCCAGTGATGGTCAGAGGAGCTGTAGGCGCTAAATGCCAGCCATGCCTCTGTCCGGTCTGCCCCAGGGCAGCTGTGGCTACATCAGTAGTTACCATCACCAAGTATGAATGAGGAGTGAATGAATAATGGACACACTGTAAGCATAACATTTATGTCTTGGTCCAAAAATGTCAAATTATACACCAGACAGCTCAAGACAGGTTGTACTGTAATATTAGGAAAAATCTGGATGGGTTAGGGCTGGAGACAGGAGATTGTGGAGGCTTCCCTTGCCAGATGAACATTTCTGTCAAAATGTCAACCTTTTCATAACAAAAGTGATGTAAAGATACAGCCTTAGCGGTGTTTACATAAAAATATCCGCTTTTTAACCTAGTTCTAATCGGAAGCCATTTGCCAAATGAACAGAAATTGTTTAATGATTCAATAAAGTTCATTGTGTCTATAAATTATACTGAGTACTTAAATTATTATTTATTTATTTATTTTTTATCAGACACTGGTTTGTTTTTTGTCAAACGTACAGACATGGTTCTGCGAAATACCTCCCGCCTTCATCAGGGTCGTCATCAGGTGGTAGTGTGTGACATCTTTAAAAACAGATGATTGTGACTGAGGCTCGCTTTTGTATCTCCACCGCCTCCTGGAGCAACATCCTCCAGCAAAAAACGGACATCAAGGGGTGGAGTCACTAGTCAAAGTTTGACAGGTGACTCCGCCTCAGTCACAATCATCTGCTTTTAAAGACGTCACACACTACCACCTGATGACGACCTTGACGGAAGCGGGAGGTATTTCGCAGACACATGTCCGTATGTTTGACAAAAAACAAACCAGTGTCTGATAAAAAAAATAATTTAAGTACTCAGAAATTGTCTAACTTACATTTGTTCAATGCTGTAAACCTTTTCTACCTTTTTCTATTTTTTTTTTTTTCAAAAAGTTGCAGCAAATCTAGAAATTACATGCTTAAATTGTTAGTATCTTTCATGTAATTTCTAGATTATGATTTCTAGAAAGGGGAAATATTTCCTCACTCTAGTAAGTCCTATATTATTACATATGGGCAAATTTGTATGGGCCACATAAGTGGGCCACACAAGCCGTACAGTAAAAATATATATACACATTTTTCTACTTGCATACTGCAATCAACAGTTCATAGAGAAACACTTAAGCATCATGGAGGGGTAGACCCAGGCATTGTACAGATTTCTTTATTTTTTAACCCCCACACACAACCTCCACTGTGTGCCCTGAAAAGGTTTGCCCCTTTTTTGCCCATAGCAAGCCCATACCTAGCTGTAAGGTAAATTGTGAATAATGCTTTGCTAATGCCTGTACATCATAAATGTGTGCTACTTCTGTTGCTCCTTACAAAAATAATAAACAATACACTTACCACATGCATGTCAATCGTAGGTTGCATTTTCAACTGTGGCTGTACAAGTGTCATGGGAACCTGCGCTCCTCTTAAGATCCGTCTTGAACCGACTGCTACCCTCTACGGCACTCTCCAAAAATCTGCTGCACCTGTAAGTCAACCCCCTTATGGGTACATGTGACTATATCTTGAACTGATCATTTATAAACCTTACATATCCGCCAAGCCCTAAGCCCTAATGGGTAAAGAGAATAGAAGTTGGAGGCATTTGAAATTTAAGAAACACACTGGCTTAAACCATAATTATGAGTCAATGATTAGTAGAAATCATTAACTTCCCATTATATAAACTACAAAGCATCAAATTGAGTAGTGTCCTCTTGACATTTTCTTCAGTATTTACTTACTTTATGTGCTAAAAAAGAGTTCATCCATATGAATAAAAATGAAAAGATTGGCAATTTGGATCTTTCTTTTATATATGTTCATTTTCTATGTTAAATTGGGCTCAATATGGGGTCAGGTCTTCTGCTGTAACATTTCAGCCTGAGGTATGGCTTTGCTGTAGTATTTGATTACCGATTTACTTGGATAATACATGAACTGCAATTTGTTTTGTTTTGTTTTTTCAAATATTGTAGAACTCCAAAGTTACATCAGTAAATTTACTGAAAAAGTATTTTTAAGTGTTTGTTCAATTCAATATACCTCACGTCTCTTATAAAAAAAAATAAAAAATAAAAAAAACAGGTGAACCAAAACAAGGACATATGGTAAATATATTGGCTCCTGATTCAAAGATAACAAAATCATGCATCTTGAAAATAACATAATACCCAATTAACCTTTTAAATTTCCATTTAACAAACACTAAAAGGGGTTATTTTTTAAAATTTGACCAGAACTATTCCTCCATTTAAAGCCAATGCAAAAGACAATGGTAAGGAACGCTGATTACACATTTCCTGTCTGCAAGGGCATCTGCAATCAATTGGTCCTTCACCCCACTGAAGAGCATTACTCGGACTTTAGATACAGTCAATACCACAACACCTTCAATGTCAGCATTCACTGGGTCTGAAAAGTGCAAAGCCTCACACACACCCTTAAGCAGAAGAGGGGAACAGTGAGAGCTCCTTCACACTTCCATGTTTCTGTGGAATAATCTTAATAGTTAATGATATCCGCCTCTGCTTCAGTCAGAAACATTGACTAGAGACTTAGAACTACAAGCACACCTATGTCAATCATTATTTCATTAATATTTTATGCCTGATTAGCTGACCCATTCGGGATTGCTTTATGTAATATGGCCTCTAGCCTCTGACATAACCACTTTTAATTCTTCTTTAAAGGAGAAAAGTCTTTAACTGCATTTTTGCTGCCACATACATTTGCATGCTCCAGAATCATTCCTGAACTAACTTTCACAATATAAGAGACAAAGTGCAAACCCTTATCTTTGGCTGATCTGCTCTTTCACAAAAGGGCTGTTATATTTCTGATTCAATGGATGGCTAATGTCATCTTAAAGGCCATAAGATAGGCATCTGCACATTGTTGAACATGTTTTGTCCATTTTTGATGTGGTTTCTATACCCATACACGTGTTTAAATGGATATTTTGCATTAAGATTTCAGGTTATATTCAACACATCACAATATATGCTCTTGACTGTCCTTTCCTAAATGATAAAACATAAATATACCCAATCAGCTCTTTCTTTTACTGGCTTAGAATCCTTTGTTAGTAATAAATGAACAATATTTTTAGATTTTTAAGTCTTCTTTTTTAGACTTCTTCTCCCTATCTTTTGGGACTTTTTTCCCTACTCTAGTTTAGCAATAAGCTGACTTCTAACATTCTAAAACATGGACAAATATTAAAGAGCTAAAGGAAACATAAAAAGTCTGTCCTGCCCTTTGGTTTTGGAAACAATACAGGGTCAGTTCAAACTAGATTTTGCTAAATCTGCATTTACCAGAATAGCAAGATGGTCAGTGTGACCCAGCAAAGCAATGAGCAGGTTTTAGCCGTCCTCCTTCAGGTAGCGATCCTTAATGTTCGAAGAAGTCCAATTCAGAGTATCCAATGCCTCTGAGGATCAGTCTACAGCATAGCGCCTCAGATGTAATCAATCTTCTTCCTGCTGTAAGGTTATTAAAAAGGTTGATGACACGGTTGCTTTAATTACAGTTCACTTTCTTATATAGTTCAACAACTTTTCCATTTGATGATTTCAACTTTACATTTATATTAGTAACTTGGTGAAAATTGGGCTTTTAGGAATAGTTTTACTGCAGTGTTACTTTTTACGTTTACTTGGGCTGATTGATGAGAAAAGGCAAGTACTCCGCTCTGTTTAGCTGAGTGGGAGTACATTTTCTCCTTTTCCTGTGTATATTTGTACTAAAAAGCCCAACAACTGAGACTTTATTTATGTAGCCACAAAGGGGCCCAAGTCTGGGTCCCCCATGCCGGTCCCCAGCCCAGATTACAGGGTTGTGTCAGGAAAGGCATTCTGTGTAAAACTGCCAAATTACTTGTCATCAGCTTTTACTGATTCGCTGTGTGACCTCTGAAGGGATGTGCTGAAAGGTGAACAACAGTATTGATATAACTGGAGTGGATTTCTGCTATAAATCTAATGTCATTCCCCCTTATTTATTCTACACATGAGTGGAAATTGACTATTAACAAAAGCCTTTGCATGTTTGGGTAAAAAATACATATATTGATCTTACTATTGCCCTGCGACAGACTGGCGACCTGTCTAGGGTGTCCCCAGCATTTGCTCGCAAGTGGCCGGGACCCCGAAATGAATGAATGAATGAATGAATCTTAAAAGTTGACAAAACCAAAATTCATACTTTTTTTAAACTGGTTTTAGACAATAAATTGATTTGAATCAAACCGCTACCCAATTTAGTCCAGTTGAGATAATGCAAGAATACTGCAAAACTTACAATAGTTTTCCTGAGCCATGAAGGGTCAGACTAGGTTAAAATAAAAAGAGTAGAACTAGTAAAACTTCTCCTAATGCTGGACTGCCAACCCTGTAAACTGCATAATTTTGATAACCAGTTTTTATGTTGTCTCTTTAAAACATGCTTGAACCCTTAGTTCTCCCACTGGGTTAAGCTAACTGGAAAATGTCCCTTATTACTGTATATGAAGGGTTTATGAAAAGCTGTATACAGGTATCTTAAATACTAAAACCAATACAGCCATGGACAATTATGAAGATCGATCCCTTCATAAATATCTATTTTTCATCTACATTTGTGCTGTTTGGCCAAACTTAAGTTAAGTCAAAATACGGGCATAGTAATCACTATGATATGTTTTAATATATATGTCTGCAAATATATTAAAAAAAAACTTTAGGAAAGTAAACTTTATTTTTCGCATAACTGCAAAACAGAAGTGTGCTGAATGCTTACCTCCCTCCTTAATTACATCTCATTTGCTGATGTTGATGGTGTGAAATTACGGGGACCCCTTGGTATTTTGGAACTATCTGAGGACAAAAATGTCCTCATTTTCTCTCATTTGCCATGCATATCTGCAAGGCAATAAGCACAAGTCAGTCTTTAGTTGATTTGATGAGTTTTAAAATTGTCATAGGACAGGAAAAGTGCGCCTCCGTCTATTCTCAGAAAGGGTGAAGCCTGCTCTTTTCAAGTTGCATGTTTGCTGATGATTGATTTGCAACCAACATTAAAGGGGAAAAAGAAAACATTGCTATTGAGTCAGATGTATTTATGCAAATATACTTCATCTGAACTGTAATCATAGCAGACAAGGCCCCTCAGGGAGCGATGACAGATGTCACCCTTTGATTATAAATATCAACACTGTCCCAGCTGCCCAGCTGAACTAAAGCCACATTTTTTAATCCTCACACAGAACCACGTTGAGTTTCCCATCAGTGGTATGTAATCACTGAGTTAAAGCATGCTGTCACTGTGTGAAATTTCAGTAATGACTTTTGATTGATGATTCGCGCAATGAGGAGACTCCAGGAAAACATCACAGCTAAAAGTCAATGAACAGAATTAGTAGGCCATTAATTTCCAATTAAGCTTTGCAATTGAATGAAAACTGTATTTTTTTTGTACTAATTCTGTTTAAGTTAAAAATTGGTAGACCAATTACCGTGGTAGATAATCAAGTTAGATCAGTTTGAAACTTTCAGTAAATTCAAAGTCGGTAAAATAAATATTACGTATTAGTATTTTGTGCACAAAAAGTATCATTTTATTAGTTTTTTGTGGACACAAATTAGCATTTAGTAAACACAGGTGAGCATTCTGTGGACACAAATTTGCTTTTTATTTTAGAACAGATTAGTATTTTGTAGGCACAAATTAGTATTTTGTGTGCAGAAATTTGCATTTCATTGGTATTTTGTTGGCACAAATTTGCTGTTTTTTGGCCACAAAATAGTACTAGGAATTGAAGATAATAAAATACTTTTATGTGCACACGAAAATGCTTATTTATGCCCATAAAATACTAACATTTGTGCACAAAATATTAATTTTTGCACAAATGATCCGTTTTAGAGAAGAATGTATTATGATTTTGTTTTGATGTCTTATCCAGGGGCCCGTACCTGCTTTTAAAGTAAAATCAGAAGCAGTCAGACCAAACAACCTCTGTACTTTTATTAAATCTGGCACATATCTTGATGGGACAAATATCAGACACTTTCTCACACAATCCCTAGCTTTAGAAAACGTTGTTGGGACACTGCAGTTCAGTGCTGCTGCTGCTTTCTTTTGCTGCTGATAGAGCACAAATGAAGCTGGGGGAGGTGCCTCTGCAGCAAGGGAGTGATACCTTCCTCTTGCAGGGTAGAAACAGAAATATTTGTCCTAAAAGTTGCTAGATTTGCCTGCGGTTGCCTTTACTGAAAGTGAAACCTCTCAGGAGATTTAAAATTAGCTCAATATAGCATTAAATTTGCAGAGTTATCATTTCTGAAACTGCCTGATCACCACCTCGCTCATACTTAAATACACTTTTCTTTGGTGTCATGACCCTACGCTCTGGGTTGAAAGGTATAATGGTATAATGTGACACAAAGAGCTGCCATTATAGTGAAGGTGAACAATAACTAGAATTAAAAGATGGGTCAAAACTGCCTTTCTGTTTAATTTAGTAATTTCGAGTTACTTCCAGCAGCAAATCGTTCTATTTAACTGGTCTGTAGCACTTCTTAAGTAGTTGGTAGTTACTAAAAAAAAGGGAAAAACATGTAGCAATCTGCAAGTTTTTTGCAGTAAATAAAGGGTCGGGTTCCCAATAAGGTCTCTTAACAGTTACAATGTGGTTTTAAGTCTCTTAACCCTAGCTTGTGGCTCGCCTAAGGCACAGAGTTAAGAGAAAAATATTACATTAGCAGCAGTTTTTACCTTGAAGCACAATACCTTGGTGTTGCACAAATACCAATACAGTATTTAGTAACACAGTTTAGCAGGCGGTAGAGCAGGTCGTCCAATAACCAAAGGGTTGGGGGAGCGATCCTCGCTCTCCCCAGCCAGCTGTCTTTCCCCGAGCGTGGCTAGTCTGCAGCTCACCGCTCCCCCCAGGGGATGGGCTAAAATGCAGAGGAGATTTCCCCATTATGGGATAAATAATGTATCAATTATTATTATTGTTTAAAAATGGTTAAAATGTCTCAACTTGCAAGAGTGTCTCTACTTTTGATCATAAACCATAATTGGTGTAGCAAGCCACTGAGAATGTTGGTCCAACATTAGATGTTAGGTTTTTTTTATTAATATTGATCATTCTTTTTCAGTGTTTCTTTTGATTTAATGTTACAGTGTACATCACATAGATGAATCTAACTGGATACTTCTAAGCCTGATACACACTGGTCCCTGGTTTATCAAGGGAGTTGCATTCTAAAAATAACCTGCTATAGGTGAAAGTAGTCTGCGTTAGTTCTTCCATTTACAGATGTTTGAAGGCTGAAAAACTTCTCACTACACACTTACATTTTCACACTTTGCTCTTGTTTAAACTCGCAAAGTTCAAACCTTCGTAGAAATATAGGCCCAGAATTGTAGAATGACAACAAAATCTGCTCATTATCGGAGATGTATTAAGCTTGGTTGATCACAATCTGTATAGAAAACACAGCACGGAGGAGATTCATTGACAATGGTCTATAACCTATAAGGATACAGAACACAATGAACTGTGAAAAAAATAGCATGTAAAATTACACCAAATAAAAGCGAAACAGGGAGACCCCAAAAGGTGAACGTCGCTATAGCAACAGAACACTGTATAACATATAATTGCTCAGCCATGCTACTTGTTTCTCTTAAGGAAGTTGGCACTTTTTTATATTTATCTGCAAAAGGCTGAGTAAGCATTTTTGGGTCACAAGTGTCCTTAAAATGTATGTTGAGAAAATGTCTTGTCATAAAAAGATTTCTCCTGGTGGTTATAGTTTGGCGCCAGTGTTCAGCAGCGAAACTGCTATCAGCGTGTGTGAATGGGGTGACTGTGGCTGTAAAGCGCTTTGGGCCTTTAAGAAAGGTAGTGAAGTGCGATGTAAGTATTTACCATTTACCATAATGTTAGTTTACGTTTTGAGTGTCAAATATGCCAATAGCTTTTTTCTTTTTATAAATTTTCATTTTATTTTGAAAGACAAAAGACACTTGTGATATTTGCAAAAACATGGAAAAAATGTATTCCATAACACTTGATTTAACTAAAATAATAGCTTTTGCAGATAATATGGTGGTGTCTTCAAAATAAAAATGACATTCCTAATGTCAATTTAACCCAAAGATTTGGAATTATATTACTTGAATAAGGCTAAGAAAAAACATCAATTTTGACGGATCCAAAATTTTTCCCAATGTAGCAATTCTCTTTTTTTTTAAATAAAAAAACACTATACATTGTGCATTTATAAAGCACTAATAAATATTATATTTTCATAAAACAAAACAGAGCAATGATGAATTGGAAAATTAGCTCTGTTCGTCTTTTGATAATTTCAGCTGCCATCTGGGTTTTGTTGGTAAATTGGTATATCAGACTTTTAAAGGTGTGTTTTTTTTTTTATTAAATGAAATGCAAACATTTTATTTAGTTGCTCGAGGCCTTGGCTTAAAATAATTACAAGGAGTTTAAAATATTTAAGACGTTCTCAGGGTACATCCATGCAAAGACAGACCCAAAGCAGAATGCCGTAGTCATTTTGACATGTTGGTGGAAACGTGAGATGGCAGCATGTGGGAATGTCTGATAGGATCCAATTGGGGAAGTCTGTGAATAAAGCAGATCAAATCCAGGTTACACTCTATCCCATTCATGGACTCCAAAGCTCCTCCCCCTGACAGATTACTTGTCCCTTTATATAAAAAAGAGGAGAAAAAAACAACAACAGCCTGCAGGCAATCCCTCACCACCCAGGCTGCGTAGATAAATACTGGGTGATCAGACTAATCCTTGCCCTTTGCAAATGAATGCTATATTCATACTAATACAGAACACTCACATCAGAAAATGCTCTCAAAAAATAGGGCAGGCTCATGGAATATGATTTCACTGTTCACACATGTTTCTGGAAGTCAGAAAGTGCACAGAAAAACAACAATAGTGTGGACCTCAAGAAAATAATCAAGTGTGTTACATTTCTGCATAAAAATACTCAACAAATGTATTTGCGATCCTGTTGCATGAAGTATTATTACAATAGGAAACACGAGCCCAGCTGCTTGACTCGTTGGGTGGACATGATCTCCATAGCATGGCTGTTTATCCTGCTTTCAGAGCAGATGCAAGCGTATTCCTATAAAGCTCATTTGAGAGGTGGATTACATTTCTGGGTCGTAATCCCCAGTCTTCGGCCCTTAGTGTTGGATGTATTTAAGATGTCACCAGAGGAATCTAGGAACGTCTTATTGAGCTTTAGCCGCAAGCTCTCTCTCCAGTTATATAACACAATTACTTCAGACCCGTGTTTTGTGTGCACGGCTTGTTTTTAACAGCTCAAGTAGCTACCCTGCTGCTTTCTTTTCTCCCTCAGGTTGTTTTTCCAGAAGACTATGCTGCATTTACTTGGCGGTGAAAAGGAACAAAGTGGAATTCACGAGCAAAAGAGGATTTTTCCTTCAGTTTCAGGCTTTTGAACTGCGGGCATTTACATGATGTGTGATGCTAATCTGATATGCAATCAGGGGTATTGTGGAGGAAAATGAGGAGATCACTGTCCTTTACATTGCTGATGTGGTTCACCATATAATGCATAATACTTTATTTTTTTCCTTTTGCTTAAGCAGTTTTGTCTTTAAAATGACATATTCATGTGTGTCATCCTTCTAAAACATGTAAAACATTTACCTTTTTTTTCAAAACCAAAATGTGTTACATAAAATGATTGATTTGGAAAAAATAAGCAACATTAGCATTTAGTGGGAGCAAAGACATTGACATCCTGGACCAAAAACACCTGTCATTCATAAAGCTAAGTTTACACAGAACACAGTTAGGGTATTGGGGTGTCCAGTTAAGTCAGTGTACAAACGCGATCAGAGGTCATGCGGTGTGTTTTGAGTGCCTGACGGTGACCATAGCGTGTTGGTCTGGTAGGAACACATTTTGGGCGCTGCAGTCCATCTTGAATTCAAATATGTGAATTCCAGGTCAGAAGACATGTTGTGTCAATCAATTAAGGACTCAGCTTATGAAGTTTTTGTTGGGTTTGACAACCAAAAAGAAAAAAAAAAAAATGTAACAATCCACAGGCATAAATTCACTTTTAACTTATCCAGAAAGAGGTGTTTATAGTGTAGATATAACAAAAAAGGAAGAAATCAAGAAAAGATAAAGCATGGGAATAAAAAAGACTTTCCTCAAACTGTGATGCCTAAAATGTAGAGACTACAAGAACAGTTTTCTCCACAAACAACCAAATTTGATATTCAGTTCTAGCAAAACACTCAGACTTTCCAAAGCCCAAATTATCCTAAAGAATTGCTGAAATTTCTCAAAGAAGAAAAAAAAGTGACAAGATGCATTTCGATTCTAGCTACAAATTGTACTTGATTTGCTCTTTCTCGTATCTTTTATTATCTTGCCACCCTGCCCTCATTCAAATTAAGATTTCTTTTGTTCTCTAATTGTATGTGCTGACAGAAGACAAAGGTTAGTGTCTTGCCTTATAAAAAATACCACTAAAGAGCAACAAAATGCATTAAAATGACATCATCTGCTTAAAAAAGCCACAGATGCTTGAAAAAATCTGACTGAGGTCATTTCAATAGTCAAGAAGTTTAGTGCCAATGCAAACAAAGGAGACACTTGTATATTACAGATTGACACGAACATGGGACCTTCTGGCAAATGGAAATGCAACTGAAGGATCAATCAAACCAATAAATATCTACAATTCAATAAAGTAGTAGATGGTCTGCACTGGCATGCCTCTTTCCTACCAAAGATCACTTAATGCAGATTGACTCTGCTATTTAACTCTTGTGCTATCCAAGGCCTGTTAACATTGGAAGTGGGGTCATCTTGACCCCACAAGATAGCACAAAGGTTATCTACACACTTGTACACACCTATAGGCTGCTTAACCACACTCACCAGAGGTACACAAGGCTTCAAAATCTTGACTGAGGACCCCTTAATGCCTGACTCCAGTCGTGAATGGATCGACCAACATCTTTACCCCATATTCTCTATTCTATTCTATAGTTATGTGGTCTATTGGCTATACCAGCTATTGAATTAACATGCTAGCTTATATCATTCTTTCTGAAGTCAGTCATCTTTCTTTTGAATTTTTAGGAACTTACATTGTCTTTGCGTTATTTTCTCACACAATGAGCCTAAAAAGTATTCAGCACTGATCTAAACGGACAACGCTTTGTTTTAAATTCAACAGCTTGCAGTACAGAATGCATTCGATATGACTGCAGTAAACACTGAAATGTAATAATTATGATTTAAAAGAAGGAAAACAAAACACTGTAGGTTCCACTGAACACACTAAGTATGCCTTGAAGTTAAACAGGAAAGGGTAGTTATCATGCATTTATTTGTTCTTCCATATCTTACATACTGTGCAGAATTGTGGAGCCATAATTATAAAACAAAATTGCAAAGCAGTGGCATATATTAATATTGTGATCACATTAATTCACTGCTTAAAAACATACAAATTACTCAAATTAATAGACAACATTACAACAACATTGCAGGCATCATTCAAAGCAAAAAAATCTATTCATGAAGTAGTAAGCAAAATAAGTTTTTCGTGTTTTAGACTCTGGAGTTGAAATCTATTGTAATAGCGTTCCCAGTGGTCTTTCTAAGTATGATTATGCTGTTTTTAGCGAAAATGAAAAAACCGTGTCTTTTTTGGGGCACAGTTTTTGCTGTAGTTCATCCGAAGTTCACCTCTGAGTTGTGGACGGAACCATTGGTGTAGAGCAGCCCCCCCCCCCCCCTTCCCCATTGTAGAGGAGAGCAGGAAGCTTGTAGACCACCCAGCATATGTTCTACATAATAAGCTCTCTTATATATAGCATGTTTTCATCTGCTCCTGATTCCCACTGATTTGAATTAAGACATATTCAGAAATGCAATTTTAAGCTAAATTTTTCATTATTTATGTCCTCCATCATCAGAAAAATGCCACAAGAACATGTTACAAACACCAAAAAAAAAATAAAATGCATCGGATTGGGTCGTTAAATTGTGGCATTCATGTGGACTTGATTGACTGCCTTCATTTTAAAACAATATAAACACAGAAATTATAAAGAAAAAAAAAACAAATTTTTATATATGACTCTTTTAAACAGTATGGATCTAAATTTGCTTCCTAGAATGTAATATCTATGAACGTTCTGTGAAGTGGAGTTATTTAAAACAGACAGACTGTACCAAATTTTTACTAATACAATTTTCATATTTATACTGTCTCCAGTGTACAAAGCAAGTTATAAAACTTTTTTCCATTTTCTTTTGAATAAAATTTAGGAACACTTTTTGGAAGACCCTAGTCAGTATTTTTTCTTTTTCCTGTTCCTTATAAGTTCTTTTTTTAGGTCAATATATTAAATAAAAAAAATACTGGAAAGTATGTACACAGTGGACACTGTTTTTTATTCCTGGAAATCCTAGTGTTTATCATATGAGACGGGCTAATCCTCACACAGTGGGTGACAACGCAGATTAAGCTTGGCAACAAACAAAAAAAAGCGGTTGGGAACTTTCTATATCTGAGTTTCCCTTCCCATGCTGTCTCTGTCTGAACAGTTAAGGTGGTTATAGGAAAGGTTTGAAGGTGAGTTTCATGCACAGTGACACCTTAACAAACACACACACTCAAACTCAAGGTGAGAAGTCTGGCTAGGTGAAGTGAAAGTTACTCCAGTCACACCTGGACTGTAGGACATTGTTGGATATTGTTGTTGTTTATTTTATTTTAGTTTGGTATATTGGTATGCAGGGAAATTTCACATATTAATGAATAAAAAAAAAGGTTAGAATGTTTATACAATTAATTTGAATTAGTCCTCGTTTGCTGGGGAATTTTAAAATAAACAGTGACACCACAAGCGTAGTCTGAGCTGGGAACAGGTGTTAGAATACCAACTGACTCCATTCAACCATGGAGCCAGCTTGGACGCATAAACTAAGAGCACTAACACTTTAAAAGCAGCTTTTGCCAAATCAAAAATTAAGTGACTCCTCTTTTGAAGACATAACTTCTTTCTTTTTTTTTTTTTTTATTTCTGAAAATCCCATCCAAGTAAATAAATGAACTGTGGAGGGAGCCCCTGGGAGCAAATGGCACATGCAATTGCACTCATCTGTCCTCGCATTATCTCTTTTAAAAGATACAAAAAAAGTGTAAAGTCTGTGCGTGGCATCAATCATCCAAAAAGCATTTGAAGAAAGATGGAGGACAGCTTAAAAGCCTAAGATCGCCCAGTGTCTGTTTCTATATTGCAACTGTAAAGTGGAGCTTTGAGTTCAAGCAGTTTGATGAAATAAGAAAGTTTGGAAAAGAAGCAGCCATGACAAGCTGTCAGAGAAATGTATGATAATTTGTAGTTTTTTTTGTTTTTTTAAAGGAAGTACTTGCAGTTCCAAAATTTAAATAATTTAGCAAAATGAATTATTTACTTTTTGATGAGCTTTTTTTTGAATCACTCTTAGGGGGGGAGCTTTAATTTCTTCCTTAATGAGCAATGCTGTCAACTCTCTCCCATTCCAAAACCCTTTGGGTGACAGCATGAGTTCACGGAGGAACAAACATCTCTAATGAAAGCCTTTTCAGGGAATTCCTGTAAGATCTTCTCTACGTTTAAACTGGATGCAAGAAGTTTTATTAAAGTCCATTTCATTTGGAATGGTTTCTTTACATTTATATGAACCTGAGTTCCAAATATATGAAAAATGATGAGTGGAGTACACTTTTATACCTTCTTTTTCACCAACTTCCAGTGAGTTTGATATCAGAGAACATTGATGTTCCATCCAAGAATTGAAAGCAATCATGACCCCAAAAGCCTATAAAATAAAATTTTCTTATGAGGCAGATGCCATCAGGGAAGGACGACCAAATTGTAAGCACATTACTGTGCTGCCGAGCTGACCGGCTAAAGCGCCATGAAATGATAGAGCACACATTGGGCACGGTGGCTGCCTCGCTTTACATGCCTCTATTTTCGACTTTATTGTATTAGAATCAGCTTTAAAATAACTTCTTCCCCTCTGGTTCAAATTTAATTTCTACAAGTCTAATATATAGATATCAAAGCCTTACTTTTTATTTGTAAGCAAGTGACTTTAGACAACATTAGGTGGATTTCTCAAACTTAAAGACCCACTCCAATCTTTGTAACCATTTTTAAAAGCATTAAAAGCATTTTTTTTAGGCTAAATAAAAAAACCTGTTGTTTAGGACAGTTTATGCAGAGCTACCATGTTTCATTGAAAATTAGTCTGAGTTTTGACTCAGGATAACACCCCCCCCCCCGTCCCTTTTGCTGAGATCTTCGTTTACATGCTCTTTCTGTAGCCTAGATCCCCTCACAACCCTTACTCAACAGTACCGGTGTGACAAAAATGGCGAGCAATATTAGAGCTATCCATCTGTACAGTTTTCAGGCCGGTGTCATCTCAGATGAGGAAAGCAAAGCCGTGTGTGGATCTAGTCATCTGCAAGTGGATGCATTGGAATGGAGCGTAGCAAGAAGTGCATTTTCTCTTCACAAATACACTATTTTTCATCCGCTTCAGATTCAACAATTTGAATAAAGAAAAATACTGAATGCAAATTTGAGTTTCATTTTAACGTGTCCTCCCTCTTCAGAAAAACGCTACAAGATCATGTTAAAAACACAATTGAGAGGAGTGGGTCTTTGAGCTTCCTTGATAAGATTATGCACAGATATATAATAGGATGAGCAATGATTTTTTTTTAGCCCCTTGTTTGCAGTCATAAAACCTGATCTGAAAAGTCTATTTTGGAGGACTTAGACGTGGCTCTATTGCCACTTCTTCCTCGTCCTCCCAGATGAAGACTTTGAAGGCCAGTTAAGAGACATTCATTGTTTTTGGCTCTGCAACAATGATGAAATGTAGTCAGACATTCCTTTAATACTTTACCAGTAAAGTATCAAACATCAGTTTGATACTTCAGGGAATAGAACCACTGAATTTCAGTGGTTCTATTCCCTTTTCATGCTGTTAGGAAAAAAACAAATAGGTGGCTCTTGTCAAACTTGTATCATCATTTTAGCCATTTTGTTTTGGGAGTTTGTTAAGCCAAATAGTTCAGTATTCCTTTAGTCTAATCTAAGCAAAAGTTTCTGGTTAGAGTTTGTTACAGCAATTAAGGAAGTTCTGCTTCAATGTAGATACTTAAAACATTAATTTTTCATTTACAACTCGTTCACTTCTTTGATCCGGTGTTAAACATCACAAAAAAAAAGTAAAACAGATTGTTGACCCCACAAAAGTTCTGAGGGGATGCTGCTTTAGCCCAATTGGAAAGGCTTAACAATGCCAACATTAAGCACCCCAGTGGACACTACGAACAGTGCTGCACCACTCCTGGTCACTGCAGGCTCCCGCTGGCTGCGATGAGGGCTTTTTAGTGCTGTGGGTCTTAAGTCCAGTTGGTGCAGGTAAAAACAGTCAGAGGCTCCACCATCCATGCAGAAGCAGCAGCCAGTCAGGAAGAGGAAATAAAACAGCAAGAAAAGTCAACAGGCAGAAACAGCAGGGGCGCACGATCCAACCCTGGAGGACAGACAGGAGATCAACTTTGAGGAAAAGCACAGTGTGAAAAGGGCCAAACACATACCGAATGTGCATGCTGAGAGCCATATACCCTATGCTGAGAGCCATATACCCTTCAGTAGCCACTGCACAAGAGCACCTTGTGCTGCAGATCATAAGCAAGGATCAAGTCAAACTGACTGGAGCAGACTGATTAGCACACAGAGCAAAAAGAAACTATGCAGATGCCGCCACATTACATGACTGGCCCATGAAACCCTGAGGCACAGTGACAAACCCCCTGCCTCAATTACAAAGTGTCTCAGGCACAAAGCGGCTCTTCTTTTCTAATCTTCTCCACACCATCCTTGCAATCAGAAAAGTTAACATCTCCTATGCAGCCTGATGAGCCTGATACATATGTATCATATACAAGAAACGTGGGATTTAGTGTACAACCTGCCAGAAAACATCAGAAAAGGAAGAAGCTTGGGATTTCACTTATATTGTTTTGGTCTACATTGAGTAACACATTGGTTTTTAGATCCCTTATGGAAAAAACAGAAATCAAACACCGGATGAAACCAAAGTTAAAAATCGTTTCCTAGCTTTTCCACCCTTTTATCATTTATTTTATTTATTTATTGGGGGGCGGGGGTAGAAAACAAAGTTTGAACGCAAATGGTGATTATTGGCAGAATATTTTCTCCCACTTATTCCACGACATGAAGCCAAGTGAAGACATGACACAAGTAAAAACTATAGAATTGGAACACATTACCTCACGGTTCATAACTCCTGCAGATTTTCCCAATTGTTAAAACGCATATTCTGAAACATCAGACCAATTTCACCAAACATGATTTACAAAATACTTGACCCTTGAGTCAAAAATCACTATGAGATCATAATGAAGTCTCTGTTGACAAAACACACAGCAGAAACAACGCACTAAACCACAAAACACTTGACCCTATTGACAAAAAAGAATGGTAACCCCCCCCCCCCCCCCCCCCCACACACACACACACTTACACAAAAAAAGAGTTAAATAGAATTCAGGATTCTTTTTTTTATTATTTCACCTTAATCTCATCCACAATGCATCAGAGGCATTGTCCTCCTAAGCCAGGTCAAACAACGTATGATGTATATATTCAATTGGGTTAAGGAATGGAGGATAAACAAATACAAATTGGGGATTTGTGTTACACCACTGCCTAATGAGCAGACCTTTGTGAAAATTGACATTGCCACATGCAACAATGACAAATGTATATTTTATTTTTTTTGTCATTTTCTTGTTTAATGTCCATACGATTGACGCCACAGACGACCCTTTGACTTGCTTTTGTCATGGTTGTTCAATGAAACCAACATATGGTCAATTACTGTGGCATTGATCTTATTAGAAATTCTTGTCCTTTGTCTGGGTTCAGCTTTTGGTCTTGACTCAGGTGTAGGTGTTGGTGCAGATCCAGGTCTTGGTCTGACTTACCCTGCTCTTATTTTAAAAAGCCAGTCAGTTGTCCCAGAACTGCCCTTAAATTCTCTGCAGTTGATTTATAACAAGAGTCTTCAGCTTTGACCACTTGTGAGCAGCTGCTGTGTTGGAGCAGAGTTTAAGTTTTCCCTCTTTGTGTTTACTTTTTGAATCATGTGTGTTGTGAATGCCAACTGTGTCTTAAAAGGGAGAGTCTGTGCTCTGCTAATTGTGTTTTAGGTTAAGACCAGAGAGTGATGTTTTTGAGTAAAGAGTTAAAGCAATTGATGGGTTCAAAGGATGGTCCTTAGTGTTTTAGCAGTTGGTAAAAGCTGTAATCCAAATATTAACATAGTTTTTTTTTTTTTTTTTTTTTTAGTGTTTATGCCCACTAAAATTCTGATTACAATTTGCAGCATAGAGGTGGGATTCCGGAGATAAATTTAGTTTTGGATGAGTTAATGAAAAATGTCCCTGTGTTAAAATCCATTCATCAGTTCACTTTGCTACCTGCTGACACTGGAAATGGAGTGTGTACACTACAGACGTGTTCATGCGTCACTTTGCTAATGTGTATTAATGTTTCCCGTTTAAACATGTGACAGATTTTTCAAAGTGAAGATGAGCTATAAGGAAGCGAATGGAGGGATACAAACCGGGGAAAAAAAAGTAAGACGATTAAGAAATGAGGGGAGAAAATGTTCAAAAAGGAGCTGTGTGTTGACAGACGGTGCATGTACTTGCTAACATGTGTGAGCACTTCCTGGTGTTTAGTCAAAGAGCCAGTGCATAGATGACTCCTGTGGTTTCAAAGAACTGTCATCACCTTCTACCTCGCTTTGCTTGAAGGTCATGGAATCCCAAGATGCAGTCTGACTGCGACTCAAGTGAATGAAAGTGTGAAGGCTGGATCGCTTTAGGTGCTTCAGACAAACTCACATTTCTGAGCATTTTAAACGTTTGCAAAGTAAACCGTTTTAGCCTTTTGATCATAACTGAGAATTCTGTGAACTGAGCAGTCTAAAATCCAAAACAAGTCCCAAGTCTCTATGTTTACATTTAAGGAAAGTTTTTAGGTAAAACCAAACACTGTAAAAAGTATTAGGTCATATCCAAAAATAACCTCAAAGGGGCATGTTATTGAGTAAGTCATCCCAGTTAGCTCCAATGTTTACCAAACTGGTGCTGGGAGTCCTATATTATTGGCCTGTAGAAATTTTGCTGCATTTGGCCGACAGGCCAGATTTGTACATGCCTGGTTTAAAACAATGAGAAGTTTGAAACAAACAAGACATGCCCTTTCCCCTCTGGCTTCAGTTAGGGCACTTTAAAATTCATTCATTCATCTTCTCAGACGTTTTGTCTCTTTCGGGGTCACGCGGCTGACGGAGCCTATCCTGGTCACTCGTGGGCGAAGGCAAGGGACCCCCTGGTTGCCAGTCTGTCGCAAGGCACTTTAAAATAAACAGAAAAACAAAATATTTCTTTTTCCATATGCTAGAAAAAATGTTATGGACTTTTATGGAACACAATGATAAAAAAACAAAAAAAAACAAAAAAAAACCTTCAGGACGATGACAGCCTGTGATGCACCATAATTAATGCCAGCCACTTTACCTCTCACCCTATCAACCATCTGAGCCATTACAGTTGGAATAGCTATTACTGGCTTTGAGCGCCATAATAGCAGCGATAATTCTGTCATGCTGCTTCCCATCCAAGCTGTTCATGCCGCAGTATTTCAATTTGGCCGTTTTCAGTAAGAGGCAGGATGGACCCATCTTTCAATTCTCTCCAAAAGCAGACTGTTATAACTGTTGTCTTTAATTGACAAAGGAGGTGAAGGACACGCAAAGTTTGACTTTCAAAGTTGTATAAAGCTTTTGCTGCTGGGACGTGTCTAAACTCAGGCTTCTGCAAGGCAGTTTTTAAGTGACAAAAACAAAGGATCTCATAACCTTTTACCACACTCCTCACTGGGTTTTTCCAACATAACTGTTGATTCTTTTGAAGTTGAGGATAATTAATTGCTGTCTTACTGCTTTCCGGAGATATAATCCATCTCCATCAATACGGCTGTACCCTTTATCTGCTTTGTAGATGAAGAGATTCCTTTTGGAGTCTTGGAAGCTGTGACATTGGCTCTTATTATGTAGACACTAGCTGGCAGCAGATCTAAACTCCTAGCACATCCCAGATAATGACCACTTCACCTCAGGGCATGGGACGCAGGCGAGCTTAAAAGACAGAAAAAAAAAAAAATTCACAAAATAAAGACAAAAAAAAACTTCACCTCCTGCCCGCGCATCACAGGAAATGCAGCCTCAGCAGCCGCCTGTGCGGAAGCACTCTGATTGCACGGAGACCAAAGAACGCTCGGAGCGCAAACAGCTGCCACTTCCTCGCCAAGGATCATACGGCGTCTTCAGATCTTTCCAATGTATGCAATAATTACTGATATGTATCGACAGTGCGTCTGCTCACACCCTTCTCTCCAATGTATTCTAGAATGGTACAGCAGGAAATGAAGAAACAGGTGAAAAAAGGCACCATTTGTCCTGTTCTTATGAGATTTTTACCTCACTTTTGTATGAGAGTTAATTCATAAAAGGTTTATTAAAGTTAGTTGAGGAATTTCTGAACTTTTATTTGCACGTTTTTTATATTGTCACTGTTGTTTATGTCCTTTTAAAGTGCTGCTACAGTGTTTAGAGGTGCCTAGCAGGCCCACTAATGTGTAATTGCATTGATTTAGTTAAAGTTTTGTTTCTGTTTCTGTCCAAAACTTGATATTTTGTGGTCAGGAAGTTAGGACCTATGGTTAATGTGGGTCTGAGTTAGCCATGCTGGGGGTATTTTAAGGGTATTTTTTCTCACCTGCATTACTTCTTTTGTCTTGTGTCTTTCTTGACTGCTCATTTGCTAATTTGTCTCTTTTTTGTTTCATTTGAGATGTTTTGCGGTGTTTCCTTCTATGCTCATGTCTTTTCTAACCTCTCTGACCCACTGGGCATGTGAGGCACGTTCAAGAACACGCATTTAGCCCAATGTTGTTCACAGTGAACAAACAGGGAGGGCCATTTTCTACTGTTTACTAGTGCATGTCAGTTGGAAGAGGTTTTGTGCAAAATGTCGAAGTGCGTAAAACTCACAAATCAGGCTTCAGGCTTCTTCTTTCACAGCTCTATTCTGATATATGAAAGACTTGGTGTCATATAGTTCCATCCAAACCAAAACCGTAGTTATTAATGTCTCCTCCATGATCAATGTTCAAACGAATGGCACTTCTGTAAATCAAAAGCGATACCATCCATACATCACTACTGGATCTGAGCTGGTTCAACCTGCTTTAACTTGTAACTCGCGTTTTGTATGTAGAGCTCAAAAACGGTAGCTAAAACTTGTGTAGCTATGCATCAACACAAGAGTTTTAAACAGGGAAGCCAAAATTTGCATTTTTGTGTGTTTACACAGAATTTCATTGAAAGTGGCCACTTGACCGCGCTTCGTCAACGGCAGTGTGAACATAGCTTCAGTCAGTCACAGTTGAAGGTTGTCCTAACAGTCTGGATCTGATATAGATTCATACCTATTTATCTATTAATTAGATTTTTTAAAATAATCTCAAATGATTTGAAAAAGTTTGGATTATAATGCATTTCTCTAGCTCCTAGTGTAGCATCTTTAGATAGCCTCCATCAGGAATTGACATTTTATAAACTAATTTAAAATGTATTTAATTTTCTTCAAAAGCTTTCAAAGGGTATGTGTCCCTTACTGTGGTCATTTGTTTTTTACTAATTTAAATAAAACAGTTTTGCAAACAGTTTTGTCCCTTTTCCCTCAACTCATTTTTAAGATGTGCACATATAATTGAATAAAAGCCTAGATTTTTTATTTGAGATCCCTTTTGGTTTTAATATTAAACAAATGAAGAGGTTTGGTACCATACTACCATACCATTGTGTAGTTACTATCAGGTACATGCTGCCAGTAGAGATGATGTTGAATGTTAGCCTAAAAGATCCTAATGTGGTTTTCTTCCATTTTGTTCAAAAGTACACACATTCTTTACTTTCTCATAATCTTTCTAACTTTTTTTTTCCCTTTAGTAACAGATGTTTGGTCTCCTAAACATAGTGTTCTTGTTCTGTCCTTGGATTCTCTGCGTCGTGTTTTCCCCTCTGGCTGATTGCTTCTGATTGCCGCTGCCTGTGCTTCAACTCCTCAGCGTGTTTGTGTCTTGTCCCCTCCATTCTGTTAACCTGCTCTTGTTTGTGGGTTTTGTTTTTGTATCTCAATCATAATCATTTTTTTAATGATTTCTTTTAATAAAGTTTTCTATCCTTGAACTCCGGCAGTTTCACCTCATCATGGTCAACCATGCTTTCTTCTTAGACTAGTCTTTAACAAAAATATTTTGAAGAAATCATCATGAAAAACGTTTACATTTAAGATGTCTTAATATTTTCCATTTGACGAATTTTCTAAAAATAAATAAATAAAAAAGTATGATAAGAGTGTCTTAGGGTGTTGGTTTCCCCTGATAATCCGTAACAAATTTTCAGTCTGAATACACCCAAGCAGACCCTGGTCCGGGAACAGGAACCGCTCTTTGCCACATTTTCCGAGGTGGTCTCAGTTTGTTTCCAATCGGACAGAGCTTCGGTTTGCTCTGAGATTCCTCAGTCTGAATACAATCCGTTCCCGGAGCGGAAACACTGAACCGAAACGGTCACCGTAGCCGACGTAAACAAACTAGGAAAGAAGCAACAGATGTAGTTTTCAAAAGAAAAAATAGTCCAACTCCTTACTTGTTAGAACATTTATTTTTTCTTCCATAGATTTCTTATCTCTATGTCATAAACACTTATCAGCATACCTTCATCAGCAGTTGCCAGCATCCTCTGAATTAAAGCACAAATGGCACGTCTTCTTGCCAGTAACCATCTTGCAGCACGCCTCCGCCGTACCAAAGTAACAAGTAAAAAGTGTTGTTCCCGACATTCAAAGCTAATACTTATCATAAGAAGTTTTATTAAGTTAACTATCACTAAAATGATTGTAGAGCGCAGCACGTCCATCTTTCTCTTGTTGCTTAGCCCCGCCCTTGTAGTTCCTGGCCACTGACTGAAGAGACCTTTAGTCATGTGGTTTTGTTTACAAGCTTTGGTCCGGAAAAGGAAATTTAGCTCCGTGGCAGTTTGAATACAGCCCAAACGCAAGGTTCGGGACTCAATCACACCAAATTAAACAGACTAGGTTGCAAAGATGGATGTGCATTTTGTGCATAAAATTGAAGTGTTTTGTCGATCACTACTAGCTCTGGGGAGAAAGTGGGTTTCTGTATTTGCCTGACTGGAGCAAAAATACCCCTTTGGGATTGTTGTTTGTGAGTAACTAAAATTGCAATGCAGTTCAAAGCTAAACAAAGTTGCTTTTGCATGATATAGGGCCTTTAATTTTGGTCCCTTTTTTTTTTCTTTTTAAAGATAAATTTGACAAGATTTGATTAAGCTTTTGAATGATTCCTGGGCATCAGGAGTAGCGGGCAGTTCCAGCTGAAACACCACAGCAGCAGCTGGGAGTTTGGTGCTTTTCTCACTTTAGCTGTTATCTCTGGTACCTGTTCCAAATTCATGCCAGTTCTTTGGAATCAAACTCGACGTTCTCTGCCCACGGGATGCTTCTTCTGTCACTAAATTGCAAGCACCTTTTAAATTCATATTAGAAATATTCAGATACCTCCATGAACTTGAAATCAAATTAGAAGATGTGTCAAATATTCTTTTTTGTCATTTCAAGTTGTGTTATGTGAAATCTACTGTCAAATGGTCCATTTGTTGATCAATCGCCTAAAGTTACATTACTTTTTTTTCAACAACGAAAGAGAAACAGTTTGAATAATGGGATTCAAGACTTTGACAGCCTTCATCGGTTCAGTCCTTTAATGGTTTAACACCAGAGCTTTAGCTCCAGAGTTGACATTCGTTTGACTACTGTAACGTAATTCAACTGATTCTGTCATGTCAGACTATCAATAAATCACGTTATTTATGTAGCACTTTTCATCAACATGCTGTCGAACACCAGGTGCTTGACATAAAAGACTTATATAAACATCAGTTAAAATGATAAAAGTCATAAGACACATTAGACTAAAAGCAATGACAATAAAAGACAGAAATAATAAAGGAAGGAAATGCTCTAGCCAAAATTTGAGGAGGTACTGTAGACTAAAAAATAGGGTAGAAATGTGCAAATGAAAACCTATAAAAGCCATGAAATACGTAAAAGCCCAAAAAATACATATATAAGTGATCAAACGAGTTAAATGTGCAATGCAACATTTGTTGCATGATGGTCCTAAAGCTGCTTTTCTCCACTTCAGAATAAGCTGATTTGCGCTATTCACATGAATGATCAAAGAGTTATGACATTAATTTTCAAATGATTGACACTTCCGTGAATTGAAAGGGATGGCATCCAAACCTCACTACCAAATCTAACTCCCTGATTGTTCAAACTTCAACTGGTTTTACTTTGACATTTTAACACATGTTTAACGAACTTGATTTTTGTACGTGGAACCCAATAATATACTAAAAATTTTGAATGCAGAAGCCCAAAACGTGTATATACGTGTATTTTCATAGAATAATGATTGAAAGTGGTCGCTTTAACGTGTGGTTCTTGAGGCCGGTGTGAATGTAGCATAGGAGTTATTCAGGCCAGTTTGTCAGAAATTAAGACAATTTTAAAGAAATGTGCTAGTTTTTATTTTAGAGTAATCACTATTTTTAGTTATTAAGGTCATGACCAACATTCAGATTCCTTCGGGTTCCTATTGACATGAACCTGAGCGAGCATTTGGGTACATTTCCTGGGTAAAGTCCTTCATGCTGAGTGTCAAGTTAAAAGACTTCCCCATTTTTTAGAGTCTTCGGTTTGATTCAACTGTAGATTTGAACTTGTGACCTTTCAGTCTCACCACAAGGCCACCGAGTTGGCTGCTGTCTATGCGTTTAAACTGTCAAATGATGTTTCTCTGAGCCTCCGTCTACTGGATTTAAGACCTTGTAGGGACCGGGCACCTGCATGTCATAAGTCAAACCTTTGAACTAAAGAGGGTGTCATTTTTTACAGCTGGTTGTTGGTAGACGCAGTCCATTATGGTAGGTGTGGAAAAAAGAGCCGTATTAATAAATCCACATCCACTGTGATTTGTTGTTGACTTTCTCAGCCGTTTGCTCTGGTCATCAAACACAATGTGCTGAACAGTGCAAAGAGACAAATCTTACGACAGCTCAGGCTCTTCTAATGATACTTTTTCTGTCTTGTGTCTGAAGGGCTCCCCAGTAGAAACATCACTCGTAAAAATAGTTCCAGTTTAATACAAAGAGACCCAAACTGCAACAAAAACCCAATAAACATTACTTGCACCATGTCCCATGTGCACACACATACTAATCTACATGTATTAGGGTCTCTACAAGGTTGTGAGTCATAGTTAACGGCAGTTTGGTGGAGTTTAGTTTACATATTCAACAACTTCCTCTTGGAGCTGGAGATATTTCACACTGACTTATGTTAGAAAAAACATACCTGAACTGATGCAGACTAAGTAAGTACGATTTACTAAGATCATCATTTGATCTATTTCCATTGCATTCCCTGTGTTTTTTATTATGTTTATTTATTTATTTATTTTCATAGCTTTATTGGACAGAAGTAGTAAGCAGTAGTTTTTTAGGAATTCACCTTTGAGTTGTGGGTGGGGTCTAGTTGAATGGAGGAACCCCACCTCCCTTCCCATCATCCATTAGTTTGGTAAACAAAGACATGCCGTACACGCATCTAGTATTCTGTAAGTGGATGGATCAGAATGGATTTGAGCAGTGAGCTTGTGGCCTGCCCTGCGTATTTTCTATGTAACAAATACAATTACAATACTTACAATTCAATACTTTTTTTAAATATAGAAATACCAAAAAAATGAGCCTAATTCTCTCTCTCTCTCTCCATATATATATATGTATATATATATATATATATATATATATATATATATATATATATACACATCATGGTGTCGCGAATCGAAGGGCGTGGTATAAGCCTGGAGGTGCCATCACAGTCATTGAAATAAATGATGCTTAAAATTGGACAGAGTAGGTTCGCACAGTCTAGTAAGGACCTGTGTTTTTTCGTTGTTTGATCCATTGGAGGAGGTCTTCAGGTTATATTTTTTATATTTTACTTTTTAATATATATATTATATTAATATAAGTATATATATATATATATATATATATATATATATATATATATATATATATATAGTATATTTATTAATATGTACTCAATCAGTAAAATGCTACACAAACATGTGCAATTTGTGTCTTTGAGTTTCATTTCGAAACTTCTTCATTGTTTTGGATTCTGATCTTAAATTGGATTCCATAGCAAAACCCTATTAATGCTCTTCCAGATCTCCTTTGTTGCATAAAAATTATTGACTGCTACATTTTCTACTGTCTTGGGATGATTTGTTCTGGCCACAAGCTTGCAGTGTGTTGCAGTGAATTTTTTATTATATTGTTGTTGAACATGTATTTTCTTTTCTCCTTTTTTTTTATTCTCTAGAAGTGATATTTGTAACTTTGCTGTCTCTATCTGTTCTCCAAATCCGGCCTGGTTAGACGCCAAATGAAGGTGTTTTATCAAACACTATATCTGTTCCTCAGCGCTGGAGTCAAATAGCTTAAGCCCTGTCCACCTAACAAATATGTGCCGTCCCGCTTTTGTGTTTACTTATCCTCATGTCTTCAGCGAGGAATGTGTTTAATGTTTGTCTGAGACGATGAGGAGCCTTTTAATGGACTCTGCCAGCTGCTGCAGACGTTGTTGTGGAGGCACAATGGCACAAGATGAAGCTCAGTCCATTTGGTTCATTTTTAGTCTGCTGCCAATGGCTTAGTCTTTCCACTGTGGAGCAAATTCAAATTCCCACACATGGGGGCCATCCGGTTTATTCAGCTTTCCTGGAAAATAAAAGAGGTTGGTATTCTCAAAATCCAATGAAGTGCTTGAGGAACTACTTATAAAGCAATTTTTGATTCTGTTTATGTCATTAGAACTTTAATTGAAAGTAACACTCCTTGTTGTCGTAAGGAGATGACAAAGAAAGAGGAGCATCAGAACCAATAGGATTAATAAATAGGATTTTTAACATTCTATATATTGAAAATAACAGTTAAATAAATGACTGGGTTTTTCAACTGGGCAACGGTCGCCTGACAAAGGACATTTTTCTGAAGAATAATGCCTGTCTTTTAGACCACCCTGCAGGTACTCCTGATTTAAATGCATTAAAGAACATTTGAGGATGGGTGGTAAGAGAAGTTTACAAAAATGAACATCAGGTCCAGACAACAGATGCCCTACATGAAGCCATCTTCACCACTTGGCACAACCTTCCTAAATGCCATTTAGAAACGCTCGCATCAAGCGTGCCAAAACAAACGTTTGAGGAGGTCAACAAGAATGGCAAAGCTACTCATTACTGAGTGTTTAGTTTGGACCCTTTCATTTCAGTTTTGAGGGCATAACAAGGCTTTTTGTGCTATGATTCTAAACTTTTGATCAGCTGATGAGTGGCTCATTTTAGTAAAATTGTTTTTTTTTAAATACATTGGCCCTCCTGTGGCATCCATACAGTGAAAGTGAAACTATGATGAACATTAGAGACCTCTCTCATCTTTTTTAAAGTTGGAAAATGTTCAGAATCTATGGCTGACAAATACCTTCTCTGTGACACGGTATTTAGGAAACAAAAAGTACAAAACCTGGTAAACTCCTGTTACAACTTTTAGCACTACAATTATCCTTTTTTTCCTTTCTTCTTGCCAAAAATGTAATCAAGCTCACAGTTTGTTTTGTAAAAGCAGCTTTTTCTTAAACTAACCCTTAAAGACCTAAGTTCCTGACAGCTTCTATTCACTATATTTACTTTATTATTTTGACAGGCAACAAAAGCGGCTGCTTTTATTCGAAGGTTTTTATTCATCAGTGGTGATTGTTAGAGTTACACACAGAGTGATTATTGTACACATAAGGTTTAGAGTTGTTGAAAAGACCAAGCGTGAAGTCTGCACTTTACAGCCCACTCCACTGTTTGGTGTCATTATCCTCAAATTACAGGGCTCCTATAGAAAGGAAATGCTTGCGATTTATAAACCTTAAATGGCTTATAACCAAGCAGAACCATACAGTAATAATGCAGACTGGTGGGAAATACCTTTGTCTTAAATTAATAGATGTTTTACTAAACAGATTTTTTCTTCTGAACTGATTTTTAACTTTAAAGGAAAAACCCAGAACCGAGCAAATGTCAGTAACATATATCAATACAGAAAATATTATTTAAGTGATCAATAAGTAAGCCTGTAAGTCACATAGAGGCGTCTAGTGCAATATTAGGAAGTTTAGTCGCCACAGTAAGTTTGCAGAAAGATCAAGGCGCGGCTTTGATTTGACCTTCCTCCATCCTTTACTAATTCTAATGGATTTCTCAGTCCAATTTGGCAGATGATCCAAAATTAAAAGAAAGTATATACAAGGCTTAAATACATGGCTTTGAACTTGACTTGATGTAAGAAACCCAACTTCAACATCAAAATACAGGGAGTGCAGGATTATTAGGCAAGTTGTATTTTTGAGGATTAATTTGATTATTGAACAACAACCATGTTCTCAATAAATCCAAAAACTCATTCATATCAAAGCTGAATATTGTTGGAAGTTTTTAGTTTGTTTTTAGTTTTAGCTATTTTAGCAGGATATATTTGTGTGCAGGTGACTATTACTGTGCATAATTATTAGGCAACTTAACAAAAAACAAATATATACCCATTTCAATGATTTATTTTCACCAGTGAAACCAATATAACATATCAACATTCACAATAAAATATACATTTCTGACACTCAAACAAAACAAAAACAAAAACAAATCAGTGACCAATATAGCCACCTTTCTTTGCCAGGACACTCAAAAGCCTGCCATCCATGGATTCTGTCAGTGTTTTGATCTGTTCACCATCAACATTGTGTGCAGCAGCAACCACAGCCTCCCAGACACTGTTCAGAGAGGTGTACTGGTTTCCCTCCTTGTAAATCTCACATTTCATGATGGACCACAGGTTCTCTATGGGGTTCAGATCAGGTGAACAAGGAGGCCAAGTCATTAGTTTTTCTTCTTTTAGACCCTTTCTTGCCAGCCACGCTGTGGAGTACTTGGACACGTGTGATGGAGCATTGTCCTGCATGAAAATCATGTTTTTCTTGAAGGATGCAGACTTCTTCCTGTACCACTGCTTGAAGAAGGTGTCTTCCAGAAATTGGCAGTAGGACTGGGAGTTGAGCTTGACTCCATCCTCAACTCCAGAAGGCCCCACAAGCTCATCTTTAAAGATACCAGCCCAAACCAGTACTCCACCTCCACCTTGCTGGTGTCTGAGTCGGACTGGAGCTCTCTGCCCTTTACCGATCCAGCCACGGGCCCATCCATCTGGCCCATCAAGACTCACTCCCATTTCATCAGTTCATAAAACCTTAGAAAAATCAGTCTGGAGATATTTCTTTGGCCAGTCCTGACGTTTCAGCTTGTGTGTCTTGTTCAGTGGTGGTCTTTTTTCAGCCTTTCTTACTTTGGCCATGTCTCTGAGTATTGCACACCTTGTGCTTTTGGGCACTCCAGTGATGTCGCAGCTCTGAAATATGGCAAAACTGGTGGCATCTTGGCAGCTGTACACTTGACTTTTCTCAGTTCATGGGCAGTTATTTTGCGCCTTGATTTTTCCACACGCTTCTTGCGACCCTGTTGACTATTTTGAATGAAACGCTTGATTGTTGGATGATCACGCTTCAGAAGCTTGGCAATTTTAAGAGTGCTGCGTCCCTCTGCAAGAAATCTCACTGTTTTCCTTCTTTTGACCCATTTTGCCCAAGGAAAGGAAGTTGCCTAATAATTATGCACACCTGACATAGGGTCCTGATGTCATTAAACCACACCCCTTCTCATTACTGAGATGCACATCACCTAATATGCTTCATTGGTAGTAGGCTTTCGAGCCTATACAGCTTGGAGTTAGACAACATGCATGAAGAAGATGATGTGGTCAAAATACTCATTTGCCTAATAATTCTACACTCCCTGTATACGAGTGAAGACATGAGCAGGTACATGGGTTGAGGTCTTCACATGTGTAACATAGACCTGAGCAGAATCCAAAACATACAATGCAGACGAATGGTCTGTTTAAGATAATGGCGCTGGTCGGTGTGACACATCAAAAATACTGAACTACTTAGATCTATCTCCACATAGATGTTTGCTGCCTTGTCATTAAAAAGGTATGTACACAGAGACCAATCGAGCAGCCACTTCCAATGAATAGTTTGTGTAAACGGTTTCCGGCTTCTGTGTGATTAAATGTTAATTCAAAGGTAAACCTGGTCAAACTTTGACCTATCAGGGACTCTGACTTGGCAGTGACGGAAAGATGGTGTCCCTTTTAATTTACACAAGTCCCAACAGTTTCAAAACTGATCATGGACGACAAATTAATAATTGTGGTTTGTGCCCGGCCGGAATTATATGAATCTAAGACTTTTGGACTAGAACTGAAAAAGAAAGAGGATGAATTTCATTCATTTCATTCATCATTTCACACCAAGCCTTTTCGAACTGTAGGTGGACGCGTGGTAGTAAACAGTAGAAACAGAAGAAGAGACTCTTGCTGCTCATTCAGTGTGAACACCATTTGCTGAAAGACTGCTCTTGAACGTCAAATGCCCAGTGTGCGGGTAGCTTGATTTGATGCTTACGCCTGTTGTGGAGGTAAATATGTGACTTAAAAACAGACTTTTGAAAACTGTTTCGTACAATTAGATCTTCGTGTTGGCAGAAACTGTAGACTTTAGAAAAGTAATGATTTATATGTGTCAACAATCGAAAATGGGGCATAACAGCATGTCCATGCATGGATCATCCATCTGTGCACAGGAAGTGTATTATAATGTGTCATTTAGTCCGTCCTTTCACTTTCAGTGTTTACAGGAATAATGAGAATACAAACAGGGTTTCCTTGAAATGAGAGGGAGTAAAAAAAAGGAAAGGAAAGGTAAGGAACAGCATGTGGTGCATTTCCCCAAGTAACTCATGGGGAAGGAGACATTAAAAAGCGCGGCTAAGCTCCCTGAGAATGCCGCTCGCACCCACCGGGGAAGCAGAGTAATTACCAAGTCTTTTTGTCTCCGTTTGTCTACAGTAATAAGCCTAAAAGCTTGGCCGCTCACGCTTTAGATAATCACTGTCTGAGTGTGGTAAGAGCTAGTTAGCTTTTGTCGCTTATACTGGTAGCTTAGAACACACTTTACTGCAGGTAGTGTGTCCTCAATTAAAGCTGAGCACAGATTTGGTTATTGCTTTGGGTGGTGAGCACTGCGGGAGAGGGAATCACAGACATCCACCTGAAATAATGAAGGACTTGAAGTGCAAGCAGTGGTTTTTGTAACAGGATAATTCTGTTTGTGTGTCCCTGACTAACAACCACAATGTGCTTCATTATTTTAGAAAGCAACCCAAGGTTCAGTCTGTAAAAAGGCAAACTTCTTTTAGCGAAATGTGGATGTAATAAAATGATTTCAACAACTACTAAAATACGGTTTAGGAATTCGTCATAATAAATGCACAACACAGTAATTGAGTTCTTTTTTTTGTGAGGGTAAACAAAGATTACTTTTTTCAAAGGGCATTTTGGCCCTTTCATCAGTACTATTATAAAGTCTTGTCAACTGTTATTGTGTGTTTTATCAATGTTGGAGTATAGTTTCTGTTACCTATATAAATTTACATTAGTAAGCTTAAAGTACTAAAAGGACCAAGAATTCATTGAAAAAAAAAAAAAAAAAAGCAAATCAAGAATATTTTTTAACGTTAGGGACCTGGACACGCTGACATCCTTGGCAGGAAGCAGAGATTATACAATTTGCCATAATCCTAACACAAAAGTATTCAGATCTGTAAACAAAAACTTTCATTTAATCTTAAAACTGAAAAAAAGAAACTATAAGTGTTGCCAGTTAAAATTAGGTTATTTTTGTTTGTCTTTCAGTGATATATGGGCACTTCTGATTCCGCTAGAGGACTTGACGATTCCTGTATTACAGTCCCAGCTGATCCTGGGTTTTAGGCTTGTAACCTCATACTTGTACCTCTCCTGAACACAGGAAGGAGATATGGTCCCCTTCCCCACCCATCAGAGGGAGAGTGAGTGTTGATCCAGGTTCTGTCATCTGGTCAGGATTTGAACCCTGCACTACACCAATACCCTTCGCAGTCAAACGTGACTTCAATACGCCGCCATGACCCTTCACACCCAGGTCTGTTGGCACAGTGCTTTTGACAATTCTCTTGCCAAGCATTTATATGTTTTAAAGACTAATAAGTCTGAATTTGTTTTAGATGGAATTGAACAGCTAAACGGCTCCTTGAACATCCTGCACTCATGGTGAGTAATAGATCATTTTCTGCTATTTTCGTGAACAATCACCATGCAGTTCGTTAACAGAGCAGATCTGACTCCCAACTTTTGTAGAGTTGGCTCAAAATTGAGTCAAAACCATCCTAAAATTTGAACTCACAACCTCTGGGCGTCTAACAAGCTCCCCTGCAGGCTAAGTCGCATATTATCACACATATAAAGTCATCATCTCCTCCCGATATGTTTGTTTTACAATTTTATAAAGGCAGTACTTGTTCCTTTTTTCCAATGTTCTCAGTTTAAAAAAAAAACATTTGCATTCAAAAAGAATAAAAACAATAAATCTATAAGTTGTTAAGGACAGACACTAATCAAGAAACTAAACAGCTATCAGTCAAGTGTTGCTTTCAGTCATGTGGCTCACCGGGGTTTATAAGTGGGACAAACAAGCCAAGGACTTGCCTTTATTGCCATTAGAAGGTAAAAAGATGCTTCCTTTTATATTGTACAATATCGCTATAAAACTTCTTTCTGTCCCTGAAAGAAATGCAGCAGTTCAGAGATTGCACAGGAGCCCTTGAACTGATGTAAACTTGTTTTGTCCTAGTTCTTGCCTCTAAAAAACAAAGAAAAAGAAAAAATATATATATATATATATAGTTTTTCATGATCAATACCTAAAATATTTGTTTAAGAATGCTGTACTTCAAACTTTGGTCCTTTCTAGCCATCATTCTAGTCATTTGGAGTCAGTCAAGCATGCACCCTCACAAAGCCTCCTATTATTCATTTTCACTATTGCAGCCATCTGATGGTTGCTTTGATCTGAATTATTGTATTTATATTTAATTTATTTTCCAACAAAACAAGCAGGAACAACAACAGAATCAACGAGAACAAGCACTATAATCTTATCAAGCAGGTCATAAAAACAATTTTTACTCAGGATATGTATTTTCTTTGTCTTTTTTGGCATTAAAACTAGAAAGAAAGGGTGCAAATTCACAAGGACTTTAATGAACAAAAACATATCCATAATAAAAATATAGATATTTCTGATGAACTGACTGAATCTCACACAAAATTAGAGGAATGATCAAATGTTTAAGCTGATTGCTGTACATCTGTATTTAACTGTATTAAGGTGCCATCACTGCATTTCAATCGAAAAGTAAGGATTTTAATTCAGACTACAGCTGCGTTTACACTGAATTTAGGCATCAGGAGCATCCAGTTCAAATTTTAAGTCAAAGCAAAGATTTTGTGTCGAACCCATGAAGAACTCAGCGTTTGCCTTGTGATGCTTTGAAGATACCATCATAGGGTGGTGTGCAAAACAAACATGAAGGAGAATCTGACCGTTTTCTTCCGGAACTTTCTGATATTATTCTTATTTGTATCAAGACAATAATAGGAAGATCCTCTAGATTCCTTCTTTTTGTTCCCTTTTCGGGTTAATGCTGGACAGCAAGTCATCAAACTGGGTCACAGAGAGACGGAAGAATCGCTGAAAGCAGCCATCTGTCAGATGCAGCTCCTGCAGTAGATGGTGAAGCTCACCGTAAATGTGCCCTCCATGAAAACGGAAACGCAAATTTGATGTGAGAATCGAATCACTTGGTGTCACACAAATGTTCCATCATCGTTTTTCAATTTAGCTAAAGCTCAAACCCTGATTCCTCCTCCTCACTGCTTAAAATAAATTTAGGTAAAATATCGTGGAAAAAAAATGCAAACATGCACGCTGTATTGAGGAGGTCAAAGTAAAAGAGCTCATTTCAGTACCTGTGTGACATCTGACAAAACTAAACCAATTAAGATTGAAATGTTCAGCATTTCCTACTTATAAAAAAGGGTCTTCAATGGAGAATTTAAAAGCTACTTAAGTTTAAGGAAAAGATCTTATTTCTCAAGCCACCTTGTCCCTGTTACTTTCCTTTAAATGTACCTAATTGTCTTGTAAGATTCAAAATGGTTCAGTTTTTCTTCTCCCCCAATTAAACTCTTGTTTATGACTCCAGGGATCATCATTAGCTTTTCCTCTAATTTACTTTTACTTTAAGACTCTATAGTAGCTGCATGTGGGCTCTGTCTGCAGACGTTTCTGCAGTTGTTACCAGCCCCCCCCCCCCCCCCCCCATTTTCCCCAAGCCAGAACAGTCATTAAGTCCTCACCAAGAGTGCCGTGTTGTTAGTGCTCAGTCTAAGCACATTTACCTGCTTATCTTATTTCCCAGGTGTCAAATGGAAAGCATGCTGGTAATTGAGGTGTTCCTTGTTCATTTAGTTAATGCCGTTGTTTTTGTTGGGTGGGGAGAGTCCCTGCGTGGAGGAGAACATGACAGGACTGTAATCACAGCTGAATTCATAACGTGTACCTCTCATTAAACACAAGTGTGACGGCAAATTAAACAACTTGTCAAACTGAAGGATTTTGTGTTATACAACGATAGGCTTGGCCTTTCATTTGGTTTTTCAAGGTGATGGTTTTTTTTTTTGTTTTTTTGTTTTTTTTGTTTTTTTTTTAAATAACAAGCACCTCATATTCCAGAACAACAACGATGCTTGAAAATTTGGATGACATCACCAACTTTTATTAAGGCCTCAAGGACATTTGACTCGTGATAAATCATGCATGATCCTAAAATAACAATAAACAAAAATTAAACTGATGTGATGGAGGTCATCCATAGAGCAGGGGTCCCCAACCCCTCAGTGATGGACCAGTACTGGACTGTGCAGGACTGCTGAGAATAAAAATCATATTTTTTTCCTTTATATTTTTAATCTGATTCTGAAGAAAGTTTTTTTTCTGGAAAACTACTGTATTCTCCCCACCACAACTGAAACATGTCAAGTTGCTCTGTCTCGTGTCAAAAATCCATCCACTACTTTCTGAAAGCCGCTGTGCCGATTGCTAAACTGAAACCCCAGAGCTAGCAGAGTTAAAAGAAAACAAACAAATTTGGAAAGTTTCTTTTTTGCTGAAAAGATCCAGTGGGGAAAGAGAAGAAAAGCTTTTGCCTTCAGAATAAAACAGTTGTTTCTTCACGCCATAATAATACACAATGCACAATACAAATACTATTTAGAAAATACAAATTTCTGTGATCATTTTTTAATATTCGTATCTATCCGCCAAACCTTAAAAGTCAGACGAGACAGAAGTTGGTGCCAATTGTTTTAGCTTCTATTTTGACAGTTATGGGTTAAGAGAAAATCTAGATCACATTTTAATAGTTCCTACATGTAATTTAGTTAACAAATAAAATGTAAACCAATTTCAGACATTTTACAGCAAATAAGGGTAAGCTTTATTCTAAAAAAATTAAGGGAAACTGGAAGCTAAAAACAAAATAAAGCACTTGGAAGTCCACTTCAGCCTTGTATAGGCCAGTCAATGAAAATTTTGGCTGACAGTAAATCTGTCCATGGCCTGAAAAAGATTGGGCATCACTGATCTAAAGGTCTTGACAAAGGTAAAACAACACAATGACTAAAAAACATAAAAAAGCAAAAATATTAACCAAAATCTTTCTCAAAAAGACCCAGGATGCAGATAACCAGGTAAGTTATTGAGAAAAGTCAAGGGTCTGTTTCAGAGAAGATCAAATCAGAAGGAACCAGAGTTGCTCAAATCTTCACACCACACGTGTGTAAGACTTGTTTCTCACTTTTGCCTGTGTGTTGTTTTTGTCACTACCCTCTACTCTCCCACTTGTATTTTCTGTTTGTATACAGGGCCTTTTACTCTACCCCTCATAGCTGAAAAATCACATCTACTTAGAGTAAGAATATTAAAAATATGGCCGACTAACAGACATTGCCTTCAATTATTCACTTCAAAGAGTTGGCTCCAAAAGCAGTTTTGTTTGCAACTGTCCTATAAATTAAATATTATTTAGGTAGATATTTGGCCTCGTTCACACTGCAGGCTGAAACGACCCAATTCCGAAATTTTTGCCCCTAAGTGGCCCAATTCCGATCTTTTCATGACAGTGTGAATGACACAGATCCGCTCTTTTCAAATGCGACCCAGGCCCCGTGGGTTTGCCGGCCTGATTCCGAAACGTATCCGATATTTTCAATTGCGACCGCCGTCTGACCGGCCAGGCGACTTGATTCTGAACCGTACGTCATCGATACGCAACAAACGTCATCATTTTGCGTTGAAGTAGGCGGGAACAGGAACATAAACAACAACCGTGGCAGACGATGCTGCTGAGATCAGTCAGTGGAAGGGAAGCAGGTGACGGATTGGATTAATATTTGGGGTGATCGCTCTATTCAGGCCAAACTCCAGGGCTCTCATCGCAACTGGGCGGTTTTTGAAAAAAAAAATTCCAGCTAAATGGCCGAGCATGGTGTTGAACCTTTCCCGCGATGACTTTTTTTTCTTTCTCCCCTTTCCGACCATGCTCAGAAGCGCGGTGGACCCAAGGCGATCCTCCTCCTCCTCCCTGTTCTGATCCTTAGATTCTCCAGGATTCTCCAGAACGCCTTCATAAAGAGTCCATAGCATTTATTCTGGGGGAAACCTTCGTTTTTTTTTTTACCGTTCTCCTTCCTCTGTAACACACAACATGAATGCGCGCCCACACTGCGCCCCCCCCCCCTTTTTCTCTATCGCGGCACGCGCTTGCACACGCGGCCGCGCGGCTCCAACGCACACACATTCCTATTCCACTACAGTGGGTCCAGACGATCCCGACTCCATTGCCTTCTTAAAATGAGAAGATTGTAATTGTGCTGCTCCTTCATGAAAATAAATGTAATATTACAAAAGAGCTCCGCTGTTGACAACACTGTTGTTGACATCCATTGTTAACGTTGGCTCTGCAAACAACGAGTGACGTCGTTCATTCACCGTTGAGTATTCTTTTGGCTTCTGCGCATGCAGGTCTCGTTTGGGTCGTGTCACAGTCACACTGGAGACCACAAAAGTTTGGATTTACTTGGAAATGTGAACGGTCTTGCAAAAAAATCGGATTTTTTCAAAATATCCGAATTGAGCATTAAGCCCTGCAGTGTGAACGTAGCCTTTTATTCACAGTTTCCAAATTTCTGCATCCCAAACTTTATGGATATTTTGACTCAGACATGAGAGTAAACCAAGATTCTAAAAGATAATTGCACATTATGTATGCTATTGTGGTGTTAGCATGCTGTGCAGATCCAGCTACAACAAAACATGTAATTTTACTGTTAAATGTCTAATAAGCCTGGTGCTTTAGGTAATAATGAATGAAACGTTTCAAGTCTATGACCTGTATTTAAAAAAAATACAGGGAATGACATAGGAATAACATTTCCATTTTTAATATTTGATCACTTTTGAGAAGACAGAGAGAATCAAAGAGAGCAACAGTGAGCACAGAGAAAAAAAAAACAAAGTGAAAGGTGATGGTAACAAAGACCAAATGGGGAAATTGAACACTTGTATAAAAGGTTGGATGCAGAGAACATATAATTAGATCTAGGTTGACAAAGCAGAAAACATGGAGATGGAAGGAAGTACAGCAGGTTAGGGGGACCAAGGACACGGATAGAAATGTGTCGACAGGTTCCACAAGTGTAATGGAAAGATGGTAGTAGAACTTTGAAGGACCGATGAATGAAGAACCTGTTAGAGAATGCAGAGAAGATGTGGATGTTGTGGAGCAGGAAGTAGAAAAGATCAGTAAGGAGGAAGTGAGGAATACTTTGAAGAGGATGGAGAGTGGAAAGGAAGTTGGTCCTTTTAACTTTTAACCTCTGTGGAGGTTTGGACTGTTTAACAACATTTTTTAGAGTCAGAAGATGCCTGAGGAATAGAGGAAAGGGCTTCTGGTTCCATTTTTTAAGAAGGTGGGTGTGTGGAGTTGTGGAAACTATAGAGGAATGAAGCTGATGATTCACACAATGAGGTTATTGGAAAAATGAGTCAAAGCTAGACTGGGGTCAGAAGAGAGCATTTGTGAGTAACTGTATGGTTTCATGCCAAGGAAGAAGACATCAGATGCAATATTTGCTTTAAACAGGCTTCTGAAGAAGAAGAGAAAACCAGAAGCCACATTGTGTCTTTATAGATTCAGAGAATGTCTATGACAGGATACAGAGAGAGAGAAACTGTGATTTGGATGAGTGGAGTGATAGAAAATAATGTTGGAGTTGTCCCAAACATATATGAGCTGGAAGATGATGGTGAGATGTTCTGTAGGTTAGACAGAGAAGTTTAGGTGGAGGGTGTACTGAACCAAGGACCATCTTACTGTTTTGCCGTGGTGATAATACATTGATATATTAGGTTAGGCAGGAATCTCTGGATGTTTGCAGATGACACTGTGATCTGTAGCGAGAGCAGGTAGAGAAACATCTACAGAGGTTGAGGTTTGATATTTGGAAGGAGAGGAATTAATTTTTGTTGCCCCAAATAATGTTAGGTTAGGGTTGTGAGGGGCTGTAAACTAGCTCGAGTGCATGTGAGCAAAGAACTCTCAGCAGTGGGGATGGGAAGGGGATGAATTTCTCATGAACCCTTGGAGCTTTGCAGAAAATATGTCAGAGAAAACAACACAGGTTTTCGATTTAGGCTACAGTACAAACAGCATAATCATAATTAAAAGACCACTGCGAACTTTGAAAAAAATATGATTGGAGTGGGTCTTAAAGGTTACTAAATGCCTGCCAGTCATGTCAAATCGCAGCTATTGCTGTAGGAATATCAGTTTTCTTTTTGCATGCTCCTAAAATTGGAAAGTGGTTCCCCTTCGTCCAAATGTCAGCACATGTAAGGGGTTACAAACGGTCAGACACCAGGGGATTACAAATGCTGCACTTCAGAGGGGAGAAGGCTACCATAAGTCGGCGGGTCACCGAATGAAACAGCAAACAAGATGACAGAGATGCCCTCGCCACATCAGACTAAGAAGAGAAGGAAAAAAGGGAATTGGGGGGGGATTATGGGACATGGATGGTTTGACGGAGCGACAAAGGGCAAACACACACAAAAAACACAACGCTTCCTTGCATCGGGGAGTGATGGACGGCACCTGCCGACTAATAAATCAGAGCCAGTGAAACAGCAGGATGCTGAGAAGGGTATTCAGAGCGACGCTGCCCCTCTCTCTGGGCTGCTGAGAGCAGGGAGACGTGTGTGGAATGTGAAAGCAGATACTCACACATAGAAGAAGAGAGCTGAGCCTGCCCTAATTTGGCCCGTCTGATGAAAAATGGACAAGAAAGTGCTTACTTTGCTTGCCCTTCCTTCCACTCCAACGCTGCTACCCTTCATTTCCTCCTCTTGTTCACAACGTGCCCTTCGCCTCCACTCATTCAGACCCTCCTCATCCTTTTAGCCCTGACTGGGCCTTTTTTGATTTTGACACTTTGAATCCTGTGTTCTTTCTAGAACTAGTTCTGCCAAAAGAAACACAAGTTTGCATGAGTTTTTTTTTTTTTTTGAAACCCTTCATAAGATTTATAAATTATAGTACAGAAGGAAAAAATGTTTGCTTTGATTAGAAACCAATTGACATGACAAACAAAATAAGAGAAAAAGAACAGGTCCTCTAAGACATTGGGAAATACCAAAACTTCAAAGAAGAAGGCAGTCAAAGCCAATGCTGCTGCAATCCTGCCAATGGAAATCAATGAAAGCCAACAAGAGACGAGTGCAACAGAAAACAAATGACACAGTATCAAAAAGGCAGACTTAAAAGTTGCAGGAAAAAAAGTCCAGACTGTTGAGATGACAGACACTGAGGAGTCTGAAATTGTACACAGAGTGTATGAACATGAATTGTATGAGAATCTGGGAAAATAAGATCAAAACTCCATCTAGATGTTTTTTCTTTGAGGACATGGAATTGTGAGAACATCATAAAAATGAAAATACCTAAAAAGTTCAGCTTCCTACAACAGAATTTAATTTGTAGGACAGGTTCCTATTGTGGTCACTGATTTGTTAAGACATTTATAATCTTCCAGCAAAAGCTATAGTTCATAAGCTAAATGTTCAACCGGGGTCAAAGACCTAAATCTGGAAATTATCAGGAAAACAATATTTAGCTCAGTCTTTCTATAGTGTATCTTAAGCAAAAGTGTTCAAGTTTGAAGTTTTACACATCTTTTTACATTATCAACCTGGCATTAAGTTTGGGTACCCATCCCTACCCGTAATTCAACCCCAACTTTTTGATGAATATGTTAATAATTTTTGCTAAATAACTTTGAAAAGGTTAATTTAAAAAATAAAAATAAAAAAAAAAACTTTTTATTTTATTTTAATTTTTTTACAAGTTTTAAAAACAAAGTTTGGCGAAAAACAATTAAAATTATTTGGACAGTTTTATAATACGTGTTACGTGTCCTTTTGGATCTGTGCACACTAGACTAAAAATACATTTATTTCTTTTTTAATCAGTCCTTGATTTTAAATTTAAACAAACTTTTTTTCTGTGTCTTCAACTTTTAGATGGCCTCCTAAACCTACCCTTTCTATGTGTTAGCTGTGGTTTGCTGATTTGGAAAATTGAAAGGGTATTACCATTGTAAGCATTTAAGGAAAGGCCTTATTGTTTGTTTTTATCTTTGTCTGCTAATTCTTTTGGCTCATATCTAGGTCGCTGTAGCCCAAAATAAAAAAACAGTTAAACTATCTATGTCAACCACAACATCACGTCATGATTGCTTGCATTTATAAAGGTGTTTAAGGCATATTTTAGGAACTGTGAACATCTTCTTTCAACATTTCAGATTTTTTAAGCTTTTCTATGTGCTATTTGTTTTCACATTTATATTCACTGTGTTGTTTTGATGGTTGTTACAACATATTTAACTGAGGTGCTTCCGGATTTATTTAGTAACTTGTTTGAACTGCTCTCTCGTTCTTCTTTTTTCAAGTTGATGCTTGAAGTTTGAGTTTGAAGTGTATCTGGTTCTTCAAACATACAATGTTTTTACCACTTTTAAACAATAATCAACATTAACCAAACAGGACTATGATGTTTGCAGGCAATATTGTGTTTCTTAGTGAGAGCAGGGAACAGGTGGAGGAGAAGCTAGAAAGGTGGAGGTTTGTCCTGGAAAGGAGAGGAATGAAGGTTAGCTGCAATAAGACAGAGTACATGTGTGAATGAGAGGGACTCCAGTGGAAGAGTGAGGTTACAGGGAGAAGAGATAAAGAAGGAGGAGGATTTAGGGTATCTGGGGTCAACAGTCCAGAGTCATAGAGAGTGTGGTAAAGAAGTAAAGAAGTTAGTGCAGGCAGGTTGGAATGGGTGGAGAAAAGTGTCAGGTGTGATGTGTGAGAGAACCTAAGAGGAGGTTTATGGATGTAGTGAATGAAGACATGGAGGTAGCAGTGTTAGAGTGAAGGATGCAGAAGACAGGGTTAAATGGAGGAAGAGTCAAATGAAAAAGAAGAACCAAAACGGCCTGGGATTAAGCATCATGGTTATTGAAGCCCATTCAGAAAAAACACAAGGATACAGTTCACACAGAAACAAAACTTCACGTCATGTCAACATATATGTCGCTAACATAAAATCAAAATGCTCAACCAAATAGATATTGATACATACAGATACAGACGTATATGCATACATATAGACATGCACATGTTCTAATATTTGCAAAGTAGCTTTATAGATGTGTTAAGGCCGCAAAACTGGTGGCCGGTGTGTATGTAGCTTAAGAAGAAAATATTTATGAAAGACCATTGGAAAATAGTAATTCCAAATCCAACCACTTTAATTAAGCTACATTTGCAAACATTGTTGAACCACATTGCCTCTTGTTGAAAAAAAAAACAACCAAATGCTAACTTTTTGGTGGCACATGTGGAAAAAAGACTTGCTGGTTAGATTACAAGAATAATTATAAAGCTACAATAAAGTCCTCTTGATTATGACACTTAAACCTCAACTGCTTTTTGGGATTAGTAGCCATCTCTTCTCCTGGTGTACATGATCATGTCTAACAAATAATTAAGTCAACACAATAGTTTACGTCATTATGTTCAAACGTGTGAAAAAACATATCTGGTGTCGGATTTGAACTGAAATTACAAAATGTGTGTGATGTGTAAAGAGCTGGTTAGAACTTTTAGACCAAAGTTTACCTCCTTCTCCTGCCCGGTCTTCACCTTTTCTCCATTCAAAGACTCCTCTTTTGAAGTGTTAACTTCATCACTGTTTCAATTTCTCCCTAACAAGCCGTCCTCCCATCTTACTGACTCACTCCGCTCTCTCCTGTAACCTACTTTACCCACATCCCCAGCAACTGTGTTCAGAGAACTTTCTATTGAGCTTCCCCCAGGAGCTCTCTGTTCATGAAGATGTGAGTCTTCACCAATCTGTCCATGTTCTGCCTTTCATCCCAGCTTCAACCCGAGTGCACAATCGGCAACGAGGACTGTTTGTTTCTGAAATGCAAAACTCAATGTTCCCACTTTAGCAGTTTTGACACCGAATTAAAGACTATTTGAACTAATATATTTGATACGCTTCAAGCTGTGTGATCTGCGTGAACACCAGGGGAATTTTTGTCCACAACAGTAGGAATTGCACAACATCTTTTTTTTCTTTTCTACTTAGTATTTATAATTACAATTACTAAACTTTACAATTCATAAAACACTGTTTCATGGGGCTGGCAGGCAGACTGGCAAACGAGGTGTCAAAAACACCACTCAAGCTCTGCAGGACTACTATGTTCCAGAAAAATATAATTCTATAAAAGTGCAATTAAAAAAAAAAAAACGTATGCTTTTAACACCATTAAAAGGCTCCCTCTCGTTGTTCAATGCTCTGGCAAATTCAGATTGCTCTTTAAAAGTCTTAATGCTGTGACTGAATAAGATAGGGGATCAATGAAAGGGAAACTGGTGGATTGGTTTGCCGGCCTGTTGTGGGAACTGTCAATCCATCTTGATTTTTAAAAGATGATGGAGAAGACCGGCTTAGAAGTTTCTAGAGATGACTATGAAAAGAAGGAAGAGGTGATCAAACCAACACAAGATGACGCATGAAGAATTTGACATTTCACAGAGTGACAGTTGGCAGACGTTCTAGAAAAGTTCAATTTTTCCCTGTTAAATAGGAGGGTCTCCTTTGAAATGAAAATAATGGCGTATCTTTTTCTATTTTATTTTTTTTATCTTCTTGTCTTGAAAGGAAGAAAAAACTAAAAAAAAAAACATTGTAATAGCCACAAAATAATTTCCCTTTGGAATTTTTTTAAGTACCATCCAGTTTATTTCCAATACCAAGGCATCTACCTGACTTTTAATCAGAATTTTGAAAATCGTAAAAAATAAAACATCATGGTAATCATTTTTTTTATTACTATCATTCTGTCCTAACCGCTTTTGAATACACAGTAACCTGAAATTGAAAAGTTCAAGTTATTGTTTTTTTTTTTTTTCGATCGATGCTGAGAAATTTAAAATTTCCACCAGCTGGATGTTAATAAAGGCAAAAACCTGCTCAATTACAGCTCAGATTGACTTTGTTTTTCATCCGTTTAGAAGCTGACTCATAATCCATCATAAAATAGTCAGGAAAATCTGAACACACTCCTTACAGGTTGGCAATTGTGGCTTGATAAGTCTTGCATTTTCCAAACAGAGCACTTTATTTCCAGACCGTATGAATTCTTCGTGAAGTTTCCTTAAGATAAGCGTTAGGGAACAGCCTTCAACTTCTCCTTTGTGAGGACAAACCCCTAGTTGGCTGTGGTACTTTCAGACTTTTGAACTCGAGACAGTTCGCCTTGTAAAGCACAGGGCTTCTTTCTTCTGCAACACTTTTACCTCTGACATCAAGCTAGTTTGATACCAAAGGCAGAGAACAAGCAAGACTAGTCCCATTTACTCAACTGTAATTTGGCTAAACTTCCACATGTAGACTTTTTTTTGGAGATCCAACAGCTTACGTAAAGCGGGTGTGACCATTTCAGGACCTCTTAGCTGTCCAAACTGCCTGAATCTTAATACCTCTGTGCTTTACATATTTAAATCACATCTGGTCATATTTCTATGTTGCTTTCAATCGGCAACACCAGGAGCAATGTGGAGTTCAGTGTCTTGCCCAAGAATACTTCAACACATATGCAGAGTAGGTGGAACCAAACCTGCAATACTTGGATGTAAGGTCAACCACTCTACCTCTGCACCACAGCCACTCCTTATATGGCCTTTTCTGAACTGGACTAAATTACAATATTTTGGATTTTTGGTTGTTTTTTTATATTAATTAAACATTTTTGTGAATTAGATCTATTCAAATAAATTGAAGAATTGCAACACTTGTTTCAAGAACCACCATAGATGATAATCCATTCATTTGTTTAATGAAAACTTTTGTTTTTATGATGTCCTAAGTGAATGGAAATCATTTCTAAAGGAATATTTCAGAGCAAAAAGTCCCGACTTCATTATGTTTTAGCAGTCATGAAACCTAGTCTGGTGTACATTTTTCAAAATCCATACTGTCTTGTAAAAGAGAGACAGAATCACTAAATCTGCAAATAGAAAATGGTTAATCAGAGAATTACTTTCATACATCACATATCACATCTGCTCAGCTGCTGCAGCAAGTCATCCATACAAATAATAAATGAGAATTGAGATAAAATACCTTTCCATTAAAACACATTACTCATATGAATTAAAGCAGATTTAGACACTCCCCATTTCACACAGAGTGATCCTGGCAAAAAAATCCTTATCAATCTTGCTTTTAAGCGCAGTTCTTTGTTCTTGTAATGGTATATTTCATCATTACTTTAAAACGCACCAACCAAACCATCATTTATTTTAATTTTAATCATGTTTCATTTCCAAAAAAATATATATATATATTCAAAGGAAAAGCTCCATAACATTTAGAGATTGTACATTTTGTTGCAAATGGGCCAAAAAACAATGTAGTAAGCCTAAACGAATTGCAAAACAAGCTCCAATATGTGAAACACAAAATTAAAGGTTAGAAATAAACAGAATTTAGTGCAGAAATCTGTCATAAAACAGCATTTCATGGATGCTGCATCAACTTTTGACCTTCAATCCTTAAAGACCCATTCAGGACATTTTCTTACTGACCCAGTAGAAGCCACAAAGTCTCACTTCACTATTTAGAAGATGAAGACACTTATTTGCATGTTAATGTTACCATTATGATAAATAACAAAACTCTATTGTTTTTAGACGTAAATAAAATAGAAACATAACGAGAAAATCTGCTTTTTTTCAAAATCTGAAATAGTTTTTAACTTCTGACAGAGGTTTGCATGAATTCCTTTCAAAATAAAAGATATCCTGTATCACATAGGATCCCAATGTAGCAAATCCAGTGATTAAAAAAAAACAAAACAAAAAACTGAGTTTACTTTACCGTTTGTGGTGCATCTCGGCCAGAAATCTGTAAATCTAATTTACCACAATTATATCGGGACTAATGATGTGACCTTTGCCATATTTTTCAAACCACAAGACACAATTAGAATCCTTGAATTTGTTCAAAAATAGAAAAATCTGAATTGATGGTGGGGTAGGAGAGCCACATGCGGCTCTGGAGCTGCAGGTTGCAGACCCCTGGTTCAAGAAAACCTTTGAAACAAAAGGTGAAAACTCACCATGGCACATAGGTAAATAACATGACTGCGCTTGAAAGAATGCAGAAACCTACCTGGACTTTCATGTCTTTCTCCATCCACAGCAGGCCACCATTGTGATGCTGTTTTACTGGGCTTGTTTGCCCGCCTGTGTGTGCTGGGGGCACACAACAAGCAGCTTGCTGTGATCTCACAGTGAGCCGTCACTTTTGTGCCCATCAAACAGAAATTCATTTTCAGATTTTTTTTTTTTTTCGCACACTTACTCAGAACCCACACAAACACGGAGGATCTCACACAGACCGAGTGTGCTAATCCTTCATCTCGACTTGACACCCCCTTCTCCAAACAGTGATGTTTTCCTTTGGTGCCATTGGCATGGGGTATAATACACTGACTGATAGTGTTCAGTCTCCGCGCTGTACTGGTCCTCAGCTCTTACTCCATCATCCTCCTTCCCTCCCTCTTTTATTTGTCTTTGTCAAACCTGATGTGTTTTTCTCTCCCGCTGTCTTTGTTTCTTCCTTTTTGAAGGATGAGGCTCGTAGAAGCCCTTAATCACAGCTAAGGCGACGGTAGTCGAGACGTCTACGTACAGACAAAGACATGACAGGTAAATGTCAAGTCTCGTCCCGGGGACCCTTCTGTTAACCTTAGCACTTTGCACCGACATTAACGTCAGTAAAATGCATCACAGATCAGCTAGAGGATCTATAATTCCATCAGTATGTCAACTTGAATGGACCATTCCTTATATTTCCTTAACAGAATTATCCTAAAAACAATGCCATAACACCACAACGATGAGACACAGCAACTCATTGCAATGTGATCGGATGAATTCAGATTCATTAAAATAACTTTTATCGTAATGCACATTGCTTCTCACTGTTTTCCTGACAATCGATATGTCATAAACTCACATCAGCACCTTCTTCTTCTGCCAGTAACCGCCCTGAAGCATGCCTCCATTGTACCAAAAAAGCAAATAAAAAGCGTTGAGCCTGACGTTGATACAGACATTCAGAATTTGTGAGCAAACTATAAAGTTTGAATGAACTAAAAGGGAAGGACGTCCATAATTTCTGCGTCTAGTTGCTTTGCCCCACCGTTGTAATTCCTGCCAAATGAGTGAAGAGATCTTTAGTCACATGCTTTTGTTTACAAACTTCAGTTCACAACAGGAAAGTCCGCTTGACCGCAGTTTGAATAAAGACTATACGCAAGGTTCAGAACTTGATCCGGCCCAAATTAAACAGACTTGGTCCGGGTCAATGGATTTTTCCAGTCTGACTACAACCTGAGAGACTTTGGATAGTGCTGCCTCTTTATGCTGATTAACCTTCTGTGAGGAAACTAGATTTTCTAGATAGGACTGTATTAATAAAAATGTTAGGCTGGTTCGTTCCCTTCAGTTTCCTGCACACAGAAATAAATGAATAATGACTCAGAGACAGTTACTTATCTTTTGAGGAGGTTTTACTTCGTACAAACACGAAGGGGACAGACAGATGAACATGGTGCATTCAAAAGTCCGAACCAACGAGTTTAGAGATGGGCTTGGTATATAAACCCTGCATTTGCATATTCAGAAGATCGTCCGATAGACCCCGTGTGAAAATCACGCCCACAGGTTGCTGCTGGAGAGGCGCTTCAAGGCTAAAGTGAAGATAACTCTGAGGCCTGCTCAGTAGATCACACATGCACAGAAAAAAGGGAGTATGAGAATAAACTGTGAGGAAAATAGCTTGGCTGTGCTGTCTTCAAATGTAATATAATTTTGAGATGATAATACATAATGAATTAATTTTAAACCATTAGCGTAGTAAAAGTTAAAGTTAGTGTAATAAAAGTAAAAGGGAGTTTCTAACTATTCTGTTTCTAATTATTCCTAACACCTCCTAATATGTCTATAACAAATCTGCAAAGAAGGGTATGACTGAGGTCCTCTATAGCCTGTGAAAGACATTTTGTTTGCATAAATACATAATTGTAGCAAAGCAGAACAAGCCTGGAAGCAACATTTAGTAAGCAACATTTATTTCTATTTTTTCTCATCAAATAATCAAAAAGTCTGTTTGGCTGGCAATCGCTGTATAATAGTACATTTTGTTTGATGATCTGAATCATTCAAGTATTACAAAAATGTAAAAAGAGATCAAATAAGTGTGGTTTTTTATGAAGCAGAATGGCAGACATTGAACATTTTTACAGTATTTTACCAAAATTTAAAATTCAAACAAGATCCCTGAAATCCACCAGGTCCTTGCAAATAATTGATCAGCTTGAACAGATTGACTGTGACCTTATTTTTCTCCGATTTTCAACACAAACTGCAAGTTGAGCAAAGCAGCTTTTGTCCCTGCCACAGACAATAATCTGTTCCACGTCTTTCTTTGAGTGTTTGTGAAGGGCAGAGATGTGAAAACACATGATGGCCTTTCTCCACAAATGAGTTCAGAATCTTGTTTCCTCCGATTTTTTTTTTGCGTTTTTCAAGTGGAAGTCACGAAACAGCAGAGTTCTGGTGACTAAAATGTATTTTTTTGTTAAACACAAAAAATTGTAAGATTTTTCGATACTCCCAGTACAGATCAGAAGAATTAGATTTTTAACAAGAGAATTTCCGTCTAAAAGCAGAAGTCAAAGGTAATTGTATTACATTCAAGACCCATCGCTCCATTACCAATGGTGCCTGTAAAACGAGTCATATCTTCCCTCCTCGGTATCACAGCTACAGGCAGTCATCTTTTTTTAACTGACAAAAGCCCCCTCTCTGAAGGACTGCGATAGAAACATAATTTTTTTTCATTTTTTATATTAATTATTCTGAGTAAAACAAACTCCTACATTTTATTAGGAGTTATTCATGAGCAGAACTTTGCACAATGAGCCAGAAAAAGTAACACACGATTGTCAATAGTATAAGAAATAAACTCAACCATCTGTCCAGTCAATCTTTCGATCTCTTTCTTAAGGGTATTCATGACTTCCAGGAAATATTGAAGCACTAAGATAGGGACACAAATTCTTCAGGAAACAGTGAAAGTTCTTTATAATCATATTGAAGCTTTTTATTATTATTATTGTTATTAGCCAATAGTTTATGACTACAAGCAACATACAAAAACCTTTAGATTAAAACCAATTGACATGTTTAAACCTCCTAAGAACCTGTGATCACAAATGACAGGTTTTTCCTTTATCAAACATGATAACTGACTTTAAAAAAAAAAAAGCAAAAAAACACTCCAAACTAAAGCGCATTAAGCTACGTTCACACAGCCCTCGACAATGTATGGTCAAATGGCCACTTCTGATCAGAAGTCTGTGTTAGAGTGTGTAAATGCACGTTACAGGCTTCCACATTCAAAACTCTCGAGTTCACTCGTAGCTATACAAGTTTCTACGATGGTTTTGGGCTCCTCGCACAGAATGTATGGCCAATGAACGTGTGTTGCCTGTTCAACCAGACAAACTTAGACCAATCCAGGACTCAGATTTGGTAGTGACGTATAGATGGTGTCCTCTTTAATTCATGAAAGTCTAAACTGGAGTCTAAAGAAAAGAACGCCTGTTACACCAGGCGTTTGGTAGAGATCTGCTTTTATTAGAGACCAGCCACTAATGGAGGATATATGGTATACAATTCTTTACTATCTAACGCAAAGTGTTGCATGATGGTACAAAGCAGCTTCTTTTACCATGGTTAGTTGTCCCCAAGTGGCGTCTTGAAATATTCCCAATTTGATTTTTTCTTAAAAACAGTCGTGATTGTGAGGCCGCTTTTTAAGCTGATCGTCAAGGACAGTTCATTCCTCAGGCTCGGAATTGTCCGACCTGTTGCCCTCTGGGAGACACTATAGAGGCATCAGAACTTAATAAAACAGGCTCATAAACAGCTTCTTCCTTAAGGCGATAATTATGCTTATCTCCAAAATGCCCCAATAAAAATTGCAATAGCAGGTCTTTATATGCGTATATGTCAACACTCCCTACCTCCATGCTTTTCTGCACATCAGATATGCTCATACATGTGGACACTTCCTATATCTGGGGGGGCTTGAGGGTCCTATGCATATCCTTTTGTACAATAATTGTAAAGAACACCTTCAGTTTGCCATATTTACATCAATTTCTAATCGCTAGCAGATCTTTGTTTTCCTTTTATAATACTTGACTTATTTAGTTTAAACAGGAGAAAAGTATGAAAATATATTTATGTTTTTTCTGAGAAAAGAGGATAAAGAGTGCAGTGAGCCTTAAAAAAATCAATAACATACTTTGTGGATTTCACCTATCGCATATTATTTGTAGAACGTTACCTGCCATGATAAACGAGGGAAGACGGTTTACAATTATTTCAATTAATAATTTAAATTAATAACTTTGAAAATCATGAAGGATTCTAACTGTACTAAAAGTTTTCTGAAGTTTCTCCATTAATCAAAGCAAATGAAAAGGAAAACTAATTGAGGAAAATATGAAAGTAAAACAAGTGCAAAGGTTGTCATGTTCCTGCTTAATAAATTATTCATAAAGATGCACATTCTCGCTTGGATGCCTTTCCTAACTCCCATTATCTTTTATTTTCTCAAACCATTTACAAAGATGACATACAGGCAGCCGGCTTTTGACAGGCACCCATTCAACATGTGCTGGAGCTGCGTATCCACACAGCAGCCAACAAATCTCCTGAGCATTAATGTATATTCATTAAAGCGTGATCCACTCACCACAACAGTGATAAACAACACAGCAACTCTGGTTGATGCGAGTAAATAGGCATAAAGGATGGTCAAAAAACTCAAGTTGTCCAGACTTTATTTGTCATAGAGAGGCTTACACATCAATAGGAGAAATAATAATTTGAGAGCATAATTAACACTAAAAAAAGTTGGACAAATGTACATGTAAGTCCTTGCTGATCTGTTTTACCGAGGAACAAATGTTCCCAAACAAAACAAGAAAAAACTGAGCAAACTGCGCCGCTGACCAGCCAGGCGGACACTGGAACGGACAGCTGCTCTAATCCCATTATTGTTTCCAACTGCCAAATGGCTTTTCAAAGGCGTTTTATCGAGCAGAGTGCAGTATCTTTGCCTGAGTCAATATCATGTTTAAATACGGAAAACACAGTGTCTCGTGTGTCTTTTGTCTGCCAGCTAGTTAAGCAGATGGATGCTGGAGAGTCATTTCATATAAAGAACAATTACATCACATTTATTTAAGTGACAGTCCGTTTCTTCGTTAAACTTACATAAAGTGTCACAAATCAACATTTTTCTATCTCTGTAATTATTCGGTGGGGTTCATCTGCCTACATAGTTATTTAAAGATGACATTTAAGGTGCTGGCTGAGGAAAGTGTAAGTCACACTCATCTGAAACTGTTGTGAGGATTTGACAGAATTATGACTCAAAGAAGTGGGATTCATTTGACGCCAGCTGTCAAAATTGAACTACAGCTCAAACATATCTAGCCTCAAGTCCCCATATTTAAACTTAATCTAGCTATTTGTCTCAGTGCTTGTACTTTAACAAATTTAAGATATAGTTGAGCAGGGGGTTTGATCCACAATTCTTTTATTTTTTATTTTTTATTTTTTTTTATGAATAATCTCAAGTAAAATTACTCACTTTGCAAATAGCTCGTCATAAAGCAGCCCCTTTTCTCCTATTAACCCATTTGACACCTGAATTCATTTCTAGCTCTGTAAAAAATACAGGTAAGTTTTTGTTCTGAAGTAGATTCTAAATTAAGGTAATTTGGGAGTCAAAGAGGTGTAACGCATGTTTGCATCAATAGACGTACAGGAGCTGAGCACATTTTAGCCAATAAGATATGATATTTTTGAGCAGACTGGAAAATTAGTGACACATTCTCTATTTCCATGTGAGCATGTTAAAAGACAAAGATGTGAATCATGCTAAATATCACAATTTATTCCAACGTTGTGTGTGTACAAGTAATATTAGTGAGAACTGTTTGAAGATTTGATTCTTAAATTAAATCCTAAAGCAGGTTTTTCTAAAAGGTAATGTTAGAAGTCCAAACTGGCTTTGGACCAAGATGGGGAGCACATTGAACTGATGTCTGAGGTCTTTAAAGAGATCTGCTGTAGCCCCCGATTTGAGAACTACTGCCCCCGAGTACTTAAATTACCACTGACACCCCTTTGACCTTCACCTTCAAGGCCTTCACAAGTTATTCCCTGAGTCCCTAGTATTTCTCCAGTTTCTCACGTTCCTTCTTCCTGATGCATGTTTCCATCATTTGGTTTAGCCACATCCACCAAAATCACGTTCCCCTGTTCTTTATCCACTACTATAATGTCTGGGACGTCCCACAGGACCTTTGCTCTCTCATTCTCTACCGCATATGGAGGTATTTCCTATTTTAATTTGAGGTTTCTAGTCCATATTCCACACTCATGTCTCTATAAATATATATTTTATTCATAAATATGTCTTTTTCTCAGCTTTCAATCATTACGCTAATCCTACAGTGGAAAGGCTGCTCAGTGAGCCCCTAGAGCTAAAATGCTCAAGCACATTGATATTAGAAAAGAAAAGATGTACGGGCATCCTTACTATTACCTGCACACCCCGTGCATGGAGTATTTACGTCATAAGGATCCAGTATGTGTATGTGACAAAGTCTTAAGCAATTTACCCAAAAAAGGGTTGTTTTCTTTCCCTGCACAAAAGAAAAACTGCTTATACTTCAAAAACTACATCCAAATAAACTGCGGACTTCCAGAACACTGTCGTTTTGATGATTTGGGCTCTTTTTACAACCACAGCACAAGGCCAAATTGGAGTCACTGGGGCGGCAATGAAGTCCTCTCTAAGCAACAGTATTCTCAAATCAAATGTGAGGCCATCTGTCAGCCAGCTATACAGCCTGGCTAAAAAATGGGTCATGAAGTAGGAAAAAAGAGAGCCGAGTATAAAAAGGAGATCTGAAATCAGCGACTGCAACAGTCGCGATATTGGTAGTCAAAATCCTTTGAACCATTATTAACCAGCTCCCACATCTGCTCAATATACAACAAGCACAATTGCTGTGAAACGCTTCCCTTTGAGGTTTTCATTTAAAATCAAAATACAACTAAAAAAAGTGGCTTTATGAAGTTTTTATGGCTTCTAACCTTTACTTTTACACCACCGTAAAAACATCAGGTCCTGTGTACTCTGATTTACCACATCAAAAAAACTAGAATCATTTGTTAGCAATCCCAAAAAAATCTAACAAACTTCTGAATAAATGCCAGAATACTTACATTGACATACCTTGTTCCACAGTTGATCAAAACAGCAAGATAGAAGAAAATACATGAGAGATTTTATAGTTAGCTCTAAACTCAAACCTAAATGATTGAAACCTAAAAATGTTTAAATATTACAGTACTAATTATTGATTTAATATATTTTTCTTTCATAAGTGACCTTGATATAAGTGGGGTGTTGCCCTTCGAGGTGTACATTATCAGAAATTAATGAACTTTCCAGAAAAAAAATCATCTGACATGATCAGGTCTCTTTCGTCCAATTATTTCGCCGGATAGTTACACATTAAAAATGAGATTAACACAAATAAAGATCCTAGTTTTTCTATAATTGGATCATTGCGATTAACGCGATAATTCAACACCCCTAGAAAGTTACTCTCAATTATTAGATTGAGTTTATGGTTTTACTTTGCTAAACTTAAACCACTTCTTAGGTTTGGTCCTGAAAAAAACTAGGATAAGAAAGTTTTCACAATTTGGCAACATAGAAACTTTGAAAAAAGATAAAATTACAAGTGGGGTTTTGACAGTAAAACTCTGAGATACACTGGCGGGGATGATGCTCAAACTGTCCATATACACCATGGGGAGAAGTGGCAGCCAGCGTGCTGCATCCACACAGGCCACAAGCTGCTCAAGGATCTTGAGGTGATGAATGCAAGGCTAAGAAGTGAATAGGCATGGTTTTGGATAATGGCCCAGAGCCAAGCAATATTTGACTGTTGCAGGGGTAATCCTCTGCTCCTATCCCCCCCTGCCTGAGGGTGATAATAGCTTTGCACTGCTGCCGAGCTGCTCATGCTCAAGGGAGGACAGACTGGCACTGTGTCACTTCATATTGCCTCGCCAAAGAGAGATGCCTTTGTGTGGCATTAGGCTGGATCTGTCACCAAATAGAGATGTGCTTTTTGTGTCTGAACACATTCATCTTAATGTCGCTGTGTTTACCCGCTCTGCTGCTTTATCATCAAGAGAAGAGCCACAAACAGAAATCTCTGAGGTTACCATGTCTTTGTTGTTTATAATCCCAACCGAAAAAAAAAAAAAACTTGCCGGGTATTGTAAAGGTCAAATTTCACTTAAAGGATCATCCGCTAATACAAATGTAAGCCTCTGTGTAGCGCACAAAAAAAAATGAAATGGAAAGAAATCCATTTCATATCAAAATGGATTGTTGGGTGTCAGCACACTGACCTCAAGTGTCAGATATTGAATTTTCTACTCTTCAAATGTTTCCCTGATGTTATTTTAAGGTCTATTCAATTTTGGACCTGTCCTAAGAGTGCTGATGTCTGAAGAAGCACAATATCCAAGATGAATTATGACTTTTCTTTGCTAAAATCTCCTCTAATCTCATAAGATTTAACAAAAAGACACAGCCTAAGTCATAGACTTAGAGTACACTATAGTCCAACATTTGCAAACAGCCACAAGTCACAAGAAATTTCACCAAATAGCACCAACTGGTCGTATGTCGATACAAACTACAGTCAGATTGCTTTGGATGGTGTTGTCCAGATCAGCTTGCAAATCAGACTGGATCCCCTTTCTTCATTTAAAAATCCAAGTGTAAAGTTCCCCAACTGCAACTGCAAAGGCTGACATTCTGATTACCAGTCATCCAACCATCGGGCATCTGGTCCGGATGCCTCCCTGGGGAGGTGTTCAGGGCCCAAGGCCTCGGGGAAGACCCAGGACACGCTGGAGAGACTACATCTCTCGGCTGGCCTGGGAACATCTCGGGGTCCCCCCAGAGAAGCTGGAGGAAGTGGCCGGGGAGAGGGAAGTCTGGGCACCTTTGCTTAGAATGCTGGTCCCAGATGAGGTGGGTACTGTAAAAATAAACATACAACATCCCTGTTTTCTTGGAGTTCAGTGAGTTGTTTTCACACTAAATTGTAGTGCTTTCTGCACCTTCTCACCATTCTTTGTATTCTTGCAACCAGTTTTGAGTTTTTAATTTTTCCTTTGCTCAACGATTCCACTTGAGCGCATTAAGCTATGACTTTGAAAAAAATATTTGTGTCAAAGATTCTTTCTTGTTTTGGTTAAATGTCCCTCTCTCTTGCACATTCTTTTCAAAGTGATCCAAAAAATTCACTTTTCGTTGTTCTTTGTCTAAAGTTTGGAGTTACAGGCTGAACAGTAGTGGCTCATTTTTTCCAGCAACTAGTCAAAAACCCATTTTCATTTCACATGAAACACACAACTCTTGAGGTTTATTTTAGCCACTGGCCACCTGCAAATGTGCTTTTCCCTGACAGAACACAACATTCCTTCAGATTTATCAACTTGGCTGTGAGGTTGACATGTTCTGATGACAACACATTAGGCTTTGTGAAAAAGGCTGGGACTTTCTTCACTAAAAAGCTAGATGTGGAGCTGAACTTGTGTGGCAGGTGACATTGGAGGTAATCAGTCGTGCTTTAAAGCTTAAACAGTGAGTCATCCTCATACTGCCAGCAACCTCAGAACTTTAGGCAGGGCAATTCCTGAGGGATCACTTTGGGTCACTATAGCGGGCTGACTACTTATTGGTGTGTGTGTCCTGTGAGTCGTGTGTGTGAGTGGGAGAGAAAATCGCTCCTTCAGGTTTGGTGAGTTTACCCTCGGCAGCCTTTCTGTCTTCCTAATGTGTTCTGCTTTTAGCCTCCTCTGTTGCACACACATCCATTTTTAGCAAAGGTTGTGGAACATTTTAACTTGCAAATTGAATTTTAGTCCATGAAGCACCAAATCATAGCTTAGGTTATCTAAAGCCACTTTGCAAAAGATGAAAGAACATAAACTGAAACATGACTTAATTATTAGTGTAAAGTCTGACTTTTTAACATGTGGAGTCAACAAGAAGTTGCTCTCTTTTGCAACAAGCCTCCAACGGTTCTTTGAAGAAATGCTAAATTATATCTGGGTTTGCCTTAAGTTCAGGAATAGAATGTGTGGACTTGGTCATGCTTCAGAAACTGAGTTAGGTTTTGTTTAAATAAAACATAATATTGGTGCTGGGTGCCCCTTTCAAACCATGCTGGCTTTCATTCTTTCTAATACAGACTTTAACACCAAAATGTCATCTTAGCAACACATGCTCTTTAACATACAACTCTTTGACCGTTTACATCATCAATGTAAATCAGCTGATTCAGGAAGATAGTAACTTTTAGTGATCTAAGATGTTGAAATGTGAAGGAGGGTCTAAGGGCAGGGATGCCAAGTTTAGTTTAGTTTAGTCTGATTTAGCAATCAGCTATTGAATTCTATGACTTTATGTTCTTTATGATTCATGTTTATTACACAATCACCAGCATGAAGCCCATTGAGATGACTATTGTTGTAAATAGTGGGCTATATAAATACAATTGAATTGAACTGAATTGAAACGTTAGTAATACCTTAGTCACAACTGCCCTCACAGTGGATAAATGTGCAAACTTGTATGGTGCATGCAGATGGAGATACGCAGATTTAAATATAATTTTTATTGGAAGTGGTTGCCTAAATGTACATTGCAGTGGCTGGTGTGAACGTAGCTTATGAATCTTGCAAAAGAGATGACAATGGTGACTAATCATTGGCACCACTCAAGTCTTCATCAGTTGGCTCTGATTAAGGACCAGTGACAGTCCTGAGAGGGTTAATGAATGAATGAAGACGGGTACATAAAGGAAATGAAGGATAGAAAGAAAGGAATGAGTGGAGAAGGGTCAGATTGAAGTGATGTTCGATAGAAAAGAACACTGTGTTAAAGAGTTCTTTTATATTCACTTTTAATCAGTCAAATTTGTGTTTTAATCAGAGATGTGTTGGTACATTGCCTCATGGCATCTGTGGTGTTTTGTGATTAGAATTGAAAACAACTTTTAACTACAAAAACAGCCTTTTTTCTTTATGGCTTTTCGGTTTGTATGGTTTATTTTTTCTAAATGAAACACATTCAAGTCAGGTGTGAAGTCATTCCAAGTGTCTACTTCAGAGGCAAATGAAACACGCCAGGAGTTTGTTGCAAGAGCAGGTCTGTTTGGATAGTTGTCTATAATGTCTGTCACATTGTTTCTGCTGAAACTTCATTGCTTTTTGTAGCTGTTGTTCAAGCACAGCAGGAAGCTTTGAAGGCATAGACAGAAATATTTTTTTGTTGTTGAATGAATGTAAGCTTGCAGTTCCCTGCTAAATTTGTTATTAAATATTGTAAAACCAATAATCAACCCACACTTGTCTGGGGTGTGATAGTTGTTTAGTACCTTTTGAGGATTTGGTCCTATAATGTATAAATTTATTTAATCAAAAAACAGAGAAATGGACCAAAGAGTGAATGTACAGCTGTGGGTTTACATTTTATTTTTCTGCCCATAAAAGGAGGTTTCTGGCAAAGATGATAGACCCTTATAAACGTCTTGTCATTCCATTTAAAAGTTTTCAGTCATATATTCCTTAGATATTTTATTTTTTAACCAAAAAAAAGTTTTTTTTTTCTTATTTTACTGACAATGTAAAGATTCCAAAACATAAAATCCCGTTGTAACTCCTGCTCCTTTGTAGATCACATTCCACAAATCAAACAAAAGCAGCTTTTTAATCAGCAAAACTCCTTCCAAAATGGAAACTTCTGTCACTACTTAATCTTTTCACCCTAATTTTCTTTCATAATCTTAACCATATTTTTAAAAATTTTACTTTCAACATCAGGCAATTTCTGTCCATCTCTTAGATTAGGTCAACTTCACAGTGAATTATGTATTAAATCTTGCCATGCTTTAGAGCTAATTTATGTTTTCTAAGCCAAGCGGGGTTGATTTACTGCTCTTTTTTAATTTCTAATTTTAACAGTCCAAAATAGCAAAAACAGCTTAGAGTTGATTTGGGCTAGTGTTTTGTTTCTTCTGAAGGTATCAACCTTATAGGAAAGAAAATGGGGGGAACCTGTGCAGGACACGCTAGAAATATCAAATCATAAATGAAGAGAACTGAGGTTTTACTCTGAGGAGCTACTGTAGCAGCTTTTGTGGTTAATACTGTATCTGTGTTCTCTGAGTTCATAAAGTGTAGGTAAGTAGCGGTATCTTTGTACATTAGGGTGTATACTGTTGTCAAACGTAACTGAAGAAGAAGAAAACATTTGTAGTCATTTGTAGTCATTTGCAGGATCATGCAGTTCTGACCTTTAACATTTCTGTTTTCTTTCATTTTTTGTCAACAATAAAATAGACTTTACATTTCTAATAACATTTTTATTATAGGTTACTGTTGGTATTAACTTCTGCAGACATACTCTGACCATAAAAGACTATGGCGCAGAAGTAGATTCTTTTTTGCGCATGCAGGGACCGATCGGGTAGCCGTTATAGATCGGGTAGCGACAGTTACCCCTCTGAGTCAATGGAGAGTGTCTTTATGATTAAGTAAGTTTGTACTCTACACCGATAAGTCTGTATGCTACGTGACTAAACTTTTTTTTAGAGAAATGGATTGTTTTTTTCATACAGACACCACTTTCCATTGTTGATATAAAATTCAGTTAACTGTTCAAGATGTCTGTGTGTATTCTCTGACTGGAGTGTCTGTTGTGGATGAAGAGTTCTCAGAAGATTCATTCAGCTTCCTCTATAGATAGGATGATCTTTTAAGTGTTAACTGGAAGTTTTTGTATAGATGATAGTCAACGCTTTGAACATCTTTGACTTAGCACATAATAAAATACAATTTGCTTGTTTTACCTTTAGTGTAATTGGACCAGTTATCCACTATTTTTCTCTTTTTGTAACCTAAACAAGTCTACATTGTCCTGACAGCTCTATACATTTTTAGCTTGTATGTTGACTATAAGCAAATGGCAAGCTGAAATTGGCCTTAATTTACTCCAACGCTGACCTTAGAATTGGTTCTAACCAGAGCTAATGCAAGGGGATATCTATCCAGCACAGAGGTGCTAATGCATGCTTTTATTTTTAGGCGTTTAGATTACTGTAATGCCCTGCTCTCTGGTTTACCCAAAAAGTCTATTTTAAATCTACAGCTATTGCAGAACTCAGCGGCACGAGTTCTGACGAGGACCAGGGGGCGGGAACACATTACACCGGTTTTAAAATTGCTGCATTGGCTCCTTGTGCGTTTCAGGATTGATTTTAAAGTTCTTTTAAAGGTTTATAAGTGTTTTTATGGTCTTGGGCCTTCTTATTTGAATGATATTCTTTTAAAATATGAGCCCTCGCGGACCCTGAGGTCCTCCGGTGCTGGCCTCTTAGTTGTTCCTAAAGTGAGGACCAAAACTTATGGTGAGGCTTCATTCTGCCATTATGGTCCTCGCCTGTGGAACAGCCTGCCGGAGAACCTCAGAGCCGCAGAGACTGTAGAGGTTTTTAAGAAGAGGCTCAAGACCCCCCTTTTTCATTTAGCTTATAGTTGATTTTAACTGCTAATTTATTCTATTAGTTTTATTATAGGCTATTTTATGTATTTCATTTCATTTTATGCATCTTATTCCCAGTTTGATTTTTTTTTTTTTTTTTTTTTAAATCTTAAATCTTATAATTTTAGAATCTTATCATGATTTTAGCCCCAGTGTTTCTTGTTTCTTGTGGGAGTCTTTTCTGCCAGGGTTGCCGGCTTGCCCGGTGGCTGTTGCTGCAGTTCTTGCCCTTGCTGGGGCGGCTGGGGTTTAATTTTGCAGCTTCACGGCTGTGAAGTGGACCCTGGTGCTGTCCCGGTCTGGGTTGGCGCTGTGGCGATGCTCCCGTGGCTGGGCTGGCTCCTGGTATGAAAGGATTCCCAAATACCGTTTCCTCACAGCAGAGCCAAGCCTTACTTGTTTGTTTGTTTGCTTATTTATTTATTTATTTATTTATTCTTACTTGCATTGATAGTCAATTTTCATTGTCGTGGGTCATGTGTTTAATGGAGGGGAGTGGGAAGGGTGAAGGGTGGGTTGGGTTTTTTTTTTACTGTAATGTTGCGTGTTTTTTGTTTTTAATGTTAAAGCGCTTCGAGCTGCACGAAATGCATGATAAGCGCTATTTAATAATTAAAGTTTGATTTGATTTGATCAATTTCATCTTAGCAAACGGTTAAAATAGTAGATCCTCAGACTGTACAACCCCCCCCCCCCCCCCCCCATGAGCATTCCAGTGCGTTTTATCCGGTTTGTCTCCTGCTCATCTTCCACTATCTTCAACTCGACTCCTCGCCTCAGCCTGTGGCCTCCATCTGTGTGTTATCGATGGAATCCCTCTTGACGCAGACGTGCACACACAAACACAAGCTGCCCACTCGATCGTCCAATCGCACACACAGAGGCCCCGGTGACTAATGCTAGCTGATCCTCGGTTACCAATAAAAAGAGCCCGGAGACTGACAGGTTGCTCTGCAGCTCAGATTTATTGAGTGGGTCCCCTCATCTCTTCCCTCCCCTCTCAACTTAATTACTTTTCTTTTCGCTGTCTGTTTTCACTCTCTTGTTTCCACATTGTCCCCATCCTGTATTCTTTCATTAACTTTATCCTTCTTTTAATCCTCTTTTTTGCGTTCTGTAACAAAAAAGAGGCTGCAGTCATTTACCATCCCCTGATGTTTAAGTGATTGGTTTCTATTTATACAATTAGTCTGGATATTGCAAAGGGGAAGGGGGCGGGGGATGGCTATATGGGAGGAAATACTAAAAGCGACAGATATAGATGGATGATAGTGAGATAATCTTGGGGGATTGCAAAGACCAAGGTAATGGATACTGCGGATCCTGGAGATGGTGAGACAGGAGAAGGATTAAGAACTAAAAAAGGATGTGTGTATAACACCCCTTGCAAGGAAGAGTATGATCATCTAAGCTAGGCTGCAAACATGGTTTTGACATTTTTTGACAAAGGTTGGGTCATTTCTAAAAGTAAAAAACCTGGTGTTTATCTTTCTGCACCCATTTTTCCTGTATTTTTCAATGGCAGTTTTCCCAGAAAGTTGCTTTAGTACACTGTGTGAGCTCCTAAAATATATCTTAGCAAAACAGCTGGTAATAACTCAATCACTGGGGGCAGAGGTGGCCTTTTACCAGGTTGCAGAAATGCAGATGTGAAAGGTTAAATAGCTCTTTTCATTTTAAAGATTTCCCACTGTATTTTACAATATGAAAAGAGTTAAAGGAGGGCTGACTGTAGAGATCTCTGGAGGCAGAAAGTGGAGCCAACTTGGCCTTAACTCAACAAACTGGTAGTTTTTGTCATTCGTAAATAAATTCCTTACCTAAAGCACAGATAGAGTACTTACTGGTATTATGGATTTAATTAAAGCCAAACATGTTCTAGTATTTTGTGGTTGGGGTTATCGGCATTTTCCACTTTGACTTAAAAATAAATGAAATGTTTGGGAAGTCGTGACTGCTGCGATGGACTTTAAGCCAAAAAATGTTTTACTTTTTTTTTTTTTATGTACAAAAAGAAAAAAGGTTTGAGTTGCATTCTTAGAGAAATCCAAGCCTGGTCAATAGGCAGTCTTTCTTTTTTCATTTATTAATGTATTTTCCTTATCTGATCAACCATATCTCATTAACATTAACTCTTTTTCTAAGGGAAAATAATGTATGTGGCTAATATTCTATAAAATAAGGCTTTTTTTAAAAAACATTTGAGTTTTGTTAACAGCCAGGAACAAAATGCAAAGATTATAGAATTTTGACGATTGCAGTTGCTTAAAAGTAGCCTGAGATTGACCAGTACTCATTTTAGATAAGTAAATGTGTATCTGATAAAATTATATTTTAAAACTCACTCTTTTGGCAGAAAGACCCTACAAAATGGTGCAAAGTCATGTTTCTACAAGACAAAATCAGCTGATGTAGGGTAAACATTTCACTACTGTAACGTGTTGCATAACAGTGCATAGCTGCTTTTTCCAATTCAGAATCTGTTGGAATTACATTAAATGCGTAAATGGTTAAAGAGTTACGATAGTCAAAAGAATGTCAACACTGGGCTAAAAAGTGTAAAAGGGTCAAAGAAATATTTGCATTACAAAATCTCAAAAAAAAGTAAGCATATATTGATGTCAAACTTTTCAGTTTAAGCCCATAGATAGCCCTTTATTAAATAGTTTGTTTGAAAACAGAGGTAATATGAAGCCAAATGCAGTTCATAAAGTGACATCAAGAGGGATTTCTAACGGTGTATTCAGAATGGACACATTTGGTTTGCTTGTAGTGAACCAGAGTTTGTTAGTCTGAATACCACCAAGCAGACCCTGGTCCGAGGCTAGGAACTACTCTTGGACCCATCTTTTGAGGTGGTCTTGGCTGTTTCCAATCAGAATGAGCTTCAGTTCACTCTGAATTTCCTCAGTATAGCCTCCATGCTGGAACTGGAACAATTGGACCAAAATGGCCACGGTAGCCGGGCATTATGTGATGTAAACAGAATAGCAGAAGAACTGTGAAACACAACAACTCAGTGAAATGTGATTAGATAAATGCAGGCTCATTAAAACTGCTTGGAATGTGATACTTGCTTCTTACTGTTTACCCGACGATCTATGGCAAGTAATTTAAAAACTACATCACTATACACTATACATCATCAGCATGCCTCTGCTGTACCAAAGCAGCAAAAGTAAGTGCTGTACCTGAGTGGATGCAATGTTCAAAATAGTCAGCGAAATCTAAAGTTTATTACAAGGATTGTAAAGCTTTTAATATTTAGTCTCACATTGCTTTGCTCATAATTCTTGGCCAATGACTGAAGAGATCTTTGGCCATGTGCTTTTGTTTACAAGCCTTAGTTCTAATCAGAAATGTCCGGTAGACAGCAGTCTGAATACAGAACAAACACCTGGTTCAGGACACGATCCGTACCAAATTAAGCCGACTTGGTCCAGATCAACAAACTTTTCCAGTCTGAAACACCCTAAAACAGTTTGTCCTCTAGTTTATTTGCAGTCCTTTAACAAATCTAATTGACAAGAATTTTTTATCAGCAATTGCATCCATACATAGGCCAAAATAAAGTGTTCTACACCATTGCTATTTACGATAAAACTTGAATTTTAAGTGATACAAATATTTATAAAAATATAAATCAAATTGTCAAAATCTAAGATGTTGCGATTGATTACTTGAATGTTTTTTGATAAATTGGCCTATGCTGGAAATAATCTCATCAAATGTCTGATACAAGGTACAAGGATGTGAAGAAATATTTGCTGCTATCTTAACATTGTACAACACATTGTATTTATTAATTTGAACCAAGATAAACCTGGGTTTATGGCATGTGATTTGGTTTTTCCAGAAAGAACTAAACTGACAGTTTTATGGAAATAAACCTCATTAGCAAATGTTCCATTGGCCGAAATTGAAAAAAAACATGAGTTTTTCATGTCTTTCATATTAAAAATGTTTTCATTGACAATGACATTTTCTGTCAAAAGCCTAAAATGGGAACATAACCTTGAATGAAAAGAGCTACCGAAGCTGTTGGTATCTCCAGAATCAGAGGGGTTATCAGAAGGGTTCATGGGAGATACAAGCTTTCAAAGTATACCTGTCAGAAGACTGTCAGAATCAAGTTAAAGGAGACAAAAGACCCCACATTTCAGCTCTTTTAAATACCTGAGTGCTGAAAGCAACAGCTCTATCTATCAATCTCCTATTCCTATTATCAATTTAATCATTTTTGTTACATCCAAACTCACAGCAGAAAGCATAGAGTGGTAGTCTAGATGTAGTATTATAGGAAAAAAAGAAGCCCCAGATGCCTTCACCATATTTTCATTCGAATCTCAATAATTGGATTGAAGAGTTTGCCCTCTAGTGCAAAGGAGTCCTTTGATACGGGCTGGAACAGAGAGATGCCAAGATGGACTGCCAGTCTTCTCAAAGCAGTTTGGAGTTGGCCTTTGAAGATCCGTGTTAGCACAGAATGTAGATGTTCAAACAGTTGTTTGTTTTCTCAGAGCGTGCAGTATGTAAGGGCACTTTGAGGCTTACATGACAAAGGCCCCCTCCCAACACAGCATGTCGCTTTGTTCAAATATAAATGGTTGCAAACATCGCAAATGATGGATTTTTCTTATGTCTGTTGTGAAATTTAGCCTTTTTCCAAGTGTTCATGGTTCAGTAACAGTTTAATAGCGTAACATACACAATTCATGATCTTCTCTTTATTCTTTTTGGTCATCAAAGGGATGTATTTATGAGTCTTTCCAATCAGATTAGAATATTTTTCATTTTAGAAAAAGGAAATGCAAAAACACTTTCTTTTTTTTTTTTTTGTAAAAGCCTGGCTGTGTTTGGTTTTGTATTAGTTGGTTACAATTTGGATAAAAAAAGTATTTCTACAACCAGAGACACATAATGTGAAAATGTAAAGTATGTATATATTTTCATACTATATACATACATACAGGAAGATAGAAAGTTGAAACACTTTCTTGACTAGAGGGCTGTAAATAGGATACTGTTCTTCTTCAAGTGTATTCGTCAGACATGGGTACATGGATTAAAGACTAAAACCTTAATCTCTCTTTGACTTGAGACTAAACCTCAAAGACTTGAGACTTGAGGTTTAGGACTTGCAAATAATGTAAGTTTGCTCAAGGTCGTCACTAACAGATAAGTGAATAAAAGCATCAACTGCCTGCCATTGTTTCTCCAGAAATTCTTTGAAAACCCACTTCAATGAAAACCATGTTTTGGTGTTTTAAACATGTTCTTGTAGTATTTTTTCTCTTGATTGGGGAAATGTATTCAGAAACATAATATTAAACCTGCATTTCTGAGTATTGCCTTATTTAAATCCTGGTGAATCAGGAGCAGACGAAAAAATGTCATTTGAAATAGCTTTTAGTCACTACATTCAAACAACAGTCAGCGGACCACAAGCTCTGTGATCTGCTCCATTTCGATTCATCCACTTCCAGACAAGTAGATTCATATGTCTTTGTTTTTCTTGTCTTAACTGGTAAATGGCTCAAAACTGCGCGACTGGATAGCTCCAATATTGCTCACCATTTTTGTTGCACAGGTGATGTTAGATTGAGGTGTGAGGGGCTGTAAACTAATAGGAGAGAGTGTAAACAAAGGGATGATGGGAAATTAGGGCAGGCTTGCTTCTCTCCCACAACTCAGAGGTGAATTTCTACTGCCACACTGCAGAAGCTATGTCCTAGAAAATGGCCAGAAAATGGCATATACATAATTAGCACTGGGAACGGTTTGAAAATAGATCAAAAGATGATTGGACTGGAACTTTAAAAGTAAAGTATTGACATTTTGTGACAGTAAAATATGCATATTTTTATTTGTTTTAATTCTGTCAGTTTTAAGACATTAGATTTGACCTGGATTTGTCACCAAATAGGTCACACTTGACTTGAGCTCAAATGCATAGCCTTCTGTCTTAACTGAGTTTTTTTGGCATTTCTACATGAACATAAAATATCAGGATGACCATAATGTCAGACTCTCCATTTTTTATTAATTTGGAATTTATTTTACACAGCAGTGCCTCATCCAAGACATTTTCATCGGAGGAGCCAAGGCTGGCCTCATGCCATAGCTCAACCAACCTTAAATTACTATTGATTTTAATGTGTAATACAGCTGTTTCCGACACCAGTTTAATCCATGAATAAATTCAAAGTAGTTTTTAACAAAATAAAATATATTTTGTACATTTTCATTTTATTTTCAAATTTTACTTTAGATTTAGAAAGAATTCCTTAACCCTTGATGTTAATAAATGTGCTACAGAACAAAAGTATCAACCTTTACATAATGAAGTTCTATTACCAGTTTATAAATTAACAAAATGCCAACTGTTTGAAAATTGATCATGAAAAATTAATAATTGTGGTTTGTTCCCGGCCCGTATTTGAGGAAATCAAAGTCTTTAATGTATTGGAATAGAGCTGTGAAAGAAAAAGCTTGGAGCAAGATTCACAATTTTTGCACAGCTACAACATTTCTCACCAAGCCTCCTTCTCAACTATGAGTACATGTACTTCTATTGGGTAGTAACAGTCCAGTGTGAAGACCATATGCTAAAAGCATGTTCAAGAACCCATATTCAGAGCATTCTTGCATGTGCATCTTGTCAATAGTGTATACTTAGCATTAGACACAACTTAAACGGTGTATCCCAAATGTCATCCCAAAGGTGTGTCCAAGCCACAAGAACCTGTGACATGGTTCCTGTCAGAATACAGTCACCTAGTTTTGGCTAGGATTAGCATCATGGAGTGTACTGTACACACCGAAGTACTAAGTAATTAGAGCATGCATAGTTTAAAATTCTTGTCAATAGGTTTGAAGTAAGAAAAAAAATTGCCACTTGACAGTTTTAGCCTTTGTGCAGACTAAAAACAAATCAATTCAGTGACTTGTCATGATGATTGGCAAACCAATTCCATAGAGTGAAACCTTACATTGGAGATTCATCTGCCCATTTCAGAGCATCAAAGCCATGCAGTTTGGCTGTTTTCGAGCTTGAATGGCAGCTCCTTTTGTGCTGCCATTTGTCTTTTCAAAGGCTTCATCTCATGAGTGATGACTCAACTCAACAGACTAAACAGAATAGTTAATTCCTCTGATCAAGAGCCAGGCTTTACTGAACAGTTAATCCCTGTCGGTTATTTGTTTCTGTGTTTCTGTTAACATATGGACACAAAGCTTATTCTTGACAGCTTTGCTGCATCAGACTTGGCTGCATCATGAATGTTGGTTTCAATGGACTTGGAAATGATCTTCCCGTCGAGGTAACACATTTTTTCTTTCGATAGAGATTCATCCTACTACAGAATAATGTGACAGATGCTCAAAATTTTATATAATACCAATTACCTTGCTTGGTCTAACAGTTGAACAGTTTAACAGTGAAAACAGTTGAGGGAATGTTTGAACAATGTCTAGTTTCATCAAATAGGGTGAAAAACTTAGTTTTTCAAACTTTCTGACATTGCAGTTTTCCTCAGATTATTTACACTCAATATAAACCTGTGCTCACTGTAGACTAAATGTGTGAATGTCAGTCCTTCAAACAAACATGCAGATTACAAACGTCTGAACAGCCCCCCCAAGCTAAGAGTGCCTGTCATATTGCGGTAAAAGTTTGTGTTGTAATTTCTGCTGACATTGTCAGCGTGTCTCTGCTGAGCACTGGCATTTATTCTGACCTTGTCGCGATACTTTAATGGCCATTATTCCTGTCTACTAGCTGAGCCTTTCATTTTAAGTGCACAGACATTCAAAGTGTTGGAACAACTGCGAAGAATAAGCGTTTACTCGCCCATTAAGCAGAAGTGGAACCAAAAAGGATATATATTTTTTTTTTACTGTGACTAGCAAAACAATGTTGTTGTGAAAGAACACTTTATATAACAACATATATGTAAGTCATTAGGGAACACTTTTTGGAATAATTAGACTTTTTCTTTTTTTACAAAGTACTTTTAATGCTTCAAATTTGAAAACTACTCAGAAAAATCTATACATTTTTCCAACTTCATGATCAGGTCTTACGACTCAATTGTAATTTGGCAAGGGGAAAGTCTTAGGCATTACTGCAGGTATTTTATTGAAAAGATAAAACCTCTTTGCCCAAAGTCAACATTGGTTTGTGCAAAGTCAACATTGGTTTGTGGATGGCTGATTTTTATGCAAACATGTTTGGGCTATTGGAAGCACTTGATCACTATAAAACCAAATGCTAAACGGAGGCCAAGAAAAGTTTCCGTTTTCAGTTAAAGTTGAGTCAAACCAAGACCCCACCTTTTCTTTTCAAATCAGAAGCAATTTTGAAGTTCTTCAAGTGGTCAATGGAATTCAGTTTAAAAAGAGAGGTCTTTTCTAAAATTCTAAATATAAAAGTTAACGCCTTTCGTGGTTTGCGGGTTGACCAGCCGTTTCTAATTAAACGTCAGATGTATGCATTTTTTTAAAACACACCTTTTTTGTTTTGATTTGCAGATGGTTTGAGCCATTGGTAGATGCAGTAACATTCTCCCTTTGCTCTTTTTTAAATAATATTTAAAAAGTAATATTTGAAGAGAAATTACCAATTCTTGAGTTCCTAAAGTCATTTTATGTGTTAACCCAGATATCAGGAACTGACTTTGGCATGGCAAACTGCAGAGCCAATGAAGGCTTAATCGGAGCTATGTCTCTTAAGCTTTAGTCACATGCACCTGTACAAATGGTTGACCCATATGGATGCCCAATACGAAAGCCAAATGTTACCCAACAAATGCTGCTGATATGGCTAATAGATGGCCCAAATATCTTTCCGTAAATGCATACAATGAAGACATTTTCTTGAGTTCCTTTACTTTTCTACCAATGATGGGCATCAGTTAGCCTCGACTCAAGCTGTCCAAACCTACAATATGTTCACACGATGCTTGTGTGTACATAAAAAAGCTTTTGAAACAAGCATTTGGTTCTATATGTAGCCATAGCATGCCCTCGAATGGGTCTAACTCATACTGTGAATTTCCATATGTACGCACCAAATCATTGTTATTTACAAGCCCCAAGTGTGTGAGTGAAGTTTGCTGCACTTGTTCGTGGCACCACCGTATACTGCAGTCTCCTACAGTGGGTGTTGGTGATTAAAGAGAAGATTCATTGCTTGTTTCGGCAAAGCAAATCCTGTCAGGCGGGCTTCGTCAAAAACAAAATCAATGTTATTCCCTGTAATTAGCACAGGTTGAATTTACTTTCATTCATCCCGTAAGAAATATTGTTGACAACAATAAAAACAATGAGGGAAGATCAAAAAGCATCTTTAAGGTCCTCCTCTCCAGACAATCCACTTTGATGTTCCCCAGACACAAGAAATAAGTTGCTCTTGTTGCAAATAAAGTGAGTGGCTCCTTTGATCCAACTCAAATGCCAAAAGTCTCCATTACTATTACAAAGCTAAATTAAAAAACATAAAAGTGAGATGAAAGGTAATGCACCCTTTTTGCCCCGTCATTTCGACCCACCTTTGGCTAGTGGTGTGTTAGCCCACCGCCATGGTGTGTTTATAATCCTCGGATTAAAAACTTGTTAGTTTGTTTAATTACTGATCAAACAGGTTAGACAATTGTTTTCCCAATTTGTACAAGACGTTCCAACTTTAGAGGGATTAAACCAGGCTTTCTCTCCCGGCTTCCCTCCTATTTATGAGCTCCTGTTACCACCTTCCCAAATAAAAATGCATTCAAATTGGGCCGGCATTGCATCTAAAATCCCTGTCATGACTAACAGGATGATACAGAACATGGAAAACATAGTAATGTGGTTCATGTGCATATTATGTTCTCAGCAGAGGATTACAAGAATAAATGATTCTGTTTCCTCCTCCCCTTACCTAGTACAAACAAGGACAGTGCGAAAAGGCAGCGGGTCGAGAAGAGCAGGCAAACGCAGGGACAACAGTGATTGTTTTTTTTTGTTTTTCAAAAAACAGAGCCACAACAGAGCAGCACATATTTTTAGAGGCTGAGATGTATAATAGAGACCACAAGGAGCAAAATGCTCAAAGAATTGTATGGCAAGAGGCTAAACATTCAATTTAAATACCTTATAAAGATGTGGAAGCAAAAAGTAGACAGTGTGAGCTCAGCAAAGTTTGGCTTTTCAAATTTAGAGAAAGAAAAACTCTCTCAGTGACCATGAGTGGGGCAAGAGAATTTTAGATTAAAATGTGTTTCAGATCCGACCAACCCACTTAACTGCTAAACTGCAATAAGATAAGCAAGGATTTCTGGAAAACCAGCAGAAGTATGACCCTCGAGGCCTGGCGTTTGACACCCCTGCTTCAGAACAATTTCAAATCAGTAGATTATGAAGTGTTTGCACACTGGATCTAGATTCTTGATGTAGAAGAATTTAGCCAAGGAAGCAGTTTTATATATTTTGCGATAAAAGTGTCTTTAAGTTTAGAGTGTCAATGGGGGAATTGGGTGTTTGGAAGAGCAGAACTAAAACCAGTTCAAGATTACAATCATATTTCTACTAGTCTTTGAGTGGGTCCTCACATTGTGACGTCACAAAGCGAGGAACATCCCCTTCCAGGAACAGTCTGCGCTTCCAGCACCACTCCCTGGCAAAGACACACACCCACTTTCTCCGTGGAGTTAGCCGTGATCAGCTAAATCCTTTCATTTTATATGCACATCCATCTTTGCAATAGTTTGGATGTTGTTTGTTTTCTTGGGTGAAATGCAGACAGGAGGTCGAGGACGGCTCTATGTTGATGTCACGAAATGCAAAACACCCACATGGAGCAAAAGGCGATGCCCCAGAAATCAAGTCGTCTTACTTTCAGGCAGGGGTGAAAGGAGATTTTTGTTTATGCCAGTACTATAACAAATTACATCAATGTAGATCTTTTTAATAGCAGTAAATGTATATTAGGGGTGATACGATTAATTGATTATTTGATTAATCTGTTTTATGCCAGTTGGCAATTGAGTCAAATCAAACTATACTATTATAATATCATTTCAAATTGAAATCAGTGAAGACAAATTATGATATGAATCCTTGTTATTAAAAGGAATCATTGCAGCACTACAGATAATTGCAGTAAAGAATAATCGTTATTTTATATTTTTATATATATATATATATATATACAGTGTGTGTGTATATTTATATATATATATATATATATATATATATATATATGTATATATATACATATGAATACAGATATATATGGTAAAAGCAAAGATGATTGATTTTTACTAATGCTAGTTATTGAAAAGGTAATGCTTCTTTTTAGTGACTCTGTGGCTAGGGCTTTTAAAGAATGGGAAAAACTACTATTGATTAAAAATAAACGTGAATGATTAAAAGCTTTAGACCAGTTAGACAAAAAAACACCTTGTTAGCAAAGCGCAACACTCAGATTTGTTTAAATTTACCCACAAACAAAGTAAAAAAGAACCCAAACCCTTTTACACCCTTGTAAAACAAAGCTTAAAATCAAGAATAAAAAGAACTGAAAGGACTACAAAAGAGAGGTGATTTGATCTGACAGATAATTAAAAGAATTGTGAATCTCTGTTAAGATATTGGATATATTTGTTCAGAAAACTCAAACTATACATATGCATGTATATTTAATAACAACAGATACTCGAAGGTTTAATATTTAATCCTCACATGCTTCTATTAAATCCGTTATACCCAACTTGTACGTTCCCCCACAGGACCAGCAGCAAATAAAACCTTAAATTATAGATGAGCGTTCACCTTAATGGTGTCTCATTATTTATGCATCCTGTCTGGAGCTGCATTTATATTTAAAATGTTCAAATGGTTAAGCAAGCGCTGGAATGCACCTGCTGTTTGTTCAGTTCAGCCATTTGGAATGATTGATGAACAATCTCAGAACAATGAGAACATTCTGTTTTTGCTTGCACAGATCCTTCAAAGCTCTTCACCAGTTTAAGAGCCAATAAAACTCTTCTGTGACTTAATCCCTCTGTTTTTTTAAGAGCAGACGTCTTAGACGTTGCAGCCATTCATGAAATCCACCAAGACATCTCATATACAGTAAGTCCCTCCCAAAGACATCCTCTAAGTCAACCTGTCATTTTGGAGCACAAATTCAGCTGATCATTTCACTCTTCGGCCTTCCACCCATGTTTCACTGTGTTACCTACCATTTTAGGGGTGTGTCTCAATGAGTTTGCAAGTTATAATTCATTAGCTATGTTTTAGATAATTTTTGGCTAGTGAAAAGCAGCGGCAAGCAGCAGATTTCTTTGTATTGTTCCTCAAGAACCTCCATGACACTTGCTTTTGAGGGTCACTATACCTAATCAGTAAGGTCAGTTGACGATGGCCACTTGATTTTGTACACATCCCGAAGTAAAGACAGAAGCATTATAATCAATTTACCAATACATAAAAAAATAGTAACATTGAAAAGTGTAGGTTAACTTAAGGCTGTTATGCATAAGAAGAATAACAATTTTTGATTGAAAGGTTGTAGGCGCGGTTTCCCACCTTGGCCACCCGTGTGTTGAAGTGTCCTTGGGCAACTGTGCCCCATATTGCTCCTGCTGGTTGAAGTTGGCACCGGTGTTAGGCATGCATGGAAGCAAGGCCGGATGTAGGCATGGGCAAGGGGGGCAAATGCCCTCCTAAGTGCTGTAACCAACACTCCACCATAAATGCAGCTTCAACAAGGCACTACCTAGCATCCAACTTGTGTTGTTAAATGCAGATGGTAGTGTCAGGAAGAGCATTCAACATAAATATAGCTTATAAAACATAGACATACAGCTAGATTTATTAATGTAATGCTAGCATGGTTTTCTATGCATTTTAGGGGCTTGAAGGAATGTGACACCCTTCAGCAAAAGATTGTCTACCTGCACCCCATAGTGGGGCTGGCTAAACCTGGCGAAACCATGGGTGAAAGTACTGTAGACCTTCAAGGAAGCTCGAAAAGTGCTATATTAGTATCCGCCATATACCAATTTTTAATCTATCCTTTAAACAAACCAAAAACCAAATAAACAGCAAACATGTCCTAACCATGATGCTTCCACCATCATTTTTCAATTTATTTTCCTAAACAGATTGAGGGTATATAAATAAAAGGCTTGGTTTGATTAGAGACCTCAATATATAGTAATAGCTGAACAAGGACCATATGAGGACCATATGAGTTTCTAGCAAGTCCAGTAATATATTGGACTGACTTCAAAAACCCCCCTTTTAGTTTTAAGCGAGATGAAACTGACAGATTTTGGTTTCAGAAAATTAGAAATGCTGTAACTTTTTCCTGGTATTAATGCTTAAAAATCAGCTTTAATTATTTGAATTCTAACATCACTCTAATGGATTATCTAAACTATCTGGAACTAATGTCTTTAGAATAACACAAAAATGAACATCTCCAGCCGTTGTGTTATAAAATATACATCCACCAGATTGTTAGCTATAAAGCGTGATGAGAAGTCAAGCTGACAAAATGACGAAGCAAAACGACCTGTTGTTTGTTTTTGAATCTTAGGAGGCCAAATCATTGTCCCTCCATGCCCACATTCACAACAGCTGTAGCCTTTTAATAAACCAGCGGATGGCCGTGGATTTCTCTGAAGTTGGGTTTTGTCGGGGTGCTTTGGGAGCTCAGTGCGGATTTCTGTGTGTCTGTAAGCATTCATCCATGGCAGGCGGCTGATTGATGCCTGAGCAATTCCAGGATGCTCCACAGTTGCCACAGATTGGCACAGCAGAAACCTGGCAATGAAAATCCTTGGAAAGTCACACACATAAGCAAACAAACAGACATGCACACGTTTTTTTTCTTTCCTTTTTCATTTTTGCCCCAACACCAAGTCAGGGGCAGCGAATCTAGGATAGGGGGTTGTCGCAACATGCCCTCCACATCTTGTCAAAGATTGAAGCTGCCAAGAGCCACTTTTAGGTGCCAGATTGTAGCTGTGAACATATGGGACGGACTTGGGATGTACAGGTTGGTTCTGGCCTCAAAATGTAGTTTCCAAAATGTAACCTTATGGATTAGAGACAAAATGTTTTTTTTTTTTTTGTTACACTGTATCAAAATAAATTTCACTTATAAGACAATAACAAGCTTTAGAAAAGTGTTTATAGATACTTTTAGGGCAATTATTTATTAGACTTTCATAGAGTCATTTGTAGATCCTTAACTATTGCCTTATTTTATTTAAGACTGCAAATATGTTAGACTGTTATTATTGCTGTATGACAAGTTATTGATTCCTTTCTGTGCACATGGAAAAAAAATCCTTGTCATTTAATATACATACATACATACATACATACATACATACATACATACATACATACATACATACATACATACATACATACATACATACATACATACATACATACATACATACATACATACATACATAGGCTTCATCAACTCAGAACTGGAATTTAAATAACTAAAAACTGTTTCAGAGCAGTTACTGGGTTAACTGCATGTTTGGCGTATGTCTTTGTATTAATGTAGCACACACACAAACTTATTTTCTTGAAAATCATCTCATTTAAGTAAAACATCAAGAAAGTAAAGATCCTTTTTTTTTTTAAACCACATTGCATTTTTTTTTCTTTTCATTTTGTCATTAGGGAAAACCACTTTACCTTTGAGTGAGTTAAAGCCAGGTAAGTGCAGGTAGATGGACAGAGGTCAGATGATGCCATTTTGCCTGACAATAATGTTATCTAACACCAAACTGTCTGAAAATTGACAAAGAGAAAGTTGTTGCAATGTGCTTTGGTCATTCTCGAGCCAAAAACCCTACTGTGACTTTTCAAATTGAAGATCACGTCCTTCTTGAGTGTGATGCGCACGTGAACGTGCTAAACACGAACATGCATTTAGGATGCAACGTTCACACCGGACTGTTGCTACCCAATACTAGCCCAAGTACTCACAGTTGGAAGAGGTTTGCTGTGAAATGTCCAAGCAGTGCAAATCTAGCAAATTTTTCTCTCACAGCTCTATTCTAGTATATGAAATACGTGGTGTCATATAATTCCTACTGGGCACAAACCACAATTATTAATTTCTCCGTCATGATACATTTTCAAACAGTTGAAACTTCTGTAATTGAAAGGGATGCTACCCATACGTCACTATCATATCCAAGTCCTTGATTGGTCACAGTTCAACTTGTTTAACTTTCAACGCACGGGAAACGGTTGTAAAAACTTGCATAGCGATGCTTGAATGCAAGATTTTTATACGCAGAAGCCAAAAACGAGCATTTACGTGTTTTTACATAAACATGAGAAAAGAATTCCCCTTTTTCGAAGGTGTATTGTGTGATTTATGCTTTGAACATATATATTAGACGCCCATGATTCTTTTAATAAGCCGTGTAATTTTACGTCTGCAGTGAAATGTTAACCATTAATTTTGACCATTTACCAATAACTAGTCTGACCTTGACTTTACACAAAGTTAAAAAAAAATCAACTCCAAATTATCAGAATGGTGTGAAAATAAAATGGAAACAGACCAGAAGCGGCTGAACAGTTTTAATGACTTTTTTAGGCGCCTGGAGGTAAATACGCCATTAAATTTTTCATCTAATTCATCATTAGCCTAGCTAAAATTTAAATGCAAAACAAAGCAGTGATGTTGTCGTGAGAGGTATTTTAAAAATGAGAGCCAATCAAATGGCTGCCTCGGGCTCCGCATTAGCTGTCAAGCTTCGTGAGCCCTGCGTGATATAGATACATGGTTACATGGGATTCCTCTCAGAAGCTGTTTCAGAGTGAATGATTTAGTTTCCTCGCAGGGTCCTGACAGCACATTACAGGCTCATGACTGGAGAAGCATGGAGGAAAGAGGATAGCTCTCACATATCACAAGGCACCTGACTGCTCATGGTTAGTACTCAGAACTGGACTGGACCTCAGACTGGGTTAACCCACGTAGACAGATGGATTTTCAGCGTCTTGGATACTTATTCATTCAGGAAATCAACCGTTACACTTTTAATTCACTAATTCAAAACACAGCAAGCTGTCCACTGCCTTTAGCCAGTGCTCAAACCTGCACATGCTGCTCCAATTGAGTCCATCATAAATGGCACTTAAATGCTCTTCTAGCCCCTTTGGCATTTTTTAATAGTAACTTACAATGAAAGCTCGGCGTGATGCATGCGTACCTCGTATATGATTGGTTGGCATATGGAGATCTCATGCTGAGACTGTTCGCTGCTTCAGTCCTTGAGGTACAGAACTCTCCCGCCCCCCTTTTTGTCTTCTTTCAGAGTCTCAGTAAGTGGGTTGATGTCATCAGCCAAAGCTCGGAAAGCATGGTGATCTGAGCAAGTGACCCTGTGTCAGTGAACCCACATTCGGTTTTTTTTTTTCCATTTTTTTCCATAAAACTGGGCCTCTGTAAAACGCAGGGTCTGCCGAGCATTTCAGGTCACGTCTATTTTTAAAGTTATTTTTTGTTTCCTTCCTTTTTGACAGAAACTAGGCCACTTATTTGTTTTTCTCCTCTTCTTTGGATCACGAGCAGATGGCTGTGAGAGCCTTGAGGTCGAGATTGCGTGCTTGCTACTGGTAGGAGAAAAGCGCAACTAAAAACATGACCAGGATGGAAAAAATACGCAAAACAATTCTTTAAATTTGTCCTTGCATTCTTGCGTTTCCAAGCATATAAGGGACCTCTTCGACATCCAGCATCACAACGCAGGAATTGTATGATAAATAAGAAGAAAGCTCTGCAAAGCACTTCTCTGATAAGCAGAAAGAAGAAAAACTGCAGATAGAGTACATCGCTTTGCAATAGCTGATGATCTCCTGGCAATATCAGCTCAGGTCTCCCATTCTTTTGTTCTATCTCATCCATTTTAATTCCGATATCTCCCTTGAACTAACCTCGCTCATATTACAGATAGCAAAGCTTGTGATAAGTGTCCTATTGATTCTTTTGAGCACATTGGTGTGTCACGTTTTTTTCTCTCTCTTTCACATCAGGAGTCGGCAGGTTCCTCTCTGTGCTGAAATATAGAACATACGTACATGCAGGATCATGCATCTTCCTGCTGGATGATGCAGCTGACTGATATGATTATAAACGATGCCTTTGCAACCTTCACAGCTTACGTGTGCCATTAACCAAGAAGTAGATTCAATTAAACCTCTCCCACTTTACCATAGGAAGTTTCAAGGATAAGTGCCGTTCTTTGATGTATTGTAGCAAAGATGCTCATCCTCGTCAAACAGCTGAACACAAATGATTAAACCGGAATGCATGTCTTACAGAGTACTAAGAATAAAAAAAAAAAGAAGTTAACGGAAAACCCCAAGGCAATGCAATTCTGTGAAAGCTGGGGAGATGCATGCGGATCACTTCTCATTCCGGCAGAAAGTGTCAGAAGTTTGGGCTTTAGGAGTGTCAGCATAATTCATAAAAATGTTCAAACTGCCGAGTTTAAAAGATAAGAACCTCACTAACATGGTCTTGTGATGGGAATAAATTAAAAAAAAAGTTGCCAGAGATTTCATTCGGTTAGAAATAGTTTTAAATTTCTACTGACAATTTAGTGTACCAGTTTATTCCTAAACGAACATAGTGAAATGATATTGTTGGGCCTAGAGAGAAATGTATTGAAAATATTTGCTCATAGTTAATCTAATCTCTCCAGTAGTTCTTATTTGTATCCCCTTTGATTTAAAGTACTTTACAGCAAAACCAATAATATAAAAATATAAAAACAAGCACAATAATTTAAAAGAAAGACCCCTTCTCTTTCTCTCTGTCTCTTTCCCTGTAACCACACACAACCCTCAACCCCTCTAACATAAAAAAAAAATAATGAATTCAAATGGATTATTAATTACCCAGTGTAAAATCATAAGGCATGATAGAATAGACAAATAAATAAATACAAAATAAAAAAATAATATGATGGGTGTTTTTGCTCAACAAATTTTTGCAGCTTCAGAAGTTTATTTTTTTAATTTTACTTCTTGTTTTATTCTGTAAAGGTTCTGGATTTTGATAAGGGAAAACTTGGCCTGTCTTTCTTCAGCCTCTTATTTTCAAGGTTGTTTCTTTTTAAATTGTTTTATGTAATTCTCTGCTGACATATAATGTATACTGCAAATACTTAAACCCTTTAATACTTCATTTAAACTATGCTTCATTTTTACGAAATACCTTTTCATCATAACCTTTTAGTTTAACATTTTTCTTCATATTTCTTCATTTTTCACATGAAAAATGTGAAAAAGTAGTAGTAGTCTTAGTTAGTAGTCTTTTTTACGTAGATGTTTTATTTTAGGCCTTCTTCCTCATCACTGTGTTTTTTCTGCTCTTTAATTTATATATATATATATATATATATATATATATATATATATATAATACACAATACAGTTGGGATGTCAATTTTTTTTCATTCTCCTATTTTGATTCACTTTTTCCCAAGAAATATTTATTTTTAAATTAATTTTTTCAAATATTTCAAAGTGTAATTTAGTATATTATAGGTCTGATGTAAAATATAAAAGCAGATGTACATTTTTTGACACCATTTTTTTTAATCAATAGCAAATTCAAAAGTTTAACATCATGTTATTTTTAAGAGACTTTGCCAAAGCTGTTAATCCTCTATATCAGCGTTTTTGCAACCTTTACCGCTAAAAGAGCCATTTGGGCATGTTTTAAAACCCAGAGAGGGCCGCCAAGTCCTCCTTTACAATTAAATAAATACAGTTTATTTAGGTTTTTTTGGTCATCATTTACAAAATGTAGCTTTTAACAATATAGCAAAATTATATTTTCTATGTTTAACAACTGTTACTTTCTTTTTTTGACAGCAGCACAAATAAGTTCCTTTCAAAATAAAATACTCACTGTGACAAATAAGATTCCCCTTCTGTAACAGATTTACTTGAATCAAAATAGTAAAAAAAGGCGAAATTTTTCGATGATTATGACTTTGGTGCACTTTCCCCTTTTTTGTCCTTTTCCTATTAAATACAAACGTCACATCATTGGTGTAATATTCAACTTTCTTTCAAAGAAAACTTGTAAACATTGTAAAAAGTAAACACAAAACAAATTCCACTCATCCTGCAGTGGGTCGTGGGTGAAGCAGTTTAAGCAAAGATGCCCAGACTTCCCTCTACCCGGCCACTTCCTCCAGCTCCTCCAGGGAGACCCCGAGATCTTCCCAAGACAGGCGAAAGATGTAGTAATTATCATCATCAAATGAAAAAAACAATCAACGTTGCATAATATGAACACATTCTTTCTTATGATTTCTAAAATAAATGATCTTCCACTATTAAGAGGATTTAGAATCTGTAAAATTTAGTTACTCACACCTTTTCTTTTGGCATTTTTCTCCTGCATACTCTGCAGAAAACAGGAGTAGTCCCTGTCAGGTTGGCCTTTAATGACCTTAAACCCTGTTTATTGTAATCTAATGAGAAAAACTTGCCAACTTAGTCTGTTGGGCTATAGCTTTACAAATAAAAGAGACTTATCTTCCTCTTATATTTCTTGAAGAAATCTCTTCATGGCATTTTCAGCCTTTGTTGACACCCCACTGTTTCCATACAAACAGATTTTTCTGTTGAATTTAAATCACTCTTTGAGGAGCTCAGCAGCGATCTGGTTTGGAAGGCCCATGAGGCACAGCAGCAAACTTGGAGCTGCAGTATTATTTTGAGCTGCACTGTGTGGCCTATTTGCATAACAATTCACCTGAGCGTCTGGTTCAAGAGCACAAAAAAGTATCTCATGAGTTTTTCAATTTGTGTACAAATGCCTCGGGTGAATTAGCTCGAATTAAGCAACAGGACATCTGTCAAAAACCCCGTCGGCTTATACAGCAAGACTTTGTGTTTTGATTTGAAATATTCCCTGTGTTTTTTAATAGCAAAAAGATATATGAGAAGAAAATAACTCCAGCAAAGGGCACTGATAAGGGATTGAAAATCTTATACATTTTCTTTGTTAAAGCTGTATTCATTTATGTGATTTGGAAAAGAGGCAAAATAGTGTAGCATACCTCCGGCTGAGCAAACACTGGGCCGTTTTGCTGCTGTATTTAAGTCCATGGACAGGAAGATTTGACAACACTGTTACCTCAAACCATTGACTGTAGTTGAGAATTGGACTGAATGACCCTTTCTCACCTGACATTCCAAACAGGAACTACCTGCTGGCTCCAAGAAGCCAAACTTCTATTGACAAACAGCCATTGATCATCATTATTTGTCAAAGTAACTATTTTTGCTCTACTACCTTTTTTTAACGTGTTCTTGCTAATCTTGATATTTTTTTTCTGTAGTACAAGTTACTCAAGTTCTAAACTGACCAAGTAGATGCCTCAACTAAGATTTCATGTAGTCCATTTTCAATTGGTGATTGGCGAAAGTGGTTGCCATAGAAACAATGACTCAAACCGACTTGAACCAATCATTGCCAACTGACATTGTCTGGTTCCAAAATGACGATGTCAGCATCACCAAAATATAGAAACGTCAGTATCACCAAAATATGATGACTTAATTGACTTAATTTGTAATAAGTAATAATTAATCAATGCCTCAAACACACTGTTGAAAGTCAACATTCACTGTGTGGTCCAGTAGGATCTACATTAAGTATGTTGTAGTGTGGATTCCCCTTTTTTTTTTTTTTTTTTTTTTTTTTTTTACCAACCTATGACAGATGTTCTCAGTGCTGCCGGTTTTCTCTTGTTCAGGTCTCACCTGTTTGTTCCTCCACTGACATCATTCCACTTTCTCATGGATATCATTATATTCGCCCGTTGAAGATATATCCACCATGGGTCTCATCAGAACTTTAACCTGGATACCATGATTGTTTCAGACCAGCCCTGGTCGCCTGCCTTGATGCACTGGGTAAGTTCTCAACAACAGTTTGTTAGCTTGCCGTGCTAAGTCAGTTAATGCCCCAATGATGGCATGACAACATGACTGTTGCAGGGCTACAAATCACTCACACGTACTTTTTTATTTTTTATTTTTTCTTTGTCATTAAAACTGTGTATTTCTTTTCTACTTTGCCCCTTCCATCACTACCAATAATGCTCCATTTTTTTGTTTGACAAATTACTGGTTTGATTTGACAAAATTTAAAGTCATTAAGTAAATGTAAAAGCTGAATATTGACTACTTTTGTTCCTTTGCTAATCTTTAATCAATGTGTGTATAAGTGGGAGGAAAAATGAGCTCCATATGGGGTCTGTGTGGTCAGTTGACATTTGGATTTATGGTGCACTGAGCCAACAGCCATAGGCATCATTAGACCTGGACGTCTGGGTCTGCAGACCCAAATGATTCCTAAATAGCCTCCAATTTCAAACAGTTCCTTGTAAGTTTTGCCTCAGTGTTTGTTTTATGAGGAAGAAAAATATAACATCACTCGTCTCCATTTTCTATTTGGAGACGAGTATTTTTGCAGTATTACCATTTGGTAAATACTTCTAATCAATACTCCAATTTAACTCAATAATTGCCTTGTATCTAAGGAGAAGTGTTTTTAGCTATTCAGGCTTTCAAAAATCACCTGAGTATTTTGTGGTATTATTTAGAACACAATATGTCAATTGAAGATTAATACAGCTCAAAAAAAAAAGGAAAACTCTTGTTTTTTCTATATTTGTCTGTGGTTCCGAAGTGGCCTGACATGAGCAATGCCACATTTGGAGCCGTGTGTGGAGATGTCTAAGGTCCGCTTCTTTAGATAGTCTCCTAATTTTTTTACTGGATTTTTCTTGACAGTTCTTTCAAATCCGGGGTTATTCATTTTACTGATGTGCCTTTTCCCACAGCACATCTTCCTTCCACTTAATTTGTTGTAGAATGAATGCAGCACTCTCTAAGCGACCAGCTTATTTAGCTCTTTGTGAATGGTGTTGACGACTTTCTGCTGGACGTCTATCAATTATACAGTCATCTGCCTGAATACCAGACTGGCCTGGACTGAGGGATCATTTAACACAGGGATAGCAACTGCAGACCTTGAAGGCCACAGGGTCTACATGGTTTCCTGATATCCAAGCTATACGTGTGACTGATTACCCGGTTCAGGTGTGCCCAGCCTATCCCTAACTAAAAACTTTTTTTGCAATGTTTTAGGGTGTATTCAAATTGGACACATTTGGTCCACTTTAAATGAACCAAAGTTTGTTTTGATAATCCAAAACAAATTTTCAGTCTAAATACACCTAAACGGACCTTGCTCAGGGACCAGGAGCGCTCTCTGACCAATCTTTTGAGGTGGTCTCTGTACATTTCCAATTGGACTGAGCTTTGTTTAGCTCTAAATCTGAATACAATCCATCCTCGGAACAGAAACTGTGCCAAAACAGCCACCGTAGCTGGCATAAACAGATTAGGAATGTAGCAACAGATGAGCTGCGGATAAATATAAAGCATTGATTGTTGTGTTATTAAACAATAATAAGGGTTCAACTTGTTTGAACGTTTATTTTGACACAGCTGAAAACACACTGATAAAGTTTGTTTTCAAAATTAAAGTTTTCATAGTTTGGATTTAGATTTAAAGAAGTTTGTTAATGTTTCTATTTTAAAATATGGTCAAATATGTGACCAAACATGGTTACACCCAGGAGGTCAATCGCAACAAGTAACACTTATCAAGTAACAAGTTGGTTTTATTATTGTTTCAAATATTCTATTCACCAGTGTGACATTTTACCATGGCAATCTAAAAATGAAAAGATGATGCAAACTTAGTAAATAATCAAACTGGCAGTGAAACCAACAGGGAAATAAGTGGAGGTATTAAAAATAAAAACCCATGAATACTGATGGAAAAATGTCTGTCACGATGGGTCATGCAAGACTTGAGATTCTGGATTTAATTGTGGCGAATGACTATAAAACAGGAGCTGAATATTTGTTTTTTTATGCTTGACGGATGAGTTTGAAAAATGAGAAACTTGAACAGAGTACACTGGATTTTCTGTCATTCTCGACATGATGTGGGGTTTAGTTGTTTATTATTATGACATGTTAAACAGTAATTGCCCAACGTGGCAGGATGAGGTCCATAACACTCACAATGTCAGCTTGACGTTTGTTATTTGCTGGACTTCTACGTTTGAATGACATTAATGGGACTCGCAGAACAAGAGCGATTTAAATTCTATCCAAGGTTATGGCTCTGCTAGTTTTTGTGCTAAAGCATCTCCAACAAAGAAACCCAATTTTTCATTTAAAGTCAATCGTGTGCAGTGAAAATAACTAAATAAAAAAGTTTTTGGTGAATATGATTTTCTTGAAAATGTGTCACAATAACTGCAAAGTTCATGAAGATTATTATCACCAAACTGTTTGAGAATCCATTGAACAGTTGGTGAGTCATGTGACTAGACAACACAAATGTCAACCAGCTTGTTGCGTTGAGGAAAAGGTCAGAAAATCTCTATGATAGTGATATATAGGTGACTGTTCTGATGTTGAGGTCAGTATTTATTAAAGTCGGGATTTTTTCTACCTCCAGGATTTGTTTCTTTTATATATATTTAAAGAACAAAATGTTCACAGAGGTGGGGTTCCAAATGTTTAATTGTTAGTGAAGGCCTCAGTTTCCATAAAATGTCCTGTTGGAGTTAAACTAATCGGATGCCTTAGTCACAACTACGCTAATGGGTGGATACAGGCTGTCTCTGGGTGAAAAATGGGCAAATCTGAATACGGCGATTTAAGATCGTAGACTGTTTTGTAACCCTGTAAAACAAAAACGTTTGTGCACATTTTATAATTCAGTCATGCTGCAGGCAGCAGGTCATGGTGCACGCTCCTAGAACATGCATTTGCTGACGTGCAAATGTGGTCAAATGTAAATGCAGCATTAAGGTTGTATTTCACTGAGATGCGACAGCTAGTTGACTCATTGGAGACTCTAAATAGGAAAAGAAAAATGGGAAGATTAGTGCAAATGTGGCAAACTTTCTTAACTTCAATTTATTTATTTTTTTGCCCCAAAATATGTCAAAATATCACTTTTTCTCTCCAGTCAGTTTGATCCCTGTTTTTAATAACCATCTCAGGAATTAAGACAACTTCAAGGACAATAACTAATACAGTCGCAAATAATTTTGTAAAGATCCTCCAAAAGTCAATCAAAAGGATTTTAGTTTTTTTTTTTTTTTTTTTCTCCAGTCAGGCACAACTTAGCCTCACAGGTCATGCACTGGCCACATAGCCTCCTGACCAGCAATTCAAATGTGTCTTCTGTGGAGGACATCTCTAAGCCTGAATGTCAGCCACTGCATACTGCTGAATTAACTCTTTTTGGCATTATTATTATTATTTATAATTATTATTATTTATATTTTAATTTTATTTTAATTATTAAAATTAACTATTACATACATTATTGTTTATTTATATTTTAATTATTACAAATAAAGTTAATTAAGTCACCATATTTTTGTGATACCAACGTTTCAGTCCCTATATTTTGGTGAATTAAAAAAAATTAAAAATTCCAAGACTGTGTTTTTGTTTTAGTAGTCAGAATGATAAGTGTTTCACGTTTCCTACTTTTTCTTACAGACACAAAAAAATGTAGACCATTTAGAAAGTTTATAGACACAATCAGATAAAACTGCTGGTACTGGGCAGGAAAACCCACAGGTTTCTTAGGTTGTTTAAAAACAAAATTCAAATTTCTATATCTGTTTTGAACTTTTACCCCATCAATGTATACATTTTCGTTCTTTCTGGTAGACAACAACATTTTGCAAATGATATGGAATCCCTACATTTCTTGACTCATTACCAGTCTCAGTTTTTAAATGATTGACTCAGGCGGCGGTGGAACAATTTACTTTACTATTTTATTTCTCTGTCCTCAGGACAAACCTTTTTGTCATTTTCCACCTAATATTATTTTTATGGCTTTCCTTTTCTTTGTGTCTCATCAGAGTTCATTACACAAACTCAGAGGATTTTGGGTTTTCTGCAAGACACCTTTGGACTCCCCATTGACGGGATGTTTCACTTTAATCTTTCTCGCTGCACAGATTTAATACTTTTTCTACTAAAGAAGAAATTACCGTGTACCACAAAATTGTTCGACAAAAAATAAAAGCCATACATTATTTATTCATTCATCCACTTCCTTTCAGTCAGGGAGCTTTGATTCCCCCACCAGCGCGAGTCTGACATGAACATCACCAAAATAGCAGCGCTATCTTTTTGTAGAAGAATAGGTTGCTTATTTTCTCCATATATCAAGACAGTCTCATGAACAATGACTCATCCTGGCATTCAGCAGAGAACATAAAGAAGCTCTTCCTCTCTCAGTCTTCCTTTTGTCATCTGTTCTTTATGCTTTATTCTGTCACTTTTAGTTTCTCCTTTGTTTGACGATTGGCCGAGTTTTGAATTAAAAAAAAAAACCTTTTCATTCTACTTAATTGTACATATATCTTTGCTAAATTTAGATATTTCAACCTTTTAAATCCTGCCAAAAAATTGTTTTCCGGGTTGAAGTAATAGGACAACTAATTGGCTTCATCAGTATTCCTATCTGAACCATGAAAACTGTCTGGATCCCACTTGACACCCGTTCATTGTTTGTAGGCAGTTCCCTAGAGACCTTTTGAACGTTGGGGGGGTGGTATTGACAATAGTCCATCAAAGCTTAATAAACTGCATCATGAGACAGGCCAGTGTCAAAACAAACTTTGATATCTCACTCCGCTGGAGCTGGCTGGTGGACTCGTTACCGAGACAATCCAGCGCAAACTCTCTTCTCTGTCCTTAGATGTGTTCTTACTAGGTTTTATCAGGTGCATGCATCTAAAAGCTGCAGCACGGGTTGCATTAGCATTGTGCTCCTGTATTGGCAACAGTTTCTAAAGAGGTGAGCAACAGCTTGCTGCAGTGCTGTCACCATGCCAGCATTAGTGTGCATTATTTATCCGCCTGCAGACTGATCCGGAGGAAGGCATAACCATAGCAACCGGAGTCATGAATGCATGCAGAAGCTGTGGGGAGGAAACATGGGTTACAGCTGTATGGTGGCGGCTGATGTGATCTGCAGGAGGTCTTTCTTTGCAAAATATTGTTGCCTGTTCTTACACATAGAAAAAGAAAGTATTTTTGGAAACAACCTATAAAATGAAATATAATAGAAACCCAAAAGTAAGGAGGTTTGCACAAATCTAGACGTCTTTAGCTAAGACTGGAACGGTTTTAAAAGCAAAAATGTTGCACTTCTTTTGGTCTGAAAAACTATGTCCGATATTGTTTTTTAGAGAGATTTAACACATTGTGGACCAGCGCTGAGGGAGATTTGGCAAAGTAAAGGGGCTTCTGTTACCTCTAAGTACACCAAGAAGTTTCATTAAAAAAACGTATTTGTACCTCGTAATTTTTCATATTTTGAGTATTTAAAGAATACAGTTAATCAAGTCAAAAAATGTTTATTTAAACCATAAGAATGTGGATTCTGAACATTTAACCTCTCATTCGTGTTGCAAGGGAGTAATCCAATAGAACCCAAAATATTTCAAAGTACTAAAACTCAAATGGAAAAGTAAACAAAGGATTAAATTATCAAGTGTATCAGGTGAATGAAAGGGAGGCATGTAGCAAAAGGAGTTAAAAAATACAAAAAAAAGTGAAGAAATAGAAGAAAAGGGACAAAAAAGGTCAGCTAACTCAATCTTACAAATAGTAAAATTAACTAGAGGCAACTTTTCTTTGACTTCTTTTTCCCTTTTTTAAGGCCATGAAGTCATTTTTACCCCCCACAAAATATTCCTAGTTTATTAAAAAAAAAAAAAAGTGAAGATTAGCAGCTGTGGATGGCTTAAGCCTCTGTCACAACTGCCCTTATGGGAGAATACAGGCTGTCTGTGGGCGAAAAATAGATACATCAGTATGGAGCATGGAGGTGGCCTGTATGACAAAGCAAGGTCGTTGACGGCTCGGTGAGTGAAAATGTTGAAGCAATCTTTTCTATGGGCATGCTGAAGATGACAGGTCTTAGTGAACTCCTATGCAAAAATCAAGATTAGGGGTGTAGTTTATGTCAGCATCCTCATACGGGCACTTAAATATGGTAAATGGCGTATACTTATATAGCACTTTCAACCCTCTTTCGAAGGCCCAAAGTGCTTTACAGTCACAGTCCCATTCACCCATGCACACACACATTCACACACTGGTGGTGGCTCCGCTGCCGAACACTGGCGCCAACCTCCCACCAGAGGCAAGTGGGGGTTCAGTGTCTTGCCCAAGGACACTTCGACACATGGGCGTGCAAGGTGGGAATCGAACCTGGAATCTTACGATCATGGGTTGACCGCCCTACCGCTGCACCACGGCCGCCCAACATCACTTCCAATATCACATGCACCATTTGCGTGCGGTCAGTAAAGTGCCAGTACTTGCACTGTACTTATGACTAGAATGTGGCACAAGGACATATAGCATCACTCTTGCTTTGTAAGTGTACGTAACATCCTTTACTTTTACAAACACTTCAGAAAAATGTACCATACGCACGGCAATCTTACATTCTGTTTTCATGATGCCGCTCCAGGTGCCCCAAAACACGCCTGCCCTTCTGTTAAGAAGCAGCCACTCCTCTTTTTGACCATCAGCAGGCAACCTAAAAACCAGCAGCACCAGTACGGGTCAACTCCTTGTAAAGGTAGATGGGACTAAGTCTTTAACCATCAGTTCATTTGTGGCGCAGTCAAAAAGATTTAAAAAAATTCCCGAAAAGCAATACAACTTCTAATGTCTAATTTGCTGACCTTCAGCTGATTCTTGTTAAAGGGATTATAGCAAAATCAAAAAAATCAGATGGATGAAAAAATGATGTGCAGGTCACCCAACCCAACTTGTGGATTAGATTAGCTTTTATCTCTATAAAATTATTACAAATGACAAAAAGGACGTGCTGTTTAAGATCTTTTCAAAAGTCGCATTTTAGCAAGTGGTTTAACGTTACCCGAGTCCAGCCGAAAATCTACACGAAATGATTCTATCACTGAGGTGCTAGTTTGAAGCAAACCTGTAAAGTGTGCACTCCCGTGGGGGTGGTGTTTAAACACCTTCTACAGACGTGCTAGTTTCAAACCTGAAAATCCTCCTGGTGGTCACTGATTCATCCACACATGGTCTGAGCCATTTTAAACATTTTTATTGCATTTTTAATTTCTTTCTTCTTCCAATGCATCTGTTATAACGACGTCATTTGTGGGAAATGTAATTAGATAAGAATTCTTGAAGCAGAAGTTTTAATCATGCTAACAAGGTCTCTGCTCGCTGATGCTGCTTCTCCATTAGTCACGAAATGCCATAAGGCTGTTTGTCAGACTGAATGCCTGTCCTTCAGACAGATTGCAAGGTTTATTGCCAGGATTTGCAATGGCGGGTGGAGTGGCTTACTGCTAAATTGTGGATCCAGCCTCCTTTGGTGCAAAATGTACTGGCTTAATTTTTTTTTCTACCAAGATGATGCAATCCCTGCACTCTGGCTGCTGCATAGGGCTTTGAGCACCGACATTGTTAATTTTCAGTCAGCCCACCTTGTAGGCAGTGACTAATGCTGCTGCCCTTTATTCTGTAGGCTATGACAAAGGGGAGGCAAAGACAGATATTCATCATGTGTCATATTCTATGATCTAGCTAGATTGTCTGCATCAGATAAGGCTGAGGCATGCTTCAAATGTGAGTTTGGAGAATGCGAGCATTGACAAAATCAGGGAGGGAGCTCTGTTGATCTGAATAAAATCATGTCATAAAGATTTTTGTTTGATGTTTAACTACAGAGAAAGTAGAGCTCTCATTAAGGAACCATTTCACTTCTGGAGTGAAGTTGGTTTGAAAATGAAAATGACTGAAGCTCCATGCAGTTCACCAAGTGACCTCTGGAATGTCAACCTTTAATCCCAAGGTTTATGGGTTCACTTCCTGCTCTTGTGTGTTGAAGCGACTTTGGGCAATACATTGAGGCACACATCGCTTTCTGGTTAGAGCCTTGCATGGCAGCTCAGGCCATGCAATGCTATGAATGGGACTGCAGTGTGCTTTAAACCAGTGTTTTTCAACCTTTTTTGAGCCGCGGCACACTTAAACCTTGACAAAAATCTCGCGGCACACCAGCATTAAAAAAATAAATAAATAAATAAAAGAAAACGGGAGACACTCAGTCTGTTTTGAACAGTTCCTCCACAATCTCACATTCTTTTTTTATAATTGTGGCAGAAAACGCTGGAAGCTGCAGCTGTTTTTTTCTCTAAAATATGTAATAAAAGTTAAGTTAAAAGATTTAAAAACTGTTTGATTTGTGTTCGTTGTGGTTTCAAGATGTTAAGAGGAGGGACGAGTTGGGTTACTTTTAACCCAATGCATCATGGGAGATGTAGTTCAATAATCCGCCGAATGCAGAAAGACCAGCGTCTCTGAGCTTCATTGTTTTGATCACTTGTTCCACGGTCTGACACCGGATTCTGTGGAAAGCTACACCACTAAAGACGAGCTTTAGCTGGTATTTTTTGTTAAAACTGAGCGACTTTATCAGCAGAATGCACAACAAGGAAGTGAAGACTTTAACCACTTCTGATTGGTCAGACTGATGACACGTGATTAAGAATCCAAGAATGATTGGTGGAGACAGTTAAAGGGGCGTGACTTTTGCTAAAACGGAGATTAAGCTGCAGCTAAATCGGTACCGTCATTTTTATCAAAATGTCTTTAATAGAATCAAATAAACACAAAGAAAAAAGTATTTTATGATCTGTCATATTCCTTATTTCTTAGTGTTTTTTAGGGCTTGTTTGGATGAACAAAGAGGTGAAATCCTGGAGATCATAAATGTTTCAGTTGAGGGCAATTTCCCACGGCACACTTGACCATCTCCCACGGCACACTAGTGTGCCGCGGCACAGTGGTTGAAAAACACTGGTTTAAACAACCCTAAGAGAGCGAAAAGTTTGGCATAAATATGCAATGAAAACTGTGTTTGGATGTTTTTAACATGTTACTGTGGCATTTTTATGATGATGGAGGACATATTTAAAGGACATTAAGCTCAAAATAACATTTCTGAGTATTACTTTATTACAATTATTGTGAATCAGCGGCAGACAAAAGTAAATTCTATTTGAAAAAGAGCTTATTTGGGACGTACAAAACACGCTGGACAGTAAGCTCCCTGCTCCGAGCTCGTAGCAACAAGGGAGGGGAAGTGGGGGCACATTGTTGCACCGCACCGCACCAACAGTCCTATCCACAATTCAGAGGTACATTTCTAATGAACTCCTGCCGCTCTGCAGAAACTATGTCCTACAAAACACCACATAATCATAATTAAAAGACCACTAGGAATACTTAGATCATAAGATGATCAGAATGGGACTTAAATATGGCCGATCTGTTAACTTAATTATCTCTCTTTACTGGCTATAATCTTTTTTAGCTTTGGCACCAAATACGTAAAATCATTTCTCCTCGGGTTCAAAAACAGACAAATATATATATAGACAAATAGACTCAAAACATTCCTGTTCAGCCGTGTATACAACTGAAGAGTTCTTATCTCTTTTCATTTTCTTTTCTCTGTCCTTTCTTTTAAACTAGATTTTAAAATGATTATATATGCTCTTAATTTTTACACTGTTATGTATTGTGATTTTAATGCATTTTCCTGTTTTTGAAGCACTTTGAATTACTTTCTGTACAAAATGTGCTACACAAATAAACTTGCTTTGCCTATGGCTTTTGCCTTGAACTTGGAGAACAGGAAGTGCTGATGACTAAACCAGAGTCTTCTGAATTAGATTCAGGTTTAAAAGTGGAACTTTCTCTGCAGTGACCAACCAATTGACTGCTTTTATGACTTTTTATGAAATTGTAAGGTGGCAAAGCAACATGTAAGGCTTGAGTGTATCATTTGATAACATAACGACTGGGACAATAGAATGAAGACTTGGTGACAATGGCTCACGGCCCAGCAAAAGTACAACCAGGGAAACATAAACAGACAAAAAGAACAACAAACATTAACCAATGACAAACACACAGTACACAATAGTGAAGGTGATATCAAAACAGCAGAGACAGACAACAAGCCAGAAGGGAGGAACCAACGAGTGAATGATATCCCAGATGAGTGAAAGAAAATGAATTGATGGATGTATGCATTTTTCTATGTTTCAGCATATGGTTCAGTGTTAAATTACATTATTAGCCTTTTAGTTTTTAGGTTTCATCTGTTTGCTTCGATAAAGCATTTTAGTTGTTGCTTCCGGGGTTGTAACATCCACACATGTTGCCTCTCTGTGACACAGCATGAGCTCAAAGACTGTTGGTTGATGTTTTTGTTTTTATACCCTGAAAATCAAAGCTAACAAAGAGCCAACGAATCGCTCGCATGTGGTTCACATGGGCGCTCATAAATCTTCACTGCAACATATACATTTTCACAGAACACTTTCCCCCCTCCAGTCTGAATCCTATTTACATCGATCTTACTCACAATGGCCCACCAGGAGCATTTCTGTGTTGCTGCAAACTTCAAATAAAATCAAGCTCCCCCCTTTCATTTATTTATTTATTTTTTCTAAATTGTAGCTCCAAACCAAGTAATTTTCCTTCATTCATCATGCTGTACCTTTGCTGAGTATATTTCAAAGGGCCCCAGCTCTTGAGATTTCATTCAAAACACACACACACTGACCAGCTGCCGTTTTAATGTTGAGTGAATTCAGGGGCCGAGTAATGGACACTTGGCAAAAGTGGCTCTGTACAAAATATCCTATTTTGACAAGTAGACCTTTTCCTGTCATCTGAAGGGACAGAAGCGCAACGAAGAGAAAGGACCTCTGCCTTTTCACAAAGCGCTCCTCCTCTTTGGTCTATGAGGTCTCCATCTGTTCTCTTGTATTTTTTACATTTCTTATTCTCTTTCTCTTTTAGTGTGTCTTCTGCTCCCTTTCCAACTCTGTCACTCCCTGTTCCCGTCTTATTCTTCTTTAACTCCCAACGTACCCCAGTGTCATCGAAAAGATGACTCAGCCAGTCCAAGAACAGATTCCTTGTCATTGTTTTCCAGTGTGCCATTTTATCAGAGATGTTGTCTGTGAATGTGTGCCGCTGGTGTCAGTGAAAGCTGACAAGCTTTCAGCAGCGACATCAGGGAGAGAGCTGTTTGCGTGACACATTCACCTCTGTAGATTATTTGCACTTTCAAGTCTTTTGCAGGTTTTTTTTTTTTTTGTACAAACATGCATACGCAGAGTTCCCATCCGTCATCTTTTCTGAACCAGGAGTCTCTGTGAAAGCAGGAAGTTGGAATGCTAGAAAGATGCCATTGCTTTGCTTGCCTGTCATATTTTTCCCTCAAAGCTGAATTTCAGTCTCCTTCTCTGAAAGGAAAATATGTGAGATTTTCTACAAGGGGGGTGAAGGGTCTCTTTTTTTCAAACTATGGCTTCAACTGTTATGAACTTTTTTCCTATGCTGCGTTCACACTGGCCTCTGCAACACGCAATCAAGCGACCACTTCAAAATGAAAGTAGAAAAGTGCTATAGAAGTATACAACATTTATCAGTATAATGACTGAGTAATACCTGTTCATTTCGCTATAGAAGTCTATGGGATTTTAGCTTCTTGGAGCCAGCAGGTACTTCCTGCTTGGAACGCGTTGGGGGAGGGGTTACTTAAGTTCAGGTACCTCGTACTCTTGTTTGGCCAGTAAACCCATTCCTGAACTTGTGTTCACCAGGGTGAACCTCAACATATGATCAAACTTGAAGACTATGGTAAAAGGTGTGTACTTAAATAGTTCTTTACTACCTTCATTGAAGACCCAAAGTGCCAAATAGGTTGGTGGCACCATCCTATAACCACCAGGAGCAATGCCCAAGACCCTTCAATACATTGGCGACCAGAGCAGAAACCAAACTTACAATCTTCAGCTGCCCCAGTATTCAGTATTCCCACACAGGCCCACTGCCACTCACCATGCAGGCAAATCCAGGGTGGAGGAGAATCCAATCCCTCTTGAAGAGTTGACTTAGGGTAAGGTTCTGTCAGGCTCAGGCTCCTTCCCACTCAGTTTTTTTACATTCCGTGTCCCAATGGTTAGATTCCATCTTAAAAATAGTCTTGGATAAAATTTGGAGCTATATTGACACCATTTGTATAAATAAACGTTACAATTTTACCTCTCTTTTGCTGCATTGTTGACAAAAAGTTGGTAGTGTAGAAAAAAATATCTCTAAGTTTGACTTTTCTGAAATAGTTAGGTTAAAATCTTAAATATTGACATTTCAGGTAAACTGTTTCATGTTTCACCTGTCTGCTGCTCCTGGTTTTTTTTTTTTTCAAAAGCTCGGAACTGATAGTTAACCAACTCTGTTAATGTCAAAAAGAGAATTATCCTAAATAATTTATTAGTTGCTCTTAATCAGTCTGCAAAGCTTCCAGACAATTACATTTTCCCATATAATTGTCTTTTATGGCTTGCTCTGTAAATGTGTGAAAATTGCCCCCTCAAGCCTGTACGCTACCATTAAATTAAAACAAATAATGTCCGGAAATGAATCAATCTGCATATAATAAGAATCACTGCTGGTGTCTCTGTTGATGCCTGACCATTGATCTGATGGTAATTACATTCCCTTTGGAATCCCCTCTGGAGAGAACTTAAACAATTAGAGAGGACAGGTGACAGTGTCCGCTCTAATTGTGTCTCAGTGAGAGACTCCTTCCATTGGGCAATTAAAAAAAATATATCACGTCTAAAATGAAAAAGGTTTAAAAAAAATTCTGATGATACTTTTGATATTTCTTGTTTCAGTTTTAGACACGTCTGTTTGAAGGGACCCTGTAAAATATCATACGTTACTTAAGGCATTACCGTTCTTGCTAACACAATTGAGGATTTTTTTCCTTATTGGTCCAGATTCATTTATCCATGTTGGTGCTGATATTGACAAGTATCACAATTGATTAGTGGCTCCTAAATTAAAAATAAAATCCAATTGATCTACACATACTTTATTCTAAGCTATTTCGTGTTGGTTGATGGTGGTGCAGTAGTTCAAATCCCTGCTGGACCTGTGGAGTTTGGATGTTCTCCCCGTGCATTTGTAGTTTTTTTTTCCAGCCACAGTCCAAAAACATCCCTCATAAGTTACCCCTAGGTGTGTATGTGAGTGTGTGTGGCCCTGCATCAGACTGCTGAATTGTTAAGGTTGTGCCCCGCCTTCACCCAACAGAAGCTGGGTTGGCTTTAGCGACCCCATGACCCTAAAAGGGATATGGACGGACGGATGCGTGGATGGATGGATGGATGGATGGATGGATGGATGGATGGATGGATGGATGGATGGATGGATGGATGGACAGATGGATGGATGGATGGATGTGGGACAGTGACTTAGGCTAAAAATATGTTTGTGGGGAAAAAAGGGTATAACCACCATCTGGAGGTACTAGCAACAAACACCAAAATTTACTGATTGAACAACTAAAACACTGTTAAACAGGTTTTTTTTTTAATCTAATAAATCAAAAATGTGTAATTTATGGACAGTTTTTTCCTAAATATTTACAAAGGTAAATAATGATGTCCTGGACTGCAAGGCCCAGATTGTTCTCGCTTCAAAAAAAAATTTGCTCCCAACAAAAACTCAAAAACTCACACAAATAGTGCCTGGTGAAAATTAATGCTGGGCATAGTAAACTATCCTCCACCGCCAAAAGAGGAAGACATCACAGTGGACAAAGTTGAAAAAACAAAACAAATAATAGTGCCAAAATTTCTTATGGGGCTAAAAAATATCAAGAATATCCACAATACAGATTTAAATTATGGTGTTTTTTTATTTTCCCATAAAATTAGAAAAAATGAAATGTGAGCAATATTTACAGAATTTCAAACACATGCCACCAACTTCAGTCTACAACCACACCAATAGTTTCGTTGACCTTTTACCTTGGGAAGAGACTGCCACCCCCCTCTCCCCTCCACAAAAAATAAAACAAACACCTTTAGTATACTATGAGCTACAAATTTAACCTCCTCCCAGAACTCCTCTAAGGCACTTTTAACTGTCTTTAATGTCTGCTGTTGTTCCTTCTGGCAGTGAGACCCCCCCTGTGCGGACTATCGTGCCTCTCTTTATCACCATTTGACTGCATTTCTTGAGCCCAAACGACATCCCAATGTCAGTACTGTAGATCCTGGTGGCGTGAATCAGGGAGAAAGGGGTGTTTATATATATATATAAATATATATGTATATATATATATATATATATATATATATATATATATCTATATATATATATATACTAGGGTTTGAAAGGGGTGTGTTTATATATATATATATATATATATATAATTAGATATCTATATATATATATATATATATATGTATATATATATATATATATGTATATAGGTAAATTCTTGCTGTCTCAAAGTTAGCTCGTATGCCACAAACTGTGGACACATCTGTAAGATTTTACTGTATTTTACTCGCTTTCCTTCTATCTGTCAAAGCAGCCCCACTGCAGAAAACGCCTTCACTGTTTGTCTTTACCTTAATAAAACAACAAGCACAGTTTTCTCACCTAAACTGAATGACTAAAACCCTCAGAGGTGACATCAAATACTATTGGTTTTTACTATAACCAACCTGCAGTGGTTATTATAGTGTGAGCCATTACACTATATTAAAACCGTATGATATACACTAGTGGCAGTGTTGTTTTTATTAACTAAAACTAGGCCATATATGATAATAGATTTCTGTTGGCATCATCGCGCCTATGCACACACAAATTTGCATAATGATCTTTTCAATATTGACTTTTAATAATTACTGTGTTCCATCCAAGGCTATGACAGCACGACAAAAGCTGCAAGGAGAAAATGTCAGCGCATTCTCAGAGTAAAGCTTTTGAATTAATGCAGACAGAACACAGGGAGAAGTCTGTGTCCAAATCTCTTTTCTTTTATCCAGTCATTGTTTGGGGTGAATTTCTTCCCCACAGTTGGTCCCTTATCTCTTGCTCTCACTCATTCTTTCTTCGTCTCCAACATTGGATGTGAAACAAATAACCCTCCATCCAATGTCAAGAAAGCAGTAGCTGTCATTTGAGAGGAATTCTAATTTTCTATTTGGCTTCTTTGCCCTTCTGCTCTGTCTTACCTCATCTTTACTTGGTTGGAACTGACTGTCTTCCATAGCAACATCCAAGCCAAACATGAAAGCGGTTTTTTGTACTTTACAGGTAAAATGTAACCAGGTTAAAGTCACAAAATACCACACAATAGCTAAATTATTAGGGACCCCCTTCACAATAGGCTGGCCTTTATAAATGCAACGCTCAGGTACAATGTAATGTCAACCTTTTCTAACTAGAACCAAGGACAGAAAAGATGTATGCCTTAGTCACATTTATGCGTGTTGACCCATACAGAGGCTGCTGGTTTTTGGCTGTGGGTCATACCTGTAAATTGCCTGTAAGGGGCACACAGGGGCTCCTTACAAGTAGTTTTTCGCCCATATCACCCGCATCCCATAATAGTATATTTTGTTATTGATGTTTATTCATGTGTAGGCCCTTGAGGTGACCTTGGTTGGGATTTGATGCTATAAAATGAACTGCATGGGATATTGGGTGACAGATGCATAGCCAATGTGCATAAATTGATTTGCAAGGTCCTTACCTTGCAGTTTGTGGGGTTTGTTGAATGGGAACCATTGAAGCAAATTAAAACATTGGGTGCCATTAGTATGAAACAAAGAAGTTTATATAACACAGATGACAATACTGAGAGAGTTCTCAAAGACAATAACAATACATTTTAGTAACATCAGAATGGCATAGGAAATATCATCTCAAATCTTTCCTTTTCTAAAGGTCAGAAGACAGAAACCTCCAGTCAGCATTGACTGGAATATTTGAAACACATTTTTCTTGTTTCCTACAAAAAGGGATTTTTATCTTATAGGAAGTTTTGTATTTCAATTTGACATACTTTTTTTTGTGCTTGTTTTTGTTTAGCCAAGACAAAGAATAAGGAATTAAAATTACAACATGTAAAAGTGGAAAGATTAAAAAAATACATAATCATTAAAAAGTTTATTTTAAAAGAAAGGAAAGAGATAAGAAAATGAAAAGAGGTGTCGATAAGGACCCTTCAGTTGTATACATGGCTGAACAGGAATGTTTTGAGTCTAGAGTTCTAGTCAGGTCTGGCTTTGACACTATGTTTCAGATTTTGACAATGTTTTTTGGTTGGTAAGAGTGAAGGTCAGTGTTATGTAGCTCAGTTAATCACTTTAAAATTTGTCCTTAAAGCTTTGTGAAACTGTCAAAAATGCCAAAAAACTCACCATAGCTATTCAACTTTATTAATATATTATCTTTATTAATGTATGTTGGTACGATTTTTTTTTTCAGACAAACTTTCCTGGATTGAGGAGAAATTCCAAACATGTTAAAGGTGATTCTAAAAAAAATGGAAGGTTTTGGATTTATTTTTTAAGTTTGATTGAATTTCAAACCACCTTCTTATCAGTAGGTTCTTTGGGGAAGTCTGCCAGGCACCTTGTGGTTCCAATGCTGGACACAGGCTCAGCAGCCCGTGAACGACTCATTGGGAATTTAAGGTGCCTCTGTGTAAATCCTCACAGGGATAGAGAACTTTTTTATTTTTATTTTTTTCGATAAGGGATTAACATGTGGATTTCATTGCCTCTAAACTTCAAACTAAACTGAAGGTGTGATTCCCAAAGTAAAAGCCTGTCGGGACCGGAGCAGTCATGCAGCCATAAATAACCTTCCACTTATCCTTTACGGTGTTGTTGTGTTGTCTGTTATTTGGCAGTGCATTTCATGGCCCTCTCCTGTTCAACGCTTTCGTACATTTACTGAGAATTTGTGAACTGACCTTTACCTTTCTTCATGCTGAATTTTATGGGATGGCGAGACCCATTTGTGGGCAGGCATTGCAAATAATCCCAGGTGATGAATCCTGAGATATGCAGCATTTGTTAACAGTTGGCCAAGTGTAAAAGCTTCATCAGTTCCCTCTGTCCTGTTGGCAAGCCAGAATGAAGGGCTGCAAGGTCTGCAACAGATCAGAACCGACGTCTAGTGTCTCTCCTTACGGAGCCCCCTCCCGCACCAACACACACACCAAGCCATGAGGAAAGACTGGGTTACACATTATTAAGATGCATTCTTAAATTTTGACAAAATACAAAAATATTTCCTATTATAACAATGTAATGAGCATAAATAGCATTAATAATGCAATGCTAATTTATCATCCATATGGTGCAGGTGAAGATAATGGAGACTAACAGAGATAAACAAACAGCTCAGGTACATTCAGGCTCTGTAGGAACCTGTGATGCTGCTTTCTCACAGTTAGATGTTTTTGGGAAAAGTTTGGGTGTTTTTCCGTAATTTGATCCCTGTTAAAGCAAAAAAAAAAAAAAAAAGAACTGTTTAAGTACCGGGGATCTGACGATCTATCCTGACTCGTGAAACTTTATGCCGGAACTGAACATCTCAGCCAAGATTTGCTTCCAATTCCTGTGCTCCGCTCATGGCGTTAGGTTTGAGAGACTGGCACTGAAGGCACTGAAGACACAGATCATTCGCTGATTTATGGTCGCCGTGTAAAAGCAATTTACAAGTCCCAGAAGTGAGTGAGTGAGCTAGCCTAAAAGTTCAGAGCGAAGTTGACAAGTGTAGCATTGCATTAGTTGCATAAAGGATATAATTAAATGAACCTAAAATCACAAAAACAGCAAAAAAGCGATATATAGAAGAGGTAGCGCAGATTTATGGGCTCTCTGCCAAAACTGAAAATTATGAAACTGAAATTTCAAACTGCGCGCGTGCAGTGAGTGTTGGTAGCTAAATTATTCAGGTTGGAAGGATTCAGGCACCAGATAAAACTGAAACGGTACCCATCAATAACCATGTATTACTTTTAGGACAAATAAAATGCAAACACAAAAAAAAAATTAATTGAAACTTCAGTTAAAGTTATGTTTTTTTTAATATAAAATGTCATTAACTACACTGAAAATGTGTATGTTTTTACATGTATTATGAGGGCAAAAAAGTTTTTGTTTTCTTTCAGAAATGGGTTCATGCTTCTAGGTTTCACTTTTGGTTCAACAGCTATAAAAGCACAGTCAAGGAGAGAAGAAAACCTCCAAACTTCAATCTATCTTTTGTTAAAGTTTCGAGGTTTAGCGTTAGTTTGCACAGCGCCTCTGCTTTGATGGTGGCTCGGGTGTCCATAAAACCTTTTATATTACTCGCTGAAAGCAAGGGAAGGACGTCACTTGCTATTCTGATGTTACATCAGGCGGCGTGGAGGATCATATCTGCCAGGCTGACAAAGCCTTATTGCCTGCACTTTCCACATGAACGCTTTCAGATATGCTCCAGTTCAAAGTCTGAAGCTGTTCCCAGGAAATAAATTGTGTGTCTGATTGTCAGAGTGAGGAAGAGAAGAGTACACTTTGTTTAGATGCTTCCTTATTCATGTTGTGGATTATATTGCCAAAAGTCCAGCTTGCATTCTCTGTTGGTCTTATTTGGGCTTGAGATGGTCATTTTCATACCAACCTCTCCCTTAAATCTTCTGTACCTGACCGTGGCTGTTTTACCTCTGCATTTGGTCGTGGTGGCTTGTTAATTGACTGCATTCTTCATCCCCACAGTGAGAATAAAAAGCAATCATCTTGGTTATTTCTGTGGAAATGGACTGTTTTGTACTGGCAGAAAGTGTATTCAGAAAGAAAAATGGTGTTGAAACTAGCTTACCGATGGGGATATCTTTGTGAAGCTGAAAAGAGCAGTAAAGTGTTGTTGTTGTTGTTTTAATAACTTTAGCTATTTTTGGTAAATGTACAATATCAAAAAAGCAAAAAACGAACATGCTTTTGTGATATTGGGGTGTAAAAAAAGAAATCAAGAAGAGTATAGACACACTTTTCCTTTAGTAATCTGCATGGTTTCATCTGTAACCGTCTTTTCCAGAGCAGCTCCTGAAGTATCCACTCTAATTGGCCTAACGCAAAACACCTGAGCTCTCCTGTTGCAGACTCTAGTGGGCAGTCGGTTTGTTCTTCCAGTCTGCTGTTCCAGTTATCCTTCTCTCCAGGTTTTCCAACTTACTGAACTTTTTTTTTTTTTGTCATTTGACATCGGAATCCATTTCATCTCTTTCCTGGACCTCCTAACTGGATTCCTCCACCCTTTATTTGGTGCCATTGAACTCAGTTTGGTGATTCCACTGATGACTCCTGCTCCCTTTGGCTCTGTAAGTCTGACCTTCTGCTTTTTAATCCGTCCTGCAAATCTTTATGATCACTGGACTCTAAACTGAATTATTTGGGTTTTTGCTTGACTTGTTCACCTTGACTCTCAGTTTGCCTCTATATTTAAGCAGTAATGACAACCCAGGTCTCTGCTGCTGTCACTGGTTATTATTCTAATGTTAGTTAATTTGGTCTCTGATTAAGTCAACAAAGACACGTCAACACTCCAGTTTAGAGCCTCGGGATAACTTTAGTATTTCTTCTTTTCTTTTCTTCTTTTCTTTTGTACTAAGCAACACAAGTTATATATGATTATTTGTGAATTTATCTTATAAATGTTTAACAAACTAACTGTTTGTTTATCTACCTGTTTGTTTATCTCTGGAGTATTTTTAGGATAAACAGTTTGCTTTACAATTAAAGTGGTAATTTATCTAAAAAACTGTTTTGGTGGCAGTGTGTGATGTCAAATTGTTTAGTAAAAACTGAGCTTTTTATATATATATATATATATATATATATATATATATATATATTTTTTTTTTTTTTTTTCCTTATACTACATATTAATTACACAATAACCCCAAATTGTCCCCAAAACTCAGTTCAGAGCAGTAAATTGCCTTTTTTTAACTGCAAAATCCCAAAAATTGAGATAAAAAAAAAGTTTAACTAAAGATGAAATTTGTAGAACAAAAAAAAATTCCAACAAAGCAAATACAAGGTCAGAACAATATGACAAACATCTAAAAAAAAAAAGGAGAATATTTCATAGTATTTTCCAATTGGTATCACAGTTGTGTCATAACTTGTTTCAAACCAAAGATGCCAAATCTTGCATATTTTTGAATCATTCACTTAAAGTTTTGACTGAAAACTATATCCTGGGGGGGTCTGTGTCATTCCAATGTCACTGTAAACAGCTTATGTGACTGGTAAACTTAGAAAAATTGTCAACATAGTGAATGTGACATGGACATTATTCTTCCACACAGGCACTACTTTTGATGAATTATTTAAAATTTTGTTTTACATTTCCATTTCTGTCCTCTACATGTATGTTCAAATTAACACATTTACACTGTTATTTAAAGTTGGTTTACAAAAGTGTTCAAAAAGTTGTAATCCCCCCCTCTCTCCCTCCCCCTCTGTTGGCATTCAGTACGTGAGATGCATTGTGGGAGTCCACTTTTCTGCTGCCCCTCTTTTCTATTAACGGCTAAGTTTGATTAAGTTCTTACCTTCCTTTATCATGTATGTAGTTTGTTGTATTGTTACATTTTGTATTAGTGTGTTGAAAAACAGCATGTGGGCTGAGTGTGTGGGAGGGGGGGTCACTGTGCAGTTTTCCTGACTAATACACACATGTTATCTGTTTATGCCAAAGGAATTTAACATAAAGTCTAAAAAAAACAAAAAAACATTTAGTATTAAAACATGCCTCAATTCAAACCATTTACTGTTTCAGCAGCTACATTACTATGTTGCTCTATTTTACCCCACCTTTACAGTGCAGTACGTCTGCTTCTAGTGCAACAGTAATCTTACTTCCAGGTGTAATGCTGGTGTATCTCTGACACTAGAGGACAGTCACCACAATCAGCCTTTATCCCTTAGTGCTCTCTGAACTCAACGATGCCTTACTATTTATTTCGGCTGTTGAAGATGATGTCGGAATGATGCCATTAGAATCATTTTCGTTCAAAATTTAATGCTTCAAAAAGGTTAGTAGTTTTGAAATGTTTGGTTTAAAACAAACAAAAACAAATCAGAGTTATTACACATAATTACAATAACAGGGGTGTCAAAATCCAGGCCTCGGGGGCCGGCCCCCTGGTGCTGACCTGGATCAGTTGTGTTTAGCCAATAAGGAGCTTCAATGGTGGGTTGGTTAAAGGCCTGGATTCTGACGCCCCTGCAATGAAACATTCGGCCTGATTTTCTTTTTTTGTTAGATTTTTTACTCATTTTTCATTCTGTTTTGACCTTGTGTTTACATGGTTCTGGATGTATACGTATTTATTTTGTCTGTGCACTTTTTACCTTTTGCTGTAAAACACAAAAACTCTTTTCAATTTTTAAAGTTTTAGCAATACAAAAATGACTAAATTGAGTGTTCTGAATTGAGTTGTTTTTCACCGTTTCAGGTTTACAGAGGAATTGTTGTGCAATATAGAAAAAACAAATTCTTTAACCATTGCCACAAAAAAAAAAAAAAAAACAGTTTTAGAGATAAATTATTGGAGCAAATTCTAAAACTGTAAAGACTATAAAAGGTTTAACAGATTCCCTATGGATACTATTGAGTAGATGTCAGGAAAAAGAGGGTCTAAAGTCCTACTGCAGTCTTGGAGGACCAACATAAGAACTAACCCAGAAAACACCTGACATCATTTTGCGCTATGGTAACTCAACAGCTTGTGAAGATGTGTTAACCTGCAAACAAAAAAGGGAAAAAAAATTAATCACTGAAAATCTATGTTTATTAAAAAAGAAAGTGGCTTCTTTTTAATGTTACATCACAAGGCTATGGTTATATGTTGCATATACAAAAGCTCAAGGGAAGAGACATATAAAGGCTGAGACCTCATGGGTTAAACGCTTTAGTTTATGATGATTTTTTTTTTAAAAAAAACCTTGAAATCTAAGGCTGGAACAAATTGAATCTTTCATTTACAAGTATCTTCACTAAAGGTTACAATTGGCAACATTTTTTATGATTTTCTTTAATAAAAAATAAAAAAATAAAAACGTGTTTTGGTTTGGACAGTTCCAGAGATTCCAGTCAAATTAACACTAATAACACTTTTTTGTTAGGTATGACTTCGATAAGGTCTTTCAATTAGCCAATTATAGCTGCTAATCAAGACAAGACCTAAAGATGTGTGGAGTCCCTTCACAGCGCTCACGTCTTCAATCTCTCAGCTCTTTGGTTTCGAGGTCTCCAGGCTCTTTGGAAATCTGGTCATCTGTAACATAGCAGATGGTGTTTGGTGGGATTTTTGTTGAAAGTGGTTGGACACAGGGAAGACAGCAGACAGCGTCTTTCAGGATCTAAAAGAGACTGTGTGCATCAACGTGGGTGGAGTGGGAGTTTGGACAGAATCAGAGCTATTTAAGAACAAGATTCATTTCATTTCTTCTCTACACATAGTCAGCTGGATCTGATGTGGCTGCTTACTAAAGCAGAAAAAAAACAAAACAAGAGACAAGCTAAATGAATTTTGGACAGAATGTAGATAGGTGTAGACTTTGTTCTGCTTGAAGCTTTGACCACACATAACTGAGCTTTTTTTTTTCTTTGCAATGCATGTCACACCCACGTTTCCTTCGAAGGAAAACATCTTTCAGATTCAGTCTGAGAAATAAAAGCAAAAGAGACTAGGCCACTGCAAGAACTTATATCTGCTTTTTAGAGGCATTTGAGATGAAAACCTTAAGGTTACAAGCGTGTATGCAAACATTCCTCAAGGTTCCACTGATTATGACGAGCCTTACAGGTCTTAAAAGCACAAAGCAGCTCCAGGCCATCACAGTACCACCCCTATGTTTCATTCTTGATGTATCACAAAGCATTAGAGATAGTCAAGTTTTTTTTGCCCATGTAAGATGCCTTGATGGTACTTTTTCATGCTTACATCTTTTCCTTGAATCTCATTTGTGGATTTAAGATTGTTAAATGGAGTCTGGAGTTCTTTAGTTGTATTTTCTTCTCAAGAATGTCCCCTTATGGGACATGGTAGGATTCTCAACAGGTTTTTTCTTTTTTCATTTTCCATTGAATTGACCATTTCCAACTTGATTCCTGATAATGACTCTGTCACCTGCTGTTAAAGTTAGATTTTTTTTTTCATTTCCTCCACTTTGACAGCTTCTGTTTAAGCAATGGAAAAAGCAACAGTCTTTTTTTTTCTGTTTTTTCCACCCAAAACTAAAATGCAGTTTCCTTCCATTTTTAGTATTAGTCATTTACAAAAGAGTGTAGAAGCAAAACTTAAAAAGTTGGAACATCGTGTCTGATATAAGCATCTGTAGCAAAAAAAAAGAAGCATACATGTGTTAATGGCATTGCTCAGGGTTGAAGAGTAACAATTTTAAGAAGTACAGTAGTATTAAATTAAATTAGATTGTACAGGTGTACTTTTCATATGAACCAAAAATAGTTTTGATCTGAATTCTTTTTGGAAAAATTAGAGAAAAGCACTTCTAATATGCTTCTTCCTGAAGTATTACAACTCAACACAGTCTTGTTTTTTTATTAGTTTATTTAGGTTAATTCTGTTAGTTTAATACCATTTTTAATTCTATACGTTTTGTTTTAATAGGAAGGTGGAACCGCATCAAGAAACAGCAAACGCTGCAACATCTGAAGAAAAAATGAGAAGTTTTTATTTAAATGCACTAAAGGACGGCCGTCTCTGGACATCATCGCGTCATTCCAAAGACTGCAGGATGTAAGGTCAGTAATCTCTGTGGTATAAAGGAACTTGTCCACGACATGTTACCATTTTGCTTGTCAAAAGCAGCAAGTATTCCGTCTGTTTTCTCAGTTTTAATGCTTAGGTTCATTTCATAAAGGAAAACTAAGGATTAACGTTGAGCCATATTCAGGAATAACCATGCAGTCCTCGTCTCCATGGGGATAATTGCTAAAAAGCCTTTAGCTTCAAAGAAGGCAGCTTAAAGATGACCTTCAAGATGACTTTAGATGTTCTGTTTGTACATACGTGGTTGTGCCATGAACTCTATTATGAACAGGGCAAATAATTAAAAAAACTGAGTGAATATGTCACAGGTCATTAAAAACTACTTTTACATGGTCTTGAAGTGAACATAGAAACACTGTGGTGGGCAGACAGTGTCCTCTTCTTCAGATGAATCAGTAAAAAACACACATCTAATTAAAAGACTGGGATGAGTGTGCCCCAGGACTTGGCACGACTCCACATGGTGTGTGTCTGTGTGTGTTGGAGAAGGAAGATAGCGGAGCGTTTTATCTCTGTTACAGCTCATGTGGTTCTGTCCACGGCGCAGATGACGGTGACAACTGGTGGTTGAACCGGAGTATGAAGCATAAAATTGTCAACCAGAATAAAACGGAGCCATCCGTGGTCACGCTTTCTGGCATAAACATTTTCAAAAGAGAACCCTGTAACAATGATTTGCAGTTATAGAGTGCCGAAAAATGTAAGGATTGCAATAACAGGTTGATTAAGTGTGAGGCACTAAACCAGTAAACCTTTTTCAGATTAAAAAAAAAATCAAACTTTTCAGGCTATTATATGAAAAATTGTATTTATTTTAAAATACAACAAAAATACATTCATTTTTTTATCGTATTGAATTAACCATTAACACATTTTTTTAATTATAGCTTAAATAAAATTTTAGTATTTCAAGATTACATCTGTTCCATCAAATCAAATCAAATCAAATCAAACTTTATTTATATAGCACTTTTTCAACAACATATGTCACTCAAAGTGCTGTGAATAAAATACGATCAAACTTAAAAACAAGATGACAACACAGACAGTGCGAACCCCCCCCCCCCCCGCAAAAAACACACACACACATACACACACAATGCTTAAAAAATAATAATAAAAAAATAAATAAATAAATAAATAAATAAATAAAATAAAATAAATAAATAAATAAAAAAGGGATAAAATGACAGAATGTAGAGACCGGCATTGTCCTGAAGTGGGGAAACGATATTTTGGGGACATGTCCACATCAGCGACCCCCCAACCCAAGTTCACGGAGAACACTACCACAGGACCCCCCAGATCCGATCAAAATAGTCAGACCCAGGAGATCCCATTGCAGCAACCCCGCTCACTGAGAAGGGTCAGTCACCGATGTGGAGGATCCCTCAGAGGAAAACACTGGAATTGAATAAAATGTAAAAGGAATAAAATTAAAATATATATAAAACATGAACAAGAAACAAATAACTACACAAACCTTAATAGACATATGAAATGGTAAGAGCGACTTAAAAATAAATAGAATGAACAAATAAATAAATAAATGTATTTACATACACAAATAAAACTAGTAAAAAGAATAAATAAATTAAAATATCAAATAAATTCCTAAAATTCAACTAAAAGCTAAATTGAAAAGGTAGGTCTTAAGCCTTCCTTTAAAAACCTGAACAGTCTCTGCGGCCCTGAGGCTCTCTGGGAGGCTGTTCCACTAGGGATGGGTATCGTTAAGGTTTTAACGGTACTACTACTCTTATCGATACTGCTTATCGATCCGGTACTCTTATCGGTACTCTTATCGATACTTTTTGAGGATGAAAAATAAATAAATAAATAACAAATTAAGAACATAAAGTGTTTTATTTCCTCACTATGCAACAACATTGTTTTTTTTTAACAAAACATTTTACTTTATACATGAGAATGTTCCAGACAGGATATTCATTTAATTATTTATTCTAAGTATTTTCATTCTTCATAAGTGTGATGTTTCCTTTGATCTTTTGTCTATTTTCCACAACCTTGAATAGACTTTTCTGTCTGTCAAACACCAGAGTTAAGTTAAGTTAAATGATGGAAACAAATTCACTTTGATGCAGTAAATCCAGTAAACCCAATAAATGATATTAATGTTACGGATGACAACTATCATTAGTTATTAAATATTATTAAGTATTAGGAAGCAGCTGATAGTTTGTCGCGGGTCTGGAAACATAAGCGGTGAGTCTAAGCCCCGCCTCTCTACCTGTTGTTTGCTCCGCGTGCAACCCCGCCCCCCTCCCGCTGCCCCAGCGTGTTCTACACAAACAGCGTAACATACGGTCACCGTAGCAGCAAGGTGACAGCATGGTAGGCAAACGAAATTAATTTTATGCAAAAATGGGTGTTCTTAGTCTAGGGCGCTCACGTGTCCCTATGAGATCACCACTGACTGTGTGTGCGCTGCCTTGTCTTGTGTGTGCGCGCGCGCGGCGCGTGCTGTCGGAACAACAGCCCCGCCCCCCCGTGCACACAAATAGACAGACAGAGCTCTCCGCTACAACGAGAATACCTAAATTAATATCATCATTAATTAACGGAAAATTGACTGACTTGGTGGGTTAAATATGGCAGATAACGCTTATATTTTGTGGGACACAAAAAAAAAAAAAAGAAAAAAAAGAAAAAGTAACGTCTCCAGTACCGATAGCAGAACCGTTCAGGTCAGATCTTAACGATACTGCGGTCTTTAAGAATGTGGCCCCGGGGCTGGTTCAATACCGGGGCACGGTACCCAACCCTATGTTCCACAGGCGAGGTCCGTAAAAACTGAATGAGGCCTCGCCGTATGTTTTAGTTCTAACTTTTGGGATAATCAAAAGGCCTGTATCAGAGGACCTCAGGGTCAGCGAGGGCTCATACTTTAAAATCATGTCAGATAAATATGAAGGCCCGAGACCATAAAAACATTTGTAAACCAGTAAAAGAACTTTAAAATCAATTCTGAATTGCACAGGGAGCCAATGCAGAGATTTTAAAATTAGGTTTTTATTTATTTTTTTCTTTCTTTTTCCACAAACTGTTTTTTAACTTTTTATTTTTAGGAACAAGTACAAAAATAAAGAAAAAATAAAATAAACAGTTACATGGCATAAACCATGTACAAAGTAAATAAAGCAACAGTACTAAAGACACTATTGCAGAAATGTACTAAAAACGTTGATTTTGAACCACGCAAAAAACCCCGTTTTAAGAGTTTTGTTTGGACAAACTTTTATTTTGGGATCCACAGATTACTGCTTCACTGGCCAAGATGTGTCACCATTTTTTTACTCAAGCTCACTTTTGTTTTTAATAACCCTACATCGTTTCATTTTTCTAACTTTTGTTATGCTGAGTTTAACCGCCTTTATTAGAAAATAAAACAAAACTGTTTTTGTTTTAATTACTGACAAACTCTGTATACAAACCAGTTTTTTTTAACAAACATATTAATTTGTGCAATTTCTAGAACAAATTGATTTAGATATCTGACAAACAAAACAAGTCTTTTCAATGATGCATTAAAAGTGGCCACCAATGTCATACGCAAGTTTAGCTAATTCTTCTGTACTGTCCATTAAAATAAACAACTCCATGATTAAAAACATGAGACAATAAAACAGGGTCATATGATGAGATTGAACTATATTATTTATTTTGTTTGCTATTATAAAGCGCAAACTGACAACTCTAAAAAGAACTCACGATTAACCAGATAGTTTTGGGTAAATGTTGTCAATATCAGATCACAAAGACACATTTTCTTTTTCTTAGCTTGTTTTTTTTTTTTTTTTTTTTTTACTGTTTTAATCTCTGGCCCAAAATATGTAGAAGAAATTACTATAATTCCACAAAAATCCTAAATATGATTGGAGTTTAACAATGTTGAATGCATGTCACGTGTCCATGGCTACAGGTGACGTCCATTATTCATGGATTGTCGTTAATCCCAGCATTGTTTAACTTTTATTTGAAAATTCCAAATCCATGTCAGTAATTAATTTAAAAGTCACAGTAAAAAAAAGGGCTCAGAATCTAAAACGATGTGTTTCAAAGGCTATATCTCCAGTACCTTCACACAACCAATTAATTTTTTACCACAATATTGTTCTCAGCAGCAATGCTATGTTCACACCGGGTATGTTTCTGAACACTGGACAAGCAGGGAAGGCGTCTTCTTCTTGTTCTTTTGTTACTCTCTACTAGTGCATGTCTACCACTTACAGTTGGAAAAGGCTTGGTGTGAAATGTCAAAACGGGGAAAATCTCTGTAATCTTGCTCGAGGCTTTTTCTTTCACAGCTCTATTCCATATATGAAAAGCTTGGTGTCATATAATTCCGGCCAATTATTAATTTCTTCCCCATGGTCAATTTTCAATTGGTTGGCACTTCCCTGATGCAAAAGGGACACCATCACTAATAAATCTGACTCCCTGATTGGTCAAAGTTCAACCTGGTTTAACTTTCAACACACGTTAAGTAGCCATGCATTTTGTACATAAAGCCCAAAAACAGTCGTAGCAAGACGTGAACGTGGAAATTTTTAAAGTGGGAGCCCGAGATGCGCATATTCGTGTGTTTACAATGGCATCATTGCTAGGATGCACATTGGGCTATGTGAATGTACCTTAAGGCTGGTGTTCTTGCAAGAAACCACAAAAGCAACCAAATTTGAGGCACATCTCATCTCAAAAAGAGACAAAAGAATTTGAAAAGATGATGTTTATGTCAACCAAACACCTGATTCTATTGAGACAAACGTCTTTGATAAAAACTGATGCTTGAATGTTTTAAAAGAGGTGCACCATTTTCTGGCACCTTTCCTTTAGTCCACCAGCACCAGTGGAACTGTTGTGTTTTGATGGGATGGTCTAACAGTTGACTGAACAGTAGTTCGTGACTTACTGGTATTTGTAATCACAAGTTTGTTTTTTTTAACCAAAGCTATTGAACATTATCCTGTTATAAGGTCATGTTGATGCTATGTTATTTTGAAAACCTCCGGGGCCCATCAAGAAGCTACTGCTGCATGGTTGGCATACAGCTCATTTTAAATAGAAGCATTCTGACCCGAACTGAACCGTACAGTTCGGTGAAAACACTGCTCTGCCCGCTACATTGGACGAACTGCAGTGTCAACACAACCAATGGTATTGTCTCATTTCCTGTCTTTGTAAGAATGCATATGTGCATTCATGCCCACAGCTGTGCTTGCTTGTGCATTTTTAATGAAAACATGTGTCCCTTTTTAAGTGTGTGAATGTGTGTGTGTGTGTGTGTGTGTTTAGAGCATAAATAGGACATGTTGCCAGTAGTGCACCACAGTTGAAGTGGCCCTCACCCTTACCCTGTCACAAGTAATTAGCCTGAAAGGCTGTGCGTGTGGCCATATCATGTGGATCTCTATATAACTATCTTTTATTGCGTCTTATCATCCCCTTCACCCTTCCTCTGTATCTTTTTCCTTCTTGTCAGCCATGAAGAGAGCAAAACAAACAATAGCTCTGGGAGCTTTGTGTGCTCTGAAAGACACGAAGAGGAAATCAATGATTTGACATCACGACAGTGCCTGGAATTAGAATTCTGCTGCTAAATATAGATTTGGTTTATTTGTGACTCAAGGCATTTGCAAGGGATTATCTTTGGTGTTTTCTTCACAGTTTGACTTTCCAAAAGGCACATTTACCAGCCTCTGCTAAGAACTGGTAGCTGTTTGGTGCTGTTAACAGAATCTTGTCTTGGCTCTAGCTTACATGTTTGGAAACAATAGTACACATAAATGGGGTTTTCTATTGGAGTCATGACAAGTTGGGTGGCTTTGAGATGTGCAGTCTCACTTTTTTAAGGAACTGAAGCTTATTATCCTCCAACTGTTGATAATACATGGAACAGAAACTCGCTTAAGGAAAATTTAGTAAGTTGTTTGTATCACTTCAAAAGATAAATTAAAAAAAATGTGTGATCAAGATTAACGTTTGGTACAATGCCCCCATGTGGTCCCACAGGATCCATCTATAAAGTCCCACTGTGATTATATTCTGAGATATTTTCCAAAGTTTTCCTAGTCGTCTTTTGTTTATGATTATGCCGTTTTTAGCCAAAATTAAATAAATAAATGAAAAAAAAAACAGTGGTTTTCCAGGACATAGTTTCTTTATAGCAGCAGAAGTTCTTTAGACATTCACCTCTGAGCTGTAAGCGACACTGTTAGTGGGGAGTAAGCAATCCCTCATTTTTCCATTCTTCCTTTGTTGACACTCTCTCCTGCTAGCTTCCACCCCTTCACAGCCCCATCTTGGGATGCCTTTCATTTCAGTCAGAGGTTCTCAAAGGTTTTGTGGCAGAGAGCCAGTTTAGGAACCCAACATTGATGGGAGTACCAATGCTGGTGAAACAGCTTTGGTTTTTTTTTCCTCTGTGCAAACAATGTTCAAAATACAGTTTTGCACAAATTCTCCATTACTAAATGGCTTGCATCAATGTATTTTGACATATTGTCTGCCGTACAGCATAGGTTCTTATTAGTTGTTCACATTACCTGTGCATTTTGCAGTTTTTAGGACTTGAATTATAATGCAATTAATGTTAACCTGCGTTGCGTAAACCTGTTTGCAGGCACATAAATGTATCCTCTGGGAGTAATTACCGCTTGTCCCCATATATCTTACCAAAAAACACAAAACAAGAGATTCTAATTTTCAAAGCAATGTACAGTTGAGTTATTAAAAGTATCGTCTCCAAAATCGCTAGACATACTTCCACTTGCATAGCTACCACACAACAACAATGTATCCTACCACAACTAGGCAGATGCCACTCAGATTTACATTTTATTCATCTAACAGATCATTGACTGATTGATGTGAAGCAGCTTAACACAAACACTGAGATCATTTTGGAGTCACAGAAAAATAGGAAAAAAGTTCATCGTTACCATTGTTTCTCTGATGTAAAAGGGTTCATGGGAAGCTCCGCAACAGACAGATTCAAGCCCCTCAAGTACTGAACTTTAAAGAAGCTTTGCAGTTTTGCCAAAAAACTTGACGAAAACAGATATTTTTATGACTAATCTATTGTTAACATGTAATTTTCTGTTAAATTATTTCCTCAAAGCTGATTGGCAGCCTTCCATAAGCGCAAATAAAACTTTCTTGGTGTCTGTGCTCCAAAAGAAAGAAGCTGCGAGCAAATGTGACAGTACCCTGGTGCATTGTGTAATACACCCGGAGAGTTTTCTTTTGTGTTTTTTCACAGCCGTGCTATACATTTCTGCTGCGTTTGGGTCTTTCTCTGAATTAAGAATTCATTTGAGGATGAATCCATAGCACTTGCAGCTTGTTTGCATAGTTTAGGAAGGAAAAAAGGTGGTTGTTTTTGCAGAAGCGACCTTGAGATGAATTAGAAAAGTTGTAATTAGACTATATCTTTTTCCAAGTCAGATCTGCCTCTTTTTGCCCATGAAGGAGCTAGACTGTCCAGTTGGTGGTGGAAAACAACCTAGAGGGCCTACTTGAATAGTTGGAAGGTGCCTCTAAAAGGAAGACTGAGCTAAAAAGGGAGGAAAAGAAGTACAAAACCCACCAATGAAAGAACATTTTCTAAAAGGAAGTCTGTAAGAAACAGGCAGAGATGACAGACAGGTGGAGGAAGTAAGGCGGAGTTTGTTGAAGAGCTCCGAATCGAGGTCGGGAGGGGGAAGATTGAGAGATTGGGCTGAAATGAAAGCAGCTGTAAAGGAAACCGGGAGAGTGTTGGGAGGGATGAAAATGGATTGAATGGGGACAAGAGGGGAGAGACAAAAGAGAAAAGATGAGCGATGGAAATCGAGAGGAGGCACGAGAAAGCTTCGGCTGATGAGGAGGGGGAGAAAAAAAAAAAAAGCTTTCATGTTTCCTTTCCGCTGCTCCAGAATGAATTACAGCCGTTTGCAGGGAACAGGAGAATATTAAGCTGACACTCATTCCAATTCAGATTTCACTCCTCACCATTCTTCAGTCTTAAACATGCTCTAGCATCTGTCTACTTCATCTTAATCATTAAGGCCTTTTTTGCCATCTTCTACTAATGTGGGTTTTTCAAAGCTGAAGGTCTGCAAAAGTCTTGCAATTCTCTTCAGAGTCTTGATTTCAGATTGATTTCATTTTGATTCTAAAGAAAATGAATCCTCTTGCTGATGTTTTTTTTTTTCCCCCTCCTCATGTTGTTTGCAGTGGATACCGCTCCCTCTGCTTGACAGCTTACTCCTTTTCTCCCAGGTCATGCATAATAAGTGCTCACTGATGAATGCTGTTTGCAGGGCATACACCCCCCTCCTCTGTTTTATATAATTCATCTGGCAGTGGGACGTGTGACTGACTGTATAAAATCAAAGTCGTTGCAGGGACGTGGGTGTGAGTCACTCGGTGAGTCGTCTTGATCATTTCAGGCCCTCGGCTTGAGGCTTTTGCTGAGTTCCACGCTAGTTTCAATTAATTTTCATCTCGCCGCCCTTGTCGATATTGTTTGTGACCGATGAGGGATGCACACAAGAAGGACAGAGAAGAACTCCCCCTTTGTGAAGAACGAAAAAGCCTGAGCACAAGATGAAGTAGCTGCTTCTGAAAGTTTTTTTTTCCCCCCTTTAAATTATATCCCATTTCATTGCTAATACGCAGATTGGTGGGTCACTCTGAAAACCATTTTCCAGTTGAGGATTTAAAATCCAATTGATTCTTTCTTTCCAATTTGCCAATTAACCAATTAAACTATAATTGCTTTATTTAAAATGTTTAATGATGCTTAATTAAAAAAAAAAAAGATTGTTGGCCATGCAATTAACAATTCCAATTTGTAAATTTACTGTTGAATATTTTAAAACAGTGGAGTTTTCATTTCAATATCATTTATCTTAAAGTGTTGTTTTTTCTTTGTTTAAATACCTACTTTAATGAAAATGGACTGATGGAGGACATATATTAAAAAAATTAGGCTTAAAATTGCGTGTCTTTATACAAATTGTTGTGAATCAGGAGCAGACGTAAAAATGCCATTTGAAAAAGATCCTTATTGCTCCCTGCTCTGCTCCATTCTGATGCATCCACTTGTAGACAAATAGATCCATTGATGCCTTTGTGCTTTTATCTGGCTCAGAACTGTACAGCTGAATAGCTTCAATACTGCTTGTCATTTTTGTTACACCTCTAATGTTAGGTTGGGGGTGTGAGGGGCTGTAAGCTAGCGGCTTCCTCCTCTGCCTTCCTGCAGAAACTATGTCCTAGAAAACGATGCAGGTTTTTTATTTTTGGCTAAAAACAGTACAATCAGAAGTAAAACACTGCACTAGAAATTGCTAATGGAAAAGATTAAAAGATAATCGGAGTATAAAGCAGCATCACCACACAAAGTTTTATTATTTACTGTTCAATTTTTGTTCCAAAAGTCAAAATAAAATGTACTGTTTAGTTGTATTATTGTTTTTAAGATTGAAAACCATGCAAGGAAAATTTAAAGCTTAAAAAAACATTTTTTTAAGGAAACTTTTAAGTCAAGTGGACGTCCTTGAAGGTCTTAAAGAACAAAACAGACATTTGCAAATCGGCTCCCTATATTATGATTCATCAAATGGAGACTATAATCCTGGTGTAATCCAGTGCACCACATATTCAGACAAAGATTAAACATGAGGGGCCTCTTTCTTTGTCTGGTTAATGATGTACAAACTGTTGCACAATTGGCAGCAAATATAAAACAAGGTCACAATGGAGCATTCTTCCTTTATAATTTGCCAATGAGCTAATTATCCTTTAATTTCTTTACTTAAGACTTTAAATAATGTTTAATTTTGAAAATAGAAAGAAGGCCTATTGAGATAAAAAAAAAAAAAAAAAAAAAAAAACAAGAACAGAATAAGGCAAAAGTTTGAGCTCTCATAAATTAAAGCAATCAAAAAAAAAAAAAAAAAATAGAAAAACTTTGAGATCCTTTAAGCCAGAATGTAAATAAGCGTATTTTTGATCTCACTTCATTCTTTTGAATCTGGGATTTATTGAAATCTGTCCCTAGTGGTCTGTTGAGGAACTGCGGTACTGGGTATTTCCACATTTGAAATCAATTTCAGGATCAAAAGATGGGCCGTTGGACTTCACATCTGCCTGCTGCCTCTGAAAGGGTACAGCATAACAGAAGAAGACATCAGCATTTGTCCTCTGGTTGCCATGGTTTCCATTTGCTGCCCACATCAATTGGAGTATCACAGTTGGTGAACTAAAGCAGTATCCTGATGTTAGCAACAGATTGCTGCCATTAGTTACAGGTTACCATTTCTTATATCAAAACACAAAATAACATATCTTACACAAACTTATAGAAACTGCTCTATGATTCAAATTAAATGACCTGTTTGGAGAGGGTTTAATTAAAAATGGCAAGTTAACCTGAATAAATGAGAATCTAGAGATACATGGCTACTGTTAAGTATTTTTTTTTACTTATTTCATATTTTTTTTAATTTATTTCCATCTACATCTACTTTTAATGGTTAACTGTGGGAATAACTCAGGAAATAAAGAAAATTGAAAACACTGTAAAAGTTAATTATCATGTGAAGAAATATATAAATAGCATAAAACTTCATTTAGCTTTTTTTTCTTGTATATATATCTTTTATATACATTTTCAAAGTAGTTTTGATTGTTCAACATTGTTTTTCACAGTGGATGAATTTATATGTGAGACACCCACTCACTGCTGTTTCAATGCAATTATCTTCTGAATAAAAAATACATAATTAAACTCTTTGAAAGCAGTACATATAGTGTCTGCTGACAGATGTGTCTATAATTTCTCACCTAAAGGAAAAACAGCTGCGTTCATTTTGAGTCAGTCTGTCAACCACACTGACTTTTTTACCCCTTGAACTCAGCAGCCAACAGCAGTAAGCATGTGACCCACAAAGGGATGTCAAAGGTCAGCCATAATTTCACGTCATTTCATAGAAATCTTTTTTTAAAAAATGCTGGTGTGGAAAAACGAGCTGTATTTGAAAGGGAAACTGAAAAGCATTCCATATTAAAAAATAAGTTTTGTTTTCTTTTTATTTAAAAAACTTGGAGTTTAATTTGACGATGTTTAGCTTAATTTAAGATAAAATAAACAAAAGAATATTAATATGGCCAACAGCTATGTCCAAAGATGTCCCCTACATCCAGTAATTCCCCCATAAGGTCATAGAACTGAAAAAGTTAAAGATGTTTCCACAAATTTGTCTTTTTTGTTGCATTGACATAAAAATCATTACAATTAAAATGCAAGGTTCTGCCTAAAATGAGATACACATAGTTGATGTCATTTGAGTCATCCTCTGTGCATTTAAATCTACTGGATATCTGTGAAAAGGGTTTATAACGTGCAAATCTGTGGCTGAACTTAAATAATTAGGAGTGTTTTGTTATTAGAACAACTTGGTGCACCCCTACCCCCTCACCCCAATCACTTTTATGAGTATAAATAACCTGAAAATAAACAAATTCACACAAAAATATATTTTGAAACTGAAAATTGTTATATTTTATTACAAAAAAAAAAAGAAAACAGAAAGAACCCACCCAAAGCAATTAAATAAACAAATGGGTAACCTGTCTAAAATTTTTGGATGAATAACAAATAAACCAGTTTTAATAGAAACAAAACCTAAAATGAAAACAAAACACAAAAGTCAACGACCCTCGTAGATGCAACTTTAATGAATAAATAATCAAAACCCTTTTAATTACAACCAATGAGTATGACATTGTAATGTTTATTAATGATCACCTAAAGGTTTTAATTACAAAAAAATAAGCAATCGATTTTGTTTACTTGATCTGCAATGTGTAGCAATAATTAATGGTTTTATGTGATAATGTGTTCTAATGACAAACTATGATTATTACATAACGGTTACCCTTACTGTTTACTGAAATTGTGAATTAATGTTTTATGAAGACAATCAATCTTTACAAGGCACTGGATTTTGTTACTTGAAGAGAATCTATCTGATTATAACTGGATTTTAAAAACTGTAAAACTATAAAATGAATTAACTCAGTAGGGGTGGGATTATATAAATTAATTTCTTCGCACTCCTTTTCAAGCAATAAATCAAGCTCTACTTATACTATAGTTTAATGATCACTATGTTTAATTAAGCAAATGGGATTTAAGTGACTTTTTTGTTTTGTTTTATTTACTGTCTTTTTGATCTATGCATTGCATCATGTCTGTAATGAGTTTGATATATATGTGTACATTTTTTTATTGCTTTGACTACAATGCTTGAAATAAATCAATAAATCCAATCAAATCAAAATCTCCAAACCAACCTTTACTGCAGATGTAATAGTGAAGACTTAAAAAAATATGTTTTTATTCTTCAGGTCTAAAATTAATAATGAAAATGATATGAAATAAAGTTCTATAATAAAAGTATAAAACATAGTTCATTCTTTTATTGATATTTTAAAAATATGCATTAAATAAGTTGGAATATCTAAACAACACATGTGATTATCATTTACTCTGCAGCCAGAATGGAATAAAATGTGTAGTTCAGTTTTTACAATGACGACTGCATGAGCTTTTTTGTCAAAAAAGAAAAAAAAACTATGAAAGTTAAAGCATATAAACAACTTAAGCATTTCAGCAAGATGGCACTCTAGTGAATGGTTTTTGACAGGATGTTTAGATAAAGACTTGACTGTGCCTAAACAAAACACTCCAGCATTTGAAGATGTACTTAAAAAAGCTTGACTGGCTCGACAAGATGAAGAATAAATTATTTATTAATGATACATGTCCACTCAAGTGATACAATTTAGCTACAAATATATATTTACATTTAAAGACCCACTCTGAAAACTGTGTTTTGGGGTGTTTTTACCATTTTCTTGTGGCATTTTTCTGATGGTGGCCGTATGCGAATGAAGCTGAAAGTTGCATTTCTGAGTATTTCTTTATTCAAATTGTGTGATTTAGGAGCAGACGAAGAAAAGCCATTTAATAAAGATCATATTTGTGATGTAGAGAATACACCGGGCGGGCCACAAGCTCCCTGCTGCGCTCCATCCTGATGCATCCACCTGCAGACGAATGGATACACGTCTTTGTTTTCCTCGTCTGAGCTGGCATTTGGATAAAAACTGTACTGCTGGATAGCTCTGACATTGCTCACCATTTTTGTTGCACCAGTAATGTTAGGTGGGGATTGTGAGGGGCTGAAAGCTGTAAACAGACAACTCCCAGCGGCGAGGATGGAAAGGTGGGCTCTGTACCAATGGTCCCACCCACAACTAAGAGGCAAATTACCAATCTTTTGCCGCTCTGCAGAAACTATTTTCAAATAGACGCAGGTTGTTTTTTTGTTTGTTTTTTTTTTGTTTGGCAGAAAATGGCGCCATCACAATGGCAAAAACCACTAGGAACACTTCTACAACAGATCAAAAGATGATCAGAATGGGTGTTTAGGTCTTTTTCTCCAGGCACTCCGGCTTCCTCCCACCATCCAAAAACAAGCTTCACATGTTGATTGGTTAATTGAGTGTGTATGGGTTGGTGATTGTGGCGACAGACTGGCAACCTGTCCAGGGTGTAGCCCTGTGACCCCGTAAGGAACAGAACGGGTTTAGAAAATGGATGGATAGACTTAACAAGTACAAATTAAATAAAAAACAGACACACACACATAAGGTAACCAAAGAACAGTGTTTGTCTTTTTGTAGAAGTGTTTTTTTTTGTTTAATATTATCTGTTCTTTGCAAGTCCTTGTTTGTCAAAAAGGTGTCAAGTGTGGCCAATCTGAAGAGGACATGGAATTCCAAAATGTTAAGTTACCCATGCATATAGAGGAAAAGATCTGACCCCAATTCAACAGCAAGATAAAATATCGTAAAGGATCTCAAATGTGCACAACACACAATTTCTCCTCTTCTGATAAGTCACATTATTACATTTTTATTAAATGACTGAGAAGACCAGAGCAAGCAGGCATCACAAAAAGGGACTAGAAGCCACTTATAGCAGTGTAGCGTAAAACCAGCTGTACGTTTCAGAAGAGAAACAAAAATAATGAGACTGGAGAAAGGGGGAGATGAAAACCACTTCTGTTTTAGAGAGCATACATTCAAAACATTGGTATGAACACATACCCCTGCCTGTCACTGAGCCAGCCAACAAGCTAGCCCGCTAACAAAGAAGGGGAGCGTGTGGGTTGTCATCCCTGTGTTTCTGTGGCTCCACAAGCATAAATTAAGCCCCTGGGAGCAGCAGAGAAGCAGATAGAGAAGGATAAAGAGTGGGAGAGGGGGGAAAAAAAAAGGAAAGCAACAGAGCAAGTGAGAGAATAAGAGATGAAGACAGGAAGAGAGGAGAGCTAGACAAAGCCTAGAGACCAAGCAGAGGCCCCAAAGACGGAACAAGAGTAAAGGGAGTGGGAGGCAGCAGCCCGCTTTCAATTCCCCTCCACCTCTTCTGCCAACTGTGCAGCTGAAAGCTTTTATCATTGGTGATTGTTTTGAGGAGACCTTCTGATTTAAGTGGGATTGCATCAACAGCTATGGATATTGAAGACCCCACGTATCGATCAGGTCCACCATAAAGCTGGAATGATCATTTTGTTGGGATGCTTTATGCCGTTTTCTCTTTGCTTCCCCTTATCTCTGATTAAAAATAGCTTTTCTGCCTGCAGCAATCCTTGTTAAACAAAAAAAAAGGACTAACCTTGAAGTAAAACGATGAAATGCTCGCATTGGTGCAACGTCAGCTTCATTTAACGTCAAAGGAATGGACTGTAATAAGCTGTGTGTGGACACACACCTACCTCGTCCTGAGTAAAGAAACACTGGGAGTGTTTTGGAATTGTTGAAGAAGATGCAGTCATCCATCAACCAGTTATCAGGGGAAAGAGAGTGACAGGTTGCACATCAGCCCTTTTTTCCCCCATTCTCTGCTTTTTTTGTCTGTGCTAAAAGGACACGAGGTAGAATTTGGGCTCCATGGTAATCAGAACCTAGGCTGCAGTGCATCTCTAGAAGTGTTGTAGTGCAGTGACTCATCCCTGAAGAATAGCCTTGTGCAATTTTTCTTTCTTTCTAGGACTTTTACGTTCAGAACGAAAGCTGTTTGGGGGCTTGAAAAAGGCTACGGTGGCTCTTATGCACCAAATGGAATCAAAAAAAAAGAAAAATTACCAGAACTCATCCCATTAATCTGCAAATGTATCTCCTTCCCTTGAATGGGAGAGCTTCTTCACACCAGTACTCAAGCCTTACTTAAGATTAGAGACATGGGGCATAAGGGCATCATACGACAGCATCACCTGCACGTCATAAGTGCGTGCAACTTGCATTAGACTTATGAATACTTGTTGATACATTTGCCACATGCACGTCAATGGTACATTCCATTTTTATGATGTCTCTTGAGCCTCAAGGCAACTTGTGCTCCCCTTGTAAGAAAGCCCCTCCACTATAGTAATAATGGATTGGATTTGTCCAATGTGGCCATTATTCATTTACTCTTCATTCATACCTGGTGATGGTAGAGGCGTGGCTGCCAGTTTGCGCCTACGGTCCCTCTGACCGTCACCGGGATCATTCATGCACATTCATGCTGGTAGGCAGTAGCGTTAAGGGTCTTGCCCAAAGGCCCTATTGATATGGTAATTGCCCCAGTACCCCTCTTGGAATCGAACCCTGGTTTCCTGTGTCCCTCACCTTACCAACAGAGCTACCCAGCCGCTCTATACTATACGACCCTTCCACAGGCCTGGACAACCCAAAAACCTGCAGCCCTTAAACCAGTCAACCATCATATGTGAAAAAAGAGAAAACAATCTATCAAGACCCTTTTGGAAAATCCCTCGTTGTTATTAGTTTACATGTTAAATATGTCAATTCTAGGCTAAGTTAAATTATATATTATTACATATTGGTTTTTATGTTAAAGATTTTAAGTTACTAAGGAGTTGATGCAGGATGGTTGTCGTATGTTCTAAGTGTTGTAGACATTATTGTATGCTAACATTTCCCATGTAGGACCATGAAAGTGCTGTTTTTCACCAGGCCTCCTTCATAAAACCTTTTTCATACCAGACTACACATTTTTAATGAACCCTGTTTATGGGGATTTTTTCCTTATTTTTTTCTGCCAAAAAATGTTAAATTGCCTATGCCAGGTTGAGAAGATTTACTATTTAAAGCATGTAAATATCAAATGGAACAGGGTATTCCTCTTTTTTTTATTTTTTTTTTTAGCTTTTTTGTTTTAAAATGCAAGTAATTGTCATTTTCACTGTAAATTGAAAGTTGTGAAGTTCGATGGTGGATTTTTTGGAAGAAATTTCAGCGAAGCTTGAAGCTCAAAATCCCCTTTGGGAAAGAAAAGCAATGCAGCGCTATTTCTGGGCACAAATCTGCTTTGCTTCTATATGACTCTCACAGAGGGAGACTGTAAACCTAATTTATTCTCCCATGGATTCTTACTTGTAGCGCTCAGCAGATGCTCCTTGTGATGCGATTTCTCCATCCTGCCTCCCCAGAACCTGAATAGAAACTTTAAGGAAGGAGAATGATGATAAACAATGTGAAGAGTTCTGAAACCCGAACCATTAACTCCTTACCAGATTGTTAGTGGTCTTGGGGAGTTTCTTGCAGTAGCGACTGGATAGCTCAGTTGCTTAAGTGCAGGACTGTCACATGGGAAATCAGAGTTTGATTCCTTGGGCGAGACCCTTTGCCTTCTGCCTAACTATGTAGCCACAAGGGGGGGCCAAGTCTGGGTCTTGCTGTGCCGGTCCCCAGCCAGGATAAAATACAGGGTTGTGTGAAGAAGGGCATCTAGTGTAAACATTTCTGCTAAACCACATGCTGTGACCCCGGAAGGGTTTGGCTGAAAGGTGAACAAAAAAGCAGAGTTTCTTGCGGTGGTCCCGAAATGCATATCACACCACGAAAACAAATTAGAACAATTAAGAAAGCAAAAGAAAGCAAAAGAAATATTAGAAATCAAAACAAAATTCCAGTAACCAAAACACTCTTCAAAAAAAAAACAAGAAACAGAAAAGATAATAAAAATTAATAAAAGCGGAAACGTTTCAGAAAACCAAAGCAATTTCCAGAATTCAACGTAGAATAATAAAAAATTAAACACAATAAACACACAATTAGCACTGGTAAAGCTAGGTATGGGGCATCGCCTTTTGGATGATAACATTTGGTTTTGACATTTAAATATTTTCAAATGTGTCTTCAGTGTCAGCAGACTAATAACAGTTTTATGATTAGAACAGAGCATGTCCAGTATTGCTTCATGATAGATGCTTTTCAGTTGAAATCATCAACAAAACGTCCTCATCCAACCAGCAATGTCCCGTTATAACTACCTTTTTTCAGTTTCTGTAAAAAAAAAAAAAACACATTTTGGAAAGCCAAAGTATTTTCCAGAAATCAAAAGGAAATTTTACAAAATGTAACAAAAGAAGAAACCAAAAGTAATTTGGCGCGAAGCAATACTGGATATGCTCTGTATTAACCATAAAACTTGTATTGCAGCCATTGAAGATGCATTTAAAAAACTTCAAATCTCCAACCTCATCATCCAATCAGTGATGTCCCATAGTGCTTAGCTTTTCCGGTTTCTTATTGTGTTTAGTTTTTTAACATTTCATTTTAATTTCTTGAAATTACTTTCTGAAATGCTTCTTTTTTTTTATTGTGTTTTGGTTTCTGGAATGTTCTGGAATTTTTTTTTTTTTTTAATGATTTGTTTTGGTTTTTTTAATTGTTGTTGTGATCTTTATTATATTTTGCACTTCAGGGCCACCACAGTTTCTTCAACAACGGGGTAACTGATACGAAAAAGTAAAAATTGTAAGCACAGCCTGCCCCAAGTTACCCTGATCTGTCTCACAAGCAACAAAATATTTTGAAAAAAAGCTTGACAGAAGGTGGGAAGTCGGCATTAAAAACCCAACTCTGCTGTGTGGTTCTCCTCCTCACCACCAGCGTCTGATGCTATGAGTCACCGGCAGCGTGTCGGCCTGTAGCTGTCTCACCACAACACATTCTTTGGAGGGCTTCCCAAACAAAAAATGACTCAAAACACAGGATTGTCTGATAGTGAGAACTGGGACAGAGCCAACATTTTATGTAATAGTCACTCAGGAAGTAAAAAAAAAAGGATTGGGAAAAAGAGTTAAAAAGATCCTCTTTTATTGGTCTGGTTCAAATATAGTTTGGTCCGGTGGGCTTTGTCTTTTCTTTACTGCTTCTGGAAGATTTTTTTTTTTTTCTTTTTGGCAATCTGCACCCAGATAGCTAAGCCTTTTTATCTGCATGACAGTTTGTTCAATGCATTTTTACCTTTAAACAAAGCGGAATTATCTGCAGCAGAACCGCATCCTTCTGCTTTTGACCTGCCAACCCTTTCTGTAGCTCTAATTCCACGCACAGAGTAAGATAAAAACCTCTTAATCTGCTTGTAGACTGCTGTCACAACAGCTCAAAATGTGCAGACATGTGGATCAGGCACATTTTTTTTTTACCAGAGTGAGCTAGAATGCCTGGGGCATCTGTTGACCCAGCTGATTCTGCTGAGCGGCTGCAGCCTGCCAGGTTAAGGACAGCATTTATCCAGCATACATTTGCGTTTGGGATGTGTGAACATGAGAAAAGATGGAAGTGTTAGTGTGGGGAAGAAGGGCTCGTGGAACCTTTCTGGCTCTTGATTCTTGCCATGAAACAATTGGAAAAAACTGGAATTATCTGGGATTGTGAATTTACAGCGGAAAGCAGCCAGAAATAGGAGAGACATAAATTCCAACTCGATGGATAAATTGTCGGCAATTTAAACAAAATAGTCATTTGTGAGATTCTTTTCAAATCAGCATTGTACCAGCGCTGTAACTCAAGATGCTAAGCAAATACCTACTTTACTTTTTATTGTTTTAGGCACAATCTAGAGAAAAACATGTTATTACAGCTAAATAAAATGTAAGCTTTTTGGGAAAGCGGTTGCAGAAATCCTACAATTTCTATGAAATGATGTATTATTCTTCTTAAATTAGTGCAAATACTATATCAGATCAAACTCCTTTAACTTTGCCAATATTTAAAAAAATATACCCATAAGCTATGTAAATGCATGCATCAGCTTTTTCATGGTGTGAGGAAACTGGATTTTCTATAAAGGACTGTATTAATAATAAAAAATATTAGGTTGGTTCGTTCCCTTCAGTTTCCAGCACACAGAAATGAATGAATGAGGACACAGAGACAATACTTAGCTTCAGTGAAGATTTACTCCGCACAAAACAGCACAGATTTGTACGAAGGGTTACAGACAGATGAACAGGCTGCTGCATCCAAAGTCTGAACAAAGACCCTCAGAAAAGGGCTTGGTTTATATACCTGGCATTTACATATTCAGAAGATGGTCCGAGGGTCTATGGTGTGAAAAACCCACCCACATGCTGTTGCAGGCTGGATACTTGAAGGTCATAAAGCTTCAAGTATCAGATCTCTCTGATGTTCCCACAGACATTTGCCAGAGCACAAACACCAGAACACACAAAAAGTAAAAAGGGAGGATGAGGAGGAACTGTGAGGACAATAGTTTGGTTGTGCTGTCTTAGGATGTAATATAATTTTGAGATGATAATACATGCTCAGTGAATTAAGTTTAAACCATTAGTGTAATAAAAGGTACAAGTAAATGTAATAAAAGTAAAAAGAGAGTTTCTAACTATTCTATTTCTAATTATTCCTAACACATGGAAAAATAGAACTAAAATATGTTTAAAAAACATACAATGAAACTGTTTTTGGATGGTGAACAGTAAGTATGGCTGTCTATACCATTAACACAGGTGTTGATGAAGCCCCCACTTCCCATTACCTGATATAGGGTCAAAGTATCAAAAGTTGCACTAAAAGATGGTTTCACAAGGAGAAGAATAGTATGTCTAAAAACTCTGGCGTTCACACTTTGAGGAAAGAAAAAAAAAAAAAAACAAGTGAATGGTGCACTCAAGTTTTTATTTTTTATTTTAGAAATATTAGTATAAGAATAAAGATTGGTGGACAATCTTTTTGGAAAATATACCTCAATCTACCCAAAGGTCTGACTCTTTTTCTCTGTAAGTCTTGGGGTCCCCCTCACTGAGACTATATGATCTAATCTGTTAGTCACGTCCACTGGTCTTTGTTGAAACACTTGTAGAATAACCTGGCCTTGTGAAAATAATCTGGACTAAATACACATTTTTGTGTAAAAACATGAAGTAGGTCTTACTAAGCATGTTTAATGTTAATAAGATCAACTAGGTCAGTGTTTTTTAACCTTTTTTGAGCAACGGCACACTTTAACCTTTACAAAAATCCTGCGGCACACTAGCATCCAAAAATGTTTAAAAAGGAGAAACTCACAGTCTGTATTGATCTACAGTCCCTCTGCAATCTCACATGCATTTTTGTGATAATTGTGGCAGAAAAAGCTGGAAGTTGCAGCTGTTTTTTCTAAAAGATGTCAAGTTATTTTGCCCCAGTTGAAGGGGAAAGCATCAAATGGAGGAAACACCAGCAGGACTACACTCATGACTCAAGAACTCCATGAACGTGTCTCTTTTCTTTATTTGCATTTGATTTTAGACAGAGACTTTTTCCAGTGTTAATGAGTAGTTGAGGAAACTAAGCAAGGTGAAAAACCTGTACAGAAATAATACTTATGAAAATATATTCTGTTTTACAATTAAATTACAAATAATCATAATTTAATTTCAAATAACAAAATATATTTCAAATTATCAAATTTCACACAACAATGCACCGCGATTAATAAATCAAACAGACATAGAAAATACATTTCAAACAATTCACGTCTAAAGCGCACCGATAACGCGATAGACAGCTGATCTCTAAAGGCGCCCCTGAAACAGCTGATCAACCCCCGATCACTTCCGCATCTTACCAGCTGCCTCTCCACTTTTTTAGATGCCTTGGGGTGGATTTTCTCATTCATCTGACTGTTGGCCCGAACGTCTGCTTCCTTCAGTTCGCCTGTCAGATCAGTGATCACTGTTTTTTCGCGACACGTAAATCACCATGCGCGCATGGGCGGTCTGACGCGGGTTTAATCAAACTCACCTGTTGCGGTTGACATATTTTTGGAATCTTATTTTTCCTTTTAAATATTTTCCTTAAATTTATAATTCACTTTCCAAATATTCAATTTCCACCCTGATTTATCTTTTTCCAACCATTTTAATTAATATATAGACACACTTTTTTTCTCTCTTTTTTCTTTCTTTTGTTTTTTCAATTGTGCGTGAGTTTTGACGTAACAGATGTAATAAAAGTTAAGTTATAAGATTTAAAAACAGTTTAATGTGTGTTCGTTGTGGTTTCAAGACATTTAACAGGAAAGACTCATTGTGCACTGAGACGCTGTTACTTTAACCCTATGCATCATGGGAGATGTGGTACAAACAGCCGCCGAACGCAAACAGACTAGCGTCTCTGAAATGTATTGTTTTGTTCACTTTTTCCATGGTCTGACACCGGATTCTGTGGAAAGCTACACCGCTAAAGACGAGCTGTAGCTGGTATTTTTGCTGGAACTGAGTGACTTTATGACCGACTCGGAACAAGGAAGTGAAGACTTTAACCACTTCTGATTGGTCAGACTGGTGACATGTGATTAAGCCACCAAGAATGATTGGTGGAGACAGTTAAAGGGGCTGTTACGGTTTCTGTTTCTTTGCCCTTGTGGTTTGTTTCCTTTTGTTCTGTGATGTTTTGAGTTTCACTTCCAGTTTTATTTTGTAGGGTTTCCTGTTTCGTTGTTGTTTTGAGTTTTACCTTGCCCCATCAGTCCTGAGTGTTTCCACCTGTGTCTTGTTGCCTTGTATGTATTTAAGTCCTGTCTTTTCCTTCCTCCTGTGCTGGTCCATATTGTATTCTTCCCCGGTTTCGAGTGTCATGTATTTCGAGTTTTCTAGCCTGCCGTATGCAGTGGTTTTTGTTTTTGTAGTTTTGGTATTATTAAAGCCACGTTCCCCTGCAACCTCCTGCCTCCTCTCCTCCTCTCTGCACCTGGGTACTCCCTCCCTTTCCCCACCGTAACAGGGGCGGGACTTTTCCAAAAACAGCTGAAGCTACGGCTAAATCGCGATACCGTCATTCTTACCAAAATGTCTTTAATAAAATCAAATAAACACAAAGAAAAAAGTATTTTATGATCTTTCATATTCCTAACTACTCAATGTTTTATCAGGACCTGTTTGGATGAACAAAGAGCTGATATCCTGGAGATGGGAAATGTTTTTAGATCAGTGAAAGTGGTTAATTTCCCACGGCACACTTAACCATCTCCCACGGCACACTAGTGTACCGCGGCACACCCGTTGAAAAACACTAAACTAGAGCACTTGTTTGGACTGAGTTGGACTAATACATATCCTAAAAGTAAAGCATGGCATTTGTGGTTTCATGGTTTCTTTTGGAGTAACATCTACTGGGCTACTTTGTAGAAGTTGAGTCAAACATAAAGTCATTTTGATGCCAGTGTAGTCTAGAGGAATGGTCTCTGACCTTTTTGAACTGTACTTGTATATGAAGGAACCATTACAACGTGATACAGATTTTCTCTCAACCAATAACTCTAAAAGTGGAAGCTAAAAAATCAGATGCCATTTTCAGCCTTCAACTTTTAAGGTTACTGGATGAATACCCAAATTAAGATTGGTATTTTTAAATATAGTCATAAACGTCAACAACAATATCATCGCAACATTAGAGAACCGGTTGCTGAATATTATGCAGTACCACAATGGTCTGTGGGAACAACTGTCCAATAAATCCATATTTGGAGTAAAGATTCTGGGGTTTTTTTTTTCTGTTAAATGCAGCTTTCTTTTATTTTGAAGTCAAAGGCACTTCTTCTGTTTCTTTCCCAAACATGTTTGTTTTCAATTTAGTTGTCTGCACATCTGCTTTCAGAAAGTAGAGGATGTATTTTTGACACGTGACCGAGCGACTTGACATGCGTTAAAAATTAGCTGGACTTGGTGGGAATAATCCAGGAGTTTTTGAAAATAAAACTTCCTTCACAATCAGATTAGTAATAAAATGAAAAAAAAAATGTAGGTTGTGTTTTTATGTATCTATTTTTTTCTGGTACTAACTGTCCTGTTCCGGAGGTTGAGGACTGCTGCTTTAGAGGCAAATGCAGCAGGACCATGGACTAAAGCTTGATTTAGGTTGGGAAATGCAAACCAAAAATCAATCAAAATGCATGTAGAACCTTAAATATCCTTGCATAAGCAAATGTTGAGCAACCGAATACTGTAAAATCTGGATTAATGGGGTATTTTATGATCTCGCATACTCAAGTTATGTAATAGTTACTTGAAAAGACCCACTATGATCAAATAAAGTCTCACAAATTGTCTCTCACAGCTCCAATCACAGCCGTGCTCAAGAACCATTTGGTGGTTTTACCCGCCAATCCATCTTGTTAATCTTTAAGTCAAGCAGACACTCTTCCACTAGGCCACTGAGCTGGTCTTAATGATCATTGTTTTTAAAGAAAAACAAGACAGAGAAAATTAAAAATAAACAAAAATGTATCCATCATAATGGAGCCAGAAGCAGAGCGAGCAAAGAAAAGCATCTCTGACCTTCTTTATGGCAGCTTTTGGCCATCCAGCCTGTGTTTTTATACGGAAAATTTCCTCTGAATGGAGGCTTTAGCTCGCTATCCTTTTTGCTCTAAGGCGCCGTTTCAGTGTCAAAGGAGCTTTGTCATGTAAAGTTAGTCATGGTCGTCCTTTTTATTTTTTTCTCTTTCACTTCCTGCAACCCTTCACAGGCACAGCGGTTACCATGTCTGTCATCTTCACCTGAACTCTGCTGTGATCCATTTTTAATGCAGCACCTGTTAGAGGCTCCTGTGGTGCAGCATTCATCCCAAACGAAGCCTTTCTCTGCATGCAGTGATTCACGTGTGTAGCACTGGTGGTCTTTTTCCTCTATCAACATCTATTTTATCACAGGTGGGACCAAAAGTGTAAATACAGCAGATGATTCATTTAGATATCTGGAAAATTTAGAGAAACTTGCTGAAATTAGCATCTTTAGAAGGTTATTGCAAAATGCTAAATTATGCGCCTTTTGGAAAACAAATGACTCATTAATTAGATGAAAGTAGCCTTGATTAAAAAAAGAAACAATCTCTGACTTCCTGAGTTTAATGTAACTGTCCCAATTTACATTTAACAACATATTACATCCATTTTTGGGGGGAACGGCATAACATTTTAGTAAAGCTAATGTTAAAATATATTTTTAAAAATTAGATAAACATCCACTATCTATTTTTAAAACAACCCTTAGAAAATAATATATTAAAAAAAAGGAACCCTTTTATGATATATGCACCATTTAATCTAGGTAAAGATATAAAAGACTTAAAGAAGAAACAAATATTTCTCAATCGTAAATTGCCGATTCTAATAATAACCTATTTATAAAAAGTGCATATTTATGTACAGTAATGCAAAAAAAAAAAGATTTAAAAAATCAACATCAAACCAGTCGCATTTTTCCCACACTTATAAAATCCTTGAACTGGTTTCAATCTGTTGAACACATCTGGGTGTTGATCTGTCTGAATCCAATGCTTTGTAATAGTTGCTGTTCCACAAAATTAAACTAAATTATTTCATTTTACTTCCCCATTCATGAGCTACATGATACATGAGACTACGCTTTATTTTAATTCACCAGATCCCCTAGAACCTGATAAAGTCAGTTATTAGCCCATTACATCGTTATATTTTAGCTTCTCTGTTATACAAATGCTGCCTTGCCATCCATCGTTTCCCCTTTTAAAATAGTCTACAATTTGGAAGGATTGTGTGTGTTTGTGGTATGAGCAGCAGTTGTCATGCGGTTTGGGGTACACTTTGAAAAATTGCTTCTGTCCGTACTGAACCGCTTATTCCTCTATTGACTTTTTGTGAGCTTTTTGTTCTATTGTGAAAATTGGTACTTTGGGTCAAAGTTCTCCTCACCGAAGTTAGAATAAAGAGTCAAAGTACAAAAACAACCGGCAGATCACCTGATGATACACTTGGCTGGGCCAGCATCTCTCTACCAATGATGGTTTTGTAATTTGAAGATGGTGAAAGTTGTTGAATCAGTGAGACAGAGAAATGAGAATGGTACAATCCATTCATGGATCCCTCCACCTGCCAATAAAAAGAAAAAAAATCTCACTTGTCGTGCTACGTTTATACCGGGCTTGGAAACACACGTTCAAGCCACCACTTTCGATTAAAACACACTTGCGCGTTTCGGGCTTCCATGTTCACACAGTTTTTACTTTTGTTTTTGGGCACTAAGTATAAATTGGCTGTGAATGAGCGTGCGTCAACAGTTAGACTAGTTGGACTTTGACCAATCAGGGACTCGACTTTGATAGTGACGTATGGGGAGCGTCCTTTTCAAAACACGGAAGTGCCAACCGATCATGAAGGAGAAATTGATAATTGTGTTTTGAGCCCAACAGAATTATTTGACACCAAGTCTTTCATATATCTGAATACATTGCCTAGTTTTGGGTAGTGACCCCAAACTGCAACATATGGCACCCCTTGATTTGCGTTAAATTGGTGGTGGTGGGGGGGGGGGGGGGGGGGGTTGACCAATGTGTGTAGAGAACCAGCCAAGCTATCCCAAAAACCATTACTACAATTCTCAAATGTTGGTTAATTGCCAATTGGTTTGGAAAATATTCAAGTTCTTAAATCCATGTTGCTTATCATTCAAATTTTTTTTGTTTTTGCAAACCAAATACCATCGAAAGTGAAAGAAGGGTTTTTTTCTGTGTTTCTGACTTATTGTCAGTGACCATACTACTTTTGTGTTGATCTGTAGAATGACTTTTCATTCCGTTAATGGTTAAGGAGCATCACCTTCCAGAAATGTAAGTTCTTGGACTTTAGTGCTCAGAAAAACTTCAAAATCCCTTGAGTCCAAAAGGATTACATTTAAACCTTTATTTTTACTTTCATGTGATTTACCGGTCTTACAGAAAAATGCCAAAAATTGTAACACCTCTTCAGGCTGTCTAAATCCTGGCTTGAATCAATACTGAAGCTTTTCACACGCCTGTTTTTGTGCTAAGTGGTGTAGCTGTTTTCACACCGGCCTCACCTTTCAAATTGCAAATTTATCTATTGGGATTTGTGTTATTGGATTCCTTGTTTTTTTTTATTTTTATTTTTACTTTTGGAGCATCATTCACCACTTGTCTCGAAGTGATCACTTGTACGACTGAAATCTGCCTTTATTCATTATCTTTACTGGTCTTTCCCTGAAAGACCGGTTCCCATCACACAGCTGGTGGTGTCATGCAAACAGGTGGAAATTTCACATCCTCCTTTGATATAGAGATAAACACATATCTTTTGGGGGGTGGGGGTTATGACCAGAGGCTTCCCATTTTCAAAAGCTAAAGCTACGTTCCCACAGGGCATTTGTGATGCACGTTCAAGAACCCACTTAACGGACATCCTTGAACACATGTTCAGCCAATGGTGTTCACTCTAGACAAGGTGGGAGGGGCTTCTTAGTCTTTTCTCTTGCTACTTTTCTTTTACTAGCACATGTCCACCACCTAAAGTTGGAAGAGTCTTGGAGCAAAATGTTGTAGCGGTGAAAAACTAACAATTCATGCCCCTGGCTTGTTCTTTCACAACTCTATTCTGATTTATGAAAGATCTGGTGTCTGGCCAAATTTCTCCTCCATGATCAATTTTCAAACTGTTGGACTTCCGATGAGTTAAAGTAGATGCTATCGAAAAGTCACTACCAAGTACAAGACTGTTCAAAGTGCGTTCAGTTTTGTACATAGACCCCCAAAAAATTGTGAAAACTTGCATGTTGGTGCGTGAATGCTAAAGGTTTGAACACGGAAGCCCGAAACCTGTATGTACGCAGGTTTACATAGACTTTTCATTGGAGGTGGTCGCATGAATGCTCATTTGCGGAGGTAGGCAGTGTGGCTAAAAACAGAATAAGCAATGTCTTTTCCTCAAATATTTGAGCAATGTTTATAGAAAAATAATCCGTTTTCTTAAAAATACAAATGGAACCACTTGGAGTTGTTTCTTCTAGTTTACAAACAGAGCACTCATTCTACACCTATAAGGTTTAATGTTTTAGAACATTAAACCTTACTTGGGTGACTTCCCAAGTAACCTTGTAGGCTGTCTTTGCAGCTCTACACGCTGGCCTTCTGTGCAGTACTTGCTGTAATTTGATGAAGTATAAATAATTCCAGAGCTGCTCTGCATTTCTTTTAACTCATCACTAGCAGCATACCATGAAACAAGATGTTACTTTTTTCTCTTTACTCTCTAGTTTCTGGGCTTAGCTTTAAAGGCACATTTCTCTTTTTCCTGGTGACAATAAAGGCACCGATCAAACATGTTTGTTGAAGTTGTTGCAAGGTATTTAAATGTGCTTAATTCTGACTCTCAAGGAGATGTACTCACTGTGGGTAATCCATACCATGCCTGAGTACATTTAACCACAAAGTAAGTGCTTGAGCACTTAAGTGAACTTTGATGAGGTGAGTCAAAGCCCACTTCGGTGAAGCCTGGAGTGCTAGAGATCTAGAGTAATTACTGAATGTGCTGTGGATGACAAGATTTATGTAAAACCCACTGTCCCAATATCAACTGGTCATAGCCACAGATGAATTTTTTGCAAGGGCACTGCAATAAACCCAAAAGACCTGTCAATGTCACACAAAAGTATATGCACAGCTGTGCTTTGAACAAAATGGATGCAATTGGTCGTGGCCAGTCCTAAGTTTGATAGATATAGATGTTTGGAAAAAATAACTGAGATTATAATTGAGACTATTGAATATTAAACACAGGTTACGGCTTAGTCACAACTGACCTGTTGTCTGCAAATGAAAAATGGGCATAGGGCACGGAGGTGAGTCAATAGAGCGAAAATGTTCATCCACGTTTTTTCGACTGGTGTGCTGCAAGTGACTGGTCGTAGCGAACACTTAAAGAAGATGTAGGTGAGACGCAGGTTTGTCGGACAGATTTTTCCATTTTTTCAACCACCTGCAAATCCTGCACTCTTGCTGGTGCTGTTCGTGTGTGTGCTCTTTGCGTGCAGCCTGACTGTTAGAAATTAGGAAATAAGACAATCACTAACATATCTAGCCTGATTAGCCTAATTAGAGGTAAGTACTCACACCTCACTGTTGTTTCACTTTCGGCTTTTTCCCATCAGGGGTCGCCACAGCGAACGAGTGGCATGGTAAGCTTGGCAATGTTTTACACCGGATGCCCTCCTGACGCAACCCTCTCAAGGCAACCGGGCTTGGGACCGGCACAGAGGTAGAGAAGGAAACAGGGAGCAGCTCGGATTTGAACCTGGGTTTCACGGAGTTTCACCGCAAACCAGCACGAGCTAAACCGGCTCCACTCACTCACACCTCACTAATGACTTAAATACAATGTTTGGGCATCGTACGAAAGCGTCACCCGTACATCATAAGTGCGTGTTACTTACATTAGCCTTATAAATTCTTGACGATCTATTTGTGTGCACAGCAATGTTACTTATCATTTTCATGATTTAGGCCTCTGTGGGCCCGGACAACCCAAAAAATCCACAACACCCATAGGGGTGCATGAGACTAAGGCTTTAGGTTTACCATTACAATACAAAGTAAAAATGAACGCAATCTTTATCACTAACTAAGATATTTTTAGACTTTAGAGGCTCCAAAAGACATTCATGAACGAGGAGATCCTTTTTAAATCCGTAAGGCAACATTTCTTTGTGTTGAAGCCAAGATCTTACAATACGGGCCTTTCATTCATCGAGGAAGTAATGTACTTATCCTTAAGCCCCAAAACAAATGTGGAATTCTTTATGAAAAAACTGCTTTTCTAATGTTATTGTTGGTCCTGCTGGACATCCATAATCAGATCAGCTTGGGCGTGCATGAGACTGAATCAAATCAATGAGATAATCGATAAGTGGAGGGGGCTGGAAGGAGAGAATTACTTAGAGCTAGAGCAAACACTTGGTGGACCGTTCACTCATCTTGATTAAAGGCCACGCTCCGTGCTTTGATGTGCACCCAGGTGCAGCAGGTTGACGCCACATCGAGGTCAATTTTGAGCTGGGCTTCTTCTGATTACTTTAGGTTTTTGCTGTTTGGACTGTCTGGCAGATTTTAATTTCAATGTTATTTGTTTGTTTTCACTGCTTTTAGGTTCTGGAAATAACTTTGAGAGATTGCAGCTTTCCAGGTACCAGGTTTTGGAATAAAGTGTAATTGCAGGGCAACTTTTTTCAGAAAACACAACGTTCCTTTTAAAATACCTCCACAGCATGGAGTAACCCTTTACTTTTTTCCTTTCAAAAGCCAGTTTTTCTCGCAATTTTTTCCTAAAAGTTCACATAAAAATGTTTTATTGTTTGGGGGCTTCCTGAAAAACTAAAATTGGTTTTATTTTTGTGATTCGATGCTTTTTATGCATTTATTTCAGTCCTTTTGCATGCAACCATTTTCCGAAGGATGTACTATTAATGCAGTAATTTAACACTAACCTGTGGATCATCCAAACACTCAAACTTCATCAATTTTGGCTCCACATTTTACATATTTGTCCTCTATATTTTTTAAATGTTAAAGACTTGTTGAGAAACGCAGTCTTATAGCTTCTAGCTCTGTGAACATCCTTGTTTTAAGCCTGTGTTTTCATTTAGAGTCCTTTTAGAAATGTGAATAAACAAGGATTCCGTTGATCACAATCAACAAAGTTGATTGAAGAGATGAGGAAACTTTTCAAAAGCACACATCTACTGTCTGAACACTGATTCATTTGAGTTGGAGGCTTTTTCTCTGATGGAGAGACGGATTAATCAGTGTTAAGTGTCTCAGCAGGAAACACTTAGAAACGAGAAAAATCCAATTAACACTGACACTGAAATTATTTCTGCACCAATACAATGATCCAATGTATGGAGTGAGTCATGCTGGAGTCAGTAACCCCCCCCAAAAAAATACATCTTTTGACATTTTATCAGCACTGTTTTTGTTGTTTTTTTTTTTATCAATCTCAACAAAAATGTTGCAGTTTACAGGTGCAAAACTGCTTTCTTTTTTCAACCAAGCCGTTTATTTATGTTCTACTTGTATTGTTCTGGCTCTACTTCTTGGCTGGAGATTTCTGGAAAAATCGACCTACATGAATGCCAATTTTGGTTGAACCAAACTGCGTAGGTAGGACATTCTACCCACCTACACGTTCCATTTTTGGCAGTACATTGTACAGCATTGTAAATGCTCCCATCTACAAAATACTATAAAAGTTAGGAGAAAATAAGGGGTTAAGCTACGTTCACACCGCCCTTAGTAAACACATGTTTTGGGCTCCCTGTTCCAAACTCTTGTGTTCACACAGGTTCCTACAACCGCTTTCGGTTACCGCTACGTATAAAACGTGCATTGAAAGTTGAACCAGGTTGAACTTTGACCAATCAGGGACTCAGATTTGGTATAGTGACTTAATTGTTGGCGTCCCTTTTGATTCACGGAAGTTTCAAACAGACCCGTTTGAAAACTGATCATGGAAAGCAAATTATCAATTGCAGTTTGTGCGACACAAAGTCTTTCATATATAGAACAAGATTTGTGAGATTTGCACAACTTCAACATTTTGCATCAAGCCTCTTCCAACTGTAAGTGGCACTTGTGAACAGTAGTGGCATGTTCGAGGCGAGAACATAGCATTAGACATCTTGCTCAAAGACAAAACTGTCAAGATTTCAAACCAAACGACAAATGGGCTCCTACATCTATTGGTGAGGGGCATCCTCTAAATGCAAAGGAGCTTCCAAAGAAGAAACAACTTTTAGTTGCTGTATCTTAATAAAATAATGTTATCTAATTTATAATGATTTTAGAGAACAAAAAGTAAAGTATTTAACTTGTTATGTCCAGGTCCTCAAGAGCTGCAGACCTGCTTAAACTCAGGTGGTACCCAATTTTGACTGACAACTTGTCTTACAAGCGAATCAACAGAAACCTGGGAAGATTTACCCAAAAAATGAACATAGCTAAAGCTCTAAAAGGATTGAAGACTATTCTTTTAGAAGTGGTGCCAACTGCGTCATAAAACTGTTGAGTACTTTGTGGGACTGAAAAGGGGGAAAAAGCTCATGTTTCTTCTTAAAAAATATCCATAAAAATCCCCAAAAAAGACTAAAGTCTGGCCATTTTTGCTGCAAAACAATGACAATGTAACAATGACTCATCATTTTTATATTATTAGAGCTGTTGTTTTCGATTGTATAAAAGTTTACCAGCTTAGTGATCACTCAGGCTCATTTCGGATTCCTGCGTACATCTTAGCCAAACACCAAACACAACAAGAGGGGCATGGCAGCTTTTCCATAAATACAGCGCTGCTGCTCGCAAAGAGCTAATAAAACCCAACCGCTGAGACTTATAGGCTACGAGCGGTGCAGTGGATGGGCTAATTATAATATCTGGGAGCAACACCAAGAAATCCCTCAGGATAATGCCAGATAATCGCTACAGCACCACCCTCCCTCCTCTGGGCGAACACAAGCAGCAGGAGCTGCAGTGGCTGCAGAGTTTGGAAGTGCTGGACTGCTGGCAGCTTTTCAGTGCAACACATGGGACTTTTATCAAAGCTAACTTCAAAAGCTAATACCAGGCCTAGAAATCTTTGGGGGATTGTGCCGACATAGTGGATTGTGACCAGTGGGGGTCGAACCATTCAAATAAAAAAGAAAACTGTTACAAATGATTTTGGTTCATGATGCTATTTTTTTTTTTTTTGTTGCATCTTGTTGTCATTTTAGGAATAAAATCCTTTTTTAATTCCTTTTTAATTCCCTCAAAATCAATTAGACCAAAGTGGGCTATTGCATCTCAGAAACGGAACAGTTTAGATTCACTCCATATACCAGGAAAAACTGGCCAGACGATCTCCAAAGTCACCCAGAAAGAAAAGGCGGCACACTTTCCAAAATAAAAGCTCCTTTGGGATCATACATCCTTGACTTAAATCAAAGTGCGACTTCCGCCAGAGCTCCAGTGTGATAGCGGGCTGATGTTCTCCCTGCTGGAAGTGTTTCATCAACTGCCATTTCCTTGGGGGTGGGAGGAGGTTTGCCGCGGCGATGGCAAACATGCTGCAACACAGTGGCGGCGGAGTGCAGTGTGCCCAGCGTGCAAAAGAGGCCACTGCGCTCCACTGTGCTTCCATCAGCTATTATCAGGCGCATTAATGAATGGGTCCCACAGTGAGTCACAAAGGACTGCAGCACTGGAACACCTGACTGCCTAATGTATTCACACAGAGGAAGTGAGTGTTTGGAAGCTCTATTATCCAGCAGAAGGGACTCTGCTGCACACTGAACTCCATTTGCATTTTCCATTACGCCTAATGCTGCTTGTGTTCGTCTGTGACACAGAAAACAAAATCATGCGGATGGATTGCGTTTGACACACATCAGTTATTTTGGAGGGATAAGTCAGCCCATATCATCAAACACACTTTCCTGTTGCAGCACCACAGCAGGAGGTGAAAATGCACCTTTTTTTTTGAAAGGACCAATCCTAACTCCAAGACTTTTTTTTTTTTTACTCAACCTCAACCACACTTTATTTAACAAAATAGAAGCAGGGTCAAATATCGCAAAGCATAGAAATGTAACTTTGAACACAGCGTTTCTGAGAAAACAAAAAGAACCATCAGTGGGCTGTGGCACAGTTATACTCCACGGAATAGACTCATAGTTTACAGTAGCTCGGCCCCCCCCAGTGTGACCAGCTGGGACAGGAGTAGGTCGATATTGGGTGGGGGGCAAACCCTTCTGTGAACATAAAAAATAAAAATAAAAATGAAGGAAAACGGAAAGGGGGTATGATGTTAGTCGGCAGAAGCTGCAGTGTAGGTCACATGTTTTGAGAGATGGAATTGGGGCGGGGGGGCATGCAAATGGCCGGCCCAGCTGCTCTTTCCATTTGCTTGGAATGGGAAGGGAAGAGGGAGAATGGGGGAGAAAGGGCAGTGATTCAGCACCATGGACAGCACTAAAACTGCAGAAATGGCAGTTTTTTTCTTATTTCAGTTTTTTTTTTCTGTGGCAGAGATATAAGGAAAAAAATAAAGGGGGGGGTACTTATGATTTCTCTCAGAATAAGCTTAAAAAAACGATTTTTTTCTTAAAGTACACAAATATTAACAGGACAGCAGCACTGACGTCATAAATCCTAACCATGACACAGAAAATTGAAATAAAAAAAACCTTCTGATGTTTGTTTATATACTCTCCGCCCCCTCCCTTCTTCTCTGCAGCTGAGCCTGCACAACAGGTGATCAGTCACAAAGCATAAAAACAAACAAACAAGGGGATCAAACTTGAACAGGAGGCTCCAAAAGTTCAGAAAGGCATCTGCATTGACTGTAAATGTGCTGTACAGGTGCATGCTGAGCACCCCCCCAACCCAGAAACCCCCACAGCCCTCCAGCACACCTCCCAGAAAGACAGTGAGTTTCAGTCCTCTTTGCTTAGATGGCTTTACAAAAGCTCACAATATGATGAAAGTGAATCATAGCCTGAAGCTTATTTTTCTTGTTTTTTTTTTATTTTTTTATCGTACTATATAGATATATTTTCACGTGGAATTTATTTTCACGTTAAAAAAAGCTCTCTACTCTATAGAATCTATCGATCGAATTCTAGCTCGATTATCCGAAAAGTTTTCAGTCGTTGAAAAAATATGATGGTACAAACCCCCCAATAACACCCCCCTCCCCCATCAAATTATTATTAGTAGTATTATTGTTTCTCATTTTCACCCTCCATCCCAGACAAAAAAAAGCAGGCTATGTTCAAAAGACAAAACCACTGAACTATTATTTTCTTTTTTATAGTTATCATTGATGAGCATTTCTTAATATTTATTTATATTGTAGCTACATTACGTTTTTGCAGCGTCTGAGTGACATCACTGCGTCACGATCGACTGCGTTGTGTTTCTGAACAAATTGGCACAAACTAGAAATAAAAACAGAAGCGTTTGTTGTTGTTTTTACATTCATGAAGGAAAGGGTGACGTCATCGTGTGTTTAAATAACCCCTCCCCAAATACTAAATGAAAAAAAGCAAATAAAGACCAAAGAAAACAAACAAACATGCTGGACATGTTTCTTTGAAAACTGACACAAATCCTGACTGCGAGTTTCACCCCAAAAATAGAGAAATGGCACTTTTTGTAATAGTCATATATATAATTCTTAGTATCTATATATAGTTATGATATATGATGAAAAGGGGGGTAGTTGGAGGGGGGGGGGGGGGGTCGCCTTCTCTGCCCGGTTTGATGGCCGTATTTGTGAGACCATGCGAAAGATCTTCATGCAGTTTTATGATACATCAGTCCCAATATTTACATGTACATTCATGCGCTCGTGCACAATGTCCTCCTTCTCACACACGCACGCGCCCCTCTCCCCGTCATCTGTCTGATCTCTGTCCGACTGCGGCAAAATGGGAGGAGGAGGAGGGAGAAGGGGTAGCGAAAGGAGAGGAAAGGTGTAGAAGGGAGAGGGTGGGGGGGAATATACATATCTTACAGGGCCTGTGCAGCAGCGGACTCACACAAACTAAACAAGTTTGTGTTCGAACCCTAGAAAATCCTGCAGTGTTTGTAATCCAGTTTTAAGGTGGGAGGGGGAGCGGGGGGAAGAGGGTTTAGGCGTCGTTTGTGGTGGAGAGGTGCGCGCTGCAGTCGAAGCCCCTGTGCGCGCTCCCGTCCGCGTGGTAGGGCCCACTGTGCCAGTAGGAAGAGTCGCACACCGTCTGCAGGGAGTTGATCTCGGACGCGGACGAGTTGCCCTCGCGCCGCTTCGACCTCTTGCGGTTGCGCAAGATGAACACAAGCATGCCCACCACCGTGAACGCGGACGTGACAAACACCAGCAGCAGCCCGGGCACGAGCACCGAGATGGACACCCGGTTGGGCTCCAGATAGGAGTTCGAGCGCGTCTCCGACTCCTGCGTGAAGGTCTTGGACAGCGGGGTCGGCGGGGTCCGGTTGGGGCACAGCAGGTCGTTCCGGACGTAGCGGAAGTCCCGCTTCCAGAAGCGCTCTGGGGACTCGCACTTCAGGTCGCTGACGATGGCGTCCGGGCCCAGCTTCTCCGTCCACTGCTTGAAGGGCACGATGGTGCACGAGCAATCCCACGGGTTCCCGTGCAGGTCCACCTGCACGATGGAGCTGAGCTGGTCCAGCACGCCGGCCACTGGGAGATGCGGGAAGTAGTTATTGTGCAGGCTGATCTTGGATAAAGAAATCCCTAGAAAGGCGTTGACGGGCAAAGACTTGAGCAGGTTGTTGTTGAGCAGCAGAACCCCCAGATTCGGCATGGGGCTGAAGGCCCCCGCTGCGATCAGCTGGATGTTGTTGTATTCCAAACTCAGGTATTCCAGATTCCCGAGGCCCACGAACATCTCCGCCACCAGTGCGTCCAGGTAGTTCTTATCCAAGTAGAGCCAGCGCAGCTCGCTCTGGTTCTGAAAGGTTCCGTTGTCGATCCCTTTGATGTTGTTCCCGCCCAGGTCGAGCAGGTGCAAGCTGGAGAAGCCGAGCAGCTGATTCCTCTTCACCGCGTGGATGTTGTTGTCTCTCATGTTCAGTTCGTGCGCGCTCACGGGTTTTGGCTTCAGGTTGGACAGGCTCTCCAGCTTCTTGCCCTCGCAGTTGACCCCCAGCCCCCTGCGCGTGCCCACGGACCTGCAGCTGCACGGCTGCGGGCAGGTGGCGTTGCGCAGCTGCTCTTTGCTCTCACCTGCCGCCGCGGTGGGTTTGGTCTTCAGCTGCCAGTTCTCACGAGATTTGGAGCGGCTCCTGGGTCCGTGCCCCCCGGGCGTGGGAGGCCCGCTGGCGTCCCGGCTTGGCTTGTAAGGCGTGGGTTGCGCGCCCTCGGATTGCGAAGTCTCCTCTTGAGTGGGAGGGGCTACGAGGCTGGTGTCGATCCCGCTCTGAGAGGGGCACAGGTCGGCCTCCGACGTCTCGTTCAGGTCGCTGCCCTGCAGGCGCGTGGGCGCCTCGCAGATGACCCTCCCGATCAGCGCGTCGCGCGGAATGTTCTCCAGCCATTCCTTCAGGGAGAGCAGCTCGCAGCTGCAGTCCCACGGGTTGTCCTCCAACAGGACTTCCACGATCCCGGGGATCTGCTCCAGAATCCCCTCATAAGGCAACGTTTTGATCCGGTTCCCCCGCAGGTCGAGATGCGTGATGGGCACGTGCAGGAAAACGTTTGTAGGTAGCGCGCTGATGAGGTTGTCGTTGAGTATCAACACTTCAAGTTTATTTAGGTCCCTGAACACGGCGGGGTCGATGTCCCTCAGCAGGTTAAAGTCCGCCTGCAGATACTCCAGGTCGTCCAAACCCAGGAAGGTGCTCTTCCTGAAGGAGCGGATCTTGTTGTTGTTGATGTGCAGCCTCTTCACCAGCTGCAACCCCAGGAACGCCCCCGGGACGATGTCGTGCAGGCCGTTGCTCTCCAGGTGGAGGCTGACGGCGTTGTAGAAGTTGGCGAACTCGTTGGGGAACAGCCTGGACAGAGAGTTTCCCTGCAGCAGCAGGTGATAGAAGTGCGAGCTGGGGCCGGTCAGGTGCTGCAGGCTAGCGAAGCTCCTCTTCTCGCAGTCTATGTGCAGGTCCCCCTCCACCTCCCTGCAGGAGCAGACCTGCTCCTTGCACACGTCCCTCGTAACGTTCCCGCCAGCAACGCAGAGAGCCGCATTCAGCAGCACGATCCAAAGCAGCATTTTTCGACGCTCAGCGCTTCATCCCCGGCTGATGTGGAAAGAGTATGCATCGGTGAGGAAGAGGAGGAGGAAGAGGAGGGGGAGAGGGGGGCAGAAACGGGCATTTAGGGGGGAGACGAGGCTGGCTTTTTCCCCACATCCATGCTGCGTCTAAGGTGCGCTCGGGTCCGGGAGAGGAATCAGAGCCCCTGCGCATTGACGCGAGGAAGAGGAGGCAGCCTTGGCGCCTTCATCTTCATCTTTTTTCTTGTCTCTCAGCTCGGTTCGGGGCTGACCTTGACGTGGAGGAAGAAGAAAAAGCGCCGCAAATCTGCGGCTTTTCTTGTGCTGACGCTGCGTCGGGAGCTGTCCGCTCTCCCGTGGTGCTGAATTCACACCCCGCGCCGGGGCTTCATGGGCGATCCCTCTGCTGCCAAGCACCCGCATCCCCCCCTCTCACATCCTCCTCTTTTCCTCTACGCGCGCGCCTCTCTCTTCCTCTCCTTATTTTTTTGCATTTGGTGATGGTGGGGATGGGGGGGTCCACAACCACACTATCGTCCTACACACCCCTGCTGACAAAAACCTCCAATTATTAGAGAATGAAAAAGGGGGAACAAATCCAAAGATGTCCTTCTTTTGCAGGAAGAAGTTTGGAAAACGTTGCGCGCTCGTTCAAAGCTCCGCGGTGAAAGTGTCCCGGTCTACAGAAACACTAATCGTGATGCCCTCCTCCTCCTCCTCCTGCTCCTGCTCCTCCTCCTCTTGGTATCAGAGGAAGCGGTGTCTTTTTGCGGGCTCGTTGCGTCTGCGCTCCTCAGAACTGTTGAATGCAGCGGAACAAGCGATGCGCCGCCGCGCGCGCAGACAGCAGGAGGAATGGAAGAAAAAAGAAAAAAAAAAAGAAAAGTCTACAAGCGCTGCGTCAGTCTGTGTGCGCATGTGTGCGTGACGTTTCGCTGCCGGTTATTTCATGAACATCATCTTCTGAGAACAAAAGTGGAATCCGAACAGAAAAGACTCAGAAACACCATGGAAGGGTGGGAAGAGGCGCGCGTTTCTCACGTCCCGTGGATCTGTGACACTCTGAGATTATTACATCAGCGGAGAGCGGGAGGGGGTTGTATGTGTGTGCGCTAGTGCGCGTGGGGGGGGGGGGGGTCACCCCCTCCCCCACCGCTTCTCCATCTGCAGTGCCAATTGGACTTTAGAGCATGAGGAAAAACGACTCTTTTCTCTGTTTTTCTCTCTGTCGCCTGTTTTGTTTGTTTGTTTGTTCAGAGGAAACTCGTGACGTTTTAGATGACAGAAGCACCAACAACCCACCCCCCTTCACCAAAAAAAAAAACAACAACATTAAGATTATATACAGTAATCTAGCCCCTCCCTCATCACATTTATGTTTTTTCCTCTTTTGTTTATTTGTTTTTTTCCTGGTGTTGCTTTAAATCCACCTGTTAACACACCTAACACCCCATAGACTTTTTTACGTGTTTTATTTAGGTTTTCATTTAATTTAGCAAAAATAATGTTTTTGTTTATTTATTAATTTGTTTTTAGTTTATGCTTAATACATGTATATATTTTACAATTTTACATTTAGATTTTGAAAACAGCATAATTTTTATTTATTTTTTCTTATCCAAATGAGGAAGGAACTATAGAAGCTTATCTCCTCGTAAATATGCTTAATGTGACAGACAATTTTACTAATGAAATAAAAAAATATATTTGGGAATGGATTTCTAGGGATTAAATAGATAAACCTATTAACTTTTGTAGTTAACTCTAAAGGAAAAAAATGGATCTGTGAGTTACATATATAGAAAATGGGCAATTTGCAAGATTTGTTGTCTTGCAAATTGTAAAATAAAGAATTCTTTCAAAATAAAATATAACTTTCTTAATGTCAGATTTAAAAAATGTTTTAAATATTTTAACGCCCCCCTAAACAAATAAATAAATAAACAAAAGCTAAATGTGATAAATACAAATTTGGGTGAGTTTTAAAGTTAAATGTGATTGGGCTGTATAAAAAGTGAAAGTATTTATAGAGTTTCTTCTTGTAGCCAGTCAACATTGTTCTTCTGAGTTCACTGAAGAACATTTTTCAGTTTATCAACATATTAATCAGATTTGACCTGAAGTATTTCTAAACGATTCTCTATGAAGGACATTTCAATTAACTTAGCCCGTTCCCAGGATACAGCGCTTTCCTTCTACACCCCTGAAATGTCAAATTGTTGTTTTTCTCTGAAATTATTTGCAGTTTGGCTGAATTATTTATCAAACTTTCTTAAATGTTTTGGATCTTTTTTGTTTGAAAAGTGGAAACTAAAGTAAGCTAAAAGGCACCTGGAAGAACTATTCTGGAAATGTAGTTGGGAATGTTGATGTTGCCCATTAGGAGGAGGCCTTTATTTGCCAAAAACCCTCGTCAGTCTCTCGTATTTATGGCGGGCTCCGGAAAATGGTTTCTTCCTGCTACCTGAAGCCTGAAGGACTGTTTATGCCGACTCGGCAGTTGGACGTGTGTCATTAAGCTGAGGAACAGTTAAGCATCTGTCATGCAGACCGAGCGGAGAAATTCATCCACTGCAGGAGAAACTTCCCCAGAGCCTTCCAAGATGAGGAGCTCTTTTTGAAACTTTTGGGAATTTTCAGGATGAGGAGGCAGAACCTCAAACTCCTTCAAATCGAGAGCAGTCATTTGTTTTCTCCTGTTCCACCAAATCTCCAACTTTACCCTCACTTCAAAACTTTTTTAAAACTTTCTATTTTGTCATTTATGCCCGTGAAAAGATGTGCTTCTTCCTTTTGATGGTGGAGGTCTTGCTTTGGGAAAGTCTGACAAGAACTGCTGGTCGAAATAGCCAATCAGATGGAAATGTCTAAAGCAAAGGCACGCAACGCCGACAGATGCTCTCCTGCAGGGGGTGTAAACACACTCGCCTTGCATTTAGAATCTTGTTTCCACTAAACAAAATCCTGAAATCAATTCAGGCTCCATTTAAGATCAGCTCAGAACATCCAGACCCTCGTCTAATCCGCCCCAAACAGGATAAATTAAAAGAGAAGAAAGTTATCTTGGAGTCTGAGCTAACTGGATTATGGATATGAATGTATTCCAAAGAAAAAACTGCATGCAGCCTGGCTGCATTATGCGACGCAGATGCTGTCGAGTTGCATTACTGTGATTCAGGACCAGAGTACCTTATGTGTGCTGCGTACCATCTCCACATGCATTTCTGCATCTGCAAACGGAAGTTTGGGAAAAGATTAAGAGCCAAACAGTGAAAGGACGAATAATAAGTCAAGAAGAACAAAAATGACCCTTTAGGGTCTCCGTACACTACATTTCAAGCAAATAAAAATGACAAATTTGAAAACAGATCTCATCTTACTACTCACTGAAGCAGCCTTCTTGATTAGAAATCACAACTCCATCCTCCACCTGAAGGAGGCAGTAGCTGTTAGTTTGAACGCAGAAGAACAAAAAAGCAGGAAAAAAAATGTAAAGGTAATCAGTCTTCAATCATCACCATGACTTCAAATAAATAAGAAATAAACTTTAGTTTGTAAACTTCGATTATAAACTTTTTTGCCCCACAGAGTTATTTGGGGTAAAAGGCACAAAAAAAGGTAATTAAATGCCTCTGAATTCTATGACATTGTTTTCAATTTAACAACTGAATGGTCATTTTTGTCCAAATAGTTGTGTAACTTCCTCAAGGCTCCAGCACAACTCGTCTGTGATGCTGATGTCTACGTTTTGAAGGCTACGCACATTTTGCTCATTTTCCACGTATGAACCTTTAGTTTTTCATGCTACATGCTACATTATGTATTTTTAAACGTAGTTTATACACATATATTATGTACATTTTAAACAATGCATGACTTTTGCGAGATGTATACGCAGATTTGTGGCTTTCCACGACCGCTCCACGTATGTTTAACTGACTTTTAATGCATGTTCCATCGATGTAAAACTTTTCAATCGCGTTTACAGCTCGCATATCACGTTAAAATTGCACGATTGACGCACAAATCACTAATGAATTGCATATAAACAGCGTAACAACCACGCACGGTTCGCGTTCTATGGTTATTAACATTTGCGTGGTTTATTTGTACTTCTTCCGTGGTTTTGAAATTTCCCATAAATAGCCACAACTTCTTTCACTTTTCTCGTCCTGACTAATATTTATTTATCCATGTGAAATGCGCAAAATGTCCGTAGCAGCTGTGTGACATGGCCTTGAAGTGTTTTCAAGACTATTTTACCTTGTTTCCAAAAAAAAGGGAGTTCAAATACCTTCTATCCTCCTTGAGGGCAGACTTTTAAAATCATCCCAAATGTTTGTGACCAAACATTGACTAAAACAAAGATTAGACCTGTGTTTTCGCTGCTTTTACAAGCATGCCACTAAGGAAGAAGCTGAAAACACTTAGCTGGAACTGTGCTCTCTTGTTTGCTCTTGGGGGATTCTTACAGGTTTTTGCCAAAAATTAGTTGGAAAGGCTTTTCTGTGTGGAGACTCATGATACCAACTGGGCAGGCCATTTCTCCCCAAGGTTTTACATTAACAGCTGGCAGCAACTGCTAGCTTGAAACATCCAAGGTTGCGAGTGTTTCAGGTTTGAGTTATGCATTTACTGTTGCACAGCATCACCGTTTGATGGTGTTAGGCTGCATAAGATAAGTATGGTATTGCTATTGACGAGCAGGAGGGCGACTGTTACGATTTGGAGATAATTGCGGAGCTGCGTGGATTCTCGCGTTTCCGATCGATAGGGTTCAATCAGGCAGCTGCGTCAGACCAGAAGACTGCCTTAGATTTCCCTCTCCTTCTGCCAGTCGGATGGAATGAACCGCAGCTACCTGTGATATTTATGCTGCTGTTTAAAAAATATATGAAATTTGTCTGTTGTACTTTTTTGTCAATAAATTAGCCAAGGCTGAAAAAAAAAAATAAATCAAAGAAATGTATGGTGCCAGATGGCATATTTGTTTCCATTTTTTCCCTCCTGGAGTAAATGTCATTTTGCATATTGAACAAATGGAGCTCCTTGTGTTTTCTTGAGAAATGTGCCTCTACAACACCCAGATAGAAGAGGAAGTTTGTCTTGTGGGTTCTTTTGAGCTTAACTATTCCCTCTATTTGGTTTCACCAAATCATGATGTCAAAAATGATCTTTTTCTCTTGTCTTTTGGAAGGGGTTGGGGAGCAAACACCAGACAAATTAGAGTTTCTCTACTTTCCTTCCAGATGTGCACCGTCTGGAGAACTATTTTCTCCCAGGGCTTCAAAGGCAGGAGGTTCTGAGAGACCGAAATGCTCTACGGATAATTACCAAAAGGTCAGGAGCCATGTTAAGCCTGTTTTTTTTTTTTTTTTTTTTTTTTTTTTACATCAGGGTTCTCAGCTGTGTGTGTGTGTGAGCCGCATTCTAAATAGACTATGGCAGTGTGTTGAGATTCATGCAATCAGTGGAAATATCATCTGATCCGGTTTACAGGAGCTAGACACCAAACCAAAATGTTCATCATTAAATGAATGCCAGATCATAATTAAGGCCAACTACCGTTCCTAATCATAATCATTCATAATCATTCTACCACCACACTAAAAGATTATCAACCAATGGCCAGTCGTTTCTCCATTTCTGCCTATATTCACCATTTTGGGCCTGACTAAACAGTTGCCCTCTTGTAATTAAGCAGGATAGGAACGGCAGATGTGTCATGTACAGAAAAAGATTGGTCAAGTACAGACTGAAAGTCATTACAACCATTGGCAGGTTCAGCTGCGGCTCTCCTGATGTATCGACCCGCACTGCTGTTTGGGGAATCAGCACAATGTTTGATTGTAAATCTATACACAACTGTCTGCAAGCTCCGGCCCCAGGAGTCACCGCAACATAGCTCATAGGAGACTCGCTGAAAGCCGGCTGGGAATCCGAGCAGTCACTCACTGATTCATAAAGTATGTATCACTGGGGTTGTTTTTTATTTTATTTTTATTTATTTTTGTTTAGCTGCAAGACACCCAAAAGTTAAACAAAATACTGCTAAGAAATAACATCTAGTTTCTTAGTAAGAGGAAGAATAACTGCATTCTGCATAAATGACCATTTTTTAATTTACCTCAACTGGGAAACCACCAGGCTAAACGTCTTAATCAACTCTAGTTTCCATATGAAACAAACCCAATTTGTAAGGCCGTACAGTTTTGTGTATTTACCTCTTTTTGAGCAAATTGCTGTAATTATTATATTTTCTATGAGAAAACCTTTTGCAGCAGCTTGCTTGGCAGCATGTAGCGCCCATGCTACATGTACAACCTCTCCTTTATTGTCTTGATATTATAAGTTTGGTTTTGACTAATGTTTGTAAAAACAAGTATATGAAGAGGTCCATGCCTCTTTGTTCTGCTTTCAGCCTGTTAGGCTCCCAAGGATGGAAAGAAGTCCGTTCTCTGTATCCCCTCTTTCTCTCAACACCTCTCTTAACTTGACTTTTCTTTACTAATTAAACTGTTGAGATATTCGCAATTAAAGTCAAAATTATTTGACACAAGGCAAACTTCAAACAAATGGCAACGCCTCAAAGTGACAGAACCTCAGTCTCATGTTTTAATGCGCTACAATTAATCCCATCATGGCTTGTTGCCATGGAAGCCAGTTCATCTCTGCTGATTCAGTTCTTTTTTATTTATTTTTTTCTTCCTTTTGCTTGGAACAGATATCTAGGAAGACTGTCAGCAAGCCCGATCTCTGGGTAATTGGCAGGAAATCATATGAAAAGAAGTGGATGTCGCATCCAAAACCCCTTTATCATAAGTTGGAGCCCAACAGACAGTGACAAGCAGGCTGTATGGAAGTTTTTATGGTGACAGAAACTGCCCAAATGTGGTAATTACCTTCTGGGGTTTATTTTAAGGGCTAATTTACAATCATGAGTGCTTTATTATAACATCAAAGAGGCCTTTGATGGAAGAAAGAGTCCTAACTCTAGTCTTTCCTCCTTCACCAGCAATGGATGTATAAAGAAATCTTAAGTGAAGGATGCAAGGGTCAAATTTAGCATTCAGGAGTATAGTACAAGGCATGGTTTGGTATACATTTTTCACGTCTTGATTGAAGTTCAAATCTTCTGTCATGTCAGCAGTTAGTTCGGCTCCAAGAGCTAGTCGGAATGACCTGAAAGCTAATTCCGGTGGCGATGATCAGTGGTGTGTGATAGGAAGCTGTTCAACATGATGTAGCTCTCCATCAGAGGGTTTATATACCATGGAATATGGAATATACCTCAGACTAGAGGGGTGCATTGGGATCGGGTCCCGCCGGGTCCCGCGGGACCCAACCCAAATCTCGCGGGATTGGGCGGTTTGGATTGTGCTGCGGGCGGGAGCGGGCGGCAAAAAATAAACCCCGCGGGATCAGTGCTGGCATGAATATCGGATGAATATATAATAGCGGACTACGTTAGGCTGTGCGGCTGTTGGAGTCTTACGTACAGAAGCTCCGTAAGCACCAGGTAGAGATGCCCAATGGCCTCTGTCATCAAACCTGTTGTTGGGGGGTGTGCAACGCCCCGCCCCGCCTCTTACTAAGAGCGCGCTTCAGGCCGTCTGTCTGCGCGCGCACACACGCACACTTTTAACCAAACAGGATTTGTGAAAATATATTTAATATTTAAGTTGCACATTACACAAGAGAAGAATGCATCAAAAGATGAGGCTGGAGGAGGACATGAATCTCTTTAATAATATCAATACAAATACGTGTTTTTTTCCTGCGGGACGGGGGACGATACAAAATCAATGCATCTCTATTACTGTGCGGGACTAAATTCTCTGAGTTTTGCGGGTGCGGGCGGGAGTGGACATACATATTGCGGGAGCGGGCGGGAGTGTAACGCATACGTTGCGGGAGCGGGCGAAATTGGTCAGAAATTCAGCGGGCGCGGGCGGGAGCGGGATGAAGAAAATAGTCCCGCGCAGGGCTCTACCTCAGACTAAGTGGACAACAGAACATTTCTGATGTTGTTTTTTGTTGTTTGTTACGTTGATGTCTACATAAATATGTATGAGTTATGGCTCTAAATATCAGGTTGTTGCCACTGATTTACAACAGGTTATCATATGATAGGAGCCTGCAGGCATGTGGAAATTTGAATGCAGGGGGCCATGTTTGGTCCATGGGCCGGACTTTGGACATGCTTACCTCAGTGTGCTTTTTGTTGATAGCCAAGCATTAGTATAGGGGATTTGGCAGTTGGCACTGCTAGTATGAAGAAAGTAAGACTGGGTAACTTGTTGAATTTGTGGCTTCAAAATATGCCCACATGGTGAGCAGTCTACCACCATGCTTCATGTTCTTCACACCTATTGACAAAATGTTCTGCCATTTAAAAAAAACGCTTTAAACTTTGCATAACTTTTTTTTTTATTTTTATTTTTTTACGAATTTATATATTGGCTCTGGTCTATAATCCTTTTTTCAGATAATTGTTGATGCATAAAATCTTTTTCATCAAACTGTATGTAAATGTAGGCTCCCTTCATTTTAGGAATCCAGCATCACTTAATAACAACCAGGATTTCTTATTAATATTCAAAGCAGCGTTAGATTACCTGACAGTTTCAGACCCCCTGTTTTCCATTACAGCTTTTTAAATGTGCCTTTGTGTCTCAGATTTATCTTTAAAAAACCTCCAATTATCACATTTTTTTTTTTCACTTTGATGTCTAGTCAGCACCTACTCTAGGCATAGGTGATCATTTTGATAAGTGGAGGTAGCTCATTTACTGAAAGAAAGGATAATTATATCTTTTGAAACCTAATATCTGAGTCTTCTGAGCTTTGCAGAATTGACCTGAGAGAAGATTATCATTAAAGCAGCTCCAGATGAAAATGTCATGCAAGAATGGTCCTGTTTTATTAGTTGTAATCGCACAGAAACATAAAAGGATGGAGTGAAATGCTGACATTTCTAGTCATATAATAAAGTTGAAGGTAGTCTTTGTTTAGTTAACCATCAAACACTTGCACAGCAGAAATGCATTGAGGTGATAATTAAAGCGATAAATGGAGAAAATGCAAGTAGCTCTGTGTGTTTTTTTATGCCAATTACAGTTTATTTATATGCTTCATAGAATAAAAAGCCACCTCAATACCTTTGACCTCTGTACACAAAAATAACTGAAGACGGACCAAACAGCTAAAAAATCAAAACAAAAACTCATAGAATAAGTAAAAAAAAAATGTAGAGAAAAACAATTAAAGCAAACTAAGGTCGGCTAAAATCTTTAAATTAAAGTAATACAAAATCAAGAGAATAATTCTATTCATGACTATTTTTAAACACATTTTGTTGCAGCCGTTCTGAACCAGGCGTGTATTGGTGCAAAAGTTTAGTAAGATAGGAAGGAGCCAATCCTTTAAGGACATTTGAATAGAATGAATAAGCACCAGTGTTGGGGGGGTTGACAAATTTGGTTGATGCAGGTTTTTGGATTGTCTGGCCAATAAAGCGTCATAGAGAGGACTGACAGCAGTATTTTGAAGCGCAAGTGTACGGCTCCCTTGAGGCTCATGCAGCCACTTTAAGGGACGTTGTGAAAATGGAACGCACCATTGTTGTGTGTGTGGTAAGAGTATGGTGAAGAATTTGTAGGATAAAGTAAATTGTATGCACATTTTACGCACGGGGGATGCTGTCGTACGCTGCTCTTACGCTGCACTCTAGTCATTAGCAAGGTGCAAGTACTGACCCCTCAGACGCCCAAATAAACTACACTCTGATGGTCCAAGTTCCACATTTCCAAGCATACATACACACCCATGTGACATGGGTACAAGAACATGGTGCAAAATGTTGAAGCAGTGCAAATCTCGTGAATCCTGCTCCAGACTTTTTTTCCACATGTCTTTTCTAATATACAAGATTTGGTGTCACAAACCGCAATTATTTATTTCTCCTCCATGATCAATTTTCAAATGGTTAGTTCTTCCATGTATTAAAAGAGACACCATCTATACGTCACTACCAAATCTGAGTCCCTGATTGGTCAAAGTTCAACCTGGTTTACTTTGAAATGCACATTTAGTAGCTATGCGTTTGGATGTAGTTGGACGTAGAGCCTAAAAAACAGTTGGATAAACTTGTGATGCACGAACGCAAACGTTTTGAACAGGCTGCACGCAAGGAGTACCCTTATCACATCACATTCTACAAAAACTCACATTCAGATATGCCATAAGCACACAACTGCAAATATCAAATACAACAAAGAAAAAAACAAGAATAGAAATAGGCCAGAAGGTTAAACTTTACAAGGAAAATGTTGAATCTTTCACATACAGACAAGGTGTTGATTGCTTTTTTGCTTCTCATAGTTACGAATACTATTAATATACAGATTTAACTCAGAAAAGAATACAATGAAACAGGGTTTTCGACCGGAGAATTTACATTTGTGAATATGAAAAAGTAAAAATCACATGAACAGCTTTCATGGGCCCCTTGGGCACTGTGCATTATTTTATGTTGTGGGGCTAAAACAATGATCCATGTGTCACACCTGAGTCACACCTTCTTAGCCTTTACTTATCATTACTTGTTGTTTAGGAGTTCACTATAACCTGTCGCAGAGAAAATGGCAATGAACATTTCGCTCTTTGCCCTCAGTGAATGGTCTACAAGCTTGATATTTCATGCGGAGCACCAGCGTGTCTGTACAGGTTTGTCTATTTTTGTTGCCCCACATAAGGGCAGATGTGACTAAGGCTTCAGCTCTGCAGGTGAGCCTGCAGTGGAGGCTACAAGTCCAACACTTGACAGTCAAATCAAGTCACACGGAATGGAAGACGTGCATCACTAAGAGTTTTATCTACAAATAAAAGCAGAAAAAATAAACCCTGTTGCAGCTTCATGTGAGCTACAGGTTAAAAACCGCCCGAGTGCATTTAGTCGACTCAGGTGTGTGATTGAACACACCTGATCCAGGTAATCGGCAGCAAGAAGAGCAGGGAAAGCTGGAAAACGCTCAGGGTGGGAGATCTAAAGGACTATTCCTGGGCAGTTCTGATTTAAGTTTTTCTGTGGAAGACTTGAAAGCAGACATCAATTCATCTTGTAATAAAAGCGCAGATTCATGTGTGCAGAGGCTTTCAAGAGGAAGAGTCTCAGGTGGGGAATATTTCTGAGGTGGTAAAAGGCGTTGGAGACAAAGCCGATGTGCAGGGAGATGGTTCTTGCGGCAGATTGATGGAAATTCCCAAATTAACCAAATATAAAAACTGCAAAGACCTTTAGGGAGAAATGCCACTACCCAACCTCCTTTACGAGCACGCCACTCTTCCCTCTGATGGTCGCAAGCCTGGAAGAGAGCTGTAATCAGAGTCAGAGGAACGGCAGCTACACATGTATCTGTCATTGCCAGTGTCACTGTTGTACTGCAGGAGCGAACCACTTTGGCTCCGTTGCTGTATTCCCATGCGGAGAGGGGGGGGGGGGGGGGGGTGTCAGGGCATTCTCATGTCTTGTCACTTGTTTTGAGGAATGAAACCAGTCTCTGAAAAAGCCCAGATTGAATTGCTGGATGCCTGCAGTGTGTTTGGGTTTTACTGCATAGTCAAAACATTGTTTCCCCGCTAAAGATAAAATCATATCCTCTTATATTTATCGATTAATTCAAATAATCTAATTTGCGCTCTCTGATTTCATCAAATACATCACCGCAGCTCTTTTTCATTTCCTGACCTAAGCCTGGAATGCAGTGTTATTAAAGCGGTAAATCTCAGTCTGAGCTGTTTAGCGAAGCCTCCAGGTATGCGTCGCGAGAGAAGACAGTCCGGGTTTCGGTCGCCTGCTTTTTTGTCGTATATCGAGATGAGAAGCAGGTCGTTTGGACGGTCCCGGGCTCAATTCCAGGCTTGTTAATCCTCATTTCATTGTGCACTCAGTCTAGCAAATCTAATGCAGGCGTGCTGTTCTGTGGCCAGACTTTCAGTTTTCATTTGAGCTGGTTAGGCAGCTGAGATGTGAATGGGGGGGTGGTGGTTCCAAGCTTCATATATTTGCTGTTGAGGTTTGCAGAGTGCAAGGGCCTTTTACTGTGGGGGCTTCAGTGCATAAACACTGTTTGAGCTATAAGCCACTCAAAAGACAGTTTGAAAAGCCACAGGAACAAAAGAAGATCAACGACAAAAGCGTTTTCCACAGAGCGGGGAGATAATAAGATAAACTGAAATTAGCAGCAAAGAAAGTCCTAAAGAGGTCAGCATAACTCCCGATTGTGCAGGCTTAATCACAAGGCAGCAAACGCGGAGGAAAAGTAACAAAACAACAAGAGATTTTGACTTTTTATGGATCCAGAATAAAAGCAGAAATGAAGTCGCCTCCACTGTCAAGTGCAAAGTCGGCACAGTCGTCTAATCCTGTCTGCAGGAAGCTGCAGCATCCCAGGAGACCCTGTATCTACTTAATAAACAGTATAACGGAGAAGTGGCAGACTTGTTGTTTTTGTTAAATCAAACCAGGTCAAACCTTTTTTTTTTTTTTTGCTATTGTTGGGGTTTTTTATAGTGCACAATTTGAAAGTGAAAAATTCTGCAGACGCACAAAATAAATGATCAGATTCTGGGATCTTAAGCCTTTGACACACAAAGGTAGAAAAATGCAGCACTGTGACAGCCAGTCTTGTTGGAAGGGACTTACACCCACTGATGCAGAAACCTGAGCAGGGAAACTAGCAGTTCGGGGTGAAAAGGATGTTGCTGTGTGGATTATGGTTGTGGCATCTCAAGAAATACCACTGGTTTTTACCCTCTTTTGGACACAAAGTCCCACTCCGATCATCTTTTAAACTATTTTTATAGCGGGGTTTCTTTTAGTTATGATTTTGCCATGTTTAGACAACATTTTCCTGGACATAGTTTCGGCAGAGCAGCAGTAGTTCAATCAGAAATTCACTCCTGAGTTGTGGGCGGGACTATCAGTGTGTAGAAACCCCGCCCCCCTTCCACTCGTTTTTCCATGGAGATCTCTGTTCTCAAAGTGAGGCCCGGGAACTGCAAGAAGATTTTTTTGTGGCCCTCAATAAATCCTAATTGATGGTTATTAACCAGCTGTAGATTGCTTGGAAGAATATTGTTTTGTGGATTCTGGCAACACACGCAGGAAAAATAGGTATTAATTATACTCGGGTGTCAACAATACAGTGTAATCATTTTACCACAAGTGGGCAGACAACATTTTCTACGTCACTGCCTCTGCCAAAGGAAAGACCATGACGACGGCAGTAGAAATGGAATCAGAGTCATGGGGAGGTTGTCAAAAACAATGTATGGTGAAAGTAGCTGACATTGTTTGTCCAGAGCAAAAGAAAAAGTTAGAAGAAATAAGTCTGTCAAATGATACAAAAACTAGAAAAGTAGAAGATCAGGGGCCTTATTTATAAACGTTGCGTACGCACAAAAGAAGGCGTACGCCACTCTCTACGCAATAGTTGAGATTTATAAAAAGCAAACTTGACGGGAAAATGTGCGGTCCTTCACGCAAGCTCTGACCCAGGCGTACGCACAAAAACGGGTGAAATGAGAAACGGCAACACCGTCTGCAGATGGAAGAAACACGTGAAAGTGAAAATGACAATACTGCCTCTCATAAATAACATAAAGACTTCACAAAGCAAGTCTCACAATGAACAGCTACACGAACACCCGTTTGATCGATCAGCAGTGAAACAAACAAAAAATCAAATGAAAATTACAACAGAAATTCAAATGAACACATATTTGCAAAAAAAAAAGTGAAATATGTTCTGTAATATTGGCATGTTATGCAATTCCTCCTCATAAATAATATAGTTAACAGAACGAAATAATGTACAAAACTGATATTCTCGTCAATGTGTCCGTCTGGCGGAGCAGATATAGTCAAAGTCAAAGTCAGCTTTATTATCAAATATGCTGCATCCGTAAGACATACAGCACAGATGAAATTGCTTTCCTCTCACCCCACAGTGCAAGCACCATATACAATAATAAATAAACAACTTAAAAATACATTCTTTTAAAAACAATAAAGCCGATAGAGCCGCTGTGTGTGCACGCGCCGCCAGATGCGTGCGAATCAGACAGACAGACAGATTAATTGTTCACTGAGGAAAGTTGTTTTCATAGTAAAACATTTCTTCGTAAGCTACGGAATTATGGTATTTATGCATATGCCTTTAGTTTGTTTTATTTTTGATAAAACAATGTATGGCGAATGTCTCACCCATTCAGAAAGCAACAAGAAATGACATTTGCTCTGAACAATTTCCCATTTCCACGTCGATTATTACCAACATCTGTAGCTTGTCAGATGCAATTAAATGGATGGAAATAAAATGCCCCATCACAATGCGTAATGACGCACAATGGCTGATCTTGGATCTTAGAAGATGTGGCAAATGGAAGAATTGGGAGTAAACGCATCTTTAGACAGCAAGAAGACTTGCTGGGAAACGAGGACCAGTGTCTTATGAGCCGGTTCCCACTTCCTCCAGCCGTCCTGTTGGAGCTTTTGGGGTGTGTCACCCGGTGCATCGGGTGCGTCGTGCCCCCCCCCCTGTCGCCTCAGTCACCACTCCACGTAAAAGGGATTCCCCAATAATTGCCAATTGCCGCCACTCTCTCATCAAGAGGGGTCAGCTCCGGTGTCCCCTGTCCCCCACCAGTGGCAGACACACTCTGGCGATGCAGCGCCAGACGTTTTTCTGCCTCGACTTTGATGTCCGCCTTTTCGGCATTAGTAATGCCCACACTGTGCCCTCCAAACAACATTTTTCTCCTCTTTTCCACCTCACCAACAATAACTTCTACTTCACATTGAGTGAAGTTACGTTTCTTTGATTTCCTCCCTGTGTTTGCTATGGTTTCGCTATCAATTAATATTCATTTGTGGACTATTTATGGGCGACTATGGGCGTGTCATGAAGCCGTAAAAGCTGCGCAGCACTTAGAATTGGTTGTGATTTATTAAGGGAAGGATGCGTAGGATGTGCGTGCGCACGGTTTTATAAATCCAAATATTTCTGTGCGTATGCACGTCCTATGTTTCATCCGTACGCCACTTCTGACGCAAATCCTACGCAAAGTTTTATAAATGAGGCCCCTGGGCAGCAACCTCCAACCTCAACTGGGAAAACATCTGGAGGGCCTGATTAACTGTACAAGTGACACTTAGTCGTTAAAGTTATTAACAAAACTTTTTCTGTTTATCCATTTTTTTCCCCCACCAAAATTGGCCCCCAGTCTAAATTTGAGTTCCTAAATTGACCCTCTGTTACAAAAACTTTGAGAACCCCTGGTTTAAGCGGAGCAGAGAGCTTGAGGCGTAATTTTGATGTTACAAATAAGCTCTTTTTCAAATGGCATTTCTTTTGTCTGCTCCTGATTCACAGTGATTCGGATGAAGAAAAAATCTAAAGTGCCACAAGAAATTGTTAAAAACACCAAAAATACATTTCGGGTAATGAGAATTTGAAGTAATATGTTCTCAAACATAAAAGCTCCAGATAAAAATAACAAATAAATAACGTATATGGAATCTGAGGAGTGAATTTTTTCACATTTGTGGAGCTTTTGCAGCTTTATTAGCAATGAACTTAAAGGGATAAAGCAGGTGATAATTTATCTCAGCCTCTTGGCTTATTTGTTAGGAACGAAAAGTTGACAAACTTCTTAGCACACAGGTCGACACGATGACTTCAGAAACGTCCCTGACCTCCAAACCTGCATCTAACAGTGTTGAAAAACAGACATTACCACACAATGGCCAGTGAAGCACAAATCAGCTTTATTTTAATATATGCAACAGCAAAGTTTGAATTCAGGAGACTTTTTTGCAGAAGGTAAGGAAAGGTTTCTTTTTGGACATCGTCAAGTAGAGTTTATAAAGTCAAAAAACATCCCAGAAAATAAAAAAGTAAAAAAAAAAGGTTGATTAGTTCCTGCATACAAATTCAGCTCATTTGACATAAAATAATCACATTTTACAAAGAATGTCACTCAATCCAGTTCATCTTAAAAGTTTAGCACAAACCTTTGAACAAGAAGTTACTTTAATGTCTGTCTCACTTTAAAATTTAGTTCATAACTGTGTCACACTAAAAACTTATGCAATCCCAAAAGGAAATAAAAAGATTTCTAGCACTTTTTGTTTCAGTCTAAATAAATCACACTAACATCAGGTTCTCTCTGTGGTGTCTTTACAGCCTTTACTTAAGGATCCACACTGAAATGAAAATGGGGGTTTTGGTGTTTTAATCATGTTCTTGTGGGATTTTTCTGATGATGGAGGACATATATAAAGAAAATTCAGCATTATGCTGTCGCTCTCTAGTTCCATCAACAGTCCCGTTTACAACTTTCAATTGAACTCCTGCCACTTTGCAAAAACGTTGACCTATAGAAGACAATATAAGTACTTTGATTCTTGCTAAAAACAGCATATGCATAATTAACAGACCAGTAGGAATGATTTTACAGTAGATCAAAAGTTGATTGAAGTGGGTCTAATCTGAGTGAAGCAAAACATTGGCCCTCTAGCTGAACATTTGCCACTTTCTTTCACTTTACACAAAATAACACCTAAATGTGAAATCATTAATGATACATTTAGTACTTTATCCTCATTTTATCCTACAGAAGTCATTACATTTTAGGGTCTGTAGTATTATAAAGTATGGGATTACTTTTGAATGACACTCCTGCTGAGACATTTCATGTTAAAGTCAGTGAAACTGCACTGCCTTTTTCTTTTTAGCAAGTTCCTACACATCCATGAGTATTCAAGTCAAATAGTGGCTTTAAAATGGCCATCTTGATTTTTCAAAAACACTAACATTGAAGAAAGTGCAGAGATAGTCAAGAGAAGACTCTGATTTGGAGGTTAATTACTCACATCAAAGCCTACCTTCAAACATGTCTAAAAGCTCTGCTTCCTTTCCTTTTTAGGTGTTTAAACTGCCTAGAAAGAGATTCAGAGAACTTTTTTCATTACAACAGATGTCTTGGGAATAGCAGGGATATTTCCCCTCTGAGTTAGTTAAAGCTGAGTTGGGTCTGATTGGGTTTAATTCCAAGAAATCAAAGAAAGGTACATTTGGAGGTAAGTTTTTGTTTTTCCTGGAGGAGGCTGAGATGAATAGATCTCATGAAATCTATAGATAACTCTTAGTCAGCCTGGATTAAGAGGATTGTCCCTGATAACTGTGCTGCTTCTTATTAGTCTGTAACACAAGCAACAACCCCATCCTTTACAGCAAAACAGTCGATCTATAGTTTGTTCTAGGAGTTGAAGCATGGATTTCTTGGACCTCACAATTCACCACTCTATGCTATAAAAACATGCCAAAACCAGCTGCTGAAATGGCCTCTGTTAGTCTCATTTCTTGCTCAATTCTCAGTCGTCTTTGGATCCACATGTGGAAGAAGACTGGTTACAGTTATTAGGAGTCTAAGAGCATTTAATTACACCTCCTTTGCTCTGTCTTTCAAGCTTCAAATGACGAAAAAAATTACAGATAAAGTGGGTCTTCAAATCCCTCGATCGCAAGCCACAGTGACCATGGGAATTCGCCGATGTTAATTTAATTTCAAATCAGTGTCTAATTGAGGCATCACTCCAGGCGGGTGTTCGTGTCTCACTTTAAGGCCCTGAAAGTGTCCCTGACTGCGTGAATAATGTAAGTTCATCAGCAAATCTTTTTGTTCTCGCCGAGTGATCCGCTGCCAAACCCTGAAGATTGATATGGCCTAAAAAGCCGGCGAATCTTTCTGCGGATCTTCTTCTGCAGCTGCAGAGGTCCTCGTCATTAACCATTCAGAGGAAGATCTAAAAAAGGCAGCTCATGCACGTCTTTTCTTTACCCTCATTTTTATTATACAAACGTGTCTTTGTTTGTCTGATCATGTGAAGAGGCTGAATTCTCTGTAGTGGAGAATTAGACACGCCAGCTTTGCAGTACACCCATGGAAATCCAAACATGAGACTATAGATCAAAACACAGGCAATACAAATAATGAATACACAAGGGCACCAAAAGTTCTACGGCTGAAGGAATGATGGGGGAAAAAAGATGAATGGAAGAAAAACTAAGAGAGGAAAACATAACAAACCAATTTTCTTGACTTCTGGTTCAAGATCTTGGAGAAAAATCAATTTTGAGCTGAGGTCTCGAGGTTTGCATGTTTGCAGGTGCAAGGGTCGAAAAGCAAGCTTCCATTTTTGAGGATCACAAGGCTTAAAAAATGGGCTTTTGTGTAAAAGGTTTCCTCAAATATCTTCTAATGTTGTGCCGTAAGGACTGCATTTTATTTCTGACTTTCTATTTTATCATTAAGGCTGGAAAAGTTCAACCTTTTGTTTGGTAAAAAAAAAAAAAAGTCTCAATTCATGTCTCTCGTCAATCTGTCTTTAGTGTGAAAACAAACACAAAAAAAATCTGCAGATGCTCCTCACAATCCTCCTTTTTTATGTGCAATACTTGGAAAAACACAGAAAAACCCAAGAGCAACTTTTCCAACTCTACAAGCTTCACTGAGCATGTTAAATGTTGAAGTCTATGATAAGGCAGGCAGAAAAAGACGGGAACAGTGGGGTTTGTTTGGAAGGGTTGCTGGTGAGAGCACAGAAACACCACAACAGAGGTTTGCAAATCAACATCAGATGAAACTAGTGATCGAGCTGTTTAGCTTTAAAGGAGAAAAATGTTGGGTGATTGTCAGGTGATGTGGAACAGGTGGAACAGGGATTTTGTGGGCTTGTTTTTTAGACTCTTCTAAAAACCAGTTTTGGTTCAAAGGTCCCTTTGCTTTTTTAAAAATGAAAAGATCCCTTCGGGTAAAATCCTTAGAAATAGATATTCAATTTTAGGAAATTGCAAAGGACAGGATGTTAAACGGTTCTTCTGCTGCCTCTTATTAGCAGAGGAAACAAAGTGCTATTTTGTCAGAAAGGATTCCACGATTCTTTGCAATCACAATATTAAAAGTGACGAAATATTAGTCCATTTCTATTATAACTGAGAAACATTTAAGGCAGGCCAGCTAATTTCATATTTTTTTTCTTTACATACAAAAGCCCAAATTAATTTTAAGCTCCCCTAAAAGCCTTCCTTTTTTCCCAAATTGACAGTGTGTCTTTTAATCCGTTGCACCCTATAGTATGGAAAATATGGTTTTATTTTGTGTCGTTTAAAATTTTTTTTATCATTTTTTGGTATTTTTGCAGTATTTTTAAACTTGTAGCTAAGCTATAGAGAAACCTTGTAGAGAAACGCTGACAAACATAAATGTTTGGCAATGGTTAAAAATTAAAGACTGCAGCAAAGGTAAAAAGACATTTGCGGAATTTGTAGCCCTTTAAAGGAAAGTCATGGTGTACGTTATCTTCAACCCTTTAACAATGTAGTTATACTGTAACTCTTCTAATGTTGACACAATTATTGTAATTCCAGCAGGTTCTGGAGTGATGAAAAGTAGCTTTTTGACGTTACACAACACTTTACAACACTAAAGTGAAGAGTTGTATATCAGTGCAAGCTGATATGCAAAGCCGCTTTTCTCTGCGTCACACTCAGCTGAATTAAGGGAGCGTTTACTATGCAAACTCTATTTTTTTTAGCTTTTAATTAAAAAAATAGTTATTTTGTGTGCCAGAGGTAATAAATTATGGTATACATGGATATTGTTAACCCTAAAAGGCTGTAAAATAGCATGGTATAGGCCTTTAATGTTAATCACGTCAACGATCGAAGACTTACGGTAGGTCATAGAGGTGTGTTATTTAATCTCCAGTCTTAAATGGTTTAACCTGCTTCAAACTGGAAGTTGTGGGGTTACAATATGTCACCAATACAATCATGAAAATATTGTTGAATTACAACTAGTTATTGAATTCTTTTGTATTAAGAGCATCTTAAAAGAGTAAAAGATGGGCTGAAAAAAAGGCAGAATCAAACATTAAAGACAAGATTAGTGAACTATTTATTATTTATAGTCTATTAGCTCAGAGAAATTTGTTTTTAAAAGGTTTTTTGTTCTTGCATTTACACTTGTGGATCCCTAGAAGCCTTATGTCATCAAACCTCTTGGGTAAAATTACACAATTCCAAAAATGAATGTTTAAAAAAATAAATGATGTCATTTTATTTACTCTTGACTGAATTTTGAATAAGTAATGTAAGTGTGAATAGTGTTAACAGACATTACCCAATTTCTACTGAAAGATTAATTTATTGTCTAAGATTCAAGTGATTCTTTTGGGATTTAAATGTTTAGGATCCACAAAGAATAAATGTGGAAAGAAGAGAAATTTGTGGTTTTCTGAAGTGCACCCTGGCAGAATATTAAAGCAATGGGAATTTATGGCTGTAATAAACACAAGATAAGCACACCACTGAGCTAAATTTCTCATGAAACCCAACACAGCTCAGTCATAAATCACTCATGGTGCTTCTTTGCCTTTTTTTTTTTTGTTTGCTGGTGAAGTGATGCATCATCGCAGTGGCAGTGTGAGACGTCAGCTCAAAGGGCATTTCACATTTCACCTCATCGACAGGAAACGTAAGAGAACATGAGTGAAGATCGATGACAGACTCTGTGGAACTTCAAGAAACACAATTGTTGCTATTTATTTAAAAAAACAGATAAACTTAGAGGAAAATTGTTTTAAATCATTAGACCTGCAACCTTTCTTAGGTGGTGATTCTTTTTAGAAGATATTCTTAAAACAATGAGCCACAAACATTTCAGACAAACCACATTGCAATATAGATTTTTTTTTTGCTTTACTTAAAAAACTATCATTACTTCTCTTCAGATTTGGTGTCTACTCTGTCTTGTTGAGTGCACTATAATAACGGATTAGAAACATAAAATAGGAAACGTTTTTGCTATTGAATGGGGTTTGGCCGACATGGGGTAAAAAAGGTAAACTTACAAAGCACATCACATTGTTGTGTCAAATAATAAAATGCATTCTACTTAAACAAAAAAATCTTAATTCTACTAAGAAGGAGACAAAGTGACAATTTACCAAAAAGAAAATAATGCAACTGGTAGTTAAAAAAAACAAACAAGAAAACTACGATCCCCAAATAAAATTCAGTTTTTTGGTTAATAGTGTAAGGATGACCACGCTGTGTTGAAACAATCGACTACACAAGAACTGAACCGAGAGATCCCTTCATCCTGGCATTGCAAGCAGGAAGTACCCACTGGCTCTATGGGAACCAAAATCCCATAGACTTCAATAGAGGAATAAACAGCTATAACTCATATTGGTCAGAGTAACTATTCTTGCTCTGATACCTTTTTTGAACATGTTCTTTCTCATCCTAATTTTTTTTTAATCAACATTTTTTCTTTAGGGCAAGTTATTCACGTTATAAACTTGAGATGCCTCAATCTAAGTATAGAGTCTTTTTTTAACGTTTCTCAGATTTTGTGTAGCCCGCTTTCAAGTGGTAGAGGTCTCCTAACAAGCTCACTCCTGATCGTCGAGAGAGGTTTCCATGGAAACGAGGACAGATTCTGACCTTAGCAATTCTTACTGACATTGTCTGGTTCCAACATGGCAGCTTCCATGTCAGGAAATAAATGGTGACTGAATTTACTTAATTTTTATTGGAGCCAGAAGTAGGCCATAGTGGCTCAGGCGGTTGAGCTTGAGCCACTATGAGTGTCCCGGTGATGGTAAGAGGGGCCATAGGTGTGAACGCCTCGGTCAGTCTGCCCCAGGGCAGCTGTAACTTACCATCACCAAGTATGAATGAGGAGCAAATGAATAATGGACACAATGTAATCGCTTTGAGCATCTAGTATTAGTATTATTTTCTATGGATGACGTCACATCCACTCAGTCCAGTTCTGACATACAAAGGTTTAAACCCAAGGTAGTAGCTTAACCTATTCAGCGATTTTGACTATAATGATGTCTGCGGTGTTTCCAGCTGTTGATTGTCTGTGTTTAACAAATAGTTCTCTAGATCACGTATATTCAAACTTCTCTAGAGTCCATGTTTCTGTGATGTTCTGTAGCAGCAAAGAATGGTAGTAACAGTAGTAAAATTAACCCTATAACCCCAGCCAGCAAGGCCCAGTGGGCCACATAGCCAGCCTCCCTGTGAACCGGGGATGGGGATTGGAAACTACTGACAAACCCATTTGAGTCCCACATTTTCTGCCCACTTTTAACCATATAGGGCCCACTTGGCCTTGCTGGCTGGAAAGCTACATTCAAACTGTTCATGCGACCACTTTCAATGAAAAGCTGAGTATATATGTATTTCTGCGTTTAAAATTCTTGTTTTCATCCAAAGCTACGCACATTTTAAGACCGTTTTGGGGCTGTACGTACAAAATATGCGGCTATTGAATGTGTATAATTCATGGAAGTACCAACCGTTTGAATGTAGATCATGGAGGGGAAATTAAAAATTGCTGTTTGTGCTCGGCCGAAATTGTACGCCACCAAGAGCTGTTAAAGAAAATGTCTGGAGCAAGACTCACAAGATTTGCACCAATTCAACCGTTCGCACCAACTGAGGCAGACATGTGCTAGTAAACAATTAAAGAAGAAGAAGACACGTCTTTCTGCTTGTCCACCTTTAACACTATGGGCTAATCCAGTGGTTCCCAAAATTTTTCTGCAGGGCCCCCCTTTCTGAAGATTAGAATATTTTCGAGCCCCCCCACACTGACACAAACATACAAATCCTTTGTTTCTAAACTCCACCGCGCCCCCCCTGCAACCCCCCAGTTTGGGAACCACTGGGCTAATCGGCTGTTCAATAACTAATAACTAACAAATAATGTCAAAGGCCTGGTGTAAACGTAGCACAACGGGCACAACGGAACTCTTAAAACCTTTTCCACGTAAATTAGCTAATTTTGCCACAAAGAAAAGTGGCTTTGCGCCAATATGCAATTATGAACAAAGTCGATACAAAAAAACACTTTTCAACTCCAAGAAAGTGTGACAACACATGATCAATCTGAAAGGGGATTTAATAAGGAGCTACAATGCACAAAACTTATTTATGCAAGAGTGCAGCATTTTAAATGTACACATCGGGTAGTGGCACACACAAGGGGTGTATGTTCGGAATCCTGATTTATTCATGGACTTTTACAGTGGGTGAAATGCTCCATTTTCCGATGCATTATTCAAAGATAGGACCCTGTAGACGCAGCTCAACAGATTGTGGTGTAAAAAATGGATGCAAATCAAACCGAGAGTGTACGACTAAAGGTGTGTGGTAACCCTCTCGTGTCGAATTGTGCGTGTGTCCCGCTTTAAGGTACCCCTATCCAAGATGAGGGCTTGAAAACTTTTTATTTTCCTCTACAACAGATGACAATCAGAAAACACGGCTTGTCCTGTGAGACACTTACTTACTTGTAGAGCTTTTGTAAGATGCAAGAGAAAATCAATGCAAACTTTTCCATGTCACTTTTTGTTAAAGATAACAAACACTTTTCTATGCATTTTCTGCATGAATAACTAATGCATACATAAATAAGGTCAGGGAGTGGCAGTACAGCTTCAGAAATTCACAATTTGAATGCAAGAAGTTTTATTTATGGTAACAAAGCCTTAGAATAAATAAAAATAATCATGCTTCTTGCTGCGTTTCTCTATTTTCTAGTTAAACTTACTTGATCTCCAGTACCAAGCAGAACTAGCCGATGTTTTCAGATATTTGGGTTCCCCTAAGTAAAAGCTTAAAGCAGAGTAATTTGTCGGTCAGAGGCTGATCTTACCACTAATGCCATTCTTGCTTTCTGCGCAGGGATGGGGGAGAAAAAGGATTTATAGAAAAATAGCAAGACAACTCCATAAAAAATCATGCAGCAGTCTATCTAGATGCTGGGCCACATTAAAACGTGTCTCTAGGACTTATTGGATGCCTGAACTTTTCATTTTTAGAAGCGTTACAGCACGAGTTTCCATCTTGTTTTCCACATTGAGGGCTGACTTTAATTATGGAATCTCCGAGGGTATCTTCAATCCTTTTTGAAGGGCTTTGAAGCTGCAGTGAGGGTAATCAGTGAATAAGTTAAGCTTAAGCGGATAGTGGGTGGTGGACAATCGGTAGTTATTTTTAATGCCAATTTTTGCACAGTGTCAGTCTCTGCAAGCTAAATTATTTTGTGGTGTTTATTTCAGACAAATGCAATTTTCTTGTAAAGCCAGACTAATAGAATCTAAACTGCACTAAGAAAAACACTTAAAAATTCAGTTTTAGATGTCCAATTGAAAAACAATTTATCATAATTATACTTTGTTTTTACTGATAAAGAAGCAAATGGTTCTAACTAATTACAATTTCGAAAGTTTTTGTGTTTTGTTTTTTTTGCCAGTTTCTTAAGCTTTTTCTTCATTAAGTCTAGTATTAAAGTAGAGCATGCAGAACAAAGAATCAAATATGATGATCAAACAGAAAAAAAACATACAACAATAGAATTTGTACAAATTAATCTGACACTCAGCTACTTCAGATTTTCTCGTATTGCTCTTTTGAATATATATATATATATATATATTTTAATATCTGGAAATAGGCCTCCTCTCAAGGAGGTGAAAGGCACTTGATACTTTATGCAACCTCACTTTAACCAAGGTAGCTTTAGACATTTTTTTTTTCCCCTCTTAGTGAGCTCAGTGGCCTTCGTGGTAGAGTGTCCATATTGAGATTCAAAGATGGTGAGTTCAAATCCAGGCCAAGTCATACCAAAGATCTGTAAAAATGAGACCAAAGCGTTAAGGGGTTCTGTGGCTGTGTCTGCAGCTCACCGCTCCCCCAGGGGATGGGTCAAATCTGGAGGACAAATGTCACACCAGAGGCAATGTCACACAACTGGATGTTGTTACACCCCTGTAAAGGTAAAAAAAAAAAAAAACTAAATACACCAACAAGTCAAAAATTCAGTTTATTTACAGGAAAAAAAAACTCAAAACTACACAAAAACCACCAAGCACAAGGACCAAAGCCTCTAACAATATCAAAGTAACGCCCTGCTGCCTTCAGCTGAAGGGGAGGGTTCCAACAGATGAGGTGGCAGTATTTAAACCCGTGCTGGACATCCACAGCCAATCAGGTGATCCAGACACTTTGGGATCCATTCTTTACACAACTATAGGAGGGGAAGAAAGGGACAGACATAACCTCCCACTGCAGCAGAAAACAAAAGAAAACTGATACAGAAAAACACTCCAAAAGTGCAAATAGAACAATATCACGGCCACAGCCGTAACAGATGTGAGACAGCTATTGTGAATTTACAGTATTAGAAATACTGACAGAGGTCAGTATGAGTTTGATTGTTTGTCAGTATTTCTCTAACCTAAACTATTGTTTTTTTTAAATAATTACATACTTGATAATTAAATAATTAATACAAATTCTTTTTATTTTAGGAAATTGCAAATGTTAGTAAAAAACAAAATTTGGACATTGTGCTAAAATATGAGCTTTTGCTAACGTTAAATAATTAACATGTTTATTATTTAGTATAAAAGTTTAATTCAGACCAAAGCATCTTGAAAACTTTGTCCAGGTTTGACAAATCTTCTATTGGCCAATATTTGAGAAAAAAAAACATCAAAGCGTAAGAAAAGTGTGGTTTGAATGTCAGCACCGCCTCTCTACTCTGATGTTTTGGAGTGTCCACTGCTGCACTAGGATTAAACCCAAGCCGGTGCACTTCGCTAAATTATCCGACATATTATACTTCTCTGGAAGTTCATGAAACCAAATCACTCTCTGGTTTGTGTATTCAGTAAAAAGTGATGCTACATACTTTTGACATAAAAATGTGTTTAATATATCAAAAGAAAATGTGCAATAAGTGTGCCCCCCTTAAAAGGAGCGATTGCCCCCCAGTAAACTCTCCAGGAGCCAGATCTGGATTTCCCCTCTTACTTTTGTCAAACCTTTTTTGCTTTGCAATTTTGTAATTTCGTCATTTAAAAAAAAATTTAACTACTGACAATCCTTACAAGTCACTACTTGGGTTTCATTTTCAAATATTCCCAAGTGAAAACTTCTTTCTTTAAGTTACACACTTGCTTATGTATCCCAACTTTTGAAGAAGAACATGGTGACAGGAAAAATACATAATGGAGTGTACCAAGGTTAAAATATGATTAACAGAAGAAAAAAATCCATTAATACCAATTTCGCAAACCACTGTGCCACTTGAGTACTTTAGTTTTTCTCGTCTTGCACCTTTGAGAACATTTTATGTTAACATTTTATTTTTCATTGTTGCAAATGGGTATCCACTCAAACGGGTTCAAATGCAGGCAAGATGCCTACTAGTACCTTACGCAAACCCACTTCAGTAGAAACATTAGTTTTTACAATAGCTGCCCTTCCAGCGATCTACAATGATAGAGAAAGGTCCATAATGCAGCAGAGGTCAGTATGAGTTCATTCATTGATTGGTTATATTTGCTAGGAAATTGCAGTTATTAGTTTGACCAATGTAGGAAAATTATGTGGCAATTGTGCTACTCTCCGTGGGGAGGGCACTGGTTAAGCGTAAGAACCATCTAAGAAGGAATATAAGAAGAATCTTGCTTGAGAAAAACATCTACTTTGTACATAGTACTTGCTCCTACAAACTATATGAAAATAGCTTTTTAATATATTTTTTGATTTAAACATTTTTTTTTTCTTATTCCAAATGCTGACAACATCTAACTGACTATTTTTCTTTTCTAACCACTTAAAGAAAGAAAATCAATCTCTGGCCTGGTCACTCCTAATTCTCCTGAATTAACGTGACTTTCAGGTTGCAAATTATGTTTGTTCGTGTATCTTAACCATTTTTGAAAAGAGCACAAATAGAGCAGGAAAAAACATAAATGCAGTGTTCCAGGGTCATAATATGTTCATTTAAAGGAAAATATATATATACACCCACAATTCCAAATCAACTACAATTCAGTCTAATAAAGGCAAATGCCTAAGTGTACCTTATGCTCCTTCACGTCATCCATGAATTGGTGAAAGCTCAGTCACCAAGTGATGGAGTACTTGCCGGTAGACAAGAGCGACATGTGCCTTCATCTTCAGGCAAGGAATAGGTCTCTTACTAGTTTTGGCCTACAGACCGAACCAGTTCAGAGTACTCAACCTTCATGGTGTGTCTCAGAGAGGTACCAGAAGGTGCCCAAATGGGTAGCGGCAGTCCAAGAGAGCTGCAGCCCAGGTTGTTTAGGAGGCAAAAACTCCATCATGGGAGAAGTTTGGTAAGGCCATGAAGAAAGATTATTGGTAGCTTTGAGCAAACCATCCGATGCCTCAGGAGGAAGACGTAGCTTATTTGTTTTTTTGCTAGCTCTGTCTTGGCTATGAATGGGTAGCTGTTGTTGACTATGATTAGGGATATTGTCAGACTGTAGGAAGAAATACTTTGAAGTTCATCTCAACCCTGTTGACACACATTAGCTGAGGAAGAAGAAGCAGGGGTTGGGGCTGTTCATCACTTGAGCTGGAAGTCAAACTACCTCGGTTTAATCTGCCTCTGGCTACTGAAACAAATCAAATCGCAGCTGTCTGTAAATGATTAATATCAGGAAATCAGTTAACTCTGTATAACATATAATTTTTTAAGGGAAAATATGTCTGCTTGCCATCAACAAGTTTGCTGGCTTGTGCGCCCCTTCCTGTCTCTTAGAGGTTTTCCACAAGATGTAAGTGTCCCTGAGCCAATAATCACCAATGTGGATGTCTGCTTTCCATTCCTAAAGACAAAAAACAGTTGTGATGAAAAACGGTTTGCCTCTAATCACTGCCATGACTAATTAGATTACAAATTCTATGAATAAGTCATGTTTATTTTATGTGCTGTGGTTCTCATTACTTTTCATCAAGTAGACAAATTATTCTCCTAAACGTTGTAGTGTCCAAAAAATCATTCAGAAATAATGTTGACAAAATTGGTGCAAAACTTTCCCTGAAGATAACAAACAATATAATGTAAGTACTCTGTTTAGTTTTGGGCCTGTACCACATCAGTACATTCTTTTTTTTTTTTTTTTTTTGGTATTTTGTTTCCAATGGGTAATAGTGCGACCTTATTGGAATTTTTGGTTTCGTACAGTGGGATTTTAGAGCTGCTTCCTTTAATATGTAGCCTAAAGAGCAGGACACTGAAGTTTCTTTTTCAATACAACGTCTTCATTAGGGCAAAAAGTTTCCAGGGAGTCGGGCTGGTGACGGATGCAGCTCATTAACCTTTGCTGCACTCATTACAGTCTGGACCCCCTGGGTCACTAGACCATTCTGTGTATTGAGGCGAAATTTGACGTACACAATGACGTGTCTGCCTCAAACTGTCCGTTACTGAAGTGAAACAATAAACTTTCACCACCTTTTTATTACCATTTTCAACTTTTTTCGAGCAAGAGAGCTTTAATCACTTTTCTTTTATGTAGGTTAAGCATCTCCACCATTTCCTTTTTATGTCATTGTTATTTTCCCTTTTTCACTTGAAACCATAGCAGGACTTAGGGGTGTCAAATTAGTCACAATTAATTAAAATTAAAATACTATTTTAACATAACATTGTAGCATTTTTATCTCATGTCAAGGGCATATACAAAAACATTTTGGATCAAAACTGCATTCCTGAGAATGTCTTGATTCAAATTGCGAAGGGTCAGGACCAGATATAAAAATGCCGGTTAAAAAAATGTAACCCAAAACTAATGCCATAGCGCCACAGCCATTGTCTATTATGCAAGGAATAAAGCCAGACGAGATGTCTGTTATCCAAATCTAAATGATAACATGAAGGCCTGATTGAGTCGGACGATTGCTTCAGGAAAGTATATTGATTTCTCATAATGCAAACCTCAAACAGCATTATCCCATGTATACCATGGTCACCTAAGAAAGAAAGAAATAATGAAGTTTGAAGTGTTCTCCACAAAAGGTAGACTATTTGACACAACGTGTTGTTGTGGTAATGGCTACAGAGCTTGCACTGACCTGCACTGCATCAGCGGTGGAATGTGGTATATATTCTAAACATCATAATTGGAAATAAACCATCACTTCAGAGGGAAAGGAACCTCTCACTGCCAATTTTTGTTCAGTCTCAACAATGAAACAAAGCCTAAAGTCTAAATAGTAATTTTCCTCCGGTGTCACATCCTCGTGTCTCATCTCCTCCTTCTTAGATTTTTTTTTCTCCTTCTCTTCTGCTGCATCCCCATCTTCAAAGTAATCAAATTCACCAAACAGTGGAAAAGAAACTATAAAATCGCTCATGTTTTTCTACTATCTTGATGTTATGACAAACTTCCGGAATGAGGTATGTCAACATGACATGATAAGAAGTTTGTGGTCAACCTTTTTTTTTTTGGTAACAAATAGGAAGTGTAAAGTGTTCCTACTGCTGTGTTGCAGTGGAAGGGCAGTTGACCTCCGATCAGAATATTGCTAGTTTGATTCCCGCGCTTTTGATTCCCGCGCTGCCCGCCCATGTGTTGAAGTGTCCTTGGGCAAGACACTGAACCCCACCTTGCCTCTGGTGCAATGTTGGCTCCAGTGTCCGGCAGCAGAGCTGCCATCAGTGTGTGAATGTGACTGTGATTGTAAACTGCTTTGGGCCTTCTAGAAAGGTAGAAAAGCGCTCTATAAGTACACTGTGTTTTGATGTTAGAAGTCAGTTATATGAAAACTTCATAAAGCCACTTTTTTAGTTGTATTTTGTGAGTTCCCATGTGAATGTAAATACCTCAAAATTCGGCTTTCCACTGCAAATATTAGGTTACAATAAAATTGTATTATTTAGATCGATTATTTACATGTAATAAGCAAAAATCACACAAAAGAACATAACACAAATTGTAAATGCTACTGCTGGGACTCGTAGTTTTAATAGACCCCAATTCTTTAGATTGCTTGTAGGAACCATACACATATTCCAAGGATTTCTATTTAGGGTGATGTAAATGGCCTTTAAAAAATGTGCATGTCAGACACTCCATAGCTGAAAGACGTGTATGTTGTTCAGGGATGAGATTTAATAATTTTGAAGAGCACTACAAAGACTTGGTTAGCACTTTTCCATGTCTGGGTTCACAAGAGTCTCTGCCAGAATATTGAGCTTCACCATCTACTGCAGGAGCTGCATCGGAATGAAGGCCGCTTTTAGCGGTACTTCCGTCTCTCTGTGACCCAGTTTGATCACTGTCCCGCATTATTCTGTGGAGAGAAAAAGTAAGAATAAAATTAGAGGACCATTTTATTATTGTCTCAACACGAATAAGAAAAATATCTTAATGTTCAGGAGGAGAACGATCAGCTTCTCCCCCTGTTGGATTTGAATGCAAATTCTTTGCCAAACTTCAGATATTTGAACTCTGGAAACGCTCCAACGCTCGAAATTCGTTACGACTAAACCGCCCCCCCCACACCCAATGCATTTTAACTGGCTGTCCCTGCCACACAAATTGCTTTTGGTTTTGAATGCAGCTTTAGAACTAAATGTCTTTTGTGCGACATCTGTGAATGACGCCCATTGTGTATTTTTTTAAGCGATCGGAAACAATCCAGTTCCAATTATTTAAGCATGTGAAGAAAATGTCTTATGTAGAATGTGTTTTAAATCCTACTTTTGTAGCATAAAGTAAAAAAAAAAAAAAGGAGAAACTGTTAAAACACAGAGTTCCTTGTTAAAGGCAAAAATAAATCAGCTCCTGTAGATTCAGCTCAGTGGAAACCGGGGCGGCTGGTTCCCTTTGATGTGCTTTAGAGAAGCGGGCAGAGTTCCAAATCATTGAATAACTGAATAATGATTGAATGATCTCGTTCAAATCTCCAGCGTCATGAGGAGGGAGTGAGAATTTCAGCCTTTAAATCATCCTGTGCGCAGCCCTGCAGAGAAATACAGCCTCAATAAAAATGCCAGTGGTAAACACTGTTGTTGTAAATCCTCTCATAATCCCTTGTGTTATTAGTAAGTTCCAGCATCTCATTGATACGGAACAGACGTGATATGAAGAAACTGCGTCCAGCGGTAGTCTTGTTAAACATGTAGATCAAAGTGTCAAGCTGTTAGGTACATTTGGATCAATGTTTCTAATGGATGAAAATATTTTGTTTTCCCATTGATTTTTTTTTTTTTCTCGGTGATCTTTGAAGTCTACTTGTTAACTCATTTGTTACACGAGTTCCTTCTTGAGGATGGAAAAAAAAAAAAAGATCTTGAATGAGGCTATTTGGAGATTGTGGTGATGGCTCTCAGCCCAGAGCCATTTGACTGATGCATTATTCAAATTGAATCTGCAGCAGAATCCACGTGAAGAAGCCATGAACTGAGCTTTTATGTCGATTGTTCAGTTTTTGCCACAATGCAGAGCAGAGAGTTTGGTACAAAGGAGGTGGAGAGCAAGTTAAATCTGAAGCTTTATTTATGCTGTGGTAAAAAATAAAACAACTGCAATTTCATTTTAAGGTCAAGAGGTCCTATGACACCTGCGCCGAAAGAGTCCAAGATAAATATAAATGAAGTGCAGGTAGACTAATAGATAGTGTTTATTTGCCCGGCTTTTAACTACTTTGGTCCTTTTACAACAATAACGCCTTTTATCTATTGTTTTGAAGTCAGAAAGATTGCCGGATCGCTGGCTGACAGCAGCTCCGATTGGACGATGTGTAAATGTCTGCGGATGGTGCTGCCACCCAGTATCCCGGGGGTGAAAGCAGGTACATATATTATCTCGTCAACTTAAAAATGAACACATTTTTTGACAACATGCCTCCCAAAAAAACCCAGCAAAACTCAGGTCAAAGCAGTCCAACCACAGCAGGAGTCTTTATTGGATGAAGAGCATCTGTGCAGCATCAGTAGACATGTTTCCATTACCTATGAAATTCCGCAAATTGGATTTGTGATAATAAATTTGCTTTATGAAAACACCATTCATCTTCTAAACCTGTTTTGTCCCTTTTGGGGTCACGGGGCTTCCTGAGCCTATCCCGGCCACTTGTGGGCAAAGGCCGGGTACATCGTGGACAGGTGGCCAGTCTGTTGAAGGGCCACAATCACACACCCATGCGCACTCACATTCACACCTAGGGACAAGCAATCGACCTATGAGGCATGTTTTTAGATGGTGGGAGGAAGCCGGAGTCCCTGGAGAAAACCAGCTCATGCACAAGGAGAACATGAAAAATTGACATATTTCACAACACTGCAATAAAAAAACACTTTTTTCTAATTAAATGCGCTACTTGTTAGGAACTAGCTGCCCTGAGCCCTGCACGGCGGGTGCATCAAGAGGTCCCACAGAACCACACAGCTCATTATAAGCTGACCGTGTCATACGGAATACGAATTGACATTTTGGCATATGTGACCGTAGTCTAAGCAATTCAAAAATCTCAACCTACTGTACAATGAATGCAAGAAAAATATTAAAGAAGACAAAAACAAAACTTATTTACAGATGGTTTAATCCAATATGATCATTGCATCAAGACCAATTTATCTTATTGTTTAAACTAGCTTTTCTAAATGACTAACAGCTAACATTTCTAAACATAAATTATGGCATATGGATGATAGAAGTATTCAGCAAATTATTCAACTAACCAGTTATTGTTGCCCAACAGTGAAGTCCTTAATGCGTCATTTGTGATAAGGACTATTATATCAAACTTCTTCTGTATCACTGGAAAGCTGGTTCTCTCTTTAAGAGGCTCTTCTCCATAATATTGCTTTTTTGCAACAGCTGTGTCGGTCTGTGTGAAAGACTTTGATAATTTACAACAAGCTGTTTGATCAAACCACAAGGGCAACTATTTCAAAAACATTTTCTAAGACGAAAGTAGCGTTTCAGAGGCGGCTTTTCAAATCTTCACCAGTTCAAAAGGCAGAGTGGGATGATTTTTAATCAGGCAGCATTCACACAGGCCAAATAGTATTAGCATAATAGATCACTAGTTGTAATTAAGCCATAAAAAAGTGTATTGTCCTTCCCCTCACTATAATTAGTTGCCTTGTGGCTGCTTAATATGTATTTATTGTGTGTGTGTGTTTTTTTTTTTTTTTTTTTTTTTTTATTCTAAGTACAATTGTGATAAAAGTTAGAATTCTCTTGCTGGGGTCAGTCTCAGGTTATTTATGAAAAACAGTGCAGTTCTAAACCAAAGGGCTTGTTTTTTTTTTTCCTGTGATGTTTTCAAAGAAATTTCCAAAGAAGAAAAATACAGATAAATAAATAAAAGGAGGAAAATCTTGTGACAGAAGCTGTCAGTCTTTGTTTTTTAAGTCCATTTTGCCACAAGATCAGATGATACTGCAGTAAAAATAACTCAAGCTTTCACAAAGTTCTGACAAAAATGAGGGGCGGTTCAAACTCGAGTGTCAGCGTCTCTGTAGGGGACCCACACTTTGAGCCGTTTCTGGATTTGGTGTCACAAATTCTTTTAAGTGTTAAGTCTCAGGGAACAAGGGGGACTATAACATACAAGAACGGGACTGCAGCATAATGATTCAGGAACACAGTCTATTAGATAATAGATAATATAATAGATAAATGATGTGTGTCTAGCTGAGCCTGTTGTCATTTCACACCCTTCTCTGCCTACCACTGATGTCCCCACTGCTTTAAGACATACTTTGATTAAAATTATGATTTGGGTGTTTGTAACCTGTTCTTGTGCCATTTTTTGATGAAAGAGGACACATAGAGAGACAACGTAAGCTCACTTTTGCATGTGTGAGCATTTTTTAATTCAAATTGTTGTGAATCAGGAGAAGATGAACAAATGCCGCTTAAAAAAGATTGTCCGTGTGACGTAGGACTTACAACGGCAAGTTACAAGCTAGACGACTGGACAGATCTAATATAGCTCGCCATTTTTGTTGCACTAGTTTTATTAGGTTTGGGGGTGTGAGGGATAGCGGGAAAAAGTGTAAACAGATGAATGATGGGAAATGGGGGTGGGCTTACCCCACACCAATAGTCCTGTGCTGTCGGCACGAGAAAAATAGGTAAACCTGAACAGCGCACGCTGTTGGCCTGCAGGAAATTGCAAGGTTGTAGACCAGTGGTCCCCAACCACCGGGCCGCGGACCGGTACTTGGCACCGGGACGCGGTGCGGTACCAGGCCGCGGGAAATTTTGGCACTGGGACGCACAGAAAGAAAAAATAATTTCCATTTTATTGTTTTTTTTTTTTTCCGACAAAAACGTTTTATTTTGAAAAGTGACCGGATTCTCTCTGTTACATGTGTCACACTTAACGCACGTCAAAGTCGCAATACCAAACATCAGGTGATACACCCCGCTAAAATTAAATCCAAACAACCAAAATGAGCAAAAAAGAAACTTCTTTAGAAAGTTGCTTTGACAAGGGGAAAATTATTATTATTATTGTTATTATTATTATTATTACTAAAGAGAAAATACCACCCCTGGTCCACGGTAAATGTGCCTTGCGCTGAAGCGTTGCACCTCAACCCCCCCGACCGGTCCGCGGTAAACGTGTCTTGCGTTGTACCAGTCCACGGTGACAAAAAGGGGACCACTGTTGTTGACCACTAGTTTTTTCTATGGTAAGTAAGGTTGAAGCAGGTGTGTTGTACAGATTATGTGGACTGTGCTAGTAGCTCGTAAGTGCCGTTTACTTGATAAGTGTGTGCTACCTGCATGCAAGTCTGGCCTTTAATCTACTGTTATTGCCTTAAATTAGACCCCCTGGTGGTTACCTTGTACATTAGCATGGCTTTGGTAATTTTATTTGTGTAGTGCACATGGATTATATGCTAAAATATAGAAGTACTACAGCTTGCACAACTTTGATAGCTGTTGGTTTTTGGGTCCTTAGTATTCGAGTAGAATGGTAACAAGGCTGACTCTTTTTACATTTTGCCAAAATTTAGCAGTTATAGGCTCCTCCAGAAAGCTGCATAAGGCTAAAAAATGTAAAATAACTGATGCTCACAAAACACCAGCAGAAGGACCAGGACAAAATAAATGGCAAAGGGTTTTTCAAGAAACCATTTTCTCATCATAATGTCGTTAAGCAATGGCAGTTAGCGGGAACAGTGGAGGTCAAGTTGTGCTTATGAGGTCTGAGAAAAGGACTGATGGGGAAGATTGGGAGGCATATTAAATTGAGAGCTGAATGTGGTTCAACGATGAGACCGAGCCAGAGTTTCATTCTGCTCTTCTAGTCCAACCCCTTTTCTGTTTTCTTACTCTCCACTTAATCTTTAAGTTAATGCGTCTTTTCAGGCCCTCTATTACATCTCCCGTCATTCAAATAGTGGAGTTGGTCTTCATTGTTCTTCTGATTCCTCAACTGCCTCTCCAGCTTGGTGTTAAAGTCTGTGAAATATTTTACAATAAACTGTTTTGTACAGTCTTTGTAGAGCACAGACTCTTTTATCTGAGTCCAGTGTTGGCTGAAGACTTAAAAAAAAAAATGCCTGGAGTGATGGTACTTTGATATACTGCACAAGAAATAAATTAGCGGCACTTACTGCAATGAAAGACTCTTGGGCAGTGTTTTGAAAAACGTAATATAAATAGAACAACCTAGAATCAACTGCCACATGAAAATAAACGTCTTTCTTTACATACACTCCCATAGATTTTTATTTTTGTTAAAACAGTCATTAACCCTTGACAGTGTCATCTCTTTCATTTTAATAAGTGACTTGCAAAATAAAAATAAAAAGATAAAAAGAAAGAAAAATATTTAACGTCACAATTACGCACGATCTATGTTTACTTGAGATTTGTGGGGAAATATACTTGTATGAAGTTAGTTGTTTTTTTGATTTTTTTTTTGTTTTGTTTTTTTTATGTGGGGCAAATGTAGAGTGGTCAACATCTGATTGAAGGCTTGCAGGTTTGTTTCCCACCTTGCCCGCCTATGTGTTGAAGTGTCTTTGGGCAAGACACTGAACCCCACATTGCTCCTGGTGGTTGAGGTTGGCACCACTATCATTGTGTGAATATGTGCGTTCATGGGTGAAAGGGGCTGTGACTGTAAAGCACTTTGGCTCTAAAAAAGGCAGAAAAGCACTGTATACTACTTCAAAAAGAGGCAGCCTACTTTTCCTAAAGAAAAACAGGAAAATAGCACTAATCTTAAGAAAAGAAAATCACTAGAAAGTAGTAAATTGGTCTCTCCGTGCAGAAAGTCATTTTTACTTAACAAGAAATACCTAAAGGACTGCTTAAAGTTGGATGTTGTACTCCCCAATAATGTGTACTTTTTTTGCTACTTTTGTTTATGTTTTTTGAGTTTTTTTGCACCAGATTGTAATTCATGTTTAATGCCGAGATGAAAAAACTAGTGTAGTTGTTTTAGCACAACATGTGAACAAAATGAGAATGTGATCCTCATACAAGTTCTCCCATATTAATACATTCTCATAAAACCTCAAACTAGCCCTTATCCTTACATACATCTTTTTTTCTGGAGTAATGACCATGAATGCTAGTTTAACTTGTCAGTATTTATTGAACTTTAAAATAACTTCCAGAGATTCCAGAGCAATTTGTGTTTTAACTCAGTTTTTCCATTGCCAAGAGTATAGAGGAAAATTATTCTGACTCATTGTAACAAAAATTACCTTATTTCTAGATCTTAGCTCATAGGAGAGAAAAAAAAATCTCCACTGTGCTGAAAAGGTGTAGAGCAAATAGAAGAACAACCTGGTAAACTATATTGAATGTCCAAAAACAAGGTTTGAAATCTTTGCAAAGATCAAATTGTGTATATTACCATTTTTGGAACTCACTAGCCTGGCAATCGACCAGCCTGCTTATCAAGGTCAACCTGCTCAAATTCTTCTCACCTCAAATACATGGATTGACATGGCATTGCTTCTTAGACGTAATCTGCTGACATGCTAACTTTGGCAGATATAATTGTGCACTGCATGAACTACCATAGTCCAGATGGTAACTAAATTGGCTGATACTTTCTAGGGCCTTTCAGTCCATCAGTAAATGCTAAATGAATGAATTGTCTCAAAATCTGCAATTTCGAAGGAAGTCACTTTAAGAAGTATTCAACCATTCTTACTTATTGCCTGCTCTATATAGTTCCAACATACAACAGACATAGTTCATGGCGGTATAGCAAACCAACTGGTAAATGAAAAATCCAAACAAATCCATAGGTTATTGGATAGAGAATGCAGGAGTTCATTGGGTTTCGTCTACCAACACGGTTAAGTCAAAAGTTTAAATCCCAAGTTAATCAGTCATAGTGTCGTGACTACACTTCACCCTATAAGTAGTGGAAAAAATGCAACTTTCTCACAAAGGATGAGAGCACTGGCTCTAGAGTTCAAAGACTAGTGCCTCATCATTTCCCATCAGCATATGCTCTTGTAATAGTGTCATCTTGTTATTTGCTAAAGCATTAGCTGGATTTAGTGGAGATTTCGCCTCCATTGCCAGGGTTATAGCCTCTCCCAAATGTCAAACCCTTAGTTTAGTTCTCTCCACAGTGCTGTTGGTTTGGACTTTTGATGTAGTCACCATAGTGAACATTACACTTTCGCAAGAAATACATTATTTAAATATAAGGATATTATGTAACCAAGAAAACATAATCTAAGAATAAAACCTAAAAGGAAGTATGCTCAGGTAAAACTCGAATGCCAAACTCAAGATCTACTTTGTATATAAAAGTCATTTGCATTAAGAATCTGCAGATAAGGCACTTTGCATAGGTAATGACAAGCCTCACAGTTAATACAGCTCTTTGCATTGTAAATTAGAAAAAACAACTACTCGAAGGTCATTGAGGTCAGGGAGTTCTTACTCAGGTTTCCCCCCAGTTTGAATTTGTTCAACTTAAAAAAGATGTGAATTTTTCTATTTTTTTTACTGCCAGCTAGCATCAGTAACACTGCAGTTGTAACTCTTTTCACCTGACTGAATGCTGTGAAGACCACTTCCGTACCCTCAGATTCACACACCTACATTTCTTTTCTCGCAGTCACCTTGAGCCCTTTTCTTTCCCCTTTCCTTTCAGCATAAAGTCTTTGTGAGTTTCTCGGTGTGCTGGCTGCATGCGTCAGGCTGATGCGGAGTCAACTTTAGCTGGGGCTGTGGGACCATGAGCCTCTTTTCCTTTTGCATTTGTTCTGGTACCCATCATGCTGCCGCTTCTGGCTGTACTCCAGCTGATCGGCTACGTGCTGTGGCCAAAGCAACCTCACCTAACCTCAGAGAAAAAGCTCCCTGTACTTTGGAAAACAGTGATGAAGCTTTTCATGCAGCCAACTTCCTGGGATTTCAGATCTTAAAAGCACAAGCTTGTGCAATATGCTTTCCAACTTCTGCTTCCTGGAGTGCAGGAGAGCGTGACGCCCTGTCCACCTTTCCAGGCATCACTGAAAGGTGTGTTTGTGTCTGTTCTCATATGTGTTGACATGAAAACTATGCAGTGCCTGACGTGCAGCCATTAAAGCAAAGGCCAGTAATTCCTCAGTGAATCATTTAATGTCACGAATTGTTGCAGTTTTTAGACAGGCAGGTCTGTATAGGTTTGATCTTTTTCAACATTTTGGAGGATTTTTTGTTCTCACCTGAAAAAGCTTTTTATTATTGTTTCTTCATGCTCACAAGACTGGAAATAGTGCTAACTGGAATTTGGCATTTCAGTTTGCCGTCTAACGATCAGGAAACATAAAGGCATGGTCATGGTAGAACAGTTAAGCAGGTGTTAGATGGAAAGCGAACAATATTTACATCTTAATATATTTCACTTTCTAACCAAAATATCTGAAAATGCTTTGTAGCTTAAACATGAAAAAAATGAATTGGCTGCGATATGTTAATAAGTACAATATATTACATATTACCTATTCACACCATGGATAAATTTTGCCAAAAGAAGGCCATCCTATGGGGACACAGTCTGGATCAAACACTACAGTGTGAAGATTACCTTATATTGTAATTGCAAACAGAAGGAAGAGAAAATAAAAATATCTACAGTTTTTGAGTTTTGGGTTGATTAAAAAAATAAAAATAAAAAATAAACACATGAAGGCCTAAATCCCCAATAGGTGTCAAATGTGGAAGCTCGAAACACGCACTTACCCTTGTTTATGCAGACTTTTCAGTGGAAGTGATCGCTTCCTGAGGCTGGTGTGAACGTAGCTTTACTTTTTCATTTGAAATAAAGGTTCTTTCTCCAGAGTATTGGATAGAACTGTCTGGAATTTGCCTTATAACCCTGCCTCTAAAATCACTGTAATTTCTTTTCTGTTTGGGTGTGTGTTCCCAAACATCTGAAAATGTCCAGCATTTATCTCATCAGATAGTTGTCAGGCTGTTGATCTTTCAGCATTGGGCACTTTATCGTAAAAATGGTATTGTTCTTGAAATAATTTCACAAAAATGCTATTATTTTGAAGGCGAAAGTAGAAAGACTGTAAAGATTTGTTGACTAATTATGGCGGTATACATGGGATTCCAGCTGGGGGGGGTAATTTAGGATACACCTCCATTGAATTGGAGCCAAACATATCTGAAGGAGGGAAACGATTGCATTTCCATTGTATCTTTTATTTTTTTAAACCAAGCAAGTTTCTGTCTTTCTTCCAGTTAGAAATATCTGTGTCCTTGCTTCAGCACACAAGGGACACAACTGTTCAATTACATGATCCATTACTCTTTAATGTGCCAATGGATGAGACATCTGACAACTCAGAGATAACTGTGCTGAGAGATAAAAATGTGGTTAAATCTCCTAACTTCTAAAACCCGCTATGTTGGCCTCACATCAACCCCAAATCCTATTTTTTTGTTGTCGTTCCTTCCTTCTCTCTTTTGCCTGTTTATTTTTTTCACTTTTATGTTGGAAAAAATGATTTCTACAGAGAGAGAAAAAAACATGTTTTTCCAGCACTCAAACATCACAGAGTTTATCACACCATGTTTTGGCGATGCTCACCCAGTCGATTGTGCATTCTGACTTGGGAAAATAAAAATACATAGCAGTGGTAACTATAGTGAAACTTTTACATCCGTCACAAAGAGCAGTTGACATAATGAATGGGGATTCTCAGTCAGTGAGCACACCATGTTACAAGATATTCGTGTTCTAATAGCACCTCATTAAGTCAAACTCCAAGCAGGAAGTCCTTTTAGTAAAGACCAGACCTCAGATCAAATTGAGTAAGACTCTTTAGGAAGCTTCCAGAAGAGATCAACAAGGAAATATGGTCAAAGAGTCTCTTTAAGGTGCTGCAATCAAGCTTTATTATACCTAGAAATACCTACTGATCACAACTTGAGCTTAGCTAAGCTGACAAACTTGGCTTAGTTGTTTAAAACATATTGATTTCACTAAAATCTCATAAATCAGGCAAAGTGGGGAAAGTTTCAATAGAAAAATCCCATTGAAATACGGTACTCATTGGCTCCACGCTCTGCTACATGTGTATCACAAATAAAGGCCTTTGGGGATCTTACAGAATCAGACAGTGCAATGTAGTTTTTCTCAAAAATGAAAAATAGAAAATAACTTTTTTTTTTACTTTTTGCCTTAAATACACCTTTCAAAGGACAACTACATATCTTCCTGGACAAGCTTAAATACTTAAGTAGGTGTAGCTAAGTAAAGTCATGATGTAGCTAAAGATGCAAGCAATGTCAGCCTCGTTTTACTTTAATGTTAAACATTTTTAACATTATAAACAAAAAGAAACTGTCTTTAGGTAAACATATACTGCAGAATACAATCTACTGGAGTTGGCCGTGCAATTCTAATTAGGTCCACTATACATTGGCTGTTTTCTTTAAAGACCCACTGTTACGGCTGTGGCCGTATTTGGTTTTATTTGGTTTTGTTTGATTCTGTTTGCTCTGTGTTTTGTGTATTATTTCTTTATCAGAGTGGGACTTGTGTTTTTTGTGGATCTTTGTGTCTGTTTTTGTCTGATTATTTTCAGGTGTGGTGGAAAGGGTGTGGCCTTCCATTGGACCAGCTGGTGGAGGCAGCCTTTAAAGCCACCATTTGGACATCCAGTCGGTGGGAAGGGAGCCTTGCTGCAACAGTCTCCACGGCAGCTTGGCCCTCTTCTCCATTTAGTTTATGTCTTCGCCACTTGTTTAGTTGTGTGTTGCACTTTAGTATTTTGTATTAGTTCTTTGTAGTTTGTGTCCACTCTGTTTAGTCTTTTGGTTTAAAGTTATGTTAAGTGAAGCTGTAGGGGTGAACTGCCATTTTCTTTAGTACATGTTTTCTCCTGTTTTTGTTAGTCTAGGGAGGTAAGTGTTTTATCATTGATTTCCCTTTTCTTTCATTTGCAGGTAAGAAAACATGTTTCAGTTAGTTGGGGTTTTGTTTGTTATTTTGGCCTGGGTTCACCCCGAAGCCTTTCTGCTTCACTTGTAGTTCTTGTTGGTTGTTGTTTATTTATTTGTAAATAAATTTGGGTATATTTTTATGGAGACATTTGTTTGGTGTTTTTGTGTTGCAGTCGACTTTGATAGCCAAAACTTTACTTTTTTTATGTTATGCCTCCAGTCTCCCCTAGACACGGAAGGGGGCGTAACACCCACTTTGATGAAAATTGTGTCTTTGGTGTTTTTAACATGTCCTTGTAGCATTTTTCTGATGAGAAAGAGCATATATAAGAAAAAAATAATAATTTTTTACTCAAATTATTGTGAATTTGGGATAGATGAAAAAAAAAAAAGTTGAAAAAAGTTTGTAGGACTGATGTAGGACCCAAAACGGCACACCACAAGCTCCCTGCTCTGCTCCATTCTGATGCATCCGCTCATACAGCAGATGACTATATAAATGTACGTCTTTGTTTTCCTTGTCTGAGCTGACATCTGGTTCAAAGATGTACGGCTGGATAACTCTAATTATTCGCCAATTTTGTTTCACCAGTAATGTTAGGCTGGGGTTGTGAGGAGCTGTAGGTTAGTGTCAGAAAGAGTAAACAAAGGGATTTGGGGAAATAAAGGGAAGGCTTACTACACCCTAACGGTTCCAGACATTACTCAGAGGCAAATTTCTCATGAACTTATCATGCTCGACAGAAACTATGTCCAAGAAAACAACAAAGGTTTTTTTTTTTTTTTCCCCCAAAAACGGCGTAATCATAATGAAAAGACCACTGGGAACATGTTTACAATTAATCAAAAGATGATTAGACTGTGTTTTTAAGATGTTTTTACCTGCTTTTTTGTTATTTTCCCCCAAAAGGCTCTATGCACATAATATTCTAATCAAGCAATGACTATTACGCAACTTCTAGTGACTTTTAGGCCAGCCAGTAGCTGCCTTTCTTACTAAGGAGTTGACAACACTGAAAAATGGTTTGAGTGAGGTAAAATATTCATACCTTCCCTCTATAAAAATGATGGACTCATCCATTTGTCTACAACTGTATCTTAAAATCCAACCGACTGGTTTCACCCAGAGGATTGGACAAGGCTGTTGAATGATAATGAATGCCATCCTCAACCAAAGCCAAAAGAAATTACAACAAGCCAAAACCACATGGACGTTGTTTTTTTACATATTAATCTCTTTACATTTAGAATGAGTGATCATGTTTCAAACGTCTTCTTCTTGGAGCATATAAACCAGCTCTCTTAGCACCATTTTCACCACTGTTCTCCCATTTCAGAAGAGAAAGGCTCTTGAAGAAGCGGTAAAACATCTTCAGTGATACAAGTAAAAAAACAAGTCCAGCTGACTGCTTTTTTTAACCTATTACTTGGAGTTTAACGATTCATTTTGACCCACTTTGATCCACATCAAAATAATTCAAAGAGAACAATATTAGAACATTCTACCACACTGTATGTCTTTGCAGACTTCAATGCTTCCACGCATTGGACTGTAATGATCATTTTTTGCTGCCATCACATGTGTGCTGTCCTCTGTGATGGCACTTTTTATGTTATAGTTAAATAACCCATCGTGGCTCAATCCAAATGGTATTTTTTTAATATTGATTATAATTCTTTTTTTTTTTTCATTTCAAAACTATTTTATAATGGTGCAAAATCGATAACCAATAACAACTTCAATTCATCGCTACACATGTACCTATTACAGTACAAATCATCTGGTTGTTTTTTACATTTCATTGTTCAGTGATATTAATTAAGTCATACCATACTGACAAACTTACTTGTTGACCAAGATAAACCAACCAGTTATGTCACCATTGACAATATCCATCTGCAACTGCATGCATTCATGTATAGCCATTTAGTCATTCCCAAATTATAGCTGAACTCAACAATTTTCCTTGGAATTTGTTTGACCAGCACCAACTGAATGTGATTCCAAATCTAAACCAGCCCAGACACAGACTGCTCTTTGAAATGGTATACTTTAAGTTCTGTCATCTTCTTGTTTTTAAGGAATTATTTTCTATATAACCAACCACATTACTAATGAAGGCCTTCAGAAGAACCAGTAAAAATCAATCAATCCAGCATTTTTAACACAGTGGATATTGAAAGGTGTAATGTCCAAGAACACGTCGGGGGTTTTTTTTCTGTCAAAGGCAAAAGGGTCAAAGAAGAGGGAGGCAGGTCAGAGCAGGAGAACTGGTGAATGACGCAAGCAGAGCTGCATATAATAGGGGAATACATCCATGCATAAAGTGTCACGGTGTAGACACAACCATCCAAGGTTTAACCAGCTTGTACAGCGGGTGAGCAGAATCTCTCCTTTTCTGCTGTGAATAAAAAATATATAAATAACGGTGGAAGGACTCGGTTGCCTGCGGGCAATTTTTCACACATGACCGCAAATAGAACCTAATGAGCTGCCAGACCTTGAGTGGGCAGAGCAGACAAGGCTCCGATGGTAGGAGGCTTTCCTCTCGGCCTAGAGGTTGCAGAGAAAAAAAAATCCACAAATCACATTTAAAAACTCACCTCAATCTGGGTTCCATGTTTTAGGAAAAAGCTAGTTTAAGACATGGCAAAGTTGTAGCGGAAACACAGGGATTATGTAAATCTCTTCTAATGTGTCATGCCTTCTAAGAAGGGCAGTTTCATTTGTGTTGGGTTGTCATTTAGCGACAACTTTCCTGCCAACAATCAATGATATTGTGAAAATAACAAATGGAGATCTATCAGTTTAAATATAAGCCTCAAAACCACGAACATGTCCTAGATCAGTAATCAACAGCAAGCACAATGCAAGACTGCAAAAATGAACTGGTTTTGATGATATATGGGTTTTGTTGTATCTTTAATCCTCTGCTGTAATTTTACATTCCCTGCAGGCAATGCAAGCCTTGTTCATTTCTTTGACTGTGATCCATGGACTCTCATTTCGAGCTGCTCTGCTGCCCACGGGAGCTCAATGCCAAACCAGTGGGCCAATGACCATAGCCTGGGCTTACGTCCAACAAGGCATCCTGGAGAAATGAGTAGGCTTCAGAGTCCTTGTGTTGGAGCAGAATGTAAGGACACAGCTACATTATCTACCAGACACTCATTGAGGATGTAAATTTAATTTCAAATGATTTTTTCCCTTCCTAACATCAAGAGCAGAGATACAGTGACTTAAGAAGATGAAAACAAAATGTTATATTCAATTAGACCACTTTAATTATGTCACTTTATACTTCTCATGAGGAATACATTTACATGGTAACATTGCAAATGGCTAGAAATCCAAACCAGTTTTTATAAGTTTAACAAAACCAAAGCTATAAAGAAACAAATGTGAAGATTGCATAATGGTGATAAATAAGCAGTGAAAGAAAATATTTTTACTTAGTTCTTACTACAACTTAACTAAGGTGTCAAGAACTAACTAAAACACCTGAGCCACTGGGACAACAGTGCCTCAGGTGGTTGAGCGGGTCGTCCAATGATCGAAGGGTCGGCGGTTCGATCCCCGTTCCCACCAGCCAAATGTCGTGTGTCCTTGGGCAAGACACTTCACCCTCCTTGCCTCCAGTGTGGCCTCCACTGGTGTGTGAATGTTCATGGATGATCCCGGTGATGGTCAGAGCGGCCGTAGGCACGAAATGGCAGCCACGCCTCTGTCAGTCTGCCCCAGGGCAGCTGTGGCTACATTAGTAGCTTACCATCACCAAGTAAGAATGAGGAGTGAATGAATAATGGACACAATGTAAGCGCTTTGAGCGTCTGGAAAAGCGCAGACAAATCCAATCCATTATTATTATTATAAAACAGTCTTAAAGATTAGCTAGAAATGTCAAATGCAGTGTTGCTCATGTCAAATATTGTGGATAAATTTAGAACATTACAAATTTACAAGAGAGTTCTTAAAATGTTCCACAAATTTAGATCTGGAGCACAAACTAGTGGAGCAAATCCTTTGATTGGTAAAATTAACATATTTGGCCCTTCAAATCCTTGTCAAAAATTTTACAAAATGTGTATGTACTATGTTGTTTTTTCTGAGGCCGACCTCTAATTGTAATATCCCTAGTTTGGTTCCTGCCTTACCCGCCCATGTGTTCAAGTGTCCTTGGTTAACATACTGAACTAAATTGCTCCTAGTGATTATAGATTGGTGCCAGTGAAAGGCTGCTATACAATGGTTGATCTGGGGTGAATCTCCGTTGCGTTGACTGAAAGAAATGTTGTTCACCCTTCGGCACATTCTGTCAGGGGTCACCACAGCAAATCAGCTTTCACTGATTTACAGGTTTGGCAGAGATTTTCCCGCCGGATGCCCTTCATGACACAACCTTGTATTTTATCTGGACTGAGGACGGGCATTGGGAGACCCAAACTTTGGCCCCCTAGTGGCTACATAGTTAGGCAGTAGTGTGAAGGGTCTTACCCAAGGACCCACACTGCATGAAGCTCATCATGCTCCCTAGGAACGAACCCTGGTCTAAACCCAGATTTAGTCACATCAACACACAAAAATAGAACATTAATTAATTAAATGGAATTTTTTCCTCTCCTCCATCATGTCTGTGTTTGACATTGCAACTTTGGTTTATGATTGTATTTGCTTCAAAAATGTATGGCTTGAAAGACATTACCAGTTCAAATATGCTTCAAGTCATTTGTAGCCAGGTAAGAAGGGATATCAATGAGCCTTGCGGTTTCAGCCAAACTTAGCTGAAAAATCCCCACAATATTAACACCTACTGGCGCTAACAGCAGAACATAACATGCAAATATCTTCTGACTACCAGCAATGCAAAATATATGAGGAAGATTATTAAACCTAAACATCTTGCAACCACTGCATACTACAGAATTATTTCTCTTTGGTATCTACAGAAGACATCAGGAGGATATTGGGGATACCAACAAACAGAAATGCTTGAGTGACTAAGCCCACATGCTCCATAAGGACTTTGTCATTCATATCTGATCACTAAAAAGAAAACTGTACATACAGATTTCATACATGTTGTATGTCTAGTCTGGGTAGGTGTCAGCACTTCCGTAATACAATATTGCACCACTTGGGATTTGTGTTACCAAACCCGATTATGGTTAGAAAATACATAAATTCCAGTGCAGGACATTTCTTTAGTTCTCTTTAGGACAGTCTTAGACTTTGTTTACTCTGTTGTGGCCATTTTAATTACAAAATTGAAATCTTGCTTTTTAATATCTGATAAATATTCACTAAAGTTTTAAGAAGGCTTGATCAATAACAACGTACAAGTTCAAAGTAAGAGTTCCTAGTGTGACATGCAGAACATCAGCCATGCTATTTCACACCTGAAAAATTGAAGTTCTATTGTTCTTCTTTGCTGTATTAGAACTGCACATTCCAAACAACACTTTCTCCACTCACTAGGAGTTAATTGTGAACAGTGTAAGTGATTTTTGTGTTCTCATGGCTGCTCAAGCAGACTGTTGGCTGGAGGTACTCACCACTAAAGGCTGTCTCATTGGAGGTAAAGTGTTGAGCTTCTAAGGTCCATGGTCTAATACTTGTATGGGATTGCAGATAGGGCTCTGGCTGGTTTGAGATCATTCTTGTCTCTAAGAGTTATTGACCCATTGGTAAATGGATGGTGAGTGTGTGATAATTTTAAGGAGTGTTTCCATGGACACTTGATGCTCAGCTACAGTCTAGTACAGTTATAGTACAGTTTTAATTTCAGGGATGGCTCCCATTGGACTCTTTGTACTTTCTTACAATTACAATTACAAAGGTACAAATTACTGTAATTTCATTACTTTTGTCAGTAATAAATAACAGTTTAAATTTCTGTAATTAAATTACTATTACTAGACTACAGAAACTCTCATTATGTTATTACTCACATTTTGGTGCAGTGAAACCATAGGTGACTAATAAAACAAATTAACCTTTGTAAACATTTGACTCTGACCTCGTATCTTGGTTAAATGAAACAAAGCGAATCCTAATAAAAAAAAAATATGCTGCAGTTGATGCATGTACACTAATGCAGAGTTGGACATTGGTCAAAGTCAGATAAAGAGAGCTCAAATATGGACTTGGACACATTTTTAGGGGCATTCGGCAACTGGAGACATTTGAATTACTTCCAATTTGTCAAAAACGAAGGAAAAAATCTTTTATTTGAGAACAAATTTTGTCCTGGAGATGAGCTGCTCTCCACTGCCCTAGTGTCAATGAGCAACCTGTCTGTATAATATAAAGACTACTATACAATGTTCATTATCTCATGTTCATGTGCTGAAATTGATAAGGCTGCACTAAAAAACCCGAATGCCCTTCCCCTCCATTTTTAATCTGTGGATTTTACAAGGGTATTTTGTTTGTGCTAGCTTTATTCCTTTGAGAAATTATATGTGAGTAGAAAAAAAGTAAAGAAACGATTAGTGAACTACTTTTTAAATTGGGCAATGAGTAGAGTCATTTAATTACAATTTAATCCAGTAACTAAAGTAAAATAATCAGTTATTCAATCAAGTAATTTACCTGACACTGTGTGATGTAATCTGTAGAGATTGGGTTAGGTTTTCTTTTTTTCCTGTATTATTATATGTGGATCAGATACTTTTTGACCAATTTATTGAGTCAACACTTTGTTTGTTTAAAAAAAAATCTTAGTTGGCTTTTCTTTCACATTTTCTTTAACTTTTTCAAACTTGTTTTCTGGTGTTATTTTTCTCCTTTTTCACTGTATGTTCTCTCCAAGTCCATTTTTATTTAAAAATAATAATAATAATAATATTAATGTTTGTGATGCATTAGCATGCAGCTTTAGCCACTGGTTTAAAATGACTTTCTTGTGACGACAGTTTCAGAAGATCAGAATGAGAAGAAAAACATGTTAAGAGAGTCAAAAAGGCGATTACGGGCGAATGTGATTAAATCATCTTAATCCTTTCCTTTATTCATTCAGCAGTAAGCCCAGGTAATCATTAGGTGAGACGAAGCCCCTGGCAAAATGAGTCATAGTCTGTCAATTAGATAAATAGTTCAAGCCGTTGCTCAGTGGGTTTCTAGTGCACATGCATTATCTAATCACCTCGGGTTGGCATGGTGTCATTTTCTGAATAAATCACGTCAACAATGCAGATAATTGAGATGACTACAAGAGGCATCTATTCAACGCTTTACCATCTTAGTATATGGGCATGGCACATATTAACACCCACAATGTACAGATAATTGCTGATAGACTTTTCAGAGGAAAGTTGGTGCATGCTAACACTGCGGACTAGTACGGGAAAGTCTATCTGTCTGCCCGAGTGCTTGTCTGGCTGTTGATCTAGTTACAAAACATGGCAGTGCTTAAAAGTGTATGGGGTCAACAGTATCCAGAGGAAGACAAGGACACAGATTATGGTGGAGATTTGGCAACAGCTGCCCTCTTGGATTAGCAAAAATAGAGGGAGGGAAAAACAGATCCATGACCCAGTATCCAAAATGCTGCTATTTAGTCTGTCCTTTACTGCTACCTGCAAATAGTTAGACACCCTTAGTCGAATTTAATTTTATTATAGGAATACATATAATTGTCAAAAGCACAAATAGGCCGTATTATTGCTGAGATGTTACCATGTCCACTTAATATAATACATCCTAAACTGTGCTTATGCCTTAGTCACAATTGCTCTTACAGGCCGATACAGGCTGTCCAAAAATTAACAAGCTTGTACAGAGAACATAGCCATATCAACATAAACATATCAAGATCGTAGATCCCTCGTTGAGCCCATAGAGCGAAAATGTTCATGCACATTTTTTTCTCCAGGCATCAGTGCGTGTACTTTATACATACACTTATCATACCCCCCAACGATCGTTTGTTACATTTTAATGACGTGCAAGTCTCTAGATACACACTTGTGCTACATATAAGATATGGCCTCACCTTTCTGAATTGATTTTCTTTTATTCTTGTATACAACCCTCCATCGGCCGCGCAAACCCTAACTCACAGCACCCCAAGGGTGCATGTGACTGAAGCTACATACACACCAGGCATGTGTGGGCTCTTGATCGTGTTTTAACATATGGTGTTCACACTTGATTTTTGCGACCCGATACTAGCGCATGTACTCATAGTTGGAAGAGGCTTGGTGGGAACATTTCAAAGCAGTTCAAATCTCATTATTCTTGCCTCAGGCTTTTTCTTTTACAGCTCTATTCCGATGCATAATAGCCTATGTGTCATAGAATTTTGCCCAGGCAGAAAACCACATTTAATATATTTTTCCTCCATGATCAATTTCAAACAGTTGGATTTGAAAAGGTCTCCCATACATGTCCATCAAATTCAAGTTTTTAATGTGGGATCCCATTTCCCAGCCCAGTGTGAACATAGTTTAAGGGATTGACTGTTGGCATTGTAAGCAGCTGTGGTTTTGACTCATACCAGTCTGTGGGTGTGATCATTAATACATCAAGATATAGTTAAACTGCTTTTTGTCAATTGACAAGGGTTGAAGCAAACACATCTAAAGTGTTCCTGACAAAAAAAAGGGGGGGGGGGGGGACTGCTCAAAATAAACTGCACTTTCTAACGGCACAGTATCTGCTGGTAAACTCATAATCTCTATGAAAGTCTTCTGAAAACGAACCTGATTGAGAAGTGATTCTTTTCCATTTTCAAAATAAAACTCATAAAGACTGCGTTGACACATTCCATACAGTTTGGTGTGTACAAAGCAAACCAAAGTAGCAAAGCATAATAAAAAAACTCTTCTTAGAAAAAAACACACTTGATGTGTCTGGGTTTAAGGTGTTTATTAAATGTTTTTTTTTATTGTATTTAGGGTTTGTTATATTTCATTTCTAGACTAGAGACCCTTTGGCTTTTCAAAAATCATGTCTTTGATTAGCTGACAAAGGTTTTTGCAATAACCATCAGTCTTCAGGTGAAACGAACCTGAAAATGCTAAAAAAAAAAAATATTTTTGAGTATTTAATGTGTTTTGACTCAGCTCCTCCCCTTTCAGGCTAAAAAAATAAAGTAAAATTACCAGCACACAAGTATTAGAGAGAACTGGGCCTAGTTCGACCAAAACCCACAAGTTATTTTCAAATTGAAAAAATGCATTTCTTACTTTGGTTGGTTACCAAACTTACTAGATCAAAAAAAATATTTTACAGTTTAAAAAATGAGTCCACAGTTTCTGTTCCTCCCCTCCTTTTGGATAAGCTACGCATTCTCTTTTTCTCTAACCTCTATCATATTAATTTCAGCTAGCCCTGCAAATCCACTCTCACATTGCATAATTCATGGAGAATCTCTGACAAAATTCCCTTTCATGTGGGCATTGCGCCCTGAACAAATCCTTGGAAATGTGGATAAGTCCAAAAGGCTTATTCCTGATGGCGACTCTCCGCTGCACTCAGGTAAACTGCAGTCTCGCAGAACCAGGTCAGCAGTGAATTGTGTGATATTTGATGTCATCAGCTGGGAAGCAGGTGACGCTCGAGCATTTTGAGCCAAAAAAAAAAAAAAAAAGTTAAGCCCTCGCCAAGCCATCTGTCGAGGGATCCCACGCAGTTATGAAATTATTTCTCTTACAAGTTTTCACTCGTGTAGTAGATTTATTCACTTTTACCCATGTTTTACAAATCTGTCATTATAAAAGTCTAATTATCCTTTTTTATTTTTTATTTGAGTCCTATTCTGCCATGTGTTGATTTAAAATTAAATAGTTTGAGATACATTTCAGTGTTTTCCTAGAAAGAATTCTAAGCTAAAGCTGTTTTTTTACTCAATCAATGATGGTAAAATTGGAGTCTTTGGTTTCCCAGAAATGCTTACAGTCGGCAAGCAGTACAATGCCATCTGTCAGAATTCAAGCAAAGTTATCTAATTAACTCAACATGTTAATGTTTTCACTCTCTTGTTAAAGAATTCGATTTTTGACAAGCTGTAAAAAAAAAATATTAGAAATATTTGCTGTAACTTAACAAACAAGACACGATAATTTAGTTTTAATACAGTATAAACCCACTAAGCAACTGTTTTAGTATGTATTCAGACTGTAAAAGTCCATTGATCTGGACCAAATTAAGCGGATTCTGTCCTGAAACTTGCGTTTGGTCCGTATTCAGACTGCCTTCAACCAGACATTTCTGTTTCGAACCAAAGCTTATAAATAAAAGTAAGTGACGAAAGATCTCTGCAGTCATTGGCCAGGAAATATGCAGGCAGGACAAATCAACTAGAGGCAGCAATTATGGAAGTCGTGTGGTTTGCAATCCTTGTTGGGATAGTTCACTCATGGAAACTTTATATTTCGCTGACCAATTTTTGAACCTCTGTGTCAATGTCAAGTTCAACATTTTTTCTTGCAGAGATATGCAGCAAGGTGGATACTGGCAAGATGGCACCAATGAAAGTGTTTATGACTTATAGATTGTTGGGAAAACCGTGTGAGAAGCAATTAGTATCACGTTAAAAGTTGTTTTACTGAGACTGAATTTATTCGACCCAATTTTAAAGAGTTGCTGTGTTTCATCATTGTTGTTGCTTCCTTTTTTATTGTGTTTTCATCACGTAATGCCTGGCTATTGCGGACATTTGGGCCAGTTGTTTCTTTTTCCAAGAACAGAGCCTGTTCAGACCAAGGAAACTCCAAACCAGAGCTCAGTCCAACTGGAAGAAAAAGGAAGCCACCTCAAACGATATGTCAGAGAGCAGACCAAGATCGTCTCGTGTATTCGTGTATTCAGATGGAAAATTTTTGCACATGCAAAAATGTTATACAGCAAGCAAGTGTAAATGCAGGGAAGTTTCACTTTGTCATCTTTTTTATTTTACAAGCAAGCAATCTAAAATGAATATGAGGCATTATTTGCTAATTATAAAAAACAATTTCATGTAAACACATCTGACAAAAACATTTGCCCAAATAAGAAGTTGTGCTGATAAAGTTGAAAGTGTTCTAAAAATAATGCAAAGACGGGAGGACATAAAGACACGGTGCATGAAAGAGAAAGTACTGTAATTGTCCATGGCAACCAGCCATTTAGTATGAAATAAAAGACGGACTACTGGTATCATTTTAATGAGGACCTCGGCTGTTGGTGGTCATGACTTGATCAAACTGTAGGCTCATAAAAAAGAATAAACACACAAATATAGATGGGAATAACGTGGATAAAGTACACAAATAGGTCCAAAACAAACTAGCTTATAGCTGCAAATATAATATGATCAAGAAATCAAATATCAGTTTATAAAGCCCTAACTCAAAACATAAGGAGCCTCATGTCTTTTATTCCAGTCACATAGCAGTCATTGTAGGCCGGGGTGAAAGTAGATTTTTGTTCATGCTGGTACTATAACAAGTTGCATCAACATATTTTTTAATAGCAGTAAACCTAGATTGGGGGAGTAATGATTAATCGATTAATTGATCCAAGCAAATCGATCTGTCTGATTTAAGTTTGTAATTGAATCAAAAGAACTATACCGATGATAATTGATGTTGGAAAATACCATTTGGATTAAGACACGGGAAATTTATTTTACTGTTGTTAAACAGTAATGGAAGGTATTTCTTAACAACACAGTCATTAACAGAAAAATTTGCAGTATCATTGACTAACAAGTTTTAGAGTTCTTTTTTACTTGAGTTGAGATCTCATTTTTATGAAATATACCATAAAAAATCTGAATGTAATTTACTTTTTGAATCGATGAAATAACAAGTTTTCACATCATTCAATGGTTTGAATTAAGCAAAATAAAAAACTAGTTTTGCAGCTCAACCTTTACTGCCATCAGATAAAACCACCAAAGCCATGTCTTTAAAGACCCACTCTGATGAAAATAATGTTTTGGGTGTTTTTTGCATGTTTCTGAAGAGTTCTTTTGATGAATCATAAAGAAAATTAAGATAAAAATTGCATTTCTAAACATTCAAATTGTTGTGAATCAGGACAAGACAAACAAATGTCATTGGAAAAAGCTTATACAGTAGGTGTGACTTTAAACCTACAGCAGTAAACTACAAGCTCCCTTTTGATGCATCCACTTGTAGATGACTAGACCCATGTAAGTCTTGGTTTTCCTAGTCCGAGCTGACATCTGGCTCAAAACTTTACGGCTGGATAGGTCCAATATTGCTCGCCATTTTTGTTGCACCACTAATGTTGGGTTAAGGGGTGTGATGTGAGGGGCTGTAAGAGGGTGTAAACGGATGGATGACAGGATGTAAGGTTTGGCTTACTCCACAGCAACAGCCTTGCCCACAACTTGGAGGAAAATTTCTAAAGAACTGCAGAAACTATGACCAAAAAAACGACACAGGTGACTTTTGCTAAAATATGACATAATCATAATTAAAGGAGCACTGGAAACGATTTAAAAAGAGATTATAAGATGATCAGAGTGGTTTTTTTTAGGAAAATTAACAACTATAGGTAGAATAGGTAGTCCTTGGTTATTTCAAAAACTCTAGTAAGACTGTCTTAAAGCTGACTGTTACTCATCTTTTAAAATATTGCAGATCTATCTTTATTCTCGAAAATCCGCTAAAATAAGCTTCTTATAAAACTATTCTCAGTGCAGTTGTCTGTGATTCTGATTACATAATATTTAACTGTAAAAAGTTTTCAGAGTCCATCTGTAATCATGTTTATCTCAGTTCTAAAGTTTGGCTGTTTTACATGGGAGTAAATAGGAACTGAAGAAACTCCTTGTGTAACAAATCACATGGTGACAAGCAGGGAGTCCAGGTGGTACCTGTTGGTCGAAGCCTATAGATCCAAGAAAGACAGATTTAGGTTGATCAGTTTTTTTTTGTTGTTGTTAGAAATATACCACTCTGTGTTGTTTTATCTCCCCTGTTCATACTATTTGCAACTACTAACCAGGATTTACTCCTTTTATCTGTTTTATCCTTTAGATAGTCTGCAGAGTTTTCAGATTAAGGTTGTTTTACAAGTTTGATAACCCTTTGTTTAGTTCAAAGTTCAAATATGTTAATGACAGACCACCAACTTTAAATAAGGCCTGCCTGTGTATGTTGGCTCTAACAAACAAAGGGGCTTTCTTAAAGCAGGATAAAAAGTCGTCATAACATCTTAAGTTCATGGCACCATGGCGAAAAAGTATAAATATTAATTAAGACTGGAGATGACATTTTTAATTAACGTTTCAGGCAGACAACAGCAGGCAGATGGTGTTTTGAATTTTAATTTGTTAGGCAAATCAAATCACTATTAGTTAATACTGTACAAGAGGTTCTGACACTTACAAATGTGCAGCTCTGATGGATGTTAAACACATTTGGTATGCAGTGTTTTTGCAGTTTTGCTGCGCAAGGTGTTTATTTGCTTCAAAGACTTGCGTGTATCCAACAGTGCTTTGGGTTGTTTATACACTAGGCTGTAAATCCAACAGTAATGTTCCCAAAGACATGACATGTAACAATAAACACTTCATAGTGTGAGCTCATAGGAATGACATGGAGACTTAAAGAATGTTTTATGTTTAAGGGGAACACCTATAACACAGTCGTGCCATAAGAATAGAGCTGCAGTGGCATTGATTTGGTTTCAAAATAGCTTTCCTTTGAAATAAATTAGGGGGTAAATACAAATACTGCAAGCAGGTCAAAAGTGATCATATCAACCAGCTAAGCTTCCCCGTCCTCCCACACCTGACACTGGAGAGGAATCTGCAGCATGTCAGCAAAATGCCAGTGACATTTAAGAAGGTCACAATTTTGATCCATCTTATGCAGTCCAAGTAATTTTGGACGACAAAATCAGCAAAGTGCTATTAAATGCTCCATGCAAGGCATTAATGGCTAGCGGTAAATCATATTATATTATCTTAACCCTTCAGCACAACAAAGCTGTCGGAGATGAGAGCTAATAGCACACACTCTTTGACCTATCGTAACTTTTGGACTTTTTACGCAATTAATCCAACAAATTCTGACGTGACAGAATCACCTGGTTGACATTGATTGCGTAAACACAAGCGCAAAGATGCTTTTCTTCATTTCACAATCTGTTGGATTTACGTCAATTGCGTGAACGGTTAAAGAGTTACAGTAATTCAAAGAATGTCAACACTGGAGTTAGAGCTCCAGTATTAAAGGGTTAATCCATGTAGCCAATAGCAACGATTACCAGCAAGTTGTTTGTACCTCAATTTTAACTCAGAGGCATTAAGACAAAACACGTCTTTAATGGTGATTTTTTTTTCTCTTTTTTAATAAAAGGTTTCTTGTTGAAAGCTTCAACTTGATTTTAAGCCATGTCAAAAGCAGTCGCCAAGTGTTTCAGAAAGAGTTTCTTAAATTATGTACGAGCTTGAAATAACTCTCAAGGATGTGTAATGCAAAGGCACAAAAGGGACATGTTCCGGCTCACATTCAAGAAACATCCCAAGGTCTCACTTAATGAAGCACACAGGCTTCAACTCAATGAAAAGAAGGAGTGAGAGAATATCCTGTCAAAAATTGCAATGGCAGATGGGTTTTAGAGGGTGGTGTTAGCCATCACTCTGTTTTTATTATGAATTCTATCCTAAGTAGCTTTGTTTGAAAATTAAAATTAAGCGTTAATTATATTCAACCACTCTTGACCCACATTGCGCCATTCAAAGCACCACTAACAGGAATGCTAAAGCAAGGTGAAAGATAAGCTGCTGGTTAAAAACTCACAATTATACTTGATAAAATGTTCACCTGGTTCAGGTCAATGCTACTTTGTTTTCTTTGCACTTATCAAAGACAAAATTACCTATAAAGTTTTACTAGTCTGAATTATTAGCATCAGGGTTGAGTGTTTACTACAAATAACACAAGAAGAGTTAAGAACAAAACTAAAAGAAGTCCTCCTAGTTGGACTCCTGTTTAGTTGCTAAAGGTTTTTGAATTGTCAGGGCCATGAAGGGTCATGCGGGGGGTTGCTAGGTGTGTCTTGCAGTTCCCTTGAGGTTCATGCGTCCATCTTTTTTTTTTTTTTTTAACTTGTCCTGTCCAACAGCTGGGTAAACAGATGAGAGCTGAAGGTCTCTTGTGTTGGACATATTTTACTTTAACAACAGGGATTATTAATCTTCAGACAAACCAGAGGTATGTCTGAATAAACCCCTTTTGTAATTGAGGCCAAACTTTATTAATTTTAATCGTATTTGAAAATCTTTGGTGTCTGACCAGGAGAGGAGGGAAGAAGAGAGAGGGATGTTAGAGAGGAGGGGATAGGAGGGTGATAATAGGAGGGATGGGGGGGGGGGGGGGGGGCAGAACCATGAAGCAGCATAAGGCAACATGTTTACTGGATGTTTATCATTACGGCAAGGTACAAGTGCAGTACAAATCTCAAAGGGCACACACTCAAATGCCATCAACACACCTGCTAGCTGCTGAAATGTCCACATGTCAACATGTACACAAAACATGTACACAAAACATGTACACAAAACAAATAGTGTTCACACACGCACACCCATGCCTTCAAACTAACTGGTGTGAAATATTTCATTCATTCAATCATGCAAACTATCAGTGTAAAGGTGAGCAAAGGTGAGCTAACACCTGTCCTCAGGTGAGTGTTTATGTTCTTCTAAAATGGATTATGGATCATGTGTCCATCTTAAAGGATGTCATGAAATTGAACTTGTTGTTTGTGAGGCAAGTGTATGGTAAAATATTTGTAATAGGGGTGTAGGGAAAAATTAATTCAGCTATCTATATCGTGATCTTTTATTTGGCAATACTTTTATTGATTTAAAATGCTGTCAAGACTATATTTATTTTACTATTTATGACCGTCCTTTTGTGTCTAACTGTTGTTTGCACTTAAACCCGACCACTAATTGCCAGAACAGCCCACTGAGCCTCTCTAAGCAGCTCTATACAAAGATCTTGAGAGAGCCAGCCCGTGCTGAATATTCAGTCAGCCCAGAGGTTTTTGTTGTTGAGACATGCTCTACTTACTTTTTACTTGTGATGGGAATCGGACTGAAACTCTGTGCCATGTTGCTGCAAGTATCATGTAAAAACGCAGATTACGGTGCTTTGTATGTGGCTCAGATAAGAACAAGTGAAGCAGTGCAGCCGCGCAGTGGGTCATGGATGGAGCCACAGCAAAGTGGGCCAAAGTCTCCAGAACTTCACAGCAATAGATTCTAGTTCAGCAATCTCATGTTTACGCAAAGAATTGGCACTTTTCCCCCCGTTATTTTTGAGGCATCTGTTCAAGCACCGTTCAGGCTCCTGAACCGTTTAAAAGTACTGGAGAAGCTACATTTAGCAATGTTGAAAGTAAACAGCACTTTATTTCCTCAATCATACTTTTAGAACCTCGTTGGTTAAGGTTCATTCAATGTTTTATTCTTTTACTAAAAAATATTTTGTTGTGGAAATTGGACAACTGCTCCCTTTAAGAACAAATATATCTTAATTTATCAAAACAATAGCACCAACTTATATATGAGATATAGTTGCAGTGCTAAAGGTTGTGATCATGAAATAAAATTAATTGTCATGACTGATTATGAATGTTTTGATGTTTGACCACCTCAAAACTTTGAATAGAAAACAGCACATAGCCCCTGCGTAAGGGCTGCACAGTGGTACAGTGTTTAGCGCTTTCATCTCACAGCAAACCTGCATTGGTTCAAATCCAAGCTGGGTTCTGTGTGGCCCTGCAACAGACTGTCAACATGTTCAGGGCATACCCTGCCTTCACCCAACAGTCCTTGGGTTGGTTCCAGCAACCCTGTCACCCTGAAAAGGATTCAGCGGGTTCTAAAGATGGATGGATGGACCTAACGACCTAACTCTTCAAAACCTGTAGTCTTTTACTCTTTCCGTTAATGCTCCATCACTTGTCATCATTCTGTACTCTTCATTGCATTTATATAATGTGCATAATTCATAGTGTAACTGCCAATGCAGGTAACCCTGTTGACTAGGGAAGCAGGAACTGTCTTAAAGCGTGCTTCATAAAAAAGTCGTTGTTCTTTCTTTAATTTATTTTCATGCACTTTCTTAAACAGTGAAAAGTACAAGGTACAAACCACCAAAGATACTTTCCAAAGGCATTAACACGTCCTAAATACGACAATAATAAGGCAATAACACAACAATAACACAATCTGAGATTAATGTGCTGCCTTGCTTCCCAAGTTCCCATGAGGGCAAGAACAGCCACATGACCAAAGAATGACTGGCGCGTGGATGCATGAAAAATAATAAACAATCTAATTTCAGCCAAATGGCTCCCAACACATAGTGAGCTCTTTTATCTGTTGTGCCATTGCTCTTAGTTAAATACCCTTTTTAAGGTATGAAAATGAGAGACAATTAAGTTTACTAAGCTATTCAAGACATTATTTTTTTAAATGCAGAATTTTATGAGTACAAAATGCCTCGAATAACAACGTGGGTTTTCCAAGCTCCATGTTTTTTGTTGCAAAAAAAAGAAAGTAGTTCTCTCAATTAGCACCATCACAGATTCACAGATTTATAGCTTAATAGTTTCTAATAATGTTAAATTAGTTGTGTTGCTCTGTTGAACAGAGACGACTAGGAATAGTACAGAAATATGAAGTTCCAGTTTTCTTCTAACATTCGTCGCTTCAACCGTTTTGGCTGCACAAAAGTAATCTCTCAACAAAAAAAACTTGCGAGCTAAAAGCACCAAGCTGACAATTTTGAGAATGTTTTTCCCTCAACCATATCATTCAGCTGTTACACATGATGGCTTACTCCCAATCTGTTGCACCCAGTTGAACAAGAAATGTGTTTACAAGAGGATTAACGTCCCACCACACTTCAAAGTGCACAGTAGATTTTCTTTTGGTCTCTAAACTCCTAAAATCCTTGAAAATCAGTGGGTAGACCTCAGACAGAAAGAGCAGCACATGCAAGGTGACATGGGTGTCTCAGAAATAGAAGGCGCTTAGAAAAAAGGCTAATAAAAAAAATTCCTCAAGCAACAACTTGGCATCCTGCTTCGTAAAAGTTGAGTTATAAAGATGGTGATCTGGATTTTGTTAAAACACAAAAAAAAAACTCTCAGTGCTTTTATAAAATATTAAATGCTTTCAGTCCAAATAAAACCCGCCAAAACAAGTGTCTACACAGTTGTGTACTGTCCAAAAGGAGTTTAGTGCAACTTGTCCTTTTGCTGCTTTTGTTGCCAAGTGAATGTACCTAAAGGTGCACTGCAACATTTTTAGCATGTGTAATAATTAAACTGATAAGATCATGGAAACTGTTTATCTGGATTTCTCAGAGCAGAGGTCCTTTTAGTTTGTGTTCATTCCTGTCTAGTCGTTGTCGTCTCGTCGTGTTATCTTCCATTTTCTGAACCTCCTGGATCTATTTCTGTGGTCATGGGGATAGCATTGTGTCTCCATCGATCGGTCTGTCCGTCGGTCCGTCCGTCCATCCGTCCGTCCGTCCGTCCGTCCGTCAGGTTCATCCTTCCATTTTCTGAACCTCCTAGATCCATTTCTGTGGTCATGGGGATAGCAAAGGCAGGGTTTATACTGGACATGTCCACAATCAAACACAGATTCACCCCTAGGGACAATTTAGAATTATCAATGAACCTATGAAGCATGTGCAAGAACAAGCGGAAACCAGGACCTTCTCACTGTGAGGCAACAGTGCTTAACACTACGCCAGTGTGCAGACTTTAATCAAATTGGATGGAAAACTAAAAAGTAGGTTTTCAAAGCCTAAAATACACTGAGCCTCAACTCCAAATATCCAATGATCTCTGAAGTCTTGAGTTATCAGGGGTTTTTTTGGTGGCCACAAAACCAGGCTAATCTGATATGCTTCATCAAAAAGTGGCAGTTTTCTGTTCATGAGAAATCAGAATAGCATTACTTGTTTTTTATTTATTTATTTTTTTTAAAAAGTGATATTTCCCAGCATTTATCCCCTTTTATCAACTTTATTTTGTAATTTATTATTGTTTTGTGTGTAAAATAAAAAAAAAACACTTTCATGTTGGGTGAAATAAATTGCACAAAAGTGAGCTTAAAAATAAAAAAGTTCATAAAATACTTTGTTTGAAAACTCGATTATTCCTCCAGTGTTTAAGTTTAACTCCACTTTAAAGTGTCATATCCATAACTTATACTGTGACAGTGAACATCTCATCACTTCTAGGCAGTTGTGTTCTCTTGGATAAAAAGGTTCCCTCTTTTCCCAGCGCCTCTGGAGGAGTGTGAAGCTGTGGATGAACACGATGACCGTTGTGATTTAACCAAACCGGGCCAGGAGCTCGCAGCCAGAAGCGCTCATTCAGCTTCTCGCTCTCTGCAGTTGTATCTCTGGCACGCACAGACCAGCAAACACGGCCGCTGCCAGCGCTGAAAGCTGCTGCTTTTGTTCAAATTACAAAGAGACGCAGATAAAACAAAGCAACAGCTAAACTCCCACGCCGAACTCTGCTCTTGCCGTAAACAAACTGAGCTGCTTATGGGAGCACAAGTGTTTTCTTTTTGTGACCTTTTTAACTGTCAAAAAAAAAGTGGAAACATGTATGAGAAAACAAAGTTAAAAACAGATTATAGCTCTCCAAAGTATTTACAGAAAAATGGATGGATAAAAAAAAACAAAATACCTCAACCTGAAAAGGAAGGTCACATTTTCAAAAACATTTGAAAATTTGCTTTTTTCTTTTCCAATTTAGATCATGTGGATTTGCTTTTTAATTTAAAACAAGCAATCACATGAAGAGATTTAAAACATAAACTCAATGCATCTCTGTAAAAAAATGACCATGAGTTCAAGTCCTAGTCTGGTCTTCATCAAGTTAATGTGAATGCCAGACCACAAATGTAATTTTTTCCAACTGTTTTAAGCACTGCCCTCTTTAAGGTTCTTGCACAACCCATTTACTTACGTTTTATAGGCAAGATCATTTTTTTTTTTTTTTTACAAACGATAAGGTCTTTATTTAAATTATAGGGACAATAAGTGATTTCTCAAATAATAAAACAATAAGTTTAATTTCAATTCATTGGTTACACGCTCATGTGTGTGAAATTTCTTTATTTGACCCATCGCTTGAAGCAGCAGTGAGCTGCAAGCACAGTAACCATTCGGTGGTTCAGTGCAGAGATGTCGTAAAAAAAAAAATTAAAAAAGTAAAAAGTTGGAAATGATGGATGTGGGTGGCTGCATGTAATGCCATTAATGGAAGCAACACATTTCCAAACAAAGTACTCATGGATCATAATTGTAGTCATTATGAATGGACAAAAAGTCCATGACATGTGCTTTCAAAGTTAAAATTACTTTTGGCTAAAAAGCAATAAAAATATTCCAAAAACTCTTGAGGTTTTTTTATTTTTTTTTTAATAGCTTCTACTTTTTGTGACATTTCTCTGGCATGAGGTTTTATTTTTAAACTCAAAATGATCACAAACAAGAAATTAATGCTAGCTTTGGCAAAGTTGAACAGTTATATGAACAACTTTGTGACTCTTAAAGATTTCCAATGGAATCTGACTCAGCATTGATCCCATACTTTTTATTTATTTATTTCGAGCTTGTGCACACGTATGCTCGCATACAACCATGCAAAATAGACATTTACACGCATTATTTTGAAAGTAAGCACGCACATATACATTACAGCACTTGTATGGCACCGTTTTTGTTTACGCATACATTATTTTTCAGCTAGAACGAGGGGGTGGGTCATTGGGTAACTTAAAAATGCTAATATTACCATTAGCATTTTTTAAAGAGTTTTAAAAGTGTATTTACTATAATGTCCAGAAATTGTAAAAATCCTAATTAAAATAAAAAAAGACAGCCTCTACAAGGTAACCCAGAGCCACATTCATAATCCTCCATTGTGGCTCTCTAATTTTGAAGCAAAAACCAAACAGCTAGAATAAATATTAGGTTTGTTAGTTACGTTTTGTCATTTATTTTTAGAATTTAAAATGGAGGGGATCTTACAGGATTTTTTTGTTGTTGTTGTAACTAATGTGACTGATATTAAACTCAATCAAGAGGCTTTGAGAGCTTTTACATTCATTCAAAATGTACATGTGTCAGACAACTGAGCAAAATACTGATAATAGGTTTGATATATTAGAAGAATGTGTCAAACATTTGAACCAACATTATTAATATATTGTATCTTGTTGCTGTTCACAGGCAACGTTCTTAATTGCAAATCCACTGCAGCGAAATCTTATTTGAAACAGGATATATTTAATTCTGAAAGGAACTTGTATATGCTGCTGTCAAAAGTAATAGAAATATAACACTGTTATAATTTAATGATTGTTAGACATTTAGAAGCTACATTTTATAAATTAATGGCTTAATGGCCACAAAAACATGTTTTTTTTACTGAACATTGATGTAGGATTCTGCGGCTTTCGGCGAGTTGCAGTCGGTCAGAAACTGGACTAAATGTCTCTTTAGTGTTAAAGGTTGCAGAAACTCTAATAGAACCATGCAGCCTTATGTTTTGAATGAATATTGATTTAACATTTGTGATAACTTCTCAAACTTACATTTGCAATTTTCCTATAGCAACTAATTTGCCACACATATTTTAACACAAATATGGACAAGGTTAACTTGCATGACCCATTGTTGCTTTGGGAAAACCTTTGATTATTGTTGTTTATATAAAACTGTTGTCTCAAAGAAGCAGCTGCTGTTTTGCTGTTGCACACTTTCATTTACCTGAGTTTTCACAGGAAGCACAGCGAGGATAAAAAATCGTTATGAAGCTACAAGGGCAGTAAAATTCATCTTGGCTACAGCTCCTTTGTAGTGCATTGTTGCTTAACATGACCCGTTGGCAACATCAAACCCATGTGGTCACTCAATGACAGATGATGTTGCTCTGATATGAAATGTTTTGGTATTACTGACAATCATTTTCCTGACTTTCTGCCTTCTTTTTGTGCTGTGTGCAGCAGGAAACGCTTTTTTTGTTTCAAGAAAGCTACCTGAATTTAAATGACAAAAATCCTTTGTTCAGCATTTCTAAAGATTTTAAAGTCAGGTTGTAACTCTTTGTGTTTGCACATGATCTGCATTTAATTTCAGGTGGTCCGCATAAATTTGGAAGCAGTGAGTGGAGATGAAATAAAAGTCGACCTCTGTTGTGCTTTTAATATTTCACATCAACCATGTGAAAGATACTTAAGGATCGTCTTTGGAGCTTAAGTGTTTTTTCTTTAATTATGCAGTTTTTGGGCAATTTCAAGGAAAATGTGTCATTTTCTCCAACAGTTTCTGCTGAGCCATAGTTCATTCGAAATTCACCTCTAAGTTGTGGGCGGGACTGTGAGTGTGGAGCAACTCCGCTCCCCTTCCCCTCCACATCGCTGAAAGCTCGGAGCACAGAGCTTTTTACCCGCCCAGCAGATTTTCTACGGCAATAAATTAAACTTGATTTTTTTTTGGTCTGCTCCTTATTCACAACCATTTGAATAAAGAGATAGATAGAAGTGCAATTCTAGGATACTTTACTTTTTTTATGTATGACCTCCATCATGTGGAAACTGCCACAAAAATTCATTCAAAACACAAAAACGCAATTTTCACTGGAGTGGATCTTTAAGTCACCCTTTGAGGGAATATTGCACCCTCCACATAAGAAACTGGGGTTTTTTTATGACTCAAATGATTAACATGTTCTGTTACTTGTATGACTGCACACACTTTTATCAGTCCTCGCCATGTTAGCTAAAGGTTTACAGAGCTAAACTTTTCACCAGATTAAGGAGTTTCCAAAAGTTAAGTTTGGAGTTGGTTTATACTATTACAAGACAACAATCATGTCAGACTCCAGGCCTCAGGGGGCCAGCATCCTGCTCGTTTTTGAAGACCCACATAATATTGGGGGAATTTTTCCAAAAATGAATCCTAAACTTGCATTTCTGAGTATTTCTTTCTTCAAATCATTGTGAATCTGGAGCAGAAGCTAAAATGCGGTTTGAAAAATTGTATGTGTGATCCACAAGCTACTATGGCAAGCCACAAGCTCCCTGCTCTACTCCATGATGATGCATCCACTTGCAGACAAATGGATCTATATATGTCTTTGTTTTCCTCGTCTGAGCTGGACTCTGACTCAAAACTGCTGGATAGCTCCAATATTGCTAACGATTTTTGTTGCACCGGTAATGTTCTAGGTTAAGGATGTGAGGGGCTGTAAGCTAGCAGGAGAGTATGTAAACGGATGGCTGATAGGAGGAGGGTGGGGTTACTCCTTAGTCAGTTTCCTGACCTAAATTTAAATGGTAAATGACGTATACTTATATAGCGCTTTCTACCTTCTTTTGAAGGCCCAAAGCGCTTTACAGTCACAGTCCCAGTCACCCATGCACAAACACATTCACACACTGGCGGCGGCTCCGCTGCTGAACACTGGCACCAACCTCCCACCAGAGGCAAGGTGGGGTTCAGTGTCTTGCCCAAGGACGCTTCGACACATGGGCGCGCAAGGCGGGAATCGAACCTGCAATCTTACGATCATGAGTCGACCGCCCTACCGCTGCACCGCGCCGCCACATTTAAAAATAGATTTGCCTGTTTTGCTTGTTCTCAGAACACTTCACACCATTCAATCAGCCTAACCAGTGCCCCCTGTCATCTCCTGAACCCCCACCAATGGATCTCCAGTCTATTCCTTGATTTTCACCTTCTACTAACATTCTGACCTCTGGTCTGATTTTGTATTCTCGCTCTGAGCTCTGTAGGTCTCTCTGTAGCTGCCCTGGAAGTGCTTTATCTCCTGGATCCTGCAACTTTTTCCTTCTCATATTCTCATCTGCTTATACCACAGTGTTGTGTTTTTTTTAAACAGGGAATTTCTGTGGAACTCAAATCTGCTGTTTGGCTTCCAGGTCAGCTGCTTGGAGCCTGTGGACGTTTGGATCGAACCCGACCTTGTGAACACTCACCTGCCGCTGTCCATCTCATCCTTGACTCCAAACCTTTTCAGCAATAGTAAGTCACCTGGATCAAGTTACTTTTACCTGTAGAGGATTTCTTTTGCTAAGAATGTGGATGGAAAAAAACATTGGATGTGGAGAAATAATTAACAACCAGTGCATAGTGATTGGTAGCTCCCCTAAGTTAGATAAAGACAGCATTTCTGATGGTTCACAGCTCAGAATTTCATCCTAAAAAGTTACAGTTTGTAAAAATTGTCAGCTGGATGTGAAACAAGTAGAAACCTGTACACTTTTTTTTTTCACCTGTGCCAGAGGCACCAATTAAAGCTTGATTTCCATCATGTCTGCTGTATGCTGCAAACCGTAGAACTGACACAACCAACACTTGAGTGCTTCATGTTTTTCAACTGCAGTGAATGGAAATGTCATGTTAATTGGAAGTTTCTTGTTGCCATTCTGGAGGAAACTCTGCTTTAAGACTCTAACCCTCTCATTCTCTCAAGTCGATAGTGTTTTGACACTAAAAAAATCCCTGTAGAGGCTGAAATGGATGTGATTATTCCACCTTTTTTTAACCAGGTAGATCAATTGAGAACCATTTCTCAATTACAATGATGACCTGGACCTTCGAGGCATGTTTTAGGACTGTGAGAGAAATCCGTAGTGTCTGGAGAAAACTCATCCATGGGGAGAACATGCTAAGTCCACACAGAAAGGACTCAGTTGGGATTTGAACCAAGGCCTTCTTGCTGTGAGGAGAGAGTTCTAATCACCACTCTACCATGCACCCCTTAGCCTCTACATTAGTTTAATACTGGGACATTTGAGGCAAAGTCTGGCCTAATGATCAATGATTGTGGTGGTTTTCTGACTCATTTTTTTCAAGGGTTTTAACATTTAGGCTGGAGTATCTCCTTATCAAGATGATTAATTGTTATTTTCGAGCCAGCTGAGCTATGGTTATGGTCATCGTAATCATGTTCCAAAAGGTCATATGTGTTCTGGAAAAAAACAAATGACTGGCTATATGCCGAAGAGGCTGGAGTTCTCTAGACAACTAAAACTCAGTTTACCCAGGGGCCATTTGATGCAGAGTTTGGGTGAGGCAGGACCCAATGTTTTTACAGTTTTAAATATTTCTATTGAGCATAAAGCCTCATGAATGAACGAAGATCTCCAACAGCTTTTGTGAACATGACCTTCTCTTGGGTAGTCCTTCCTGTCAGACTTGATAGCAATTCTTACAAATTTTAGCCACGTTTAGTTTGAGATAGGAAGCAGTTAAAACCCTTAACATTTATAAGTCGATCATTAATATGTTTGGACCAAAACTTGGACTTGAAGTTCATGGAGGAAAAAACCTTTTGCGCATTTGTGTTCTTACAAAAAGGCACGAGGTCGGCTTGAACATTTGGAAAAGCTCAGCTAAGACGGGAGGCAAGGTTGTCTCATTTTCTTTTCACCTCCCTGAACTTGGCCTTTAAGTTCAAAGTTGCATTGTAGGTCCATCAGCTACATTTAAGGGACAGGAGAGGCATTGTTCAAATATAAGGTGGAGGGCTCTTGGACACGTGTGTGGCTCTTCATCACATGCTGTGTCATTGTTGGAAGCATGGAATACCTGCAGAAATCCATGCACATTGCTTCAGAATTCCAGGAAGTTTAATTGTGAAAGGGCAGTGGAAGTTTATTTTGCGACTTGGGGCTTGTTTCCTGTGTTCTCTTGTTGTAGCTCACCAAATCAGTGCATTTTTGCTTCAGAATTGATGTGAGGGGCACTCAACGTCAAGACATCCGTTTGACGCAGGGACTGTAAATAGTTATATTGACTTAAAAAAAAACTTTGTGTCAGACATGATCGATGACTGTATATGAGAACTGGACTGAGTGACCCCTCCCTGCTTGCCTTCCAGACATGAGGTACCCACTGGCTCCAAGAAGCCAAAATTCCATAGACTTCTGTTGTGAAATAAACAGTCATTACTCAGTCATTCTATTTGTCAGAATAACCATTCAAGCTCTGCTACCTTTTTGTTTTAACACGTTCTTGCTAATCCTAATTTTTTATCACATTTTTTTGTAGTGCAAGTTATTTAGGTTATTCATCGCTGACTGACAATTTCCTGTTCCAACATGGCGATGTCTGTATCGTGTTTGAATTGACTTTATTTCGTTGAAAGTAAGCCCATTTCTATGGGTGATGTCATCGGTTCAGTTCTCTTGGACATGATGCAGCTGCCTTAGTGTGAAATGAGGGGGGTAGCCTAGCTCTGATCAAGGGACAGGCCTAAGTCAAAGCTCCCTTTCCTCTCATCCTGCACTATTATACTTTCATGTATCAAGGTGGGGGCCACAGAATAACATACTGCGGGCCGTAATCGGCCCAAACGCCTTAAGTTTAAGACTCTTGACCTAACCCCCGTGAAGTCCTTCCAGACATGAATTCATCTTTAATTTGTGCTTTTTTTTTCCTTACTGTCCGACTTACTGTACCTTCTAGACCAAACAATGAATACTCTCTGTGAATACATCTATGAAGCAGCATAATCCAAGACGAGCTGTCTTTTCAGGTCATTACTGCATAATCTTTGTTATATAATTACATATTGTAATATTTATCAAAGCAGGCCGCTTGTAAAACATGTATTTGCTGCGACAGCTTTGGCGTGCCGCTGCAAAGGGGAGGGAAGGACAAACACAGGCTCCCCTTTGGGAGCGGCCCGGCACAACCAGACTCTTTCACAGTGCAGCTCCGCTGGTGGAGCTCGGGGTTTGTGCATCATTCTTAAGCATCGCTTGTTTACCACTTCCTTGCCCCAGTCTCCCCTTCCCTTCAGGTCAGAGTTGTGCAGTTCTCAGCCAAAAAGTGTCCAAAAATAGTACGGTGAATACTAGGATGAACTTGGGCAAGTGCAAACCCTCAAACGCTAATGTATGAAGACGGGATTTATATGCCACTATAAACACATACGGACAAATGGGAGTGCTAAATGGGAAGAAAGCCCGCAGGGAACCTGTTGAAGTCAATTATACACAAGTCTATCAACAGCCAATGCTAATATGTGGCGTTACAATTGAATCATTGGTGCAATTACCTCCAAACTTGCCAGCTGCATTTTCAGTTCAGAGCAGACAGGATGCTGTAAAACTTGTGTGTGGAAAAACTACTATTTATATTCTGGACGGCTTTTTAAGCAAAGCAGAATTTTTCATCCGTTTTATGTTATTTAAAATGTCAATGCACAACTTCGGGTTTTCATTTACAACATCTGACCCCAACAGGATCCACATTTTTTCTTTTCTTTTTAGAAATAACAATTAAGTCTAACTTCCTCAGTGTGATGTGTAATTATTTTTTCATGGCCAATTCATGCCATTTAAAATTTGTATAAACCAGACAAAATTACTCGGTTTATTTTCATCCACGGTCTTTGCCATGCTTTGAATGTTGCTTTTTATTCAGCAAAATCTGTTACAGGGGTAAAATTAAGCTTGATAATATTAATATGTATGCATCAATTACTAAGATAATACAATACAAAGTAGAAATGGTAATCATAGGTTAATTGGTTCATCTAAATTGTCCCTAGGTGTGAATGTGAGAGTGCGTTGGTGTGTTGGTGTGTGATTGTGGACACTCCACCCTGCGACAGACTGGCGACCTGCCCAGGATGTCCCCTGCCTTCGCCCACAAGTGGCTGGGATAGGCTCCAGCAGCCCCATGACCCCGAAAGGGAATAAACGGTAGAAGATGAATGAATGAAATAGCAACATGGAAGTGTAAATTATTAACATAAAACCATAAAAAATATCCCCAAAAAACTGTACTAACACAACATAAAAGCTATAAAATACTAACAAAGCTACAACAAAAGTTCATAACAATAAAATGGCATCAAGTGATTTTTGCAGAGAAATTAGCAAAATTTCTCTTATTGGCAGTGAGATTTATTTGAGAGTAAAAGGAGTCTTTTCATTCACTTCCAACGTTTTGTCTTGAACTGCAGAACTGCCTGTCAGCTCCGTGTTTGTCCTCCTGCCTGCACTGCCACTCCTTATCTTGACTCTCAGCCCACCGACTGCCGAGTTGAAGAGTGGATGCAGTTCCACTTTAGCACATTGTCCTCCTTTGATGTTGTCCCCCAAAGCAAAGCCCCCGGTGAGGAAATTTGTTACGTTGAAGAATTGGGGGCTTCAGTTCCTCTGCTATAGGAATCTGCTCGAGCTTATATGGAACTGACCTCAGACAAAGGAATGTTTGATTTGGAGTGAATTCGACTTAATCAAGACAATCAATGCAATTTGAACCTTTTTTTCTTTAAAGGAATAAAAATTAGACTCCTTTTGTTACTTTCTGCTTCCTTTTCACATCAATTCCTCTTCAGCTGTCAGTGAGTAAAAACAAACTGAGATGAACATAAAGATCCTGGATGGTGGTTTGGTGTCACTACAGGCACAACTTTGACGTTCTTAATTCAAATTAATGCAGTAGTTGGAGGAAAATGAGACAACAAATATTGCTCTTTCTTTCTTCATTCAAGGGAAAAATGCATATTTGCTTGGGACTGGCTGAAAGCTTTACTGGAGCCAGAAGGAGAAAATGTTTTCTCCTGCTCTTTAGGCGTCTGGCATGTTTTATTTATCTTTTAGCAATCAGTTTCAGCTCGTTTAATGAAGCACAAATCCATTTAGGAATATGTGCTGCGCTATGAGTGCGATAAACTCACTTGCTTAAAGACTACATTTTTACTCTGGGGCCCCAAGAGGAAATGATAAAATGTGTCCCCTGAGGCTATTTCATTTCAGTTGTGCCTCTGCAGAGCATTGGGTTTTCTGGGGAAAAGAAGATCCAAGTTATCAAATTATGGATTCAGTATTATGAAGAAGAAAAGCCTCACTCACCTGGTATCAGCCTTGGCTGACATGCCATGAATTATTGAAATTGATGGAAATGCTCCTGAATCTGTGCAAAACCCTTTTTTTTATTTGTAAGCTGAAGGTTGGAAACCGTCTCCCAGTTCCTAAGTGCTGCATAGCAAAAGTTAAGAGGGTCTGATTAGCTAAAGTGCACAACCCTCAAGGCGTTGGACCAGGAAACTTGAGGACAAATGTCAGTGCAGTGCTGTCTGGCATTATTCACTGACAAGTTTTTGGAAATGTGAAGCACGAAATCAGACAGCAGAATACAAATAGAAAGGACAGCATTAATAATTAAAGACTCGTCTGGACCCAGCAGATCCAGGACGGATCCAAAAAGCTCTAACTAGCATAACCTGACCGTGTTATGAAGACTAATCTAATCAGACTCTTCATGGAAGGGGCAGTTCTCATGTCTACGTCAGCTAGTGAGGACCCACTCGTTTTTGAAGGTTGGGAGGTGCTGGTGCTCAGAGTGCAGGTTCACTGCGTGAATGGATCAAAATACCGCTTCAGGGTTCTTTATAGTGAGGAATGAACATGCACTTAAGAGCTCAGAAAGTTAATTTTGCATGATATAGTCCCTTTAAAGTCAGGAATTTGATTTTGATCAATGTTTCATCAATGGTGAATGTGCTGTAATGGATATACAGCATGCTCCTGCTGCCACAAGATGCTAATGGGGCAAATAACTTTATATTAGTCATTACTTTAAAAATCATTTGTGGCAGCTTAAACGTTTTCAACAATTTCATTCTCGGCACCACCAATGATACTTGAATAAAAATAATAGGATACGCTTTTTTAACCACAAATAACAAAACAGTGTAGAAGACCCTAAATAGGAGATTTTTATCAAAAACACATTTTGTTTTTGTTGCTAAAAATAAAAATGCAGGGGGGAAAATTTTTCAGTGGTGAAATGAAGTGTCTTTGAGATTATTAACAAGTTTTGAAATTATCCATTGATTGGTTGGAAGGGTTTTACAGAGGAGCAGAAAACAGTGATACAGTGGTTGAAACACTTAAATTTAAACAGCAAATGCCTAAAAAGAACTGTAGAAAATAATAAGAAAGTGGTTACTTTAAAAAAAGCACATTTTTGCACTTAATAAGTCCCTAATAGAAAAAAGTAGGTTATTGTTAAAGAATAAACTTTATGGTGTCCTGCTGAGCAAAAGTAGACCGACTTTAATGTAAAACTAAAATACAAGAAAATCAAAATCTTTCTTTAGAAGACATGCGATGTGAAGAAACTGCAAAATGACAGACTTTTTTTTTAATAAACTGTGCTTTCAAGGAAGGACAGCAAGAAAGAGAGTACACAAAGTGCAACTGAAAAAGTAAAACTGAGAAAAAAAAAGGGGCAGGGGACGGACAAAAATGAAAGCTTGCAGGGACTAAATTGAAGAGGAAGACGACGGTGGAGAACAAAAAAGCTGCAGTTTCACTCTGGGGACTGTCTATAGCTCTAAACACAAGCCAAGAAGAAGAAACTTCGGTGTAAAAGTGATTCTGTATTTGAAGTGAAATGAATATTCTTCTAACCTTTGTCTCACATCAGCCAGATAAAGGTTTCTTAAAAGCTTTCTTTGAAAAGAAGCATGAACTGTAGAAGCCCCATTTAGCTTGGATTAATTGTGGCCTTGTCGTTAGGGACTGCTAAGTCACTTTGAAGCTTTTAAGGTCTCTGCCACAATAAATACATGGAAGCCACATTACTTGCAATTTACAGCTAACTGGCCCTCAAACAGACTGGCTCCAAAAAGCAAGAAAAACATCACGAAAACCCAGGAAATGGATCCTCACTGTCACAACCATGTACATTTATGAACACATTTCTGGCTTTTGTGGCAGAAAGATCTCAGCAGGAGGCCGCTCGCATTAAACACAGAGCACTGCATATAGCTTATTTTAGAGCTGGAGGTTGCTTTTTGTTGAAATGTCTTTTGATTTGATGGTTTAGCAGTTTGATTGCAGCAGCGATTCTGTCTGTATCCACACAAACTAGGACAACCATATCTGTGCCAAAGAATGGTAATGTCACTGTGTTGTGATGGCCCCATTGGATTTAATTACTCTTAGTTAAGCGGTTTTGTTTCATGTCAGTTGACTTAACTTATCCAAGAACTTATCATAATTAGAGTTTCTCATCACAATGTGTCTTTAAAAGGCCTTAAAAGGATCCCCTGTCAAGTTGTTCTATGACTGTCAGCTTTCATTGATGTGAACCATCAAAACATTATTTGGTGTCAACTCCCCATTTAGAGAAAGACAGACACATTTTTGCCCATCAGTTAAGGATTTCAAATAGGCTAATAGAAACCCTGCTTGGATTCTTCATGTGGGTCTGTGTGGAGCCCACTAGAGGGCCTTCAGGTTGACCCCAGCCGAAACCTATTGAGGAAGTTCTATAAGTCCTTCAGACGCCCATCTAGCGGGAGGCTCCATTGACTTGAGTTTGGGCAAGTCTTTGATGCAGTTCATACCTTCATGGACAGAATTCAATGGCGCAGACAAATTTTGAGAGAGTTTGGTTGTGGGAGCCTTAAAATATCTGCTTTTTTTTTTTTACAGATGATGTAGTCTTTTCAGTTCAATCAAACCATAACCTCCAGCTCTGTGAAAAGGCTGGAATGGAAGTAAGCTTAAGGCTATGGTTCTGATTCATTTAAAAAGGGGAATTGTCCTCTCCAGTGAAGGAAATTAGACCTCCTTATTTTGCCAATTTGTACAAAATGGATGGTTGATACCTTTCCGTTCTAGCTGCACCAAAATACTTCTCTGCCATTTATGTCCAAGCAGAATTACTATTTACGCTGGTAGAGAAGGTTGGCGGACCTTTCGTCAGCCTCAAGACATGTCATTGTTGGGCTACATTTTCGTTACACACTATTTATGTTTATGATCTGTTTGAGATAAACAGATATTTAAATTTAGTGCAAGACCAGGTGGATCCCTTAGCCATCTGTTTTTTTGTATTTGTTTTTTTTTTGTCCTAATATGAATGATCTAGTAGGCCCTGTTTTGAAGAACTAACAGCTTAAAATGTGCTATCGCACAATCAACTTCATATGCATTCTGCAATGTTTTCTTCTCTTGGTTCAAGCAAACCATTTTCATCCGAAGGAGGTGGGGAATGGGAGGTGTGGGCATCCACACTGAGAAGGTAGCCCTCATGCTCTAAACCCCAAGAAGAAAACAACCGGTGTTTACATTTTGTTTAAAGCATTTTTTGTTTACTTTGCTAGATGTAAGATTTTGTTTAAGCAGTTTTATCATCTAAACAATGTATTTATAGAGATGATCTTTTTTTTTAAAAGAATTAATCACTAAAACATTAAAAGAAGACCAGTACTGGAACTATGTTGGCTGTGTTGTATTCATTATCTGGTTCAGTACAAACACAATTTAAAGGATGCAAATTTTTGCTTAAACTGCTGTTCATCAACTTTTGCTTGATGAACAGCAGTCTAAGCTTAACCCTCTAGAGTCCTCCCACCAGGAGCCCCAGTGGAAACCTAGTTGATTAGCTTAGGGCAAAAATTAGTTCTGACTATGTGTTATTCTTAATAAATGTGCAAATTACCTTTTAGATTTTTTATTTCTCTGTCTCTCTATTTTACAACATTTTAGTTAGATTTGTCAATCTACATGAAGTGCTTTGGCACTTGGCTTCAGAAACGCTCCCTGTAGGACCTGAAGTTTGAAGCTTCAATATATGCAATCACAAAAACCCAAGTGGAGCTTTTTAATTAAATATTGATTGGCAACTGTTGTTCTAAAAAACTCTGTTATGGCAAAAGTGTAGTGGAGTTTAAAGTAAGTAACTAGGTAACAATGCTGTTTGCAAGAGCGCATGTGTTGCATGTACATTTTATACGATTATATAATTTTAATATGTTTCGCACTATAGAGCATACCGGATTATTACGCACACCGTCAATTAATGGTCTATACAATGCCCATGGATACAAATTGAATACGCTTTAAAAGAAAAACTGTTCAACTTTGACCAATGAGAGACTCGGATTTGGTAGTGACTTATGGGTAGTGTCTCTTTTAAATTACAGAAGTGCCAGTGGTTTGAAAATTGACCATGTAGGAGCAATTAATGATTGCGGTTTTATGACACTAAGTTATCAAAATAGAGCAGTGCAAAAATAAGCATTGAGCAAGATTCACAAGATTTCCATCGCTTCAACATTTTGCACCAATCCTCATCCAAGTGTGAATACATGTGCTGAACTGTATGCTAAAAATGCGTTCAAAACCCACGCTCAGCGCTTTTTGGAACGCACCATACATTACTGGGATGTATGTAGCCAGAGACATAATGAACTAGATACAAGAGTCAGAGATAAGTCCGTCAGTCAGACTTTATATTAACTGTGTTCACAGTAACTTTTGATCTTTTTTGTATCACACCACATGTTAGACACATTAGCAAATTCACAATATCTGTAACTCCCATTTTGTGAATAACAGGTTAAAAAATATATATAAATATATATATATTTATAATAATTGCTTCAACATTAGCAAGCAAACCCAGAATTAACATACAAGGCGCTCTGGTTTATAAGGCACAGCTGTCATTATTTGTCATTATGAATTTAAAATAAGGCTTTTAAGCACGCCTCATAGTGTGGAAAATATGGTATAGATTTATGTAATCTTGGTGTCTGCGTATGCTCCAAAAACGACAACAACAAGAAAAAATTGATACTGTAGTGTTGTTTGTTAGCATTGGTTTGTTTTTAATTTGAGAAAAGAAATTCATTTTCTCTAGGCACCACACATTCTCATCAAGTGCAGTGGTTTAATTTGACTGAACTTTGTTCTTTTTGCAGATGACTGGATTGAAAATCAGCAGCATTATTATGACTTCCTGACTACTCATCAGACTAAACTTAACGTTGATGCATTAATATTTTTTTCCTAATACTGTTTTATTACACCTTTTATTTTGTCTTTTGATTTCACACAGAAAATATTTGTTCAAGTGTCAAATTAAATTAGAAATGATCATTTGAGAGGTAAGTTATTAAGTAAGTAAATTTTATTTGTATAGCACCTTTCACAGACAAAAGTCACAAGGTGCTTCACAGGTTAAAATATGTATATATATGCATATAAAAGACATAAGGTAGGAAAAGTAAAAATTAATACTACTGTACTCTGTTATTTATCTTGGGGACCAAACCTTCTTTATCTTGGATTTATTTAGTAAATACCATGTTTTAAAAAGCACAGTCCAGCTTTTAGAAAGAAACTTTGCAATCAATTTAACATTTATTGCAGTAACATTAGGTAACATCAAGATTTTTATACATTAAAAGATGGTCAGGATTTAAGTAATGCATCCATTTTGATCTGCACTAGTTACAGTGTGAGGGCAGTCAAGAAAGTTGCAATCTGTACAGTGGGTAAACATTTTCCAACCACTTAAAAATGTATTTCAAACAAAGTCATAAAGAAAAAATATAATTTGTTCGCCTGAGTGTACAGATTCCTATTAAAACTTTCATATGAGCTCAGTGTGTGTTAGTTTAATAGTTACAGTCTATGGGCACAGTCTACCTCCATTATCAGGCAAAGCTATACTCAGGCATCTTAGCTTTCCAATGTATACACTAGAGAGCATCTGTAGAGTGGGTAATCCTGGATCTTGTGAAATTGTGAAATTACATTTATCAAAATTTGAGGCTAACATGGCATTACCCAGTGGTAAAGTGGCTCACAAATGCAGTCTGAAAATATATGTTTTGTCAAACTTTATTTAGGAATGAAAGGGGATTTGCTCTTTTCTGAAACCAGCGTCAAGTGGCCATTTTAAGAACTGCAAGATTTGATAAATTTTGATCTGCGAATATGTGGGGGGCTGCTATAATCTAATTTAAAATGAAATTGACATGCCTGAAAATGTACAAATGTATATATATTTTTTAAAGCATTTGTTTGGTTGTTTAAATGGCATTTTCATTAGCCTGTTAGATCACAACTCTGTTTGATTCTTACTTTTTCTGCTTGAATCATTTATCAGCCATTATAACGACAAGAACAACTGTCAGTCTAAAGAAGGACAGTCTCATAAAGGATACATTTAGACCCAAGCTACAAGAAATAATCAAAGCAAGCTAAGATTAAGTGATGATGGAACTTCAGTAATGTAGGCGTGTACTTTAAAGCCCCCGAGGTCAGCTTGATGGGAACATTTCAGTGAAATATTTGAGTGCACCATGTTACAATCTCATATAATGAGCCGCGTAGCCTGCAGAGCTTCTGACTCTGCTGCATGCAGATATATTTGGAACATTAATAACATATGCTTAACAGATATACTTAGCATAGTAAAAATATGCAGATAATAGTCAGTTTGCTAGGAAAACCTTCTTTAGAAGATTGTGAAACGTGCTGACAAGTCAGATGAGTTGCTGGTTAGCCGCCTTGTTAACTCATCTGACACTGAATGCAATAGAGATTATTTTTAAAGCTATTTTATTTGTCTTTCATAAGCAGCTAAAATGCATACCTTTCAAGACAAAAAAGCACAATAAGTTAGAGACATTGTTATTGCGTTTTTCCTATTTGGTCGGAATTTTAATGAAAGACGATGAAGTTCCCTTTGATATCGCTAATAATAAATGAGAACAAACACCACTTTCATCAGTTTAATATGTATTACCCCAAAACATAAGATGATAATAAAAATAGTTCCACATTACAGCAATGTACCATGTCAATAGTGGGTATTTCCACCATTTACCACAATGACAGCTTGACAGCAACATCTCATGATGATGTTCTGAGGTAATGCATTCGACTTTTCTACAAGTGCTACATGCCTACCAGGTCACTTAGGGGTGGAGTACGATCATCCAGTCTCTGCTTCAGCTGGTCCCAGACGTGCTCAATAGGGTTCAGGTCAGGGGTCATTACTGGCCAAGCCATATTAGGCACCTCTACTTCCTGAAGCCATGTCGTGACAATCCTGGCCCCATGTGGTGGAGCATCATCATCAATTAACAGTAAGTTGGGGGTGTGCAGGTGGAATTGTCGGTTGATGATGGGTTCTACGATGTCTGCTGAGACTAGATTTTTACACCTCCTCCTCCTGATCCATAGATGTTGCTGCTGTTATAGTGTGGCTGCAGCAACCACTTAAATCAGGGCTTTATTTAGAAGATATGCTGACTCGTTGGATTATATCGGGTCAGTTTGAAGTTGTTTTTTTGCTTTGTAATGGTCAATGTAATTGTAGAAACTGAGGCTACATAGACCTAACAGCTGATGCACTGTGCCTAGATCGTTTGAACCCTCCTTTGCTGTCACAAGGACAGTTGTCTTCAAAAGACTTTTTTTTTTTTTTCATTTCTGAAATTGTTCCATGAAACATAAATTATATTGGTTTGTATTCTAATGTTCTTTTTGTTCAAATTTAGTCTTTTGGAAATGTTAATGAAAAAAAAGCAGAAATGGTTGAGATCCAATCAAAGCATGAGTCATCCAGTGGAACATTACCTTTCAAGTGACTCAAACAATTACTTAAAGGTCCCTTAATTGACCCCAAACATGAAATTAAGCTTACTTTTTTGTTGGTTTTACATATTTACTATTTTTTTATCTAAAGCCAAAAGTTTTTATTTACAAGATTTTACCCAGGGAAATACGGAACACAGTTTGTCACTTTAAATGAGCTGCTTCTATCGCGCATCAAGTTTTTTTTTCCCTCATTACTGTTGCCAGGACTTATAAGAATGAATAGGAACCATTTTCTTGCAATGCGTTGTGGACAGAATGCAGGATTATCTGATATTATTATGAAATACGTTTTTGAGGTGAAAGTCTTACACTTGTGTTCACAGAACTGTATTGGATTCTGTCAAAGTAGGCTCAGAAATGTATTTAGGCACTGAACTATTCCATTTACATTTGGGTTTCAGACATTTGCCTTGACCTAAGAGTTTCTTGGTGCATTGATCTGCAAACTTTTCTGACAGAATTTATGAGACTGAGTCAATTTTGGAGGTCTTTTGTACCTTCACAATGTTTTTTTTTTTTTGTTTTATGTTTTTTTTTTTTTTCATTTCAAAAATGGAGCTGAGAGTCATGTTTATTGAGCCGTTTGCCCAATTTTCAGCTAACTATTTTATGGTCATAAAAGTCCTTGTACAATTAGAAAAACCCACATTTGTTGAGATTTTGCCTTAATCTTTACAATAGACCTTACTATGATACCATCATCTCTATGAGTCAACTTAGAGTATGGTCAGGTGCAACATGTTTTCATCTACTCCTGATTCACAGCGATTTGAATAAAGAAATACTCAGAAATTGAGATTTAGGTTTATTTTTTTTACAAATGTCTCCCACTATCCGAAAATGCTGAAAGATGTTAAAAACACCAAAAGCACTGTTCTGACTGGAGTGGGTTTTCAGGTCTTTCAATTTTAAAGCCGCAAAAGCAGTCCCATACTATTATGGTACCACCACCATGTTGACTGAAGCTTTAAAGAATTAAACCTGATTTTAAAACGCTCACATGGTTCAAGCTGAGAGATGGTTTGATTTAAAGCATTTTTGTTTTGTTTTTTGTTATACCTGTTTGGATAATTAATATTAAAGATAGGCAACAGTTTCTTTATGTTAAGTCACACTGTAAAAGACTGTGTGTACTATTGTCAAACTTGATTCAGGTGATTTGTCAGCTCATATCTATAATTTTATGTACAGGGATTTTTAACTAAACTGCATATTAAGCTTCTTTTTAGTTATTTCTGCTTAATTGTTAAAATTCTAAAGCGTCAGCCCCCTAAGCAATAATTAATATTTACAACCTAGCTATTATTCTTCTGTAGTGAAGCAGTTGTTCTTGTCCTGTTCGGTTTAAACCACAAGTGTTGGCAAAAATGCAAATATGGGGTTGAGTGTTAATTATAATCAAAGGGTGCCTGAAGGTGAAAAGTTCATGGATAAAAGTCGGAGACGTCAATAGAACTGGAATAAAAAATGCAAATAAACAGCTTGTTTATGACAGAACCAGCGTCTCCACAATTCCATCTCTCTGGGGGGAAAAAAAGAAATCACTTGACATTTTTTGGATTGCACTAAGTGAAACATGAACAGCATGCTTCCTCCTGTGAAGCAATGACAAGCTTGGAGCATTGCTGGAGAAGGATCATTTGTCTGTATCGAGACTCCCTGTAAGCTGAAGGTCATGTTTTGTTTTGTTTTTTTTTTACATTTTTGTATGGATTTATTGGTTTGGGCATGCTTGTACATGGTGCACCCTGATTTTTTTGTTTTAATTTTTTTTTTACATCTGTTCAGCTTTAAGATGACTTGCTGACTAAGCAAACAGTGCAAAACAGCAGATATATTTATGTTACGGTTCTATTAGAAAATTTAGCCCATTAAAAAGCTCCAAAGGAAAATTATCCTTCAAAACCAAGATGGTGGGCCAACAATTTGTTAAAGAAAAAAATTGTTCTTTCCATTTACATTTACTCTGAGCTTCATCAGTCAATACTTGGCATTAAAAATACAAAAATTGCAGATAAACCCTTGCAAAAAAAAAAAAAAAAATCATGGATTCACATTGTCTTCGAATTTCAAAAGTTTTCTTTTACTGAAATTTTGACTAAATTAGCCTGTTAATCGCTCTATTTAGGATGACAGATTTTAATTACTTGTCTTGGAGTCAACTATTTGTTTCAAAATGCAAATTATTTATCATAGTAATTTCCACACTTTCTAAAGTAAGTTCAAAACCATACTCACATTCTTCCATCTTTTGAACCCGCTGAATACCTTTCAGGGTCTCAGGGTTGCTGTTGGGTGAAGACAGGCTACACCCTGAACAAGTCACCAGTTTGTTGCAGAGCTACACATTCACAAACACTTACATGCACACCTATTGGAGATACCAATTAACCTGGTTTTTTATAAATTGAGGTTATAAGTTTGGTTCCTAAGTTGTTGTCATATCATGTCCTGAGAGGGAACTGATATGATAAGTAAATTCACTAAATTCATTGAGGGTTAAAGGGGAAAAAGTATTTTTCATCGTTTTTTAAAAGAAATGTTTCTTTTCTCCTACTTCAATGAGGATTTCTGATTGTTTTCCAACTTTGTTCTTCTGCTGGCATTCCAGTGCATGTAAGTGCTATTAGACAGAGAAAAATTCACCTAAATCTCGATATTTTGGAGTTTTACACTCCACTACTAGAAAGTGCAGTCTTTAAAAAGAACGGAAATTACCTCAGCTCACGTTCTACACATCTGCACTCTGCGTCCCCAAAGGTCGGATAAGCAGAATCAGAAGGTCAGCGGTTCAAATCTCTGGAGCTGCTAGAAGAACCTGCACACAGCAGCAAAAGTTGGAGAGTAAGTTTCATCCCATCTGGCTTTCTGTCAGGGCATAAGCCCCGACTGTTTCAAGATTAGCCCTAGACCGCTTTTGATCAAGCAGTTTAACAGCGCTTTACATATTTCTCAATTTCTCACTGCTCCCCTTCTCTTTTTTAACGCTGCTGTCTGCAGAGTTTAAAACTGCACAGAATCACAGGTGATGCAGGAATTAGAGTGAGGGTTTTAATCAGCCCTAAGCTCATCAAAGAACTCATCACTTTTATATGACGCTATATTACCACATGCTGTCATCTTATTCAGCTGCCAGAGAAGGAGAACTCATAAAATGTTAATAAAGCAAACCATGACACAAGACAAAGTCTGTAGTGGTGTGATTTAACACACAACTGAACTCTCTGACGTGTTTTTTGGTGTGTAGAGCACACCGGTTCAATCAAAAAGCTACATAAAGACTACTATTGATGTCTAAATACTTCGTTAACTAAAAAGAAAAAAGGAATAAAGAAAAAGAATAACTCACAGTTTGAAGACATTATGCACAAACACCTATACACCTATTTAACACATTTGACAGACCATCAAAGTGAATCAGGTGATTCTGATGCAGCTTTTTCAAATGGACTTTCCAACGATATGCAACATATCGCTACAAAAAGTTTTGTATGTCAGCACAAAGTCAACTTTCTCCTTTTCAGGATCCACTGAAATTACTTTAATTCACGTTTAAAAGTTATGGAAGTTGAAAGAATCTGAACACTGGAGCAAAGCTACGCTGTTAAAAGGTTAACAGATAGTTAAACTGTGCATCAAAATTTTATACGATATCATTTTGAGTGTAATTACAAAACTGCAATTTACAACAGAATTTTCATGAGGCACTGAAAGAACATTTCATTTCGTTTATTTCATTTATCACTTATCAACACAAAAAAGTAAATAAAAACAGAATATACAACAATGCTGGATGTGATGGATGGTTGTCAAAAACCCACAATGGGCTTATCATGTGGCATCCCCCATAATAAGTCTATAAGCTAAGAAAAGAATACCGTAATACATACATATTCAATTCATGCACCTACATACTTATATCAAACTAAAAAAGACATGCCATATGGAAAAGAACCATTATTAAGAAAAAACCTTTTTAGAGCTTTTTTAAACCAAGTATGTGAAAGTTCTTTCAAAGCGGAATCATCATCTAATCCTACACATGAAACAAGCTAAATGATGAATGACAGTCCCGCCAAAGTGGGGTTTTGGACCTAGTAATTTTTTCTGGAGAATCCAGGGCAGCATTTGGTCACTTAACAGGTTTTTAACATCAAGCAGAAAAAAAAATTGAGTTGTCTAGCAGTATTGTATGGCACTTCTTTTCCAGCTATTTCCATGAAATGTATTATTTTATCATTTATTTCTATACTCGCCCATGAACTGGCGACCTGTTCGGGATGAACTCTGCCTTCGCCCAACCGTAGATGATCTCCAGCAGTCCCTAAAGAAAATCAATGGATTTCAAAATGAATGGATTCCTATAATTTACACAATTTTCCTTGAAATTACTAGAAGGTGGTGTTCAGGCAGTGTTCAAAAAAGTATTCTTCGTCGTTTACCTCATCTCTACTACTGCTCCTACACTTGGGTGTGAATCCTGGCTGTGGATCCTGCCTCTGGCTTGTCTCGCACCCCCAGCCATCCCTCAACTCCATCTGAATGAAGCCCATCTGTTGGACTTTTTAAATATGTAGTTGTAGGATTAGGTAAGATCATTTTTCTCTCAGAGGTCTGGTAAATCGCCTGTCCGTCCTGAGGGAGGATCCCTCGTTCATGTGGACACTCCTGAGGTTTCCTCTTTTTTTCCGGAATCCATTTTTATTTAGGAGTTTTTCCTTATCGCGAAGGAGGGTCTAAGGGCAGGGATGCCCAGTTTAGTGCTTAGTTACTTCAGTTTAGAATTTCCCTATTGAATTCTACGTATTCATGATCCTTTCAATTTTATGTTTACTTTACAATTACCCGTATGAAGCCCATTGAGACGACTGTTGTGATTTTGGGCTATATGAATAAAACTGAATTGAATTGAATATAAGTGAATTGAATTGAATTGTTCTGATGTCCGCTTGGTACTTTCAGATAGCGTTGGATCTTGTTCCAGTCTTGTCCTTGTCTTTTCTGTGGCTTCAATGGTGGGATTTTGGGTGAAAAGGGATGTTACATGATTGGAGACCATTGTGTGATCTGGGTCTTGGTGTGCTGCACTTTGCTGACAAAGTCCTAGCTGCTGTTGATGTGGTGTACCGTCTGTCCTACCAGACAAGGGGGTCGTAAAGTGTTTGAACACATTTTTAGTAGTCTACATGTTAATGCCATGCATGGATGCAGGTTGATATCGTTTTTGAGATGTCTGATTGAGTTCTTGTCATGGAGTCTCTTGTCAGTGTTTATATTGAGTCAGTGTTGCTTAGGTTAAAGAGTTTTATGAGGTAATCCAGTGTGTTCATCTTCCTTGGTGGGATGCAATGTCCCCCTGTGGAGTTTGGCAAGGGTGGGCTAGAAAATAGCAGCTGACACCTTCGTCTTCGATTGGTGGGGCTCTGTTGTCGGTCAGACTTTTCTTTTTAATCTCAGATTTGTTGTTGGGAGGAATTCCACTATTGGGATCTGATTGGACGGTAAAACGTTGGACAGAACTCTTTTCTACTTCAGTGAGTTCCATGTCAGAGAGAGTTTTCACTCAGCTTTGGTGTCTGAAGACGTGAGTTTAATGTTCATCCATTAACAGCTGTCCTTAAGTTGATATCTCAATTTCTGGAGTTTTTGCCCCTTTAAGCAGTCGTGCTGTATGGTCTGAGTTCTAATGACAAAAATGGTGACCAGTTCCATGACATCTTATGGCGAGGCAGCTGTGAACACTTTGTGGACCTTTCGCTAAAAGTGGAGATGTAATGATACAACTGATTTGTAATCCTCATTTATTTTGAAGATGTAGTTCAGTCAGACAACTCTTGCAGTAAGAAATATTTATTTGACATTTTCCACATACTTTAGTTGGCATTCACATCTTTTGGTTTGGCATAAGGCTCCGTTCGATTCCATGAGAGATTTCCATAAAACTTTTGGGTAACAAAAACCCCCCCTACGGAGCCCACAGGTGGAAGCCGGGGAGGAGGGTGGGGCGAAGAATGAGCGCTGAAGGTAAGAAAGAGAATGAACGCCTGCGCACCTGGGCTTAAATAGGACGCTGAGCAGGTGCGTTAATTGACTGAACCGCCCTAGGGTAAGCTGTAAACACTGCTACGAGTTATCTGCCCGAAATACGATTAGAATCGTCATTTCAGTCAGACAACTCTTGCAGTAAGAAATATTTATTTGACATTTTCCACATACTTTAGTTGGCATTCACATCTTTTGGTTTGGCATAAGGCTCCGTTCGATTCCATGAGAGATTTCCATAAAACTTTCAGGTAACAAAAACCCCTAACACTTAATTATCCAGAAGAAGAAAAAATGTGTATGTATAATCAGTGTGTAATAAAATGGGGTGTGTTTTCGGCAGCATTCCATTTCCATTTCATTTCCCAGTATGACTGCTATGTGTGACCCGGCACCATTGACCGTTTGGGCCGCCCCCGTTCGAGTACAGCGCCACGAAGGGAACATGCTATCTAGTGGATCTGCTATGTGTGACCCGGCACCATTGACCGTTTGGGCCGTCCCCGTTCGAGTACAGCGCCACGAAGGGAACATGCTATCTAGTGGATCTGCTATGTGTGACCCGGCACCATTGACCGTTTGGGCCGCCCCCGTTCGAGTACAGCGCCTCGAAGGGAACATGCTATCTAGTGGATCTGCTATGTGTGACCCGGCACCATTGACCGTTTGGGCCACCCCCGGTCGAGTACAGCGCCACGAAGGGAACATGCTATCTAGTGGATTTGCTATGTGTGACCCGGCACCATTGACCGTTGGGCCGCCCCCGTCCGAGTACAGCGCCATGAAGGGAACATGCTATCTAGTGGATCTGCTATGTGTGACCCGGCACCATTGACCGTTTGGGCCGCCCCCGTTCGAGTACAGCGCCTCGAAGGGAACATGCTATCTAGTGGATCTGCTATGTGTGACCCGGCACCATTGACCGTAGGGTCGCTCCCGTTCGTGGAAACCACTAGAGGAACATACTATCTGAAAGAGAGAGGGAAAGAAATAAAAGAGGAGCCAACATAAAATTACTCATACCTGATCATAGAACGTAACTCACTTCCCCAAAAACGCTGTGCAGAACTATAATTTATACCGCCTAACAACCCGTATGATACAATAACTTAACATCCAATCCAAAGCTTTGATGGCGTATTAGACATGCTGAACAGCCATTATTTGAACTTCTATTAAACCAAGAACAAGCTTGATGGCCATAACTTCTGCCATTGTGGCAACTATAAATCCACGAGCTTAAGTACATCCATTATTTCGAAGCTCCCAACGACAGTACAACGAACGAGCCTAGTAGCCATAATTTTCTCCATTCGGCATAATTATAAGCGCTCAAGGAACATCATTTAATTGAGATCCCAACCAAAATTAAGAACGAGTTCACGCCCATAATTACTATGCTTCATTGGCATACTACAAAATTGGCTTAAGAACCAAATTCGAGCTCCAGCGCATACTATGATACAACTTAGAACATCCTAATTTTGAGGCTTCCACCTGGCTATAATTTTCTTTTAACATCTATAATCGAAGAATTTACATTCATTCTGCTGTTGACTTTGCGAAGAATGAGCGCTGAAGGTAAGAAAGAGAATGAACGCCTGCGCACCTGGGCTTAAATAGGACGCTGAGCAGGTGCGTTAATTGACTGAACCGCCCTAGGGTAAGCTGTAAACACTGCTACGAGTTATCTGCCCGAAATACGATTAGAATCGTCATTTGGGATGCCTGAATGATGATCAGAGTTTAATGTCCTTTCACTGGGGTTTCTGTCAAAGGCGGATCCTTTCCTGTCTACATCTGGGGTTGAAACATAGATGGTTTTTGGCCCTTCAGATGAAGGGCATCTCATCTAACATACTTGACTTTATGTCTGTTCCTTACAGGGTTTTTTCTTCACAGCAATTGGACTCTTTAAAGACCATTTCTATGAATGTGTGGTTTAAAATCTCACTTTTTGCCAAAAGTAAATGTACACAGCAAATTTTCCATTAATAAGACCCAGTTACATTCTCTACTATTATTTACTAGACATTCCACAAAATGATGTGTAAAGTGAATTGTTGCGTCCCTACTGCATACCAGTGTGTTTACGTCAAAAATGTGCTACATTTAAGAAAAATGAATTACCTTTTTTTGTTATTACATTACGCCAGGCTTAGTATGAGCTACCTGATGTGTTCTTTATTGTTATTTGCTTATTAGCTCATTTAAAAAAATGATTTTTTTTGTTTTTATGTAAAACACAAATCATATATTGAACCAAAACAAAGCCGTGACCCAAAAAAATCAGTTTGAACCAAATCGTGAAGAAAGTGTATATTTGCACCACTATAATTTATTTTGTTGTTGTTGTAAGTTTTGGTTGTTTTATCTGAGTGGCCAAGGGGAAGAGTGTCCGCCATCACCCCTTGACGCCTTAATAAAAAAACAAAATCACTCGTGTTTTTGCATTCAAGTAGGTCCTAAATCAGTAGCGGTTTTAGGCACGGGCGATACGGGCGGTTGCCTGGGGCGCAAAAATGAAATGGGGGCGGCGCCGGCGGCTCAGCCCTGTAAAGTAATGTATGCACCACTATTGGTTTGCTTATGTCACAGAGTTTCTAACAGCCTGAAACCTGGCGGCGCTCCTGCCCCGCAGCTGCGCTCTCTCTCTGCTGTCTTTGAGAAGTAGACGCAAATGTGTGTGAAGAAGGAGAAGGGAGGGGGCGCCGGGTGAAGGGTGCCGCCTGAGAGGTGAGCACGGAGCACCGCCGCGTTTGTATGAGGTTCCGTTTGTGCCAAAATTATAAAAATGTGTTTTTGCGTCCACTGTTATGTCTTTGGTCCATTGTCTATGTCTATTAAACGAGTTCATTGAACATTGGTTCATGTCTATGTACTACTAAGCAATATCTTCTGCATGCCCGTGCTTCTTTGATTATTGCTTTGTATTTGCTTTGTGATGTATACACTTGCTTTATGCTTAAAACTTTGCATTTGTCTTTATTATTGTCGTTTGCCCATGTCGTCTCCTTACGGCGTCAGAAAAGTCCTTAGCAACCGTTGCTAATGTCACACTGTCGTTTGCAGCGTCGTTTCCGCGTGTCGTCAGGAAAATCCTTAGCCAAACCGTTGTTAGTGTTGTTAGCTACGTTGTATCTCCATGTCATGTCCTTAGATCTTGTCGTTTTTCAAATTTGGCCAAAGTTGTCAGAAAAGTCCGGTAACTTGTTTCCTGTACCAGCACGGAACGAAACATGTAAAAAAAAAAAAAAAAAAAAAAACCACTTTATTGATATCGCTGCAGAAGCGCATTGCCAGAAGTGGGGGTGGGGGTGGGGGGGTGGGGGGTCCATGCGTACAACGGTTTCACGGTCCCGTTTAAGGTTATTTAGTTTTAACTTAAGAATGGCTTCAATTTAATCTGGTGGTGAAACTATTATTTAAAAGACTTTTGAAAAATAACTGGTCTTTATCCAACATGTTGTTAAAAATCTGATGGATAAACGAGGAGCAGAGGCACCCAAAAGAGAAGTATACTGGTCCCGAGAGCGCCACCTCATGATCAAATAAATACATAACAGATCAAAAAGAAAAGATCAAAATCCAGACAGAGTTTGGCCCGTCTGCTCCTCGTTTATCCTACCAATTTGTGACAACATGTTTGAAAAAGATCAGTTAATTTTTTAAAAGACTTAAGTAATAGTTTCATCTTCAGATTTAATTGAAGCCATACTATAAATAACTTAAAACAATTGGCAAAAGTCGCTTCGGGAACGTGAAAGCATTGTACGCATGCGCGCGCCCCCCTCTTTCTGGCAATGCGCGTTTGGGGGAATATCAATAAAGTGCATTTTAAAAACTTATTTTTCATGGCTAACGCTAGCGCCGGCTTTAATAAACATTTTTTCCTTCCGTGGTAGTACAGGAAACAATTTACCGGACGTACAAAGGACTGTTCTGACAACTTTGGCAAAATTTGAAAAACGACAAGATCTAACGACACGACATGGGGATACGTCGTAGCTAACGACACTAGCAACGGTTGCTAAGGACCTTCCTGACGACAAGTGAGACGACAGAGAGTAACGACAATAACAAAGACAAATAAAACGACAAGTGAGACGACAGAGAGTAACGACAATAACAAAGACAAATGCAAAGTTTTAAATATAACGCATGAACCAATGTTCAATGAACTCGTTCAGAAGACAATGGACCAAAGACATAGACAGTGGACACAAAAACATATTTTTGGCACAAACGGAACCTCATACGTTTGCGCATGCGCCAAACCTGGCTGGATCGTCTTTGGGGGGGGGGGGCAGTCGCGGGCCGCGGCTCAGTGCTCGATGAAAAAGAGAAATAAAAACAGTGACAGCGCCGCTGTGTAGCGAATTGGCGCCGCTAGGTGCAGCTGCGCGCGCTCCTACTGGAAATGTGTGAAGAAGGAGGGGGGGGGGGGGCTGCGGCGAATCAGTTCACCTGTGAGTCGCTTCCAAATGAATAGGCTATATGCACACTCACTTCCGCATTCCAAGTCGGCCAGCCAGGTTACATCCGGCGTCGACGGCGCACATAGCGTCAATAACAACTATGGCATTTTTCACTCGGTCCCTTCAAGATGTCCCAAAGGTAACGGTCAACGACGTAAGTCGAATCATACAAAAGTTATGTCACACTTCGACAACCAAGAAAGAGAAGGGCTTCAAAATGTATGTGTCAAGCTACATCCACAATTTTGAAGGTAAGATCTGGACGTGTTCTGTGTTTACATGCCCATAGCATGCATGCTATCTAGTGCTAGAGCAGCAGGTGCAGCGTAGGCTATGTTTACTATTATGTGTCAATCACAGCCAATTTTCCTAACGCATTTGTCAATGTCAGTTTCAAACAAGGATTCAAGCACAGGGGAGGTAACGATTAGGGCTGAGTGCTACAGATCTATGAGGAAAAGCCAAAAGCCTCACAGCTTAAGCGTAAGAGAAAGTTATACTGCAGGTTCAGCGCAGATCGGTTCATGGTTCATGGTTCATGAGACAGGTTACGTTTGGCAGATCAAAGTTTCTGTGAATCATTGCATCTAATAATGCTAAAGGTTATTTTAAAGACAAATTTCATTTACCATACCATAAATAACACTGGTGTGTTGGAATATTTATCGATATTTAAATATGTACGCTAATCACTGGGATTCACAGAAACTGAGTTCTGTTTTGTCACTGCATTGACACACGTTCTGTGTCCACTGTTGGGGATGATGAGTAAAGTGAGATAAATAATAATATAAATAATATTGTGGCTACAATTTTAGCTCATACAAATTGTTTAGTAGTTATTAATTGTTTTAGTAGTTAATAATTATATGTCGATGGTTCAAATTTGTTTGTTTTGTTAAACATTCTCACTGTACTCATGTATTCTCTTTTTAAAAAACTGCACTTTTATTCTATTATAACAGATTTGTGTATTTTCAGATTGTGCTTGGGGATGCCCGTCCTGTGCAGCTACAAAGCTGCCAGTGTACCTGTGTGGCAGGTACAGCTGTGTGTAATCATGTGGCAGCACTGTTGTACCAGACTGCACATTATTGCCAGCTTAGCATCACCTCTGTTTTCTCCATTTCTCTTACTGGCAGTAACTCTTATTAGTTCAATCCATTTCAAAATATTTGTACATATATATTGATTCAAGTTTTTATATTTTTTCTTAATTGTATTACTATGTTTCTTGTTGTATTAATACTAATCTATTATTAAATTACATGTTACATGTTCTTCCGATTAATTTTTTTGATAATTGGTTACCTAAAAATAGTATTTTATAACTGTTGTTTGTAAATTGGGAGCCCTAAATAAATGTTATTCAGTAAATAATTCACTGTGCATGAAAGTATTATTCTTATATTACAGATGGCTTAAAAGCATTGGTGAGGTAAAGTACATATAACATGCAAATAATTCAGTAGTTCTTTATTCAAAGAGTATGTGCAATGTACAGCAGTGCATACATAACATTAATTATAAAATTCAATTTATACAAAGTAATTTACAAAGGTACATTTAAAGAAAGTAGTTATACAAATGGTCATAGGTTATTAATTTTTATTTTTTTCTACTGCTGCTACTCTGGCTTCTTTGCCCAAGCCTTTACAAGAGGCCCGTTTTCATAGTTCGTCAGAAGACCTGCAACAGTATACAGCTGATTAATGTTGCCAAAAAGCCGAAGTGGAATCTCTGTGTCAAAGAACTTGTGTTCCTTAACACGCCGTATGAGGCGCTCAACATGCACCCTGAGGCGTGCAATTGCTTGGGTCTCCCTGACCTCACAGGCAGACATCTGGGATCTTCCAGAGAGAAATGCTGGCCTATAAATCTTGCAAGGTACAAGGTCATCAACCAGAAAACCTCGGTCGACCATGATGGCCATTCCAGGTCTCAAAAGGGAGAGAATTCCAGACTCACGCGTGATCTGTTTGTCACTGATGGAACCAGCGTACAGTTGAGAAATAAATGTGACCGCCCCATGAGGAGCCACTCCAAGCAGCCCTTTGAGAGTACAGTGGGACTTGTATGCTGAGAACATTTCACTTTGGAGAAGAGGTGATGAAGGGCATTGGCACCTTAGCTCTGTGCAGTCCAGGATGACTGTAGTGTCTGCATAGTCCTTAAATTCAGCTGGCAGATGTGCCCTTATTTTCTCCTCTGGTATCCAGATCCTCACAGACCCTAGCACAGTGTACAGAAAGTTGCTCCATGTTGTAATGATCCGACTGACTGTGGACTGGTGGACTCCATACCGGTCAGCAAGATCACGCTGTTTTGAACCCAGTGCCAGGTAATTGAGAAACATGAACATCTCATCAATGGGCTGCAGGAAACGAGTCTGTTCAAAAGAAAAACAATTTGCGTTATGTTTCTCTCAACCTCTATTAGCCCTGATCTTTGTTAAAGGGATAGTTCACTTCAAAATGAAAATCATATACTCAGTGAATTTCTTTCTTTCTTCAAAATATCTTCCTTTGTGTTCAGCAGAAGAAAGAAATTCATACAGGTTTGAAACAACTTGAGGGTGAGTATATGATGACAGAATTTTATTTTGAAGTTAACTATCCCTTTAAGTTTTATTGTATGGGCCATGTAAATAACTACTTACTACAGTGGAACTTGGCTCTGTAAAGGTGCCTCTCTGTGCTTGTGTCACACTGACCATATTTGGCAGTGATGGCTCTATTAAGGCCCAGAATCTCATCAGCAGGTCATAGGATGCAAATCTAAATAAATACAATTCAGATATAATCATTTAAATATTATATCAGTGTATACTATGATATTACTTGGAAGCATTTCAAATATACAACTCTGTTAGCCTTCCTCTCTCCCTCTCTCTCTCACACACACACACACACACACACACACACACACACATACGGGTTTTGGTGGATTAGAAGGACAGTTTTTTCAAACACGTTTTTTACTACATTATGGGGACACCACTTTCTGCTTGATTTCTAAGGACAAGCAGTATCTCAAAAAATCTATTTGTGGCGGTGCTTCACATAACCCAGTTCAAAATTTGAAAAAAGTTATTACAACAAGAAATTCTAATACATGACAAAACACAACATTACCAGGACACTTTAATGAGCTGCATTAGCCCCGCCTCTGACAACAAGAGTATTTATGAGGTCCACAGTATACAAACACACAAACATGTCTAAAATGTGACTTCAAAGGACCCAACGACCTTGATGGGTCCTCCCACACAAAATGCTTTTGTTGAACTTTTATACTGTGTAGTTCACTGTAATCATACAGTGTGACTGGTTCCGGGTCACGGCAAGACGCGTGGTCGCGGCTCTCTGCGGATACAACTATCTTCAAATGACTTAATAAGTTGATTTTCTCCAAAAATAGAGCTGACCATGGCCCCTAAGAAAACCCAGGAATATGACGAGCTCAAAAAGACCCTTGATGGTATTCAAGAAACGCTTAAATCTTTTATGGATCAGGTGTCGGCTAAGCTAACGCCACTGTGGGAGATGATGGAAGAGTTCCGAAGATTTCGGGCTCAAAACGAGCAACGAGAAAACCGGGTCGACATTCTGGAGAAACGACTGGACGATGTGGAACAGCAAGTAAGGATGAATAATGTCATTCTCACTGGATTACCAATCAAGCCTCGAACGAAGCTGAATGAAGCAGGAGCAAGCACTGCTAATGCTAGCGCTAGCATAGCTAGCAGGGCTGGTCATACGGCGAGTGGTGAAGAATCTCTGGAACATCAAATACATTCATTTCTCACATCTAAAGGGATTTCCCTGTATCTCAATACAATCGAGACCTGTCACCTGCTCCCCAGGAGAAAGGAGACGGATAAACCAGCGATCCTCATCAGGTTTGTGAATCAAAAACACAAGCTAGCTCTGATGAATCAAAGGAAGAACCTGAAAGGTTCTGCTGTTTATCTGTACGACCATCTGACCAGAAGGAATACTGAAATCTCCAAACATGCACGGCTTCTTAGGAAGCAGAAGCAGATTGAGAACACTTGGGTTAAAGGCTGCAGGATTTACGTCAAACCACTCGGTCCACCGGACCGGTCCAAGGTTCTGGTTGTGAACACTATGAAGGACTTTGAGAAGTGTTTGATCACGGTCGTCTGAAACAACATGGAGTAATAAACCAAAGAGCCAAATAATTTCAAGAAATATGACACCTGGATTCATCACTTTCTCCATCGTCTGACGTCACCTGAATAACAGCAGAGATTTCTGACCTGCAGACAACTTGACCTCAACTTTCACCGAGCTGATATCAGCTGAAGAAGGATATGGACCTGAATCTAATGTCTGCAGACATAACATGGAAGAGAACGAGAAACTGTTTAAACCCAGAAGATGAGCTGCTATTCAGCAGAGGAAATACCAACCTTGGACAATCGACAGATTATGGACCCTTTTTATTCTCCCTTACAGCATTACCTTATTATATAAAGAAAAAAAAAGAAAAAATACAAATATATATATATATATATATGTATAAGTAAAACAAATGATTAATCACTTATTGAAAATGGTTAAATTGATCGATGTTTAATGATATTACTTCACTTGCTCCAAAAAACTTGATAAATTGATTCAAAAATCTTTCCTAATGTAACATAATTTTGCACGTTTTTAACTTTTGATACTTGATGAAATTTTGCAATGAAAATCTCTGAAACAGTGTTGTGTCTATTTTACTGATATAGTATTATTTTTTAATCATATGAATGACTTATAATAACACAATCTGCATAAATTTTCGATAACTGATCTGCATTTGCCATGTTGATTTCTATTTATCTACATAATAATTAAGCAATTCATCTTTGTCATGTGCTTTTTTGATACTTTATGATACTTAATTCTGTCTGATAAAAACTAGGAACCGGATATTGATAAATCATGTAATAAAATGGTTATAGTATAACGGGGTGGGATTATATAAGTTCACTTCCTTCCACTCCCTTTCAAGCAATATTTATTAATATGTCTAATTATCCTAAGTTTGATTAGTTAGAATGTATAACTGATGATTATATTTTGTGTATTGTTTTCTACTTGATTGCTTGAAATAAACCATTTCAAATAAAATCATTGTGTTTTTTTAAATAAAAAAGTACATTTAAATGCTTATGGCAGTTTTATTTGTGAAATGAAAAGCAAATACAGCAAAAATCTTGAACAAAACTTGAAAAAAGGTCAAAAAGGTGACAGGTGCAGTTTTAAATGGAAAATGTCTAATGTAAAAGATAGTTTTCAGAAAAAAAAAACAGCCATAAGTGCTTACTTCAAAATCATATTCTTTCTAATGTAAAGGCAAATAAAGAAATAATCTTTTGACAACTGAACAACAAAACAATATTTAAGCCTTAACTGCTTATTCATACTGCTATATACTATATCAAAAATCTTCATTTAGCAAACATTTGAATGTGGGCCCCACATGGCTTACATGGCTGAATTGTTGAGCCCCAGGTGGGTTTGTTCACAGGTTCCACAGTGGCCCCATCTGTGTTGGCCCACACTAGCTTGAATGGGCACTCAGTAATCTGGCTCGCAACCTGTGTAGCTCGCTAACTCGCTACACAGGTTGTTGGCACACAATGCTTTCCACTGGGCAGCTGGTTAGCGTTGGGGACCCAGACCACTGAGTTCCCATCTAAGCCAGTGTGTGCAAACACAGATGGGGCCACCATGGAACTTGTGGACAAACCCACCCGGGGCCCAGAAATTCAGCTCAAAGGTAAACCATATGGGCATATATAATATGAACATGTATAATATATAATATGAACATGTATAATATATAATATGAACATGTATAATATATAATATGAACATGTATAATAAATAATATGAACATGTATAATATATAATATGAACATGTATAATAAATAATATGAACATGTATAATATATAATATGAACATGTATAATATATAATATAAACATGTATAATATATAATATGAACATGTATAATATATATATATATGTATATATATATATTGTTAATATATATATAAAATATGAACATATATAATGTTCATATGTTATATATATATTGTTAATATACATATAACATATGAACATTATATATGTTCATATGTTATATGTTTATTGCTAATATATATATATATAACTTATGAACATATATAATGTTCGCTGGGTTACTTGTTTTTCATGGTAATACCACGATTTCTCACAAAGTCTCTGATGTTCTGTAGGGTACGGTTGTCGAGAACCGGATTCTCTGCCTTTTTGCACTGCCCACATTCTATCATGGAAGCAAGTTTTCCCTTCATTATATGGTCCTTGAAGTGTCTCATGACAGCGTTTACTTCCTCTTTGGACCAGGGTCGTTTCCTTTGCTTCACTCGTTTCTCTTCTTGCTCAGCAGCTAAAAAAGATAAAACACAGTTTGAAATTAGACACCCATTTTAGGAGATTTTTAGGCCCAATCTAAATTCTTCCCTTCTCCCCTACCCCTAAATTTAGCACTCCAAACAGAGACTTATAAAAATTAGTGTCTCAAAACTTGGACGTCACCATTAGTCGATAGTCAGCTTGCAGTAGTGCAGCGCTTCCACTGCTCTAATATACATAACAGCGGTTGTCTTACTTCAAAAGGGTCATGCTACAACAAAGTCATTACTTAAATTTACATTCAAACTTCTGTGCTTCAGAGCGCACCCACATTAAGAAAAGTGCTTGCACAGCACAGCGGAACCCCTTCGCGAGGGAGGGGTCAGTTTCCCTCCACATGGCGGGTAGAAAATAAAACAATTTATTTCGGACACCACTTCAAAAGCCCCTTCAAATGGAGGGGTAAGGAGATGGGAAAAATTTGGATTAGGCCTTAGATACAAATCCCACGATATGAGGTTTTACGGTTACATCTTTTGTGAATATTCTTAGTATTCTAATTATAGGTATAATTCCATCAAATCAGTCTTAAAAGAGTGTAACGAGTGGAAAAAAAGAGATATTCACTTTCTAAAATGATTTTCTGTCAATTTGTGGATTAGTTGCCATCAATACTATTTGTAAAAAAGGTATATCCTTACTCAGAATGATAAAGCAGTGTGAGGGGAGAAACATAAAAAAAGACTATTAGTCTTTTGGACTTTGAATTATGTTTAATGTTGGTCATAATTCAGTTTTACTTGTGTGCGCATGTGACTTATGTACGTGTGGCTGCATTTACCAGATTGTTTTTGTTTCTTTCTGTCAGGCTTCCTCCGCTTCCATTTTAATGCCTTAAGTTCCTTGTTCGTCTCATCTTTGTTTTGACTTTGTGCTGAAAAAGTAAAATAGTATTAAAAAAAATACTTCCCAGTAAGCATTTATTTGTGGAAAGCATGTTTCTCATATTGTGATGCACAAAATGGATAGACAGATAGATAGATAAGGTATTTAATAATCCCTTAGGAAATTTAAATTTGATCATCAGCTGACAATCACAAAAACAAACACACATTAAAAGGACATGAAAGCAATAAGAGTGGTGGATTTCAGATTAAAAATACATTAAAATTACAGGAATAAATAAGTTAAATATCAATACATTAAACAGATTAAGAATTAATGATAGAAAAATAATTAAACGCTTCTAAGATGTTCAGCTAAAGAGTTGTATTGCCGGATGGCGCGAGGAACAAAAGAGTTCTTCAGTCTGTCCGTGGAGCAGCGCTGGGACAGCAGTCTGCTGCTGAATGTACTCCTCCTGCTGGTGAAGGCCTCATGTAGTGGATGTGAAGGATTCCTCATGATGGACCTGAAGACGGTCAGAGTTCAGCCACCTCCTCCACAGGAGCCAGCTTCAGCCCCACCACAGAGCTCTTGATGATGTTGTTGAGCCGGCAGATGTTCTTCTTGCTGGTGCTGCTCCAGCAAACAGCAGCATAGAGGAGAGCACTCACCACCACAGACTGATAAAACATCTACAGCAGCTTTGTGCAGATATTGAACAAGCGCAGCCTCCGGAGAAAGTACAGCCTGGACTGATTCTTCTTGTAGAGCTGATCTGTGTTGGCGGTCCAGTCCAGCTTGTGGTCCAATATGACCCCCAAGTATTTGAAGGTTTGCACCCTCTCGAAGCTGTCTCCCTCTATGTGCAGCTGTTGAGGTGTTGCAGCTTTCCTCCTGAAGTCCAGAACCATCTCCTTGGTCTTCTGGAGGTTCAGCTGCAGCTGGTTTTTCCTGCACCAGCCCACAAAGTCCTCCACCAGCCGCCTGTACTCGCTGTCCTCTTCTCCTTTTATGTAGGCCACAACAGCTGTATCGTCTGAGAACTTCTGCAAGTGGCAGGTTGCGGTTTTGTAGCGGAAATCAGATGTATACAGCGTGAAGAGAAGAGGAGATGGCACTGTTCCCTGCAATGCCCCCACGCTGCAGCTGAGGGTGCTGGAGAACGATCCCCCATGCGGACGTATTGCAGCCTGTTAGTGAGGTAGTCCATGATCCAAGAAACCAAGGGTGGTTGTACTGCCATCTTGGTTAATTTTTCCTGCAGTGGGGGAGGATGAATGGTGTTAAAGGCACAGGAGAAATCAAAAACAATTTTCTCACTGCACCACCTCCTTCCTCCAGGTGTGAGTAGGTACGGTGTAGCAGGTAGAGGACCGCATCCTCCACCCCCGCTCTCATGCTGGACCTGTGACTTCAGCTGCTGCAGCACCAACCTCTCAAAGATCTTCATCACGTGTGAAGTCAGTGCTACAGGCTGGTAGGCTTTGTTCTCCTTGACTTTGGGGAGAGGAACCACACATGAGGTCTTCCACAGAGATGGCACCTGTCCCAGGTCCAGGCTCAGGTTAAACAGATGCTGAAGAAGAGCCCCAAGCTCGTATACACACGTTTTCAGGAGTCTGGGACACACTCTGTCTGGACTCAGGGCTTTCCTGATGTTCAGTCTCTGCAGTTCCCTCCGCACCAGATGACCTGTGATGTGGTGGGAAACACATTCTGCAGGTGGAAGGCATGGATCACATGGTGAGGACACTGGAAGAGATGGATCATGGTTGATGGAGGAAGGAGCAGTCTGAGGAGCTGGCCCTCCTCTGGCTGAGGGTTGAGGACAGGCAGTGAGAAGGGCACGGTGATGGGTGTGGTGCAGACAGGGCTGGTGTTGGAATTGGGTGTGGGGGGGGGGGTAAAATGTGAAATCTATTAAAATAGGTATTCAATTCATTGGCTTTTTCAGCACTTCCCCCAACTACTGTTGTTGTCTTGTTGCAGCCTTTAATGGTTTTCATTCATTGCCACACCTCCCTGATGTTATTGTTCTCCAGTTTCTTCTCCACTCTGTCTTTATAGGTGTTTTTTGCATCTTTAAGGCAGCTCCTCGGGTCTATCTGGACCCTTTTAATTTCCTCCTGATCCTTTTTGTTGAATGCTCTTTTTATTTAAAACCACTTCCACTCTCCTTGTTATCCAGGGTTTGTTATTTGCATAACAATGGACAGTTTTTGTGGCCACAACAGTCTACATGCAGAAGTTCGTATAGTCTGTTATACATTGGGATGCTCCTTCGATGTCCTCTCCATGGGGGTCCAGCAGGGCGCTCCAGTCTGTGCACCCAAAGCAGTCTCTGAGTTCCTCCTCAGCCTCAGGTGTCATCCTCCTCACGCTCCTTATTGCTGCAGGCTGCCTCTTCACTAAAGGCGTGTATGTGGGCTGTTAGGAAATCAGATTGTGGTCTGATTTGCCGAGGGCAGGGAGGGGCGTGGCCTGATAGGCATCTTTGATGTTGACATAAAACAAATCGATTGTCCTGTCGCTGCGAGTGGGACAGTTCAAGCACTGATGCATCGTTGATAGCGGGGCATCCAGGGAGACGTGATTGAAGTCCCCTTAGACGACCACGAGAGCCTGTGGGTGCCTCGTTTGCAGCTCTGAAACCGTTTGGACCACTACCTCAATGGCTGTCTTGCTGTCTTTGCGCGCACTCCGGGCGGGATGTAAACACAGACGGCAAGGACGTTCGTAAACTCCCGAGGTAGGTAATACGGCCGGATGCTAACTGCTAAAAGCTCACAGTCTCTGTAGCATATGGTCTTTTTTACGGTGAAATGTCCAGGATTGCACCACATATTGTTTATAAACAATGTTATGTTATGTGACTAAACAATTAATGTACCCTTTAAATCCTGAGGTTTCTGCTTTTTTTTTTCCTGAATCAGATTTTTTTTTTTTCTAGGAGTTTTTCCTTACCAGGAATGAGGGTCTAAGGACAGGGATGACCAATTTTATTCAGTCTTTAGTTTGTAGCTATTGTTTATATGTTATGAAAAACCTTGTGCCTCTTTATAATTACTTGCATTCAGCCCAATGAGGCAAATCTTTAGTGGTATAAATAAAATTGAATTTAATTTAACGAACAAGTGTCCACATCCTCTCACTTCCCACAGACTCTGTGATGACGTTTATTAGTCATGTGGTTTCATTAACAGAACAATTTCAAGAAAAATCATTTTGTGCTTACCAGCCTTTGGATTTGAGAGATTTTCTTCATCAACCTCACCCTCTTCAACGGTGGCGTTGGTCTCTTGAACGGCGGCGTCGGCCTCTTCAACAGCGGCGTCGGCCTCTTCAACGGCGGCGTCGGCCTCTTCAACGGCGGCGTCAGCCTCTTCAACGGCGGCGTCAGCCTCTGTGTCGCTGTCGCTCTCTCCACTTGACTCTGTCAATTCTAGGTTATCTAGTAAAATTAAATTGTGTTAAAATATAGTTCAGTTCAAGTGCTAGAAAGGTCTAATTCTTAGCTTAAAAGCAACTTCACCTTCGATTTCAATCTCTTCCAGTGTTTTGCCTTGTAGGTTTTTAAGAGACCCTTTCTCCATGGCAATGAGTAGTTTAGATATTTTAGCCAGCTGTGTAGTAGCCTCTGGAAGTCTATAATATTCACGATGAACGCGAATATCGTGACCAAGAAAGTTGGCAACTTGATCCAACTCGTGATTCTTGAGATTCAGGATCTGAGACAAAGTTGCAACATGTTTGCGCAACTGAGTCGACCTGAGGAGCTCTGGGTTTTTAGCCCCACATTCTGCTGCATAAAGCCTTAAACAGTCCTGTCCTCTGTAAGGAGTCAGACATTTAGGCCTGGCAAAAAGAAAGGGGTTTTCTGCCAGTATACCACATTCTGCTCTCTTCTCAGTCAGCCGTGTTATTGCGCTCACCATGTCCGGTGAAAGTAACACTGCGACCTTTCGACCCCGTTTACCCCTCAATTCCACGCGACTGAAGTGTTGACAAAGGTGACGTTCAAATTTTGTAAGTCCAAATGCAATATCCTTGTGGAGGGCACTTGAGTCTCTCCCCTGAAAGCCACATAATGTCATCTTTGAAACTTCTCCCCCTCGTCTTCTGTTGAACAGTATTACTTTTGCCATGGTGACTTTGCAAAGTTCACTGTATGATTTGGGTGAACTATGCTCCTCCAACTCCTTCAGTGCTTTGTCAGTAGTTTTCTCCAGATGTCTATGAAGACATTGAACATCTTCTGTGAAGGGGAGAGTGGAAGGCTTGTTAAAGTGACGCTCGTTTAGTGTTGACAGTGCAGTATGGGAAATGAATTCAGACCACTTTGTAGAATAGAGGGTTTTGAAACTTTGGGTCGACTTGATCAGTGTACTGTCTTCAGCCATAAGTGCTCGACAATGTAAAATGTCATTAACTTTCTGCAATGAGTGGCCCAACTTCAGGGCAAGGCTCGGAGTAGAGTAGCAGTTCTTTTCTCCATCATAGCCACACACTTTCTTGACAGCTGTAATAACCACATCAAAATTTGCAGGCCTGACAGCATCCTCAAAGGTGTTTATTGAAAATTCTTTCCGAAGTACAAGCAGAAGTCTTCCACATTCTCTGAGTTTCTGACGAACGTAGTCAAATTTGGTGGGATCTTGTCCATGTTTGTTAAAGAGTGACTGGGCAAGCTGGAGAATAGTAAAGTCACTTCGCACAGTGGATGTTATGTCATCATCTTTCATGGCAGCTAATATTTTCCAAACACCTGGGGAAACTTGCTGACAAAGAGCTGACTCATTCATAGAGGCCAAAGACAAGACTCTTTTGTCATATCCCTCTGAAGTGGCTTTTCCTGGTTTGGAAGAACATTTTCGAACATGTCTCCACAGATCTCTTCTGAGATATAATGCCTGACAGTAAATGCAGTGAATATAGTCTTTTTCTTTGTAGTTTTTCTTTGATGTGCGTTTTGGTTTTAATCTTCCTATGCCACTTGCTAAGACCTCTGAGTTATGGTCATGGTTTCCCTTGTTGCGCAGCTTAGCAAGCATTTCCAAGCGCTTTCTGGACTTCTTGGGAAGACTTAAAACTTCGGCAACATCAGCATATTCTTTCTCATGCGTTTTCAAATGGCGTGTAAACTTTGTCTGTAGCTTTCCACAAATATAGCAGTAGTTTCTGTTTCTGAGTGAGAGGGATGACTTGGGTAAATCTTCAGGCCGAGCATTAGAGCTATCAATCATGCATTCATTGCGAGCATTTCTTTCATTTGAAGTCGCATCAGATTTTTCAAATCGTCTTTTTCTAAGTTCATCTTGAGATAATGACCCTGCAGCTTCAGAAGAACTCAGTCTTTCTCCCTCTACAGAATCTTCTTGGTGGAATCTTTTCTTTTTGGAAGCTGGCTGACTGGTTGAAACCTCTGAGATCTGTACTCGTTTGCGATTTATGCTTAAAATCTCTGATGTATTGTCAAATGAGCTGTCTGAATCAGCTGTGGAATCAGGCACGTATTCCTCTTCTGATGAACCCACCTCACTTGAGCTTTGTTCATTTAAAACCTGCCCACAATTAAAAACAAAAAGTAAACTTTATGGATCTGGAAGACATTTCACTGAAAAGAACAAAAAAAAAAAAAACGTACCAGTGATTGAGGTTCTGAGATGTCCACCATGTGAATATTGTAACACCTTTTGTGCCAGGTTTGGTTGCAAACTACACAGAAAATTAAAAGGACATAAAATGAATACAGTTAATTTGCACTTGCAAAAGCTCAAGAAGATATACCATAGCAATATATGTTTTTATGATGCCCCAATAGAATCACATTCAAAACAGAAATGTACATATCTTTACACTGTTACGCAAAAAATTACCTTCACATCTCACACCACTCCATTTCAGAGGAGTAAAAGGTCCTCCACATATGACACATTTCTCAAAATGTGACATTTCGTCAGCGAATAAGTCATGATCACAGTCCTGTTGACAAAAACCAACAGCAGTTGTGTGATGTCAAAGCACTGGGAAGCGCAAAGCTACACAATTTTTAAAAAAAAATTCAAAAGGCCAGACACAGAAGTGTTTGAGAAACTGGTTTGATATTAAAAGGATAGAATCACCAACTCAAAGCACAAAAGTTTTTTTTTCATTTCATCATTTACTGTAGATGTTACCAGTGATCCATGTACCTTAATACTACTCAATATTTAAATACCTAAATGTTTCTACAATTGCTAAATAGGTATTTAAACTGAAATTTACCTGCGGTGTGTCGTCTGGAGAGAACCTGGATGTGGATGGATCCTCTTCTACAGATGGACCTGGCTTTTCTTTGGATTTCTGAGATGAAAGGATGGAAGCTGAATGAGATTCTTTGCTTAACACTGAGCAAATAGTCCTGCTAAAACCTGGACCTGTCCAGTTGAGTAATACACAGGACACGTGTGTAAGACCGTTTTATGGGACAACCTGCTTTGTCCTGTTCATGCTTGTAAAGGAATTTCTATCAAATACAGGCATCATTTACTGTAGATGTTACCAGTGATCCATGTACCTTAATACTACTCAATATTTAAATACCTAAATGTTTCTACAATTGCTAAATAGGTATTTAAACTGAAATTTACCTGCGGTGTGTCGTCTGGAGAGAACCTGGATGTGGATGGATCCCCTTCTACAGATGGACCTGGCTTTTCTTTGGATTTCTGAGATGAAAGGATGGAAGCTGAATGAGATTCTTTGCTTAACACTGAGCAAATGGTCCTGCTAAAACCTGGACCTGTCCAGTTGAGTAATACACAGGACATGTGTGTAAGAGAGATCATTAGGACAACTTCAATTCCAGTATACTAGTTTTAACACTATGTCCCGCTAATGTCAGAACCTGACCAGTTGAGTAATACACAGGACACGTGTGTAAGAGCGCTTTATGGGACAACCTGCTTTGTCCTGTTCATGCTTGTAAAGGAATTTCTATCAAATACAGGCATCATTTACTGTAGATGTTACCAGTGATCCATGTACCTTAATACTACTCAATATTTAAATACCTAAATGTTTCTACAATTGCTAAATAGGTATTTAAACTGAAATTTACCTGCGGTGTGTCGTCTGGAGAGGACCTGGATGTGGATGGATCCCCTTCTACAGATGGACCTGGCTTTTCTTTGGATTTCTGAGATGAAAGGATGGAAGCTGAATGAGATTCTTTGCTTAACACTGAGCAAATAGTCCTGCTAAAACCTGGACCTGTCTAGTTGAGTAATACACAGGACATGTGTGTAAGAGCGATCATTAGGTCAACTTCAATTCCAGTATACTAGTTTTAACACTATGTCCCGCTAATGTCAGAACCTGACCAGTTGAGTAATACACAGGACACGTGTGTAAGACCGTTTTATGGGACAACCTGCTTTGTCCTGTTCATGCTTCTAAAAGAATTTCTATCAAATACAGGCATCATTTACTGTAGATGTTACCAGTGATCCATGTACCTTAATACTACTCAATATTTAAATACCTAAATGTTTCTACAATTGCTAAATAGGTATTTAAACTGAAATTTACCTGCGGTGTGTCGTCTGGAGAGGACCTGGATGTGGATGGATCCCCTTCTACAGATGGACCTGGCTTTTCTTTGGATTTCTGAGATGAAAGGATGGAAGCTGAATGAGATTCTTTGCTTAACACTGAGCAAATGGTCCTGCTAAAACCTGGACCTGTCTAGTTGAGTAATACACAGGACACGTGTGTAAGACCGTTTTATGGGACAACCTGCTTTGTCCTGTTCATGCTTCTAAAAGAATTTCTATCAAATACAGGCATCATTTACTGTAGATGTTACCAGTGATCCATGTACCTTAATACTACTCAATATTTAAATACCTAAATGTTTCTACAATTGCTAAATAGGTATTTAAACTGAAATTTACCTGCGGTGTGTCGTCTGGAGAGGACCTGGATGTGGATGGATCCCCTTCTACAGATGGACCTGGCTTTTCTTTGGATTTCTGAGATGAAAGGATGGAAGCTGAATGAGATTCTTTGCTTAATACTGAGCAAATGGTCCTGCTAAAACCTGGACCTGTCCAGTTGAGTAATACACAGGACATGTGTGTAAGAGCGATGATTAGGTCAACTTCAATTCCAGTATACTAGTTTTAACACTATGTCCCGCTAATGTCAGAACCTGACCAGTTGAGTAATACACAGGACACGTGTGTAAGACCGTTTTATGGGACAACCTGCTTTGTCCTGTTCATGCTTCTAAAAGAATTTCTATCAAATACAGGCATCATTTACTGTAGATGTTACCAGTGATCCATGTACCTTAATACTACTCAATATTTAAATACCTAAATGTTTCTACAATTGCTAAATAGGTATTTAAACTGAAATTTACCTGCGGTGTGTCGTCTGGAGAGGACCTGGATGTGGATGGATCCCCTTCTACAGATGGACCTGGCTTTTCTTTGGATTTCTGAGATGAAAGGATGGAAGCTGAATGAGATTCTTTGCTTAACACTGAGCAAATGGTCCTGCTAAAACCTGGACCTGTCCAGTTGAGTAATACACAGGACATGTGTGTAAGAGCGATGATTAGGTCAACTTCAATTCCAGTATACTAGTTTTAACACTATGTCCCGCTAATGTCAGAACCTGACCAGTTGAGTAATACACAGGACACGTGTGTAAGACCGTTTTATGGGACAACCTGCTTTGTCCTGTTCATGCTTCTAAAAGAATTTCTATCAAATACAGGCATCATTTACTGTAGATGTTACCAGTGATCCATGTACCTTAATACTACTCAATATTTAAATACCTAAATGTTTCTACAATTGCTAAATAGGTATTTAAACTGAAATTTACCTGCGGTGTGTCGTCTGGAGAGGACCTGGATGTGGATGGATCCCCTTCTACAGATGGACCTGGCTTTTCTTTGGATTTCTGAGATGAAAGGATGGAAGCTGAATGAGATTCTTTGCTTAACACTGAGCAAATAGTCCTGCTAAAACCTGGACCTGTCCAGTTGAGTAATACACAGGACATGTGTGTAAGAGCGATCATTAGGTCAACTTCAATTCCAGTATACTAGTTTTAACACTATGTCCCGCTAATGTCAGAACCTGACCAGTTGAGTAATACACAGGACACGTGTGTAAGACCGTTTTATGGGACAACCTGCTTTGTCCTGTTCATGCTTGTAAAGGAATTTCTATCAAATACAGGCATCATTTACTGTAGATGTTACCAGTGATCCATGTACCTTAATACTACTCAATATTTAAATACCTAAATGTTTCTACAATTGCTAAATAGGTATTTAAACTGAAATTTACCTGCGGTGTGTCGTCTGGAGAGGACCTGGATGTGGATGGATCCCCTTCAACAGATGGACCTGGCTTTTCTTTGGATTTCTGAGATGAAAGGATGAAGAGTAAATCATATTCTTTAATTTAAATATAGTATTATACATTATTCTAAGGCATAACAATTATTTTACATATACCTTGATTCTCCATGGCCATTCAGAATCACCATAATTATAGGTGATTTCTTCTCCAGGACCAATATCCTTGATTGCAAATAAACAGAGATGGGGTTCTCCATTCACCCTGGTAATGGTCATTTTGCTGTTTGGGCTCACTTCATCATCATTTATTAGTCTTCCAAGTGACCCATCCTCTCTAGCAGCATCAATACTAAAATATAAAGCAGACAATAAGTTATGCTACATAGGGAAGTTATTGAGCACATTGAGTATTTAAGACTAAATAACATTCCTGCTACAACCTAAAACTTCCATGGAACATTACAAATGTTTAACCTTGTCTTAGACTGTATTTCATCACTAAAACTACTTTTTACCAATAAGAGTGTAGAGATCAAAAAGTACCATTAAAAAAAGAAGATACATACCACAACAACTTTCCATTGAAATGGAAATCAAACATAAAGACCTTCAGGGTGTCATGGTAAACCTTCAGTCTGCTTTCTTGTTCCTTTTTAGTTATGAGCTGTCCTCTATATTCAAGAAGGAAATCTCCCTTTTGAAAGGGCCGGGAGCTGAACACACCTCGACCTACAAGTAACACATAACAAAGAAAGGAGAGTAATAAAAAAAGAAACAATGCAAAGTTATCATATAGTGGGAATTAAATAGTCTATTTAATTCAGTTTTCTGATAGTAGGTTTGTGATTTTGGGAGTGTGTAGGCCTGGGCGATAAATCGATCAAATGAATTAATTCGAATTTTTTGTTACGGGCGATTTCAAAAATTACTAAATCGAGTTTTTATGTGGGGCATTTTTGGCCCCTCAGAGCTTCCGTAGCGTTAGTTACACACGGCACGCGACAAACAACACACGAAACAGCACGCGACAGCAAGGCTACTGGTGAGAGTGGGCAGTTTGTTCCCAAGAAAGAAATAAACTCATCTGTTGTGTGGAACTGGTGTGGCTTTACTGTCTCAGATGTGGAGGAAGAGTTCCCACGCTGCAACATTTACCTAAAGGAGCCCATCGGAGTCAAAGGCTCTCACGCGCGGCCGCGTGGTACGCGCTCAGTCTTCTTACACATGCACGTGCCTTAACACACACGCGACTTGACACACATACTCATTCTACAACGCCTGTATAGTTAGTTCATTAGTTAGATAGTTATTTTTTGCTGTTATTTGTTAATAAAGATACTGCGTTGTAATTATTACTTGTACAGGTATTCATTTGCGACGCGCCCACCGTAGTATTTTGTTTTCGGAGGAGGGGGGGGGGGGTAACCGCGACTTCATCATCAAAACGGGGTTTATTAATTTATTTAAAACTTTAGACCCAGATATGAGCTGTATTGGTAACTTTTTAGAAAATGCTGCTACTCTCAAGGTGAATGTTTGTCTCATTTTAGTCTAGACTACAAAGTGGGACTTAAAACACAGCTGGGACTTGAAGTAAGGAACCTTTTTATTTTGGACAAGTGAAAACAAGTGTAGAATAACAAGATAGGACAAAAACAAAACAAAAATTATATAAAACAAGAAAAAATTATATAAAACACAACAAAATTATATAAACACAAGTCCAAAAGGGAGTTAGAAGAAGAAAAATGTTATACTTAACTTTGATTCCAAGAGTGTGTTTATTTATTTATTATTCATCCCAGAAATGGGGGGTTACATTTGTCTTGCATTTTGATTAAATAAAAGCAACATTTGCTTTAAGTTGTCTGCCGTCTGTATATATTGCTTTTCTTAAGTAGGGGGGAAAAAAAAATCGGGAAAAAAATCGGAAATCGAATTAAAAAAAATAAAATCGGAGATTTTATTTTTAGGCCATATCGCCCAGCCCTAGGAGTGTGTGTGAATTAGGTGGTGCATTATGAATAAAATACTTAACTGATACACAATGACCATGCCAAAAATAATCTAGAACAAACTTAATTGAGGATCTGATTTGGGATCAATATCACATACTGCAAATAATGCTCTATGACAGAAGAACATAAATTATGTGTTTTTCATGTTGATTTCAAACATTGAAAAAAAATTGCATGAATACTTCAGTGGCTCACCTTTAAATGAATCAATGTATCTAATATCAAATCCTTCCTTATCTTCACCCAAGGAGCAATAATACAAAGCATCTTGTCTGGGATTTCTTCTAGCCCTCTGTGACCTCTGTGCTGCCATCTCCTGCAAAGACTGTGTGTTAATTCAAATTTAAATTCAACTTTATTTATATAGTGCTTTTCCTGCTTTCAAGCATCTCAAAGTGCTTTCCACAGTAGCATAAATAACAGTAAGACGAAAAGCAATCATAAATAAATAAAATAAAAACAAATACAAATAAATAAAAACACATTAATAACCCAGCAACATGCACATCCCGCAAGTAAAATATACAATAAAAACATGTGGCCATGTAAGAACTAAGTAAAAGCTACGCTAAAAAGATTAGTTTTGAGCTTTTTCTTAAAAACCTCCTTAATGGCTTAAGCGACTGCTATAAGTCACCGTGAGCCACTTTTATTTTAGGCATGTCTAACCAGCACCACAATGTCCTGTAAAGACAAACATGGTAAAGGTTGCTCTGACTGGATTACATAATTATGCAAAACAGTGAAATGAAGTAATTAGGTAGGGGCGGGATTTTATAAGTTTGCTTCTTACCACTCCTTTTCAAGCAATCAATCAAACTCGACTGACTTTAGTTAATTATCACAAAAAATGAATGAACCAAATGTGACATAAGTGTATTTTACTTTTGTTTTCTATTTTCTAATCAATGCATTTAATTGTTTCTGTGATGAGTTTGAAATAATTGTGTTTTGTCCTGTATTTTTTTCAATCTACGCTTGAAATAAAACAATCAATCAATTTTGATATTAGCTTGTCGACAAGAACCTCAGTATTTACCTAAAACCCCAATCATACTGATGAACACCGAACACAGCAAAACCGCACTATTTAAAGAGCACTTGATGCATTTAATGGTTTTTAAAAGGTACACATTAAACCAAACCCACAAAACGAAAGTCAATGCAAAGATTTATACCATGGTCCGGTTGAATACTCGATTCTGATTGGCTGCTGGGTATGCATTAAAACCTGATATGGCGATCGGTGAAAAAAGAAGTTCCGGTCAGCTAGCTTAAATGTTTTGTATCACTGCGCCGGCTTCTTTAAAACAACTTTTGCTTCATAATTTGGACAAAAACAAGCGGGAGGAAGTGAACTTTCTCTTTGAACTGATGTTTTATTCAACCCATCGGGACAATCAGCATATATATATCGCCGAATCTTGACTGCAGCGGTGGTGCTGCGCGACGCGGACTATATGTCACGTGATGCGGCGCATGTGAGAAAAGCGTTCCAAATCGGAAAAAAAAACATGAATTAAGGACTAAAACCTGGTTAATATGTATTGCTTTAGTAATTGACCATGGTATAAGCGGGTTAATGGCCGACGAAGTGTGCGGTTATTACTTTTTATCGCATGCCGTGGACGCCTGAACCGTCCAACGCGGCGGTCCGGCAGCGCAATGAAAAGCGGACGAGCTTCAAAAGAGAGGCGGCGAAAGTCCGCGAAAGTGAAAAGCAACAAACATTACTTAAAAGGATGGTTCTTACCTGGTACACAGTCCGGTGATACGTTTTGCTAGAGAATACCGCTAGAGAATCTGGCTGCAGAAGAAATTTCGCTCGAGGATCAATAGCCGAAAGTTCTGGATCAGATTAGATGAGGCATACACGTGCGTACCAACCAGCGCAAACGTGCGATACTGCCCCCTACTGCTGTGGAGTGTGAATCTTTAGGGAACCATCAGGTCTCCCAGAAGTCTGCAAGCTTTAAAACTCCCACGACTGTAATTTTGACGGGTGGCCTTCTGGCCAATGGAAGGCCAGGCTAAATGATGATGTTATATATTGATGAAAAATTCGGCTTTTTTAGACAACTGGCTTTTTTTATCCACTCCCTAAAATGACCCCTCTCTTTGAGCTCCCACAGCTCTTCAAGTTATTGTGTTTCTTCATTTAATGTATTATGACTGACAATTTTTTTATACTAAATACTAAACAAATTCAAAGTGAAACACTGGGCATGCCAACCAAATCACAATGGGCAAAAATACATAAATAAATAAATAAAAAATGTAAAAAAAAAGTTTTTTATTTGTATTTATTTATTTTGTCACAACCAGGGTTGCCATTGAAAATTACCAATTCCCTTAGCTTGGAGGAGCTGGTCTGAATTCTTCATTGTGTGAATGCTTCAATGCATTTGCACAATAGTGACCCTGTTTCTCTTTAGTGTTGTTCTTTATATCTTTTTCTGTATGTTTTTTTTTTTACATCAAATCTTCAGCACACGTTTAGCAATGTATGCAATCTTGGTATCAAAATGTTCAGCACGCTCAGGAGAAGGATGCTCAGTCTTTTGGTATCGGTAAAACTTTACGGTCTTTACGATATTACACAATTTACACCAATTGTAGCTCAGCAAGTTAAGGACATTTATGCTTGTACTTATGTTATTCGTAATTTTTACGGTTTTTAAAATTTAGTCAATTTATGCTAATTTACTAACCTCATTGAAAATTAATGGGATTTTTTTTCAAATCCTTTACAAAATGTGTTCACTTTTAAAGCGTATCCAATATTTGTATCAAAACATTCAGCAAGTTAAGCACATTTATGCTTGTATTATTGGTATTTGTATTTTTACAGTTATGATTTTTCGCAAGGTATGCCATTTTTATTTTTAATGTAATTTTTATTCATTAATAAAAACATACAATATAAACTTAAGTTGTAAACTCAAGCATGATAGAAAAGGGAAAAAATGAAAAGGGAAAAAGAAAGAAAGAAAGAAGAAAAACTTATTTTGTCTGGCCCTTTTAACAATCAATAAATCAATCAATAAAAAAAGAAAGATACAAACATACAAGCATTCGGCTGATTCAGTAATATAAGTACAATAAGAGAAGATTGGGAAAGAAAAAAAACAAAATCTTATAATTACAACATCAACCAGTGTGAAATGAACACCGTACCTCAGGGATGAATAATTGTTATTTGTTTTAGTTTTATAGTCATTGATTAAACTGGTTTTAATGTAGTTTTTAAAACTTGATACCGTTGTAGCATTTTTAATTTCTATGCTCAATTTATTCAATTTACTAACTCCATATTTTGATACACATCGTTCTTTTAGCAGTATTCTGTGTTTTGGTTTAACAAATATTTCCTGTCCTTTTAGATTAAATTTACTTTTTCTTTTCATGTATCTTTTCATTCAATTAGGAGGAAGGCATTTCATATTTACTTTATACATACATTTCAAAATATTAAAGTTTATAAGATCATAAATTTTTAATAGTTTTAATTTAATAAATAATGGATTAGACAGGTCCCTATAATTACTTTTTGTAATAATTCTTATTGCTTTTTTTTGCAATATGTAGATTGGATGAATATATGTTTTATAAATTGTACCCCAAATTTCTATACAATAGTTCAGATATGGTATAATCAAGGAATTATATAATAAATATTATGAATTACTGTCTGAGAACCATTTTACTTTGTTTAGTACAGCTTTGCTTTTGCTATTTTGGATTTGACATTGTTAATTTGTGGTTTTCAAGATAGCTTTTCATCTATAATAACTCCTAAAAATTTTACTTCTTTTACTCTTCTGATAGTAATATTATCTATGTTTAATTTAACTGTATTGTTTGTATTTTTATTACTAATTATCATAAAATATGATTTGTCACTATTTATTGATAGTTTATTTCCGCCGAACCACGATTACATTTTTCCTAACTCAATCTGCACCACCTCTATCATATGTTCAATATTGTCTCCCGTGTTATAAAAGGTTGTGTCGTCTGCAAACAAAATGGAATTAATTTTTTGGGATATTAAGCTTAAATCGTTTATATAGATAATAAATCATTTGGGGCCGAGGACTGACCCTTGAGGTACACCACAGGTGATATGAGATAAATTAGATTTGGTGTTGTTTATTTGTACATATTGTTGTCGATCTTTTAGATTTTAGGGCCAGTCCTTTGATCCCGTACCTGCTAGGTTTTTGAAGGAGAACCTGGTGATTTATTGTGTCAAATGTTTTCCTGACGTCTATAAAAATGCTAATGAGATGGTTCTTTTTGCCAATTGATTCTGATATTCCATTACTGCCATTGTTGTTGAATGTTTTGCTCTAAAACCATATTGACTGTTACATTTAATATTTTCTTTATTCAGGAATCTCTCTAGTCTATCTACAAATCTTTTTTCTAGTATTTTGGAGAACTGGGAAAGCAGAGATATTGGCCTGTAGTTGGAAAAAAACATGTTTATCTCAATTTTTGTAGAGTGGTAAGACCTTGGCAATTTTCATCTTGTCTGGAAAGACTCCTAGTGTAAAAGATAAAGAATATATATAGCTTACAGGATGTATAACATAGTCAAGTATGTCTTTTATTAGTGTCATATCTAGGTCGTCACAATCAGTAGACCTTTTGTTCTTACTCCCTTTTACACATTTTTTTATTTCTTCACTAGTTACTGGGTCTAATAGCATGGTGTTTGAATTATTCTTTATATTTGAAGTAATATTATCGTCTGGTTTGTTTGGAATAGAGTTTGCCAAGTTTGGTCCAACATTTACAAAATAATTGTTAAATTCATTTGCTATTTTATTTATTTTATGAATTTCCATTTGTCCATTATTAAAATAATTAGTTACTGGTGGGCCTGTTTTATTCTTTTTTTTATTATTCTCCATGTTTCCTTGATGTTGTTGCTGTTGTCTTGTAATAATTTACTGTAGTAGTCTTTTTTTCACAGTTTACTAACCTCAATGAAAATGAATGGCAATTATTTCAAATCCTTTAAAAACTTTATGCGCTTTTAAAACGTATGCAATATGGGTATCAAAATGTTCAGCCAATTCTAAGTTAAGATAAAATTTTATCAATGAGTATTCTAGCTTTTCTATTTTCTTTTTCATTGTCTTTTTCTTTTTTTTGGGGCGAATTATGAGTTAAGCTAGGATTTTTTTAGTTAACACTTAGCTAGCTTTTTTTAGTTAGCTTTTTTAGTTAGCTAGCTTTTTTTAGTTAACACTTCCGCTCTCTTTGGGGCCAGCCCTTACACTTCTGCTCATAACAAAATGTGACATTTCTACTGATCAGTCCGGACCGGACTGGTCCTCTCTTGGCCAGTTTAGTATGGTCCAGGCTATTCAAGTGAGCATTTCCATTAAGTGTTGGAGCATCAAGGCGTATACCATAGCATGACATAGCTTTGCGTTTAAACGGTGTGACTACAGTAACAATGGCGATGTGCACAAGTGTGTGAAAGAAGCTGCTACAAACGGTTCCATACTTTGATGCTTAAATTGATTGACATGCTATTGGTCTTTGGATATGTCAATCACTTCTACTCTCTTCAGTACTTTGAAGTTATAGCCAATCCCTTTGCTTTTCCTGTGATTGTAGGTCACTGACGAGGCGAGCACGAGAGCGCATGCTGCGCAGAGCTTAAACGTCTGGCTGTAATTCACAGCAGATCACAGAAGTTAGATAGAAAAAACAGAGAGCATTGTTTTTGGTGACACCTCTACAGCAGACTATACTACTGTTAGAAATATGGGGGTTATATTTGACAGTGGCTTTATATTTGACAAACAGATTGGCATTGTTTTTAAAAGTTGATTGTATCACTTGCCCCTTTTAACTAAAGCTAAACCTTCCTGGTGCAGTAATCTTGAAATAGTCATTCACACCATGATCCCCTCCTGCATAAATTACTGCAACTCTCTGTACTTTGGTGTCAGCCAGCATGTACTGAACCGCCTCCAGTTAGTCCACAATACATCAGCACAACTGTTAACTAGAACATCCAGACATGAACATATCACTCCAGTACTCAGGTCACTTCACTGACTTCCTGTTCTTTTTAGAATTTAGTTCACACTTTTAATGTTAAGCTCTTCGTGGTTTTGGCACAGTTTACATAACTGAGCTAACTGTCCACGGCCATTCTTGAGTTTTAACCAGTATCTGCTTAATGTGACCAGGTTAAAACAGAATTGCTGGTGTGAATGTACTTTCCCCTTTGTATCTTGCCCTCAGTTATGGAATACAATTCCTGCAGAAATGTGCATGATATCTGACCTTAACAGTTCAAAATGTAAATTAAAAACATACTTTTTTAGAAGTTTTTTTTATACTGATTAGAAGTTGGTGTTTTTTTATTTTCTTCGATTTGCTCTATTGCATTATTATTAGTCTTTTATATATTTTATTGTTGGCTACTTTTTGTAATTGTATGCTGTTTTTATTTGGTTTCTAATATTCCTAATTTTAAGCTTTGTTTTTTCTTCTATTGCGATGCACTTTGGTTCACCTGAAGGCATTGTAAAGAGCTATAGAAATAAAGCTTCATTCTTTTACCAATTCATTCATTTATTCAAGCAAAACAAGACAGAATTTGCAATGTGTTGAATACTTTTTCAAACCACTTTGTGTATTTAATTGCCTTTGTGTGATAGTGAATGATACTTGAAACCTATTTAAAAATAATATAAAGCTTTATGTGTCATTTTAACAACAATTGAAAGGCTAATTATGAGCATTTCTCAGTATTCCAGCTGACACTCACCATACATGGATAAGAAGGACAGTGTAAGAATTACCAGGACATAACTCATTAATATTCACTCATGTGTGAATATTCATGAGGTCCTGCTATACCACATGCAGCCTCTAGGGGCATAGTGAGTCATACACAGGTGAGACACAAAAACGGGTATATATGTACTAAGAGGTCTTTTTCATTTTTTGGTTTTTTTTTGTTCTATAGGGTTAGTAGACCAATAGGAACCCTTCTACATTCTTAGATTTTTTCAAGAATTAGGAGGACACTGGCCCTGTCCTACTAATTCAAAATGTCCTTCCAGTGTTGCGTGTATTCTGATCATTTGTCCCGCTAATGCAGGGAAACAAACGCACACACACACACACACACACAACTATATCTGTTGTTGCAAAAGTAACGTTACTACAGAACAATCTGATATCTTACCTTAGTGAAAAAACGTATGTCCTTGTCTGAGGCAGCAAAACGATGAATTCCAAAGCGCTGATTCATTGTCAGCTTCTCGACGTGTTCCCTCAGCTTGAGAATCTCATCTCTGAGAGACATGTTGTCATCAAGGGCTAAATCAACAACTGCAGGATCTGAAGCCGAAGCGTAGTCGTGGTCCATAGGGATATCAGCTTTCTCGCCTGCGTCGCCGTCATCCTCCGTCATCGGAGGCGGACGCTCTCTCCTCTCCCACACCCCCGGTCGTGAAGTGGGAAGGGTGAAATTGTTCCACTCAAACAGTGCTGGGACAGCTCCCTTGTTTAATAGCCGCCTCCCCGTCTCTGATAAGGGCTCACGAACATCATCCTTGTTAAAATGTCGGCTACATACTCGGGTATGGGGAGTAACTGTGAATTTGTCCCTCCGGATAGCTACAAGCCATTTTCGCCTGATTTCCGCGTCAGATGAAAATGTATGAAAACTAAGTAAACTGTTGTACTTGCTCGAAGCTTGACACAGAGGCACACAGCAATGCTCGGCTGTACTATAGATGGTTCGCTGAAATTTGAACGTTTTCTTACTAGTCATATTGTAGTTGCTGTTATATCGCTTTGTAAACAATCGCCTCAGCGCGAGCGGAAATGGCTTAGCAGGCTGAGATTTTAGCGGAAGTACGTCATCACCTCCGTGTGCATATAGCCTATTGGCCAGGTGGGGGACGAGGGCGTGGGGGTGGAATCTACTTTATAAAACTTTTTTAAGTCAGTCACACAGTGACATTCTATAACCTAAATTTTTTATATAGGTATAAAGAATCGTGTTTCTTTGGGTTACTTTTTGTGTGAAATGCTCAAGTAAAAAATGGGAAAACAAAACATTGTTTTCACTAAGGTGACAGTTGGTTTAGTCGATGGACTTGATGCCTTCGGGAGGACATTTATGCTAAATGCCAAAAACATCTGAAATATGGAGAAAAAAAAGGTCAAAGTCACCTGGTGCCTAAAAAAGGAAAGAAAAAAAGAGACAAAGAAAAGGGTTTGTCCTCACAGTTACATGCATGTTTTCTAAATTCTAATGCTACCTGCCCTGCAACAACAAAGTTGTCGATGAAAACTTTTTTATGGTCGATGACCAAAACTAAATAAGCCCAAATGTTACAAATAACATGATCATGCTTAAGATGTTCTCCTTAAACGTTTGCTCTGGTTTAACTTGTAACATTAGTTATGATTCATGTGTCTGTCTGCTCTGCTGTAACGCAAAGGTTTTGTTGTGTTTTGCTGTTGTATATTAGTTCATATTGTTAAATAAGCTGTCTTGGTAGCATGCTGCTGCTGTTCTGCTGCTGTTGCTGCTATAACAAGCTTATGGGACAAATAGCTGTAGATTGACCATTACTATAATAATCATTTGTGGCAGCTCAATGTTTTTTAACTAGGGATTTAGGGGTTAATTTTGAGCCTGCGTGTATGAAGTTTATTTATTTATTAACGAATGTTGGGTTATAATATAAGTCAATAGAATTTACATAAATCTGTAGGTAGTTTTAAAAATGAATTTTTACCATTTATTACAACTCTATGGTGACAAAACATAATGTAACAGGTCATAACTAAAATGTACCAGACAAAGGATTGAAGTCAGCAAACATGAGCTCATTTTTTTCTCTGAAGTAGAGATTGATATAGAGCATGACTATTTAAATTTCCTAAATTTCCAAACTCCAGTGGTTCAAATCATACCTGAGGTCACCGATGTCTCACAAGCGACTAACTAACCTGCTGTTGTTAGTATCAATCATTCAGGGGGGCAGATTTCATATGATGATGTTATTGACGAGTTTGCATCAAGGAAGGCTAGAAAGGTTAGGTTTTAGTTAGTGTTTCTGTTCTTAGTGTGTTGGTGCTGCAGTTATATTTATTTTAGCGTGTTATTTAAGTGATATAAGATTTGTGCTTTATAATATTTATTTTACATATTTATTCAATATTGTGTTTGATTAAATATTTTCCTACCTAACTGTGTTTTTGCAATGCTTATGGCTTTTTAATTTTATGTTCTGATAACTGTTATAAAGCAGTGCAGAGTTCTGATAAACGTATTTTTTTAAATCAATTTCTTAATTTCAATGACAATAAAACATGTCTGTTGACACGGACAAAGTGACTCTATGGGGGGGGCGCCTGGGCAGGATCTCGCCCGGGGAGTAATTGAGGGTAGAACCGCCACTGTCCTAAATTAAGGTAATTTTGGAGCTTTTGGGTTTGTTTTATTATTTTAAAACCAAAGACTCTATACAAGGTTCAGATGGACGGACGGACGGACGGATGGATGGATGCTTTATTGATCCCTAGGGAAGTTGCATGACAGTCTATACACCCATCAGATCATCACACACAGTGGTTCAAACCACACAAAACTTAAATCGGAAATGGGTTCAGCATCTTGTAGAGGACAATTTCTGGACTTAAGTGTGCAAAAAGACACTTGAATTATTTGCTAAAAAAAAAAAAGCAGAACATCCTCTTTTGTGAGGAAAATCACCGTTGTGGCCTTTAATACCAACAGCTGCACTTCTTATATCAATTTTTAGATGTTTTCAAGTTTTCATACCTTCTTCTACCAATTCTTGGATTTTATTTTTACTTTACATGTAACATAGAGGTCAGGGCTACGTGAAACACGGTAGCATATGTTGACTAATTCTATCTATCTATCTATCTAATTTTATCCAGCAATTATAAAGAAATCAACATTATCGTTTTCTTCATGCATTTTTTTCAACAGAGTTCATGGTTACTCAGAAAAGTCCTAAAGCATTCATGCGGTTTCATTTACTATATACGACCTTAAGCTCTGTTTCATTTTGACATCAGAGCTTTCAGGGAATGTCATGGACCTCTGGATGCAATACTTGTGTATTCAGGCGAATGAGTCATTCTATGATGTTATATTAGTGCCATAGTGTTTGCCACAGGTTTTGAATTAAAAAACTCTGGATAATGCACGAAAATTGAAGAGTTTCCTCCACTGTGAAAGATAAAACTGTCCTATCTAATTAAATTGATTTATTTTATATAAACCATATGTATGACGCATCTCACAGACGAGCATATTTTGTTTCTAAGATCCCCAGAAGCACACTTTCCAGGACAAATTACGGAACAACTATGCGTTGTCATCCCCTTCATGGCAGGCCACTGCTGCCCCAGAGAAACTTCTGCAACCTTTGAAATTTAGTCAGACATTTTTGGGGTTAGAGTTCTTCAAAAGAGGTTTGTTTTTTTCTCGAGCAGACTGGAGGAGAAAGCTGTGAGCAAATTGCTTCAGTTAATCACTGAATTATGCAAGAACTGAAACACGGCTGTGAGTATTCTGGCCAACTGTGTTAGCCTTTTTTTTTTTTATTTCAAATTAAAAAAGAAAAAAAAAACAGCTTCTTGAAAATGAGAAGAACTTTTCTTTTCAATCTGTCTTTTATTTTTTGTCTGTTTAATTATTTTCATTTATTTGTTGTTTAGCCAAATTACATATTATTTAAGACTAAAATATAAAAATAGAATAGTAAAGGTGAAGGACAACATCTGTTGGTACCGAACACAAAAAGAAGAAATGGAAAGGGAAAATTGAAACAAAAACATTTGTAAAACATGTAAGTGTATGTTGGGATCAGTTTTATATAGTGGGCCTGTGAGGGGTCGAGGGGCCATAGAGGACAACAGAAAATGTATCCTAAAATGAAAGTTTAATTTTTCTAAAAAAAAATGTATATAATTTACAAAATGGGCCCTTAAAAGAGGTCAACAGAAACATAATTAACTCAGGCAGCAAACTTGACTTCAACTTAAGCAACTGAATAGACCAAGTAACAGAAAAAATTAAAAGAAATAAAAAAATAAACGGACCTACCCAAAGACACAGCAGGGGAACATACAGTATATTGTGGCTGATCAGACCACCTGAGAAACATGATGGGGGGACAAACATTTAACAAAGACTATAAAGACAAGACCAAACACAAAACTTGGCCTCTTAGTGGAAAAGAAAAAACATCAAACGTAGAACAAAATGAATAATGACCGACAGAATCAAAGCAAATAAACATTATATAAGTCCATTGGTTTCTCCCCTTGGAGGCGCCTGCCCAATTGCCTGACTGGAGCATTTAAAGGCTGTGAAGACTTGACCTCCTCCTTTGCCAGTCCTCACAGCACAGCTCCAGGAGCAGAACCTCAGCCACACCCATAGCGACCAGTAGCACCCTCAGCACTGGCAACTCAAAAACAGGTGACATTCATTAAACAAACCAAAATAAGTAAACTAAACAAATGTACATGCATTTTCTACAAACAAAAACTGAAGACAAAGAATAAATGCTTTTTTTAAGTCAAAGAAATGTGTGCATTTATTAAAGAATAAAGAATCTGAAATAATGAAATTTAAAAGAAAGTGTGCCGTGCTGGGGGGAGGGAGGTTACCGCCATTTTGTTGTGGGTGTGGCAGCGAATGCTGCCATCACAGGGCCAATTACAGAGAATCAAATTAAAAGAAAAATTAAATTAAAAAACAGGAATAAAAGCAGCGTATTACACCTCTTTTCCTCTTAAAATCACATAAAAATATTGAAATTAATATATAAACAGTGTTCTCCCAAACTCTTTTCTTGTACTTTTACCACAGCAATATTTTTTCATGATAATCATTCTTTGGGTGATTTTAACATGTTCTTGTAGCATTTTTCTCCTGATAGAAGACATTTCTAAACAAAATTGAGCTTAAAATTGCATTTCTGAGTTGTTCTTTATTCCAATTGTAATGAATCAGAAGCAGACAAAAAAAAGTACAGTTTGAGAAAGCTGCTAGCAGTGACGTAGGAGAACATTCAGTGGACACAAGCTCCCTGCTCCTCTCCATTCTGATGCATCCACTTGCAGACAAATAGATCCATGACCGTCTTTGTTTTCCACGTCTGAGCTGGATAGCTCCAATATGGCTCACTGTTTTTTTTCTGCACCGGCAATGTATGGTTGGGTTTATGAGGGGCTGTGAGCTAGAAGAAGAGCATTCAAACAAAGAGATGATGGGAAATGGGGACATACTCACTGTCAACGGTCCGATACAACTCATAGGCAAATTTCTAATAAACGACTGAAAATTAACTAAGAAAACGACATGAGATTTCTGATGAATAGTTCCTGAGGGCTCTATAGATGAAACAGTTAGGGATGGATGGTGGATAATTTGGGATAATTTGTTGTATCAAACCAGAACAAACTGGATTGAAGCAGCATTCTATGCCCTATGTTTAATGTAGCGCTGCCTTTTTTCTCCTTCTATGCTTGTACCCCCTGAAATACGCAGGAACTCACTCTGGTTTACTGTTGATCCTCATGACGGATGCTGTTGTAACTTTAGTCCAATTGGTGCGGCACAGCGATTACATCACATGACTTTTCCATTGAACCCTTCAAACGATAAAACATCTCAATATTTGTGGAATGATCTCAGCTGAGTGTTTTTTTTTTCCAAACCACACACTTGTTCCTTTGGCACAAATCACCACTGCCCCTGAAAAATGTGCCTCCACCCCCCTTGTGAGATTGTGACTTTCCTTGGGTTGGAAAGACAATTACCTCACCCTCCTGTAAAATATGTTCAGTGTCTGTAAGGAAAAACCAAAAGAGACAGGAAGAATAGATGTTGGTGCTGGAGAGCAGGCAGGAAATGTGGGGGAGATGAGGAGCGTTCGCCACGCTCATAGGATGAGTCAGAAAAGAAATGGTCTGGTCCAAAGTTCAAATGGGCTGAGCTTTTAAATGGCACCTTTAATCATTCCAACCATGAACGGTTTCTTCTGCTGACCGGAGGGATGGAACCTTCTTATAAAACTGTAGAAAAGAGATAAGACCTGATTTGTGTGACCGCAGGGCATGTTGTAGTCATGTCTTAATGCAGAATGTCATAAACAAACCATGTGAGCATCTCCGCACCACAATAAATAGGAACAAAGGTCATTTTGAGGCAAAGGTACTGGAAACGTGTGAGGATGCTGCTGTCAAAACCGCTTTAATAACATCCAACAGCAGTGTTAATCAGAGGGAGGATCTTAGAAAGCTTTCAATTGATTTATTATCATTAAAGGTAAAAGTACAAAAGTAAGGAGGGGATTCAAAATTATATGTCCTTGTGTAAAAACAATGGTTTATGATTTGTCGTGATCTACGGCTGTGGTGCAGAGCGGTTGACCTCTTATCAGAAGCAGTAGGTTCAGTTCCCATCCATGTGTTAAAGTGTATTTTGGCAGGACACTAAACCTCACATTGCTCCTGATGGTAAAGTCACATGCTACGTACACACCGGGCTATCCCAGAAAAAAATTTGTTGTATACTACTGTTAGACAGTTTCCTTCCCCTTGAGGATCAAGCGGCCACCTTAAGGGACGTCATGAAAATAGACGTGCAGTTTCTGTGCGTGTTGTAAGTCTTTCTGTGTACATTCAAGCTTACATCTGGCTCCTCCCATAGCTTATTGGTGAATTTGTAATAAACTACTGCCACTCTGCAGAAACTATGTCCTAGAAAACCACACAGGATTTTCAAAAAAAATCATCATAATTAAAAGACCTCTGGGAACATTTTGAAAATAGATCAAAAAGTGATCGGAGTGGGACTTAAAGGTTCAGAAAAAGTCCTCTAAATTCTAATTGGACTCTGATTCATCATATGTTATGATAGAGCGTACTGATACTGTATTCATTGAACAAAGTAACCAAATGTTCAGTATTTCAGGCACTTAATTCTCGAAACAACTTTGACTCCTGTTTATAAGCGTTGTGAGTCACCCAAGGCTGAATTTGTAAATGTGTTGTTTTAATTGTTGTTTACTTTAAAAGCTTTGCTGGCAGCTTGGATAATCACGAAGGTAAATTCAGGGCAGGTGCCTCCATTTTGAGATGCCCATCTTTGGTTTTTGAACCACATGTTGCAAACACAACGCTCCAAAAAAGGACAAAAAATGATTCTACTTCTTTTTTTTTTTTTTCTCTTTACTTTTATTAGCCAAATGTAACTGCCTAGCCCAGCAACATTTTGTGTTCAAAAACCTGACCCATGTAAATGTGTAATTGAATAAACTGGCTTCACTGTTTTCTCTGAAGTCTGAGCCAAGATTTAAAGCTGGTTCTCGTGAAATCAGCTGAATTTGCCACATTTTAGTCTTGAAACTGGCTCAGCAGCTTTGTTTATGTGATATTTATAATGTTCATTTAGCACGAAGCTTGTGCAATTAAAAATAATTTTCCATGCAGCTTTATGCTTCATTATGAGTCCGACTGGTGTATGTATGGAAATTCAACGCAGGTCCTTCTATGGACCGCCTTCAAAGCAGGATGTGTTGCAGGCCACATGTTGCCATCTACCTCTATATGCTCACACTGAAAACCCATTGGGTGTCCTCTGTGCTGTTTTGGAATGACTCACACAGCTGGAGACTAAAAATAGCTCCCAAGACTGCCTCCTTGGCTCACAATCATGAGCTTTAATCTTTTTACACATTCCCTGCTTCTGTTTCTCTTCCCCCCTCTGAATATAAATAAGAAAAATGTTGTTATTAATAGTAAGCAGGACGTTGATGCCACACTGCTAGGTTATGACCTCAGAATATGGGTCATGGGGTGATGATATCAAAGCCTTGAAATGACAGGAACAGGGAAGTCCTTCAGTTTTTGTGGTTCCATAAAAGGAACCATGTTTACTTACATGACACACCAATGTTAATTCTGTTTTTCAGTGGCACCCCTTTAAAATCAATTAAAAATGTAGTGTGTCCCACCAAAATGCTCTGCTAACGGAGTACTGCGGTCTTAACCCTTGTGCTATCCTATGACCCCATGACCCCACCCTTCCATTGACGTGTTCTCCCTACCATGACAAAGGTGGATAAAGGTGGAGAGGATTTCATGTAATCCATGGACACCAGTGAAGATCACAAATCATTGAAGAAAAAAGGTTCAGCGCACTGTCTAGTGGGTCTAGATGACCCAACTACCAATGTTAAAGTGCCTAGGATAGCACAAGGGTTACATAAGCTCAGCCGTGGCTGTGTGCTAACCTACAAATCATTTTTTGACACACCCATAAAATAATATGTAAACAAAAATTGTTTTTTTTTTATGTTTTCTAAACACTTAAGAACAGTAAAAGGAATTGGAATAACTAACAAGAAAATCTATTTTTATAAATCAAAAAGTAATTTTTCCTTTAGCAACTGGATAAAATTAGTTAGAAGTGATTAAATAGTTAATATTCTTTGTTTGTGGCTTTTGCTAAATAGTTTTGTTGTTTTATTTCATTGTATACAAAGTGACTCATCACAAAAGAGAATTTCCTTTGGACTGTTACACAAAAAATATCAAAGGGATCCAACTACAGTTCCTAGTTTTGTTCTAAACAGATTGTCACCAGGGATTCCTGAATGAAACCAGGGCTTGTCGTTTCCGTCACTGAACTGTTCCCAGAGAGCAGCAGGAGGGTTAAGTGCTTCATTTCAAAGACATCCTGACAGCAGTCGCTGATGGAAGTGAGGTTGTACTGTGCTCAAGCTTTCATGTCAACAAAAGTCGCTGTTAAGTGATACCTGTTCTGAGAGTACAGATGAGTTTGCTTAACAGCAGCCAAAAAAAACGTCTTGTCTTTGACTCTAAAGCTGTTGTTGGGGTGGAGGTTCAAAAAAGATGGACTGCTGGACAAAAAATAATAGGATTATGTCCTAAAGGACAAAAACAAAATTTACAAAATGTGAATGTAAGCAACTTTGAAATACTGCATATTGCGTAAAGTCTAGCCAAACAATTTTTCACACAATGATGGTTCTGTAGGCCAAAGGAGGCAGTAATTTTTACTCTTTGTGCAAAAATGTTATCTTTTGTCAATCAAAGAACCTCACAAGGACACCAAGTTGCCTTTAAAAGATCCTATCATTTTCACTGTAAAATTCCTTTTTTTTTTCCTGAGTTTCACAACTATTTAGATATTACGTGCCACTATTTCTATATCATTTCCACTATAAATGCAAAATGTTCAGATTCATAGGATGTAAGGTGCTGGAATCAATAGCTGATACTTACACCTTTGGCTTGTTTGATAACAAAAGTGTCTAAAGTCAGGTCAGTGCATCATGTACCCAAAAGGGCCCAACTCTAATTTGATTAATTTAAGCCCATCAAGCAATCTGTCTTTTAACCTACCGGTAGATTTTTTACTCTGCAAACATGGATCATTCTAATACAAGATTAGCACGGCAAGTGTGGTTTATTGATTTGGTTACACAGTTGTTCACACTAAAGTATTTTCACAAATTTATACTTAGCAAGAAGTGCAAAGTGGTTAAACCCACTGATTTGAGCACACACACACACAATGTTGTCATTAATAGAAAATAAAATGACAAGCTTGTTTGATACCACTGTCATTTTTGGTGTTAAACTAGATTTTTAAATGTAGTATATGAGATTTTTTCCATTTTGCCACCAGCTTTTATTGTTCATTTGAGGTAGTGCAACATTAGGTACTTCCTGATTGGCTTTAAATCCAGAAAGGGAATCAATTAAGTCACTTTCTGGGTAGTGGATAGCAATAAACTCGAGGTCATCCTAGTAAGGTATTCGTTGGCCCATGTCAGTACTACCATAAGAATGTCCATGGTGTGTGGATGCGATCACATGGTTTAAATTACGTATAGCCAAGTAAGTAGTCATAAAAACACAGGGTTGTTTTTTTTTTCACATTTTTCACATTAATAGAATATTTTGCCTAAATGGATGCAGATTGTTCAACTACTGTCAAATTCAAAAAATTAAGCCAAAAATAGCTATTCAGCAGTGTTAATTAGATGGTTTTCTTTGTAGCTAGTGTGGAACTAAGCAGAATGTTATTTATATATGCTCCGTTGATGCTCTGTGTTCAGTCTCACACTGTCACTTCCCATAGGACAGCTAACGTAAACCACAGCAACAGCTCAGAAAACTAGGGTCAACCATTTTTTGCATTGTTTGAAATGGAAACATAATGGATGCGTCATATATTCTTTCCACATCAGCCTTCCAGCTACCAGTCTGTTGGTGCAGCTTGCAGAGCAGCGCTGCACATGTTCAGTCTCTCAGTGATGCCTGCAGGTAGTTTGAGATCCTCCATGTTTCATTTAACAGCCCCTCATCTAAATAATCCATAATCAGGCGAGCAGTTTCTAAAACATTTTCACCCAACTGTCCGTTTCCAAGCCAAAGACTGGCAAGGCACATTTGTTTGTTGCTTAAACCAACACCTCAGCCCTGATATTTCATGCACTTGCTGGAGCTTGACAAGAACAGCAGGAGTTTATTTGCTGTTTAAGTGAACGGCCTTGATGGCTGCAGTGTTCATTTTGTGAGCTATAGCAGCTAATCGCAGCGGCTGTTCTGCACCATGATATTAATTCCAGCCTCTCAGCTGTATAGAGAAGCAGTTTTCCTGTCAACAGATGCAAACTGTAATTACTAATCACTTCAAGAGCAACTTTAACAACTCCCAACTCGCACAGCTTCATTAGTTTTGCAATAGACTTCAGTCAATGTTCTTAGACTGAGGTGGCTTCTACATTTTTTTGGGTTTTCTTGTGATTTTGTGGTTTTCTGTTAAGAACATAGAGTAGTAAGAACGGTAACGTACATCTTCAGTGTGAACCATTTGAACCGGTTAAACCATGACAGCATTTTTAAAAAGCAAAAAGCCTAAAGAAGGTTACATTGTCCCACAAAATCTGTTCATTTTTCAGATTAAAAGGGGGAAAATCCTGTATAAATTATTGAAATTAAATGTTTGAAAAAATTTGATAATGAAAAAACTATTTATGCATTGGCTTTGATTATAACAAAATTCACCACTTGAATACTGGGGATGCCACAATTCTCAATTTAAAACTAAACAGTACAGTATGTTACACCAATAAACCCAATCCTGGGGCTATTGAATTGTTGCACATGTACTGCATACCAGTATGCGTATGTTAAAAGTGTCAATCTGTACTGCTCAATGTAAGAAGAATGCATTAATTGTTGTTTTTTTAATTCACTCCAGGCCCAGTATGAACCAACTCAAAGTTTTTTCTTCGTTGTTACTTGCTTATTAGCTAATTTTAAAAAGGATTTATCTAACTTTTTTTTGTTTTTTGTTGTTGTTTTGTTATACACCAATCATATATCGAGCTGAAACAGAACCAAGACCCAAAAATTGAAGTTTTAACCGAATAGTGGGGATAGGGAATCATTGCATTACACACACAATTTGTTGCCAGTGAGGCAAAGTTGCTCAAAGAGGAAGAAATCTGTCATTTCTTTCCTGTAAACTACATTGAAAAGACAACTTAATCCAATATTTGGGTTTTTTGCAAACTACTGGAACTTTTATGTTTACATTTCCTAGACTTATTAGATCTTAAGAAGGGATCAATGTGTGCAATTTTATCAACGCCCTACTTTATATGATCAAAAAAGCAATAGGAAAAAAAAGTAAAAAAAAATAAAAATAAAAAAAATAATGTGTATCTGTAAAACAGTGACTTATTTTTGTCACGGCTGGAGGGACGGAAACCCGAGTGCAGATAGGAATCAGGCTGAGACTCAGAAATGCGCTTAGGAGCGATTTAATACTAACAGAAAGCGCCACAAGGTGGGATCACAAAAACACAAAAACTCCTCAAGAGAGGGAAAACTGCAAAAGGCAAAAAAAAAGGCAACAACTGAGCTAAGACAAAAGGCCAAAGGACAAAACAGACCTCAGTGTCGGCTGAGTAGGAAAACCACAGACTTAACAGGGACGCACCGACACTGAGGACTGAGTAACATCAACTTAAATAAGCATGATTGCAAAGTGCAGGCAGCTGTGCACTCCTCCACAGAGATGACCAGACAGGAAAGGGAGGGGCCATCCAGGAGGAGCAACAACTGACCTGCAAAACACAGAGGCAGTCAGGAAACAGAACAGAAAAACACCACACTGTGTCAATTTTAGCATACAAAAATGGCTAAAAATCGCTTTTTCTCCTCAGGCGTAACGGAGAGTAAGTTATGAAGGAGCAGATCGTAGCAACGTGTTTGAGCCTTATTTAGATTCATTATTATTCATGCTATTTGCCCGGGCTACAAACCAAAAAAAAAAAAGAAAGAAAGAAAAAGTTGGCTTCTAAAACTGTTCTGTATTTGCTTAAAGACCAAAAATAGATGTTTTTTGCACAATGTGTACTGCCAGCTTGAATAAACAGAGAAGTATATGACATTTGGCACATGAGGATTGGAGAGGTGCTTAGCTTGACTCAACACCCGCAGTGGTTTTATCTTACATCTCCTTCATGACATTTTAATACTGTCGTTCATTTTGTCATCTTTTTCCTCCCTAAGGCCGGGTTGGATGAGGCCGTGTAAATCATTGTACCATCCACTTAGTTGCCGCGTTTCAGCATCACTGATTTTGCTCTTCTTCCCTCGTTAATGGCTCCACCCTCCAGAACATTTTGGCACCGGCTTCCCCTCTTTAACTGACAAAATGCGATGCGTTAGGAAGTCCAAGTCGCTGACTGTGCCTGCGTGAGACGATGCATTAGTAAATCAAACATTAAATTCACACAGATTGCAGAAGAAGCTCAGGCAAACAGCTTGATTACCTGGACTTGGTTGACATTACCAGAGTTATTTTCCTAATGTATTTTTTATTACTTTAATGTGTTTATGATTTTCAAGAGACTCAGCAAATTTCAAGGCATTGTAGAGGCTACAAGTTTATTCTTCCTATAATGGTTGATGTTTTCTGTCAAGGAGACCATTTTGATCCTTTTTTCGATCCTAAGTAGAGTTTCTATGGTTGTAATAGGAACAGGAGAGACCAGGTTTGCTCACTAACTAGCTCCCTTGTTGCTACAACAGTTGGCAAAGCAATTAATAGAGCTCAGGCGGTTCTGTAGAGGGAATTATCATCAAGGCTTGACCAATCGGATGGCTGGGATGACAGTACCTGTGGTGTGTGAGTCATCGAACGGCTTGGAGGCGGTGAGGTTCGATGACATATGCCTGACAGATGGGTGTGCGGAAGCTTATGTGTGGCAGAGAACGTGGGAATTCTCATTCTAACTAGGACTACCTCACAAGATCCGGCCCCTCCTCCTAGTCGAAGCCGAGACTGGCTTCCTATCCATTTTTGATTGCCTCTGCGGCTGTCAGTCACCGGGAGTTGCAGTCGCAGCCGAGTTATCCGTCCCACAGACAGTTTGACTTGACAGACTGACTCTGAACGCCTGCAGGAAGAGCTCAGCTCACTGAAGCAGCAGAACCATCAGGGTGTGTCGAGTACACAATATCCAATGGGTCATACGCTTCCAGTTACACCAACAGACATAAATCTGTTTTTTATTTGTTTTTAACTGGAGCATCTACTCACTGGTAACTATTTATTTTGAAGCAGCCCTAACAAGCACTTTAGTTTTTTGCAGGGCAAAAAAAAAATTTGTATGCATGCAATCAGTCAATAAGCCCATAAATGCAAATATACCTCACACATTAGCTGGCGCTTCTTTTATTAGTGGATGCTGACGCACCAATATTCTAATAAAAGAATTATGGTCTTTTACCTGCAAGAAGCCAAGAAAAAAAGGAGGATTCTGTAGCTTTTTTGTAATAAAAAACAGAAAGCAACAAGTCTCCTTGTAATGATTGTTCAGAGATGGCTTTTATAATAAATTGTTTTACGTTAGACAGTTTAGGCTTCCACGGCGTGCGTTAATTTCTGGTAATGCACACTTCGTTTGCCCTTATCCCTTACTTATTTCCTGACAAGGATAAATATTGTCTTCATGTAACAAATAACCACTACAAGAATATTTAAGCCAACAGGCCCATCCCCATTCATTCCCCAAAACAGACTGGACTGTTTTACTAGGCTTTAGTGTCAGCTTAATCTGCAAAAGATGAAGATGACCCAGACCTAAACACTGTCATCCCATTGAAACCAATGGCTGGCATTAGCATTCGCTTTATCCATCTACAGCCAGTCTTTCCTTATTAGAGTTCTCTTTTATTTCCATTAAAAGAATCAATTCTGGCTCAAAGATGCACTTATAAACTTTGCAACTGTCAAATCACAAGAAGAGCCATTTTAAATGTCACAGACATCGCTTTATTCACTGAGCCTGAGAGAAGGAGATCATGGATGGACCTTGCAGCATGTATTTAAAATTTGACGATCACCCGCCCACATGTAAATAAGACCTACGGTAGTGCCGTGCTACCATCCCTCACTCTCAGCTTTCTTTTAGTTCAACAGGGTTCGGGGAGTCATTTGCTAATTGGTTTTTGCAGAGGAACCGTCTCTGCTCGCCTCCTTCTCCCCCAATACCCCAGGGCTCTCCTCCTTTTAGATGATTCCCCTGTCTCCTGCTCCTGCCAGCTCAGCCGAGCATTCACGGAAGCTTGTTATTCTTCAGCGCGGTGTAAACCTGCAGGGCTGCGGGGCCTTTCCCTCCAGACTTGGAATTTATAGTGTTTCAGTGGAGGAATCTGTCACCTAAATCCTTGTTTTACAAAGGTTTAAAATCGGGCTGCTTTGAACAAGTTTTGGGGTCTGCTTTAAAGATGATGTTACAGATGCACCAAGTCATATTGAAAGGCTTTTTTGGTGCAGAAACATGAATTTAATGTTTTTTATAGTAGAAAATGTTCATAACACTTCAGTTGGAATGTGTCTAGAGAGAAACCTGCAGGATTATTTTAATTAAAAATGCTCTTCAGCATTTATTTATTAGTGGGTCATTTAAAGCATTATCTTGTAGGGCTTGATCTGACTCCTCACCTGTGAGGCAGTGGGTCTGGTGTTTAATTTTGCCCAATTTGATTAAACGTTTAGCTATGTCTGAAATTCCCTTTCCACTTCTCAACTACTAAAAACAATGTAGTTTGGGACTGTCTAGTGCCCTGGATTTTAAAAGTAATTTGGACACCGTACTAACCTTTCAACACTTTTTTAAAACAGCAAATATGACAACACCAATTTTACACTTTCACATGAATAATTTTCCATACGCAATGCATTGTGGTCTATATTTGCTTATCTAGTTGCCATCTACGCGTGCTGGGTTATTCTTTTACAGAGACATTGATAGACCACCTGATTTTGAAATAGTAGCTTCTGCTCGTAGACATACGAAAATTATGCAAATGGTATTAATTTACTTTCAAAAAATCAAAGTTTTACCCAACAAACGTTACAATTATACTTTATATACAAATGTATAAAACCCTAACAGCCTTTTTTTCTTTTTGAATGCACATCTGTGTGTCAGAACATGATGTTAGTTTAAAGGACTGTTAACAGATTTATTGATACAATCATCCCCAAAAGTTTAGGTGAAATGGCCTTTTATGAATTACAACACAGAATTCTTGCATCCATTAAACTTGAGTATCTTACCTTTTTGCGAGATATCCACTTTTAGTGACCTGTTAAAGACCCACTTTGAATCTAATTTGAGCTCAATGGTCTTTTAATCATGACTATGCCTGTCTCATTTTCTAGGACACAGTTTCTGCAGAGCAGCAGGAGTGATTAGAAATTCACCTCTAAGTTTTGAGCGAGACCGTTGGCGTGGCTCAACCCCACCCCGCTTCCCCTCACTGTTGCTGAGAGCTCTCTGTTTTGAGCCAGATACCAGCTTTTACGGGGGAAAACAAAGATGTACATGGATGCATGGATGTTTACGCGTAGATGCATCAGAATGGAGCAGAGCAGAGAACTTTGTGGCTCCCCCAGTGTATTTTCTATGACACAGATAAGCCCTTTTTTCAAATGGGATTTTTTTCGTCTTCGCCTGATTCACAATTTTTAAAAGAAATTCTGAATGTTCTTTATATATGTCGTCCGTCATCAGAAAAATGCCACAAAAACATGTTAAAAACACCAAAAGTACAATTTTCCTCAGAGTGGGTCTTTCAAGTTTGAACATGGACCAGAATTACTTACTGTTTTACAACTTTTTTATTTACTTTATTTTATTTTGTTTACTTTATTTATCTCCTATACAAAAACTTTTTTTTTTTTGTGTGTGTCACGTGTGAAAGAAATTATTTATTCACAGACCTGCACACCCCTTGACCTGCAGCTCTACCTGAAAAAGAACAATAATACCGGTAAATAAAAAATGAAATGCACTTCCAATAAGCTAAACATACATTCAAAACACACATATGCAGCAAGAAAAGCTCATCTGTCTTTGAACTCCTGCATTCAAACACTCGCCACAATATGTTGTAAAGAACTGAGAGTAAATGCCAAACCTGTCAAAGTACTTTTCCTTTATACCTTTTGCATTTGTGCAGCAACTTGCAAAAAAACATATCCAGTCTGTTCTGAGTCTGTTCTAGGAGACCTTTTAAAGATGTAATTTTGCAAATTAAAGCTCTTTTCATTTAATAGCTTCCATATAGTGTGGACGTTTCTGCAGAACCAGCAAGCTGTTCGCTCCTTTTTATATGGATCACCATCTGATGGATATCACAGATCGACACGTCTGCTCTGGGGTATTTAGGTGCAGTTAAGGGGAAAAAAATGGTGGTAATAAGTTGAAAACTTCAGAAACATTTGTCATTTTGAGGAGGGAATCAGGAGGTAAGAGTAGTTTTTAGTCAAGATTCCCCTTAAGCTACCCTACAGCATTTCCTCAAGTGAGGCGCTGGAAATGTAGATGAACTCTGTCAAGTGTTAATAAGAGGGTTTTGGGTCAATTAGCAAACTCAGTTGACCAATCATTTGGGAGGGAAAATGTGTTGCTTCCAGTCCATCAGTCAGTCAAGCGATCAGTTAAAACTTATCTGAACTCAGCAGTTAGGTTTGTGCATAGTTAACTCCAAAGGTCACCAGGCTTTGATCGCTGGAAACATACGCAATTACACATCGCATTATTGTGTACGGCCTGAACCTGCAATAAAGTGATTTACACCAGAGGGAGACCAGAGCTGAAGGTCATGTTTTGTGTTGATGAGTGTTCACTTGCTGTGAGAAAGCCTTGAGTTCACCCTAAGGTTTCCGTTTGTCTGTTTGTGTCAGCTCAGAGATGTTTGATTCCAGTGACAGGTGTGTTTTAGTGGCTGCAGAACTCACACAAGGGAAAGCTTTTTTTCTAATTTCTTTGCCTCGTTTTGCCTTAAACCAGCCAGAAGTTTCTTTTTTTTTTTTTTCCAACACAATATGAACTGAATGAAACAGAAAGCAGAGGCAATGAGACAGGTCCAGCGTTGGCCTTTTGGACGCTCAGAGTTTTGCCCATATAACTCCAACTGACAGTGATTTCCACACTGTCACGCACTGCAGGCGTGACAGTGTGGAAATCATGCCCACAGGGTTGTAAGGGTGCATCCCACACCAAAGACGAGACTATGTCCAACTCCATCCTGAATATTTTGTCTGCTGTCATGCTGAACTGTTTACACACCAAGCTCTTTGACCTTCCCTAAAGCTAAAGAGACAATGGCTTCAAAATCTTAAAGGTAAAAAAAAAGACTTTGGGCCTCACAATATTTTGTCTTTGCTGTACATAGGGTACATAGGGTGTAAAATTCTGGCTAACTGGGTTGACACCAGTGATGCTGCCAGTGCTATCTAAATAATATACATATGCTCTTTGACATACTGTAAACTCTTTGAATATTTACAAGGTCAATGTGAATCTGCTGTGATGCGAAAAAAAAAAAGCACCTTTTCATGTTGGCTTTGCACTGAAACGCAACAAATTTATAAGGACTTGCAATTTGCTGCAAAGCTGCTTTTCTCCACCACACAATCTTTTGGAATTGTGTTAATTGCGGTTGCAGAGTTACGCATGTCGAAAGATTGTCAATACTGCTCCAGTGTTAAAAGGTTAAAGAGAATACGTTTTCGCCATTCAAATCCACATCTTTTCACTGATTTTAAACATAAAATTGAATTTATCTTATTTTCTGTGGTGAAAAGTTTCATAGAAAGAATTTGGGTTCCAAATTCCATTATTTAACTTCAAAACAACGTCACCAGGATGAATGGGAGCATTCATTGGCCTAAAAGTCAGATTGAACACAGACGGTAAAAGCATTTGCCCAACCGTATCATGCAGATCAAACGAGTGTTTTGTAGCAGAGAGCTTGGTTCTGCGCAGTTTGACGTACGATCAGAGTCACCTACCAAGATAGAAGTAACTTTGATAAAACAATCTTCATGCGCAGATGATCGTTTAAAAAAATAATTTAGACAACTGGGGGATCATCAAGAATTCTACAGTACTCAGTGATTTTTTTTTCCTGATTACAATATTTATAAATTAATTTTTTCAAAGTCCTAGTCAAATCATTTTTTTTAATCTATTTTCAAGGTGATCCCAGTCTTTTTTTTATTGTAATCATGCAGTTTTTAGGGACATTTTTTTAAACTGTCACTTTTCACTTTTTTTTTTTAATAAACGGATTGTTTTTTTTTTTACAAATTTGCCTTTAAATTGGGCAGGGGGTACTGTTGGCCAGGATTAATCCCACCTTTCGTCTACAAGCAGATGCAGAATGGAGCAGATTAGTAGCTTCTACGTCACAACAACAAGCTTTTATCTGTGACATGTTTTCATCTGCTACTGATTCAATTCAATTTCAATGAAGAAATACACAAAAAAAATAAAATTATGATTAGAAAATACCACAAAAACATCAAAAAAACATAGAAAACACAATTTTCATCAGAGTGGGTTTTTAAAGTGCCTCGTATTGCATTCACCACGGTGCCGAACACTGCCTTTAGTTTATTAATAACTGATTTGTATTAAATATTTTATTATAATATTGTAATGCAAATGTTTTGATTTAATCTACTTTCTAAATGATATTTTACGACATGGTCTTTAAATAGTTTACCAAACAACCAGTTTTAGCAAACTGTAGTTCAGGAGAAAAGGCTAAGAAATACTTGGAGGTTTTTAACATCAAAAGAGATTATATTAGTATTTATTTAAATGGAAAACCTTATCTCCCATTCTAACATTACACATTCTCCACATAGAGCTATTACATAAATTTACAAAGAGTTAAGCACTTAATGTTTTAAATTTGTAAACTATGGCACACCATGGTTACCATTTCTTTTGAAAGTATGACTATCAGTAAACACATTGGTAATGCTTGGCATTCAGAGGAATATCCCAGGTAAAAGACGTGAGCAATGTGAGAAAGCTTTCTAGTCTAGAACACATGCCGTACATAAGCAAACTAAATGGTCACTTGTATTGAATATTTCCTTTGGAATTTTGAAAAGGTTGCTTAATAATAAATTGCCATGATTCGTCTGTTTAAAAGCTCAATGCTGGGGACAAATATTCACAAATCAAGCAACTAGAATCCCACAAGATTCCTACAACCATTTGTGAGCATGCTGAGCACATAGCTTTCTTTTGTTATAATGCTAAACGATTTATTTGTGTTCCTTATGTCAGCACTCAAAGCTCTATCGGGGATCTGGACATCACAGCAAGTGGTGGGAATAAATAATTGCCCAAAAGTGAAACCGAAATTTTCTCAGACTCCCGTGTTCTCTGGAGTGTTAATTTAAGTACCGAAAAAGGCAGCAAGAGAAGAAAGGTTTTTACCATTCAACTAGCAACTCAACAAGGCAGATGGTGCCAGATGGGACCAACTACATGTTCAGCGCTAAACAGAAAAAGATGGAGAGAAGAGAGCTCAAGTTTAGTTGGTGTTTGAAGTGTGAATGTGGTTTTGAATTTTGCCGAATCAGTAATATCATTTCTTGGGTTGAAACTATAGGTGGCCCTGAAGTGTTTGGTTTAGTTTAGTTTAATTTAGTTTAGTTTAGTTTAGTTGTTTAGTTTAGTTTTCCACAATGTGTCAAAAATAACAAATCCCCTCACAATACAGAATGTGAATGGTAAATGGCGTATACTTATCTAGCGCTTTCTACCCTCTTACTAAGGCCCAAAGCGCTTTACAGTCACAGTCCCATTCACCCATGCACACACACATACACACACACACATTCACACACTGGTGGCGGCTCCACTGCCGAACACTGGCGCCAACCTCCCACCAGAGGCAAGGTGGGGTTCAGTGTCTTGCCCAAGGACACTTCGACACATGGGCGTGCAGGGCGGGAATCGAACCTGGAATCTTACGATCATGGGTCTGCTTTTCTATGTGACAGTGCAAATCATGGAAGGTAAAAACATATAAGAGATCACAAGAACAATTAAAAAAGTGAAACCATTAATTAAAAAAATGAATTTTTGAAAACAAAAACAAAAAATGAAACAATAAAAGGAAATGTATTGAAAATCAGAAGTAATTTCCAGAAATCCAAATTAAATGTTAAAAAATGAAATACAATAGGAAACTGGAAAAGGTAGGTACTATGGGACATCACTGATTGGATGATGACATTTCAATTGGAAGTTCTTTAGCATGGCAATATTTGCAGACAGAAACATTTTTTAAGCTTTTGTTTACAGCTGCTGCAAATGTTTGGTGATTGACAAATCAACTCATGATCACAGTTTAGGCGAAGCATCCTTCTGTTGTCCCATAATACCCATCTTTTCTCATTTTCTTTTTTTTTTTTTTCAACTTTTTCATTTGATTTCTGGAAATTACTTTTTATTTCATTTCGTTTCCCTGTAATTGTGTTACTGACTATTTATTTTGATTTTTTAAATTTAATATTATTTTATTATTTGTTTTGCTTATGTTAACTGTGTGATTTGTATTTAATTTTTTTTTTTTGCATTCAGTGATTTGTTGGTGTGCTTTGCTCTTCAGGGCCACCATATGATACTCATCACATAATTGTAGTTCAGACATTCTCAAGGACAGAAATTCATTTATTCTTTGCCTTCTTCATAAACTTCTGAGTAACTTTTAAATTTTAGGTTGGCCTAGAGTCTTAAAGTGGACAATTATGGGAGGTTTGTAGCACCGTCCTCATGGCAAAAAGGCTCTGGTTCAAATCCCAAGTCAATACTGAGCCCAAGTCATCATTGTAAATGTAAAATGATTGACTTCTTTGGTTAGATGAAATTAAAATAATAATAATAAACAAGAAAATATGATGAAGATCAGCCTTTTTGACGCATTTCTGCCACATCATTTTGTAAACAGATTTCTCTGAGTCGGTGTGTCTTCAAAATCCATGTTAAAAACAAAGCCAAAGTGAGGAAAATGTTGTTTTTTTGTTTCTTAGTTTCTTTTCTGACTCTATTTCTGGCTTCGGTTTTTGCTTTAACAGATCATTTAGTGCCATGCAGAACACAAGCTGTGACCATGCATTCAATACACAAGCTAGTCACTTTGTTTCTTCTTCACTTTCACTGCATTTCATCACCTTGGTGACCAACTAACCCCTAGCCTGTTTACAAAACAGCCACTGCTCACTTTCATAATGAGATAAAAATGCATGCAGAGAAGTAAAAATGAGATCAGGTCTGGGAAATAACTACCAACGTAATTATTTATTTTTGATTTACTCATCAATTGTGCTGATTTGACTTTGTCACGATTGGCTTAGTGATCAATCACATTTTTCATAAAACATTCTGTTTAACAGTATTCTTGTTTTGTTTATTTAGGGATTTTGGATTCCAATAGGAATAAGATTATTGTTTCTTTGTCTTTTATAACACTTGTGTTATTTGGGGTTAGGAGTATCACACTAGAAGAAACGGATGGTAGAGTATGAAGCTCCCAAGGAACATGGTAACATAACAGAAATAAACACGAAAATCTTGTACATTTTGGAAACATGCGGCTCTTTTATCCCTTTATTGTTGTTTTTTGGCTGATACTTTGAATAAACAATATTTAGTTTTTTTTTCACATTTGTTAAGATATGTAACATGACAAATAACTGAGCAAAATAGAAAAAATTGACCTACAGAGTTGATATTAAAATGAGTTTAAAGTCGATATTGTTATCTTCTCCTGAACAAGGTGTCTAGTTGCTGCTCAGATGCAAAGTCCTTAAAGTAGAGAATTGCATCTATATGCAAGGATTTTTTAAAAATAATTTGCTTCAGCATCAATGTTGTTTATAGTTGACTGTAAAAGGGCAAAAATGGGCTTTCTTGAAGCTTAAAATCAATTTAATCTGTTGTAGCATTTGTATTTTAATTTGAAAGGAGCTTATATGGGCTGCTGTCAAAAGTAAAATAAATTACAATTGTAACATAAAAACTTAACAGTTGAATAAATATATAAAAGTCGAAGCTTGTAAAATAAACGTTTCCTGGCCACAAAATCATATTTAAAAGGTTTTGAAATGGTAAAGTGGTGCTATGGGACCAAACTACTTTTTTAGCTTTACAGGTTGCAGACTCAAAGACACAATGGAGCTCCTTCTGATCTTCTCTGTTCTTCTCCAGCATGATCCTCAAAGCAAATACTGCATCTGTGATTGTCTCTTACATGAAGCCATACTGTTGCTCTCAAATGTTCTTTTCTGACTTCAGTCTAGCTTCCACTCCTCTTTCTCATTCCTTCATTGCGTAATTCATCAGCTTTATCCGTCTCTAAGTTTCCACAATTCGACATGCCTCCTTCCTTCTTAAAAATAGACACATTCAAGCCCTTCTCCTCCATCGGAAACTCTACTGCCACCTCTCCTAAAGACATCTATACCTCCACAGGTTTGTTGACAGCATCAGCTGCCTTTTCACTCTTCATCCTCTTCAATGTCTCCCTGACATCATCCTTGCTGATCTACGCTACTTCCTGCTCCATAGCATCCACCTCTTCTCTTCTGTGCTGTCTAATATGTTCATCTTTCATCAACCTCTTCAAAGTGCTGCTTCCATCTTTCCGTCTTGTGAACCTGTCAACATATTTTTATTCTTTTCCTTAGTCACCTTGACCTGCTGCAGGTTCGTCCATACAGATCCACCTTTGTGTCCAACCTGTCGTACTAGCACTCATTCATCCTTTGTTCGGCCTTACCACCTTCACCGTATGCAGGATCTCCCTGTGCTCTCGTCTGTCGTCTCAGTGACATTTTTCTACTAACTATACAGTAAAACCATCTAAGACAACCACAAGCAGCGTCTTCTGACCAATTTTTCTTGTACAAAGCTAATTCAACCAGTAATCCTTGTTTTCTCCTGAGGCCTCTTTTCGCTTTGCACATGTCTGAGTGAATAATTAGAGGTCTTTCTTCCAAGGTTTCATTTACAGCTGATTGCCTCCAACAAATGTCTCATTGAGCTCCTGTTGGCATGTAAATGTTTTTACTGTATTTAAACTAATAACACAACGTTTTTTCACTTTATGTGTAACTCAATATTACAGGATTTCAGAAAGCTCAGTTTGCTGTGAGTTTGTAGCCATGGTGACTAAAGTAGTTGAATGTAAGTTGTACAAATGCTTAACTTTTCCATGACCCAACAGATATCACAGCTTTCTTCTCCACCTAGAAGAGTTATGAAAGGATCTCACATCAGTTTCAGAGGTTAATTTTTAAAACTTCTTATTGACACAGATTTAGGAAATGCTCATTTTAGGTAAAATTCCTCACTTTCTACTATTATAAGCCAGGCCTCCCTTGAAAAAGAGATTCTTAATCTCAATGGGACAACTCCTGGGTGAATAAAGGTTAAATAAAATAAATAAATAAATAAAAGATAAACAATTTTTAAAAATGTCCTGAACTTCAGAGGTGTCAGTTTGCTGAAACAGAAAGCAGAAGCACTATTTTTTATTGAAAACAAAACACACATTGTAAATGAAGTCAATGAAAGGTGTCATTATTTCAGTCAGACAACTCTTGCAGTAAGAAATATTTATTTGACATTTTCCACATACTTTAGTTTAGTTGGCATTCACATCTTTTGGTTTGGCATAAGGCTCTGTTCAATTCCATGAGAGATTTCCATAAAACTTTCGGGTAACAAAACCCCCCTTACGGAGCCCACAGGTGGAAGCCGGGGAGGAGGGTGGGGCGAAGAATGAGCGCTGAAGGTAAGAAAGAGAATGAACGCCTGCGCACCTGGCTTAAATAGGACGCTGAGCAGGTGAGTTAATTGACTGAACCGCCCTAGGGTATTAGCTGTACACTGCTACGAGTATCTGCCCGAAATACGATAAAATCGTCATTTCTTTCTTTATTTAGTTTATTTGACAGGCAGCATGTACAGGTGCAGTAATCAAGCTGCTCTCACAGCTAATTTCCATCTGCAGTCCCCAAGACATACAAATACAAGAATGAACAATAAGCATAAACAGTACAATGCCATCACGTCAAAGAGAAACAAAACTTTTTAATTAACGTGCTTTTTGTTTTAAATTATTGTTCCATTTCCATGCCAGATTGTTTTTTATGGTTTTGCATAGTTTCAGGTGTGTTGACAGTTTATTCTTCTTAGTTACCAATTTAAACAAAATGCTGATTGGCTTGGAGCAGTCCTTTTTTTGTGTGTTTTGATGTTTTTAACATGTTGTGGCTTTTTTCTGGATATATATGAAAAATAATTCAGAATAAATTCCATTCCTAAGTATTTCTTAGTAAAAATCGTTGTGAATCAGATAAAATAAGGGAGTTTGAGAGACATTGTGTTTGTGACGTAGAAAATATTCGGGGGGGGCCACAAAGTAATTCCTCTAAGCTTTCAGCGACAGTGAGGGGAAGGGTGGGCGGGATTGCCTTTTTGCCAATGCTGTCCCAACCAATTTAGAGGCAAATTTCTAATGAACTAGTGCAGCTGTGCAGAAACTATATCTTAAAAACCGACAGACATTTATATCACTTTTAAACCTGACATTAATGATTGTAAACATCCGGCAACTTGTTGCTTTCTGCTGCTTCCCGGTTCTCCCCTCTATATGTCTCGGTTCTAAAAAACCGACACAGATTTTGTTTTTATTTTGGCATCATCATATATAAAGGCCACTGGGATTGGAGTGGGACTTTAAGTCCAGATATCATGATTTAACGTAAAGATGCTCCAGATGAAGATGAGTGCCTGGAAGAAGAGTAGATGCAATAAATTTGATTTTGTGAATAAACGGTTTGTTTTTATGGTTTTTGCACCAAATACTGCATTACTTACTCATTGTAAAACAGTCGCACAGTGAAGCCTACAGAGGTTTTCCAGGCTAAATCACACACAAGTGTTGCAAATTGTCTTGCGAGATAATCGTCATGAGATCTCAAAAGTAGGTCAAGCACTCACTGAGCTAAAAGGTGCTTTTGCTGGGGCCGTTGCTGGTGGGTCTGAGGCATTAGATTTCCTGGGTCCTCCATTAAACATAGATGTTGAGTCTGTTTTACTCCGCCCGAGCTACATCAACCTTCAAAAACAGGACAAGTGGTCAGGAAGTCTGAAACAAAAGTGAATATGCTGGATTATAAAAAATATATGTGCAACTAGCATGTTTACCTGCAGCTGAACCCATGATCTCAAGAGTCCCGCCAAACACCTCCAGTCTCTGTGCTTCCTGAAGTCTGACACTTGTATTTTCTCCCCAGATAAAGGCAAACACTTGGCTTGTGCTGCTAGTATCCATGCTGTGTGAGCATTTTTTTTTATTTCCTGAAAATTCCTTGTCATGGACTTTATTGGTATATTGAAAATATTCATAAACACACTTGTAGCTTATTAAATGTGCTGAATTTTGTGGCATAAACATAAAACTGTGTGTACTCAGGTAGTATTTCCTTTTTATCTTCCTCTGTCTATTTTTTGTTCTTGTAAAGTCTTTATATGTCAGGTTTTATCAGTGTGGCACCAACATTTTATCACACTATACTACTCACAAAAAGTTAAGGATATTGTATTTTCTATGAGTGGTTCTCCTACTTGGTCTGAATGTTAATGAGATACATTAAAGTTCCCTTTCATATAGCTATTAACGAAAGCGAAGAAACACCAGTTTTACTATTTTGATATTTCTTACACCCAAAATTAAGACAATGATAAAATAAAAAAAACTCATAATAACAAAAATTGACCATGTCACTAGCAGGTTTTCCACCATTTTCCACAATGACAGTGACATCTCATGCTCCTCACTAGCTTGATGATATTGTGCTGAGGCTCGGCGTTCCACTCTTCCACAAGTGCTACATCCAGTTCTACCAGGTCACTTATGGGTGGAGTATGGTCATCGAGTATCTGCTTTAGTTGGTTGCAGACATGCTCCATGGGGTTCAGGTAGAGGTCAGAGGTCATTGTTGGCCAAAGAATATGAGGGACTTTGACATCCTGAAGTCCAGCTGTGACAATTCTGGCACCATGTGGTGGAATTGGGGGATGATGATTGGTTCTGGGATGTCTGTGAGGCAAGAACGTGCATTGATTTGGTCATCTACAATATCCAAATTGGTTTTGTGCTGACTGGTGATGGCTGCCCAGACTGTTGTAATTCTTCCACCAAAGCCAGCCCTGGAGACCCTGTTGTGTTGACATATTGCTCCCCTCACCTTCTCCAGCAACTCTGACCACCAAAATTTCTGTGCAAGGTGACCTGACACTCATCAGTGAACAGGAGGGTAGACCATTGCTGCATTGTCCACGGTCTTGTGCCCGTGGGAAAAAAATGACGGCCCTGTCTTGATGTGAGTGGAGTCACCTGCAAAGCTCGTCTGTGATTCAAGTCAAAGCGGTGGAGTCGGTTGTAATTGGTTTGTAATTGGTACCCCAGTATCTCTCAGATCTGGTCAACGGGCCTGCGGCTGCGTGGCATTTACTAAAGCTTGTCTGAGTGCAGAGTTCCATGGGTAATGGTCATCGTTGTGGTCTGTCACTGACGAGGCTCCACCCATGGATTTGTCACAAACTCTGCCAGTAGTGCCTGTGTGATTATCAGGTGGTGCTGCTCATCAGTTAAGCGACGCTGCACCTTCATGGCTGTTTGAATTATGAACTTGGAATGACTTTCTGGCAAAATCCTTTTTTGACCCACACAGGATGTTAAAAAATTAATGTCACATTGAAAAGGTACGTACACATCGGGCACTTTTAGCATTCACACAGGTCTGTTGCTACCTACTACCAGTGCATGTACTCACAATTGTAAGAGGCTTGGTGCAAAATGTCGAAGCGGTGCAAATCTCGCAAATCTTGCTCCAGGTTTTTTTTTCATTCACAGCCCTATTCCAATGTATCAGACTTGGTATCATATAAGTCCGGCTGGCCACAAAACCGCAAGTGTTAAAATTAAAGGACACAACCCAAACATAACTACAAAATCCAAGTCCCTGATTGGTTGAACCTTTGTGGTGTAATTTCTGCAAGTGTTCAGTTGCCGCACATAGAGCCCGAAAACAGACTTAAAAACATTCATAGCTTCTCGTGAATGCGAGAGATTTGAATGAGGAAGCCTGAAGCTCGCATATGCGTTCGTTTACATAGACCTTTCATTAAAAGCAGTCCCTTGAGCGGGTGAACATAGCATAAGGCTTACTGTACACAGTAAGACCATTATGTGGTATACACAAAATGAGGTGTGTTTATCATTCTGAAACAAAAGTTTCACTGTCTCAAAAATCTGTGAAGTGAAGCAAACACTGTGTATGCGACATCCATAGAGTTTTTCACAAAATCACTAACTTCTTGTGATTGAGTATATCATCATTTGTATAATGGCCAATAATTTATAATCAAAACATGAATATAGCTGATCTTTGACCCAGAAATTAAATTAAGCACAGTGAATTGTGTCTGCCACTGCTTCCTCTGCGCGTCAGAAAAAAACACAACTGTAGACGGGCTTTATCAATGTGTGTCATGCTCTGAACCATAATGTCAAGCTTTCTCTCAGTCAAATATCTTTGAAATGAATCAGTGGGTAAAAGGGCATGAACTATTTCTTGATGCAACATTAGTACTGATATAGTAACCACTGCCCAGCAAACAGCGTCCCTCTTTATCTTGAGAGCTCTCTATCTTGCTGTATCTTGAGTTCTGATTTTTCCAGCCATTAATCAGGACCTTGCAAAAGCAGTGTAAGCAATGTGCAGATGGAGTTTTAAATGAAAACAGCCTTGTACATCTGCTTTGTATGTAAAAGCCTTGTAATGTATTGTGCTTTGTCAGAGGTTTTTTTTTTCTGCAAAAGGGAATGCAAAATGTTGGAAACCTCAGGGGATATTTCAGGTTTCAGGCTGGTGCTAATTTTGTGGCTGTGATGCTCTTCTAGTTAACACAAAATGTGACCCATTCTGAGAGTAGACACCCAGTTGAAGCATCATTTTAATTAAAATCATTAACTTGTGGTGTTAAAGTAATGCACTTTTAACATTTTAGCAAGTCATTTTTGAGCTGGAGCTGGGCGCTGAGATTTTTTTTTTTAATAAACTGACTCCAGATGTTTTGCAGTGTCTTCTCAATAATGACAGTGAGTCTAATTTTTAGGAATAACCATTAAAAACAGCAAATGTTATGCTGCCTAGCTTGACTGTTACTTCACACTGCTACTGAAATGCATTCTGGAGGTAGAAAAGCAGCTATACACGTATACCCCATTTACCCATTTTTCACATGAGTGACTGCTTGCTGATGCCATTTGTCCTCCAGCTGTTGATAAAGTGAAAACAATTAGCATGTTTTGTTTTCTTCAGTGTTCAATTCCTTTCATGAGGAACCCACTGAAAGAGTGGGTCAACAGTCAGCAATATGTCTATTTGGCCAAACTATCTGTACTTTAGCTTTACATTAAATATCCTTCTTATTTCAATTTCAAGTTTCAATTTAATCAATTTGTCCCAACTTCAAACTGGGCTCAATGGTCCAAGATAATCTAAACCTTTTTTTTTTTTTTTTTTGCAGTTGTAAAAAGCGTGTAGTTGTGACGTAGAAACCACTATTTGCAGACCACAAGCTCCCTGTAGACGACTATATCCAGGCACGTCCCCCTTTACCTCGTCTGAGCTGCCATCTGGCTCAAAACTCAAATATTGTGTGCCGTTTTTGTTGCACTGGTAATGTTAGGTTGAGGGTGTGAGAAGCTGTAAGCTAGTTGGAGAGCACGTAAACAGACGGGTAACTGTAAGAGGGGCGGGCTTGCTCTGGAAGACTGGAGTGGGACTTTAAAGAAGATTAAGAAGAGATCCAGTATTTTCAAACCTCATGAAACCCTCTTAAGATCCAGCGATTAACATTCCAGTAGCATGCAGGCTAATAAATGGTCACAAGATCTAATGAGAAATTGTCTTTCAATCTCTGTGCAACCAGAACGGACAGCGTTTGAGCAAGGATGCCTCCTTGTGAAAAGTAGAGTAAATACTGGTCTGTTATATTCCATCAGCGGTCCATAATGTAGTAAAGCTGATCAGATTTTCCAGTCTGTTGGCAATGATCTGTGCATAAACCAGCAAGCTGTATTGCTCACAAACAAACCTGATCCCTTGTCTTCAGTCGTCTGTGGTGGTAACGCTGTCACTTTGCAGCAGACTATTGAAATTTGAAACATGAGCTGAAGCCCCGTCTCCTCTTTAGGGACTATTTGTATTCAAATTTGAGGTGTTTTGACGGACATAGAAAGGTACGTGTGATATAAATTCAAATCCAACATCAGTAAAAAGTGGATTTTTGTCTCCCTCAGTGCATGGAAATGCATGCTGGACACCACCGCTGTGCTTCTCTTACTGTATTAGATGCAGAGTTCACAGAGAAATATTCATGACAAGCCTGAATGTGTGGGCTCTGCTTCAGTTTTCACCATGGAAACTGCAAATGATTGGAAATTTGAATGACAAAGGTTGATTTTCTAATCCAAGTGGTGGCTGTTGTGGCAGAGAATGGGGATAATGACACTCACTCCAACATGGTGATTTTTCTCACTACACACTTGACCTTTTGCCCCCTTTATAGTTTATCTTTTTGGTTTTTTTTGCACCACGTTTAGCTTAAACGTTTGTCACAACCTGTTCAAACCAGACTTGAAACATCTTCATGACCCCATTTAAAGGCTTTACTTTGATCTGCTCTGATCTGCAGTCTAGAAGTGTAGCAGAACTACAGTTAGAAGATCCAGAAAATGTGCATGTCTTTGTGAAGCTAACTTCCCACGCATCAGCTCCCACCATGGTGCTGCTGTCATCCCGAATGCTGGAGAATCCCATGAGACTCCCAGGCGTGCGTGGTGTGGTTAGGATCATGCAAAGACACGTCTTCCCTCTCCCTTGGAAGTCTCTTGCAGTACAAGAAAAAGGAAACTTGTAAGACATATAATAGTCATTTTACAATATATAAATACGATTATTTTCCATGTGTGTGAAGTTTCTACTGAAGGTTGTTTTTGCAATATCTTGCCACCTCAACGTAGATGAGTCATTTAAGTTGATAAAGAGACCTAATTTTGTTATGCTACGTCTTTAACATTGAAGGCCACAGAAGGCCAGGTTGTTTCACAATAAAATATTTAAAAAGATAAATGCAAGATATCAAAGGTTATTGCATGAGTTTATGGGGTTAAAACTTAAAAGAAGCTATTAAAAAGTATGTTTATCCAAAAATGAAAAGCTAACTGTTTCATTTCTACCTCAAATAATGTTATTTTTTAACTTTATTTCTTTTAAAACTCAATAAAAAAAAACATAGTTGACATGACAGGTTTTAAAATTATCCCATTATTTTTTTGTGTATTTTTTAGTGTCATAAAAACTCAGATGGACAACCAGGAATTTCTTAATAAACCACACAGAGATCACAATAACAACATCCAATCTCCTTGATATTTACATTAAAACATTTTTTTTAACATCTTTGACTATATAAAAACTACAAATTAGTCCAGATTCATGAGATGTTTATTCCCATTTGGTTATGATCATTAATCAATTAGATCAATTAGATAGATTTATTTGAAAAATTGTCTATTTGAGTCACCATTAAATTATTATTGTTCAATGTAACCCTTTATACTTAACACACGGTTAAGTGATTTTAATAAAAATCCATCCTTACAAATAAAGTTTCACAACAGCAGGAGTCAATACAAGCAGTCTTCTATGATGTCTCTTTAGGGACAAACAGGATTGAAAAAAGTCCTACAGAACACAGGAACATCTGTTAAAAGACAAGAACCAGATCAGAAACTGCAGCAGGGACAGATCAACAAAATGTGGAAGGTAAGGTAGTGATGGGAGTATCAATACCAAGGTATCAAAGTATCGATGTACATAACCAATATTGATATTGACTACTTTATTAAAGTATGGATTACTGAGTAATTATTAAATGAGAAAATAAAAGTGCCTGTGTCTTAGATAAGAGGCATGAGTAGGTGATTTTGAGAAAGAATTCTTCAGGCTTTTAACCTTGCACATCAAAGTTGTTACAAGTTTTTGATATTTTTTTTTATATTTGTTTTTACGATTTTTACGACATGCTTAGAAAAATAATCCCCAATTGGAAATTACCAATAATCAATATCTGTAATTGGTATTAACCAATATATGCAACATGTAATTGGCATCATATTGAGTCTTAGAAGTGTGGTACCACCCATCACTCCCCCTGTCACTTCATCACTCTCCCTGTCACGTTCGGCTTATCCCATCAGGGGTAGCCACAGCGAACAAGTCGCATGGTAAGTTTGGCAATGTTTGATGCAAAGCAACCGGGCTTGGGACCGACACAGAAGTGGAGAGGGGATCAGGGAGCAGCCCGGATTTGAACACTGGTTTCACGGACGGAAGGCACCGCAAACCAGCATGAGCTAAACCAGCTCCTGGTACCACCCATCACTAGGGAATGGAAACATTTAATCCCTGTGTTCTATCCTACATACTTTAGTTCTTTTATAAAGTTGGAAAACTTTTTTTAGGATATTTCACAAGTTTTTAAATCCATCAATTCATTTTCCAAATCTGCTTCCTGTTTGGGGTCCAGGGAGTTGCTCCACCCAGCAACAGAAGGGTATAGAAGGGCTACATCCTTGACAGCTTGCTGGACTATTGCAGGGCAACACGGAGGCAATAAACGACAAACATACACATTCACACCAAAGGCACATATTCCAGAGTCACGAATTAACCCATGAAGCTTTTAGACCCCTTAATAAAAGGGAGAACTGTACATGACTGCAAACCTTTCCAGGGTGTTTTTGTGTAGTCTAGTAAAAATGCAACAAGTACCTAACAGAAGGTGCTGCAGCCAGTAACTCTGCCTCTCCCACATCCTGCATATTAACCATTCTCATTTTTCTGCAGTTCTCTCAAGCATTTTCCAGTTTTAGCACTAAGGCACATTAGTGAGTCATTGGCTGATTTTCACAAAACATCATTAAAAGAAATAATAAATAATAATAAAATCTTGCCTACTTATACAGTTAAGCTATAAATTTATAGTTTATTGATTACACACAAAACAAAACAAACAAAACAACAAAACAAAACAAAAATGTAAGTAATAAAATACAAGTATTTTCATTTGACTACATCACAACATTTTCTTTCACTTTTTAAAAAAATCTAAACAAATATAATTGAACAAAAAAAAAAAACATCCCAATAAAGTCTTTACAAATAAATGTTTAAAATATGTTTCAGTGTGCAAGTTTAGGACAAGACCAGCGCAGGGAAAAATAATGATGTTAGCCTAAATAACTTAATGTAATGTGTGAATGAAGCTGAAAATTGTTGTTGAAAAACTTTTTTTAATCAAAATGATTAAAGTTTTAACTTTTTTTAAAACTAGTATGATATTTCAGCAAATTTCTCAAACTAACTGTATTCAACTCTCACTTTCTATCAACGACAGAGTAGCTGATGTTAATTATGCAGTCTGTAAGATAAGTTATGCTTTTGCTGTGTCAAGACGGTGTCACATGTCACCCGCTCCGCTCACTCATACTTCCTGTAAAGTCGGTACAGAAAAAAAGGGAAAAGAAAGTCTTAGTTTAAAGACGTCAAATTCTGTTTGATCTTACTTATGAAATATTAAAGGAATCCAAGTAAGTGATGAAGACAAGTCATTTTTTATGACATGTAGCTGTAGATTCTTCTGAATCACGACTTCTCTTCTACTTAGTTACAAAAACTTAATGAGGTCAGACTTGGGCCAATTTACTACTAGGTGATTATATTTGGGTCAATTGAGGCCAGTTTTACGAAGGGTTTGAGGGTTGGATTCTTGCAGTTAAAGATTTTCCTTTTAAACTAGATTTCAAAAGTAAAATTATTTGTACACATGGTCATAAAGTCAATTTTTCTTTCTTTTTTCATCTTATGCCATGGAACCGGATCTTTAGTTTCTTAAAATTGCATCAGAGGACATTCTTAACGTATTTGAAAGGAGACTGGAGATTAAAGTTTATCTCTAACTGTACATTACAATGACAGAATGAGTGCCCCTTTACCTGATTTCATTTTTGTTTTCCCTATTATTTTTTTAATAAATCATTTAAATTGGAAAAAAAATTTTCAATATAAAAATTTGAAAAAACAGAAATGACAAGAAAAAATGTCTGTCAGTGTTTAGAAATTTACTAAACAACTGACTGGCCAAACAACTTCAAATTGAAATAATCCAACAGTTCAAGTTCATGTTTCACACGTTTATTTGGAGTGGTTTGGTTTCACACTGCAGTTTTGAGAGGGGACCAGACGTTGCTTTAAACAAGCACTGATCTAAGGCCAAAAACAAAATAATCATGAAAAATCTTAGTCACATGCACACATACAGGGGGTTGTACTAAAAAACGTACTAAAAACTGATTGAATGTTTATTTCTTTTGTAGGTGACCATGCTAAAAGCGGGTTAATGGCCTTTGAAGTGTGCATGATCAGAACTAGGGATGGGTACCGTGCCCCGGTATTAAACCAGCCCCGGGGCCACATTCTTCAAGACCGCAGTATCGTTAAGATCTGACCTGAACGGTTCTGCTATCGGTACTGGAGAAGTTACTTTTTCTTTTTTTGTGTGTCCCACAAACGTTATCTGCCATATTTAACTCACCAAGTCAGTCAATTTTCCGTTAATTAATGATGATAATAATGTCGGTATTCTCGTTGAGGCGGAGAGCTCTGTCTGTCTATTTGTGTGCCCAGGGGGGCGGGGCTGTTGTTCTGACAGCTCGCGCCGCGCGCACACACACACAAGACAAGGCAGCGCACACACAGTCAGTCGCGATCTGGTAGGGGACACGTGAGCGCCCTAGACTAAGAACACCCGTTTCTGTGTAAAAATAATGAAGTTTGGGTCAAGGAGCCTCTACAATCCTGTCACCTTACTGCTGTACGATGACCGTATGTTGCGCTATTTGTGTAGAACACGCTGGGGCAGCGACGGCGGGAGTGGGGGGTGTTTGCAAGCGGAGCAAACAAACAACAAACAGGTAGAGAGGCGGGGCTTAGATTCACCGCTTATGATTCCAGACCCGCGACAAACTATCAGCTGTTTCCTAATACTTAATAATAATTAATAACTAATGATAGTTATTATCCGTAACATTAATATAATTTATTGGGTTTACTGGATTTAAAGAAAAATAAATAAATATAAAGGAGTCTGCATCAAAGTGAATTTGTTTACATCATGTCACTTATCTTAACTCTGGTGTTTGACAGACAGAGAAGTCTATTCAAGGTTGTGGAAAATGGACAAAAGTTCAAACTCATAAATAATAAAAAATAATTGGATTAAATAATTAAATAAATATCCTGTCTGGAACATTCTCATGTATAAAGTAAAATGTTTTGTTTAAAAAAACAATGTTGTGAGGAAATAAAACACTTTATGTTCTTAATTTGTTATTTATTTATTTATTTTGCGTCCTCATAAAGTATCGATAAGAGTATCGTTATAAATACCGGATCGATAAGCAGTATCGATAAGAGTAGTTCCCCTTTCGGCTTCTCCCATCAGGGGTCGCCACAGCGAACGAGTCGCATGGAAAGTTTGGCAATGTTTTACGCCGGATGCCCTTCCTGACGCAACCCTCACAGAGGGGAACAGGGAGCAGCCCGGAGTCGAACCCTGGTTTCACGGAGGAAAGGCACCGCAAACCAGCACGAGCCAAACCAGCTCCCCTAGTATCGATAAGAGTAGTAGTACCGTTAAAACCTTAACGATACCCATCCCTAATCAGAACTAACGCACTTAGCAACCATCCGAGGTTTTCATGGCGTGCATTAATTTCATCTTTAATGCTGTCTAGACCAGTCCTCTTTAAGCCAACTAATTTACCAACATTTAAAACCCACTGACTAGGTTATGACTGCTACCTACAGAGAAGAAGACAAGTTGGAGCAGCTTGGAAAGGGGGCGAATACTTGAACAGAGCACTTCACAGACTTAGCAGCTTCTAATCTATGACAGTATGTGAATGCACCTCAGCAAGACAAAATGTTTCAAGTGGAGCACAAGACAATGACGCTGTTTTTAGAAAGCTCCCATTTCCTCATCTTCCCAAGCAGAACACTTTCAAACTGAATTTCAAAGCACCTCCTGGCAGAGGTGGGAGATGATGATCAAAGGGGCTACGGTGCATTTTCAGATGTATCCACCTTCTGCTTTACTGCTGCTCCGCGGCTGATTGATGTGATCCCAACACGCTCGTTGTGTTGACCAGAAATCTCTGATCAGCCTTGATTCAGAGATCTTTCTCTTTTTGAACAGTTCCACAACCTGCCATGCTGTGTTGTGGTGCCAAGCTGAGGGAACACAATTAAACTGCTGCTACTAAAGTACTTAGGAAAAAGTACTTCAGTCAGTATTCTTTGATGTACTCAAGGTTGGGACACAATAGCTTTTGCTGAACTAATCATACAAAATCTTAAACAGTAAAGACTACATTTGTTGCACTGAGATCTTTTTTTTTAACACAGCCTGTCTACATTGAAGAAAGAGTGAAACACCAAAGTCCAGACACAGAATCATCAAACTAAAACAGAAAATTAAATGCAGAGAGGAAATCCCATACAAACAAAGAGCAGAGGCAAACACTGCAGCACACCCACGCCTGGCAACTGACATCATGACATCACAACAGGAGGAAAAATATCTGTGCTAGTGAAAGAAACTAAGTAAATGGAAAAAGAGAATATCTAAAAGTCTCTGGATGATGGTATTCTAGATGGACATAATCTGGAATGTGTTTTTGTAGTATTAAATTCACAAAAAGGATGTTTTATACATCCACTGCAGAAATATTGGAACATGTTCTTCAAGATAGGTGGCAACATGATGAAAAGCATTTTATAGGCCCATGAAAACAAACAACATACGAATTTCTGCATTGATGGATGTGCATGTTGTGCATCAAAGCTAGCTCCGCGAAGAAAGTGTGTGAGTGTTCTAGCAGGGGGGGGGCGCCGTGCTGGTAGTGCAGACTCTTTCTGGAAGGTGCTATTGCTCACTTTCATGTGTATGAATGTGAGGCCACCAGTTTTTGTAGAATGTGAGGGGCTGGTGCTCAGAGTTTAGCGAAATACTCTGATATTTGAGAACGGATCAGAATACCACTTAAGGTTGTTTTTTGTGAGGAGTTAACATTATGTAAGGGTTAATGGCACTTCACGGAAACTATTGTCCTCTGCGTCGTATCAGACGGTTCAGGCTTCCACGGCGTGCGTTAAAAAGTGATATTGCACACTTCGAAGGCCTTTAACCCGCTTATACCATGTTCACATACAAAAGACATAAATAATGACCTTAATTCTTGGGGGGGGGGGGTTGATTTGGATCGCTTTTTTCATGAAAAGCAGACTATTTGTTATGTTGTGCAGCGCACAACCATTGCAGTCAAGATTTGGAGATATAAAGCGATATATCTATGCCGATCGTCTTGATGGGTTAAATAAAGCATCAGTTCAGAGAGAAAGTTCTCCTCTTACCGCTTGTTTTTGTCCAGATGATGAAGCTAAAGGTTGTTTTAAAGAAGCCGGCGCAGTGATGCAGAAGATTTAAGATACAGTATGTGACCGGAACTTCTTTTTGGGGCGTGCGCTTATCACTTTTTAATGCACACCCAGCAGCCAATCAGATTCAAGTATTTACCTGGACCATGGTATAAAATATAATGAAAAAAACTCAAAAAAGTTGATTTTGCTTGATATAAAGCTTACTTGTGAAAAACAAAAACTAAGCCCAAAATTTAAAAAGGCTTGATAGGTTGTCCAACTTTCTTATATATGTTCCTGCACATTTGTGAATGTTCCATTTTCATGACGTCGTTAAAGGTAGCTGCGTAAGCCACAAAGGACACTCTCGTGCTCACCTCAATGATTGCCCCTTTAGTCTAAGACCGTCTATGGACAAACCAAAGACCTGCAGCACTCGTACAGGTCAACCCCCTTAACTTGACTAAGGCTGCAGTGTCATGACTTTTGCGGCGCTTCTTTTGAAGGTTTGTGTGGAGTTTTTCCATCCTACAATGAGCTGGAATGTTACCCCTACCCAATAAACGTACACAATAGGACAGATGGAAATTACTTTGTAGTCCCTTCAAAATGATATTCGTAAATGACTTTGTTACATAGTTTTAAAATACGTATGATCATAAGCACATTGACTTGTGGATATAATTCTATTGTTTAAGTTTAAATACTGTAAGCCGTTCTGTGCGTTTTATTGCTTAAACAAGATCGAAATCTGAATATTTTTAGTTTTTTGAATTTTGTGGCTTTACCCAACATTTTGTGCTACGATACTTCAGAATTTCCTAGTTTGTTCTCATCGTCACTGTTCAGTAGTAGCTGTCGGGATGTGAGCTCCTCCCTGTTGAGCATCCACTCTAGCAGCAACACAAAGGAGTCAGACAGCCCGTTCTATCTTAAAACCTCCTTAAGGTTGTGCCACGTATCCTGTCAAAGCCACAGACCAGTTCTTTCCACAACATGACCCACTGCGCCGCTGCTGCATAATACATCACCTCCTTGACACCCCACTGTAGAGGCACCACTAAGGCTTACATGCTCTGACTCATGAAAGACACGTCTTTGAAGCAGCTACGCGTGTTAACTCCACAGAGTGCTGGGATCATGGTGACCTGACAGAGCCTCTGAAATAGATTTAAAGGGAGAGAAAAAAACACCGGACTTATAGGGCTGGATACATTCCCTTCTGGAATATAGGGACTGGTGGGGGAAAAGCTGAGTTTATCTCAAAAGCGGGGTTGTACGCAATGAGAAGTTAGTATGACGGGCTTTTATCAGAGCAGGACTGATAAAAAAAAGGTTTCTGTTTTGTTGCAACCTGACAATTCAGTGTCTGTCATGTGCTGCCGAGCTGCAGAATCAGACTGGCTTCTTCAACCGCTGCCAATGCGGATGAGTTCTTACATAAAAGAGGCACAAGGGGAGCAGTCAGTTTGAGATTGCAGCCAAGTACAGCCACTGGAAGATAGCAGGGAAATGGCACCGCTGAATGCCACACACACATCTGTCGTGTCCACTGCAGTGAATTGTGGGAGTGCATTTTACAGCCATTATGTTCCCACCATGAAAAACTTTGTATCATACGCAACATTGATCTGAGGTCAGCCATAAATTAGGGGCACTACTAAAGACCAACACCGTTTACTTCCATTGTATTGCGCTTCAAATCAGCTTCTATAGTGTTTTCCTCAAAAAAGAATTATTGGAGCACATCAGAGACATATTCGCTGTTATAATCAATAATGAAAAGGTTATCTGGCTTCTAAATACCCAAGTCAATCTATATAGATGTAATTAAACCAGGGAATATGATCATCCTAATCATCAGAAGCTCTTACAGTTAGATGTAAAAGCATTATCATATTTTTATCATTTATCATGTATCATTTTATCATATTTTCTTTAAACGCAGTTTCATAACAGTATTCTTAACTGTGAAATCCTCCTCAATTTTGGAATCTTCCTATTTATCATTTTTATAGATAGATAGATAGATAGATAGATAGATGGATGGATGGATGGATGGATGGATGGATGGATGGATGGATGGATGGATGGATGGATGGATGGATGGATGGATGGATGGATGGAAAGAAAACCAAATCATAGAACCTTAAGCAAAGACCTACAAGTAACTAGAGTTAAATTTGTATTTCTCTACTCAAATTTTTGTGAATCAGGAGCAGACAACAATGCTATTGGAAAAGCTTGTAGGTGGGATGTCGAAGCTACAATTGACAGGCCACAAGCTCCCTGCTTCGCTCCATTCCAATGTTAAGTTGGGTGTGTGAGGAACTGTAGATCAGCAGGAAAGAGTGTAAACGAAGGTATAATGGGAAGTCAGAGCACCAGTGGTTCTATTTACAACCCAGAGGTGACATTCTGATTAACCACTACCGCTCTGCAGAGACTAATCTTAGAAAACTATCACAGGTTTTTGGATTTTGGCTAAAAACTGCATCATCATCACCATCAAAAAACCACTGGGAACACTTTTCCAATAATCAAAAGATGTTTGTAGTGGTTCTTAGAATAAGCTTAATTTTCTGAGGAATATGTCCTCTATCATCAGAAAATTGCCACAAGAGCATGTTAAAAACACCAAAAACACAATTTTCATCTGAGTTGGTCTTTAAGGACATTTTACAAAACTCATTTTGATGCATACAAATATTTTTTTATACTTTTGAGAGGTTGACTTAAATACAATTTTAAAAGGTCAACTTTAAATTTTCTATTTCTAGAAAAGTATGAACACTTTTACATAAATACTATTGTCAAATACTTTTTACAACACTGATTGTATTCAGTCCAGTCCATTACAACTCACATTTTTGAAAGTGACTTTTAAAATTATTTTTTGTCAAAGGATATAACCAGAAATGGCTGTTACAGGGACAACAGCTCTCTCTGAGGGATAAAATTCTTGCTCATTTTTTGGGTTTTAGCCTGATACAATATTTTCTACAATGTTATAAAATAAGTTCTTTAAAAAGCATACAATATGACTTTCTGGATTTTGTTTTGACATTTTGTCCTTTGCGGTAGAAGTGCACCTATGACGTACCAATGAAGAACATTACATCTTTTCAGAATGCTGACAAATACCAAAGTATGCAAAAGTTTGCCCAAAGTATGAATGGGTTTTTGTTCCTAAGATACACAGAAGTTTGTTTCCTGCTATGCTAGGACTTGAAATAAGCTTTTCCTTGTGTTGTTGACAGAGTTGTGTTAACAGCAGTCTGCACAGCTTGATTTGTAACGCTATCTACTCGCCTTTATCTCCAGTTATAACTGTCCTAGCTCACCTTAGCTAAGAGCTCTACAAGGGCGGACAAGAGCACTGATTTGTTGTCAGAACAGAGCGTGCCTGGCCTTTGTGCTTCAAACACAAAATGCTTCAATTGGAATCAGACAACAAAATCCAGCAGTGGACATAGTGACAATCCTTTCATGTGCACACACAAACACGCAGCTCCAGAAATCAATTACCTGCTATTGCCTAAAATAGAGCTTGAGTAAGCAAAAGTGTAAAAATGTAAAGGTAATTAGCTAGAGGCAAAAAGTCGATTTGGAGCTAGAGCGAGAATGCCGGTGTGTGTAAGTGCATGTGTTCATGCGCATTAGCACAAGCAAACCACAGCCAAGGGTACTATTGTATCTCACTTTCTCTGCCCCCAGCAATTGATTTTGCTTACACCATGCTTCTGTACAGCCGGGGACGACACAACAGCTAGTACGGGAGTCTTTAAGTGTTTACCGGAGGACCAAAAGTATGTTGACTTCCTGAAAGTAAACATTGACAGCTTGCGGCTGCTGACAAGAGTATAATGTCGACAAGAACATCGTTGTGTGACATATGCTTAAGATACAGAACAAACAAAAGCACAAAAAAAGTGTGTTTTATTAAAAGGAAACAACATAGCTGATGGGCGGATTGGGGGAAAATGCTGAAATACGACATCTTTGACACCTATTACCCATCTAGTGATGAATAAAGGAGTGTGTTCCATATGCTCCCTAGACATAAGTAAGCTAATCTGTAAATACATAAAATCCTGTATTTATGTTTTAAATATGAAGACTACTTAGAAATTTATGAGCAGGAATTCAAATTGAAATGTTCTGCTTTTGGAGATTTGTAGTAGACGAATGCCAAAGTTGGACTTCAGAACAACGTCATCAAAAAAATCCTGCTTGAAAAGCAGCTTAACCCGTTAACACCAGCAACACCTGAAGAACACACACACACTTTGATCGTTTACGCTAGACATGTTCAAATTCTGGCCCGTGGGCCAAACGCAGCCCACATTCAAGTTTCCAGCGGTCTGCACAATCAAGTCATAAAATCAATAATATGCAGCCCCTGCACTTTCTGTAAACTCTGTATGATTTCTTGACTGTAATAGGCTAAATTGTGTTTTTAGTCACTGTAAACCTGAGGGTACACTGTCGCATGGCCCTTTTGTCACACCTTCTAGTCCGTTTCTAAAATGTAGGTTGTAAATAATAAAAAATAAAAGTTGACAGCAACTTGTAACATTATGGTCTAGACAATTGTGGAGATTTCATCTTATTTTAGAAGACAGGGCAAAAAGACAGACAAAAAGAGTGAAGTTTCAATTTTTTTCATTTACTTGTGACAAGAGCTTGGATGCAATCTGACACTGCTCAGTAGCTTATTTTTTGAGAGAGGTGGACAATGTCATTAATGTGAACATAGACTCCTAGGGGCCAAACGTGAGGAACAGGTTTATTTGTTTCTCTCATTCAAAACTACAGTGGTTTGTTCTTCTAAATAAGAAAACTATTTTCCTGTTTCCCATGATTTAAATTCAAAAATGTATTTAAATGTATTTCTGTGAAATAAAACATATCCCATTGCAAGGAAAGGTTTCATTTGAACCTTTCTTTCCATTTCCATTTGTTGTTATCAAAAGCATTCAAAGTATGCAGGCCGGTTAGTTGGCCCTCACACCAATAAAACTTTTTAGCTACATTTTTTAATGTACATTTTTTGTACTTTGTAAATAGTACATGTTTTTTGTGAAATTTCTTTTCTTATGCATGTGTGCACTGAACAGCGATCGGCTCTCATTTCACTGAATGCGTGTGTGATGCGAATCGTGACATGTGTATAGTGACAATAAAGGCATTCTATTCTATTCTATTCTATACTATTTTACCTCACTAAATGTGGACATCTTTGCAAAAAGTTTGGACACTCCTGGTTAACGTGGATTCCGAAGTGGGGAAGAGGGGCTTTGAATCAATATGTAACACTTTACTAAACTGAAGTGCAAGGCCGACTTTTCTCTTTGACAGAATCAGCTGATTTACGTTGATTGCTTAAACACTTCACTACTGAAAAGTGTTGCTTATTACAATATGCTGGAATTACGTTAATTGAGTAAACGCTTGAAGAGTTACGGTAATTCAAAGAACTTCAACACTGGAGCAGAGGCGCTGGTGCTAAACAAATCATGGGACAATGTGGGGTTGAGTGTCTTCCCCAAAGACACTAAAACACATGGGCAGGCAAGGCAGAATGCTAACCCGCAACCTTCTAATCAGCAGTGAACCGCTCTACCTTTGCAGCACAGGACTGTCGACAATTTGCCTCAACTGCAGGCACAAAACTGATGTTGCACAACACCATGTGTGATGTTCATGTGCTTGATGCTAAACGCAGCAGATCATGTTGTCTAAGTGTCGTTCAACTGTCGTGTCAAACGGCAAACTTCTGCAACTTTATTGTTGCAGGAAGATGAGTTTGTGAATAGTTTAGAAGACCATAAGGGCATATTGGCAGTGACATGTTTGATTCACACCATGGTTCATTTCCTTTAATGCTCCACTTTGTTTAGCAACTATGAAAGCTCACCTGAACAAAGATCAAAGCCTGATCTGTGTGAAAACGAGGATTTTGGTCCTCTGGTCAATGGACACTGAAGCAGTTTGCTTTAGGGTTAATACAGAGGCACTTCAGTGGGTCAGAGAGTTGAAATGAAGCAAATGAAATGACATTAGCACAGTGCATTACGAAGAGAGCAGAAAGAAAAGGATTAGCTGCCCACAAAGAGAATCTGATAAGTGTGACTCACGAAAAAGGTGTGAAGATGTCTGATGGGTAAAGTGAGGAGGTGGAGGAGTTAGTGGAGACGTGATAGTCAGAGACACAGCATGACTTATTGGTCTCTTCTTCTTGTTTCGTTTCCCTTACTGCTTGGAGCTTGTTTACTACCCCCAAATGAGCAACTGTGGGGACTGGAGTTTTTTATAAAGCAGTTTGGTCCAATTTTATCTTTAAAAAAATATGTTTGTGAAAGTAAGGTCAGTTTGGGCAAAAACTTCTCCATGTCTAGAGCTTAAATCACCCTGCAAGACCACGGATCGCGTCTGTACATTGACTTCACAATGAAACTGGACGCCCCTGATCTGAGAATCACGTTTTCTGAACGCAGCTTATGGATTTAGGTAGTGAAAACTTGACAGGTAGTTTCTAATGACTTGTCAGCTGTGCAAACCCATACCTGTTTTTTTTAGCTGGAACTTTTTTGTTTCAAAGTCATTACAGGGCTGTACTGTATGTGCACATACTGTAAGTTATGCACCAATGATTGTTTACTCAAAAATGAAAGTTAATTTCACAAGATATAAGGTACTGCTTTCTTTTTTTTAGCTGCCAAATGTGCCAGGCTAAAATCACTCCCACAATGGTCTTAAAGAAAAACCTTGCACAACTCAAATCTTTACTAGGTTATACAAGTATTTTAAAACAGTGTTTAGGAATTTAAAATATTTTCAGCAAGACTGAGTAAGGTCCCACAGACCTCACAAAGCAAAAATAAAGTACACAACAGGACTGATGAATGAGATTTGTTTGTGAAACTGTATTTGTTTAAGCTTGCAACTGTTTTTAGAGCAGATGAAAGTGATAACTGTGGTTGTTAGACGTCCTCAACTAAAAGGACCACAAATTGCAGAAAAAAGGAATCAGACATGTTGATGAAGAACAACAGCTGGGGCTTTTTTTGTAGGATCAAGGAATCTAATGACCTTCTGTAGATTCCTCTGAAGCTATGTGTAAGAATGTCTATACCCAGATACTAAAGTTTTATCTGTATGAAATAGGGTGTAACGATTAATCGACTTTGAATCATCTCAGCAATCACAAATTATTATATTAATTGAATCTTTGTTAAAACAAATCCTAACACCACTTTATGAAGTTGTTCGGCGAGTCTTAGAAACACAGCAGCAAACATTGATCTGTAACGCTGTAATGATCTGCTCGCAATCTGCTCCCAAAAAGTAGAGTATGAATATTCTTGACGCCCAAGATCGCCGATTTGCAATCTTCATAAATATAATACAGTGTAGTAAAAATACTATTCAGAAACATCATATTTATTGCTCAGACATGCAGAATAATGCTGGATTTTATGTTTATAAACTAAAAAAAGCGCAGTGCGCAGCCCCACTGTCACTAGAAGTAAACAAATCTTCAAACTAAAGTGTTGGTATAGCTTCCCGTTTTCTAAGTAAAAATATTTTTGTTAAAAAAAAAATTTAAATAAAACTAGACTGACGTTTAGCTTACTGACATTAATTTTGAAAAAACTGATGTGCTTTAACACTGGGGCTTTACATTCAATGTTTACATTCTTTTAGCTACTTTTTACACTGACTTTGCACGTATTTGCAATGCTTAGAAGATAAACTGTTGCAGAACTTTGAGAATGGAAAAACTGTGGAGAAAATTTTTAAGATTTGTTGTTACATGTTCCAAAACAACATTGACGTTTGGGTTTTTTTATGTTGATTATGCTACAACTTAACTAATCTAGAAGCTTGTCAAAAAAAAAAAAAAAAAAAACTTGTTTAAAGCAACAAATATCATTTCTTTCTTTCTAAATCTCTTGTTTTTAATCAGTTTTATTCATTCTGATCTCCTGTTCTAAATAAAGTTATGAAGGATGGTAATTTAATAGCCTACATTTAATTTTAATTTTCATACATCCAGTATAAAGTAAAAAGACAAATATATAGCAACAAACATATTATATTCAAATCAAATCAACCATTATTTATATAGCACTTTTCTAATACGTCTTTGCATATGCTTTGCAGAGAATATAATCAAATTAAAAAACAAAATGACAAGACAAACATATCCCCCCCACCAACACACACACCATGATAAAAAGAGTGAGTGATGATGGAATGATGGAATGTAGAGACCTGGCTTTGTCCTGAGGTGGGGTAACAATATTCTGGGGACATGTCCATATCAGTGTAAAAGGTAAGAATCGTGGTTCAATCTGTGAATCCTTGATTTGTGAATTGAATCGGATCCCCATCTAAGTAATGATCCACAGCCTTATTTATCTAATTGTTTAGAAAAAGCTAAATAATCAATGCTGTGAATGGTCAACATTCAGACTTCATCGATGAGAGGAGTTGTTGAGTAGTAAGAGATGTCATCACAGACTCTAGTGCGCTATTGACTGGATCCAGGTGGATACCGTCAGAGTCACTTCCACTGCAGTCACTTCATGGTTCCTTAATATCCACACAGAAACATGTACAAAGCAGAGTTGACGGTATGGAGTCTGATAAGAAGGGTGGTCTCTGGCTTCACTCTGTGCATCTTCTTATCAGTTTGTCAGCTCCGTCAGTCCCTCTCTGTGATCAAGGTAAGTTCAGCCCTTCACAGCCCAGTGGGCTTGGAACATTTCCTGCACGGTTGATGCCAGTGCACCATGTGCACACATCCACACGTCTGCACATGCTCGCCAAAGCAGGGAGTGAATGGAAGCCGGGGCGAGCGTCAGAATGCTGGCGTTTCCGGTACACGGGTCTCATCCCGCCATACGTCACCCTCAATTGTGGTTAATGCCGCCATGATCAGACGCGGCTCGACACCCTTCTGTTGCTTCAGCACTCAAAGGCAAAGGAGAAGATTGCAAAGGGGGTGGGGGCAGTGATGGAGAGTAGAGCAAAAACAAGAGGCATAAAGGAGAAGGGTGTTAGACCATGTGTGAGGAAGAGGAGGATAGAGGCGGGTAGGAGTGTAGATGGAAACATCACCCTGTTAGTTCTGCTTCGCTCTCCTGTCATTATCCAGGATCCCAACTGCGACAGCTACAACTGTTTGCATCTATATGTGTGTGTGTGTGTAAAGATTAATTAGGAGAAAATATGAGACGAAGGTAAAGGGGGATGTGTTGACATGAACAGCCCTGTAGAGACTGTCTTCGTCAGTACTTTAATTGTCACGTGTGTCTGTTAAAAGCATGTTTGCGCAACAGATTGAGCACCTCCGTAGAACTTGGCGTCTCCTGCTGGATTCAGTCATACATGCAAGTAGGTGGTTCTCACTTTGTGCACCACTTTTTGTGACTCAAGCTGAATCTGTGGGGGCCGCATTTGTTCAGTGCCAGTAGTAGTAGTAGTAGTCGTAGTAACATCCCTTAATTTGATCCCAGTCTGTTTGGTACTGTTGTGCCTTTAGTTTCTCTTTACACTCTTGATTTATAGCAATATTAGCAATAAAAAATAGATAGATAGATAGATAGATAGATAGATAGATAGATAGATAGATAGATAGATAGATAGATAGATAGATAGATAGATAGATAGATAGATAGATAGATAGATAGATAGATAGATAGATAGATAGATAGATAGATAGATAGATAGATAGATAGATAGATGACTTTATTAATCCCACAATGGGGAAATTTCATTTATCTGTGGCAGCAAAAACGACATTCAGAAATAATCTACATGATATAACATCAAAAAAGGACATAAAATAATGACATTCATATTAAATTATTGAACATTATTATGAAAATTATTATGACAATTATTATAAAAATTATTAACAGTATTATCAAAAATGAGATTCATATTAAATAAATAAATATTAAATAAATACAGCTGCGAAAATGTTTTAAAAAAACGTGTAAAAAACACAATTATCGAAATAATTAAATAATTCAGTAATAAAGCACACACTAAAAAAACAAACAACTGTTCAGGAACAAAAAAAAACAAATGAAAAACATTAACAACTGCAACAAAAGTAGATGAATAAATGAGATTACAAAAAAAACCTGATAAACTGATATAACTAATTGTTAAACTGATATAACTGATAGATATTTCAAATCTATTTAAAGCCTTAGGCACAACCTCCCTTCCGAGTGGATACGGGCTGTCTGTGGGTGAAAAATGGGCAGCATAACGGGACACGAAGTATCAAGGTCATAGGCCACTTGGTTAGCCCATGGAATGGATCTTTTCTATAGACATGCTGCTTGCGACAGGTCGCAGTGAACTCTTGTGTAAGGGTAAGTAAGGGTGACGTAGGTGAGACTCTGGTGTGTTGTACAGATTTTTCAGTTTTTTCAACCCACCCAAAAACATTGCACTGCATTAGGAGCCCGTAAATGCTGTTCATGTGATAAATACAGGCTCTTTGTGTGCAGACTGACTGTTAGTACTGAGGAACTTAGACAATCAGAACGTAGTTTGTGTGGGCATTTTACAGGCACTTTGTTATCACTGGCACAACCCGTGCATCCATTATTTGCATGCTGTCAGTAAGGAACTAAAACACGCACTTTTCTAATGACTAGTGTGGCTTAAGGGCGTTCAACTTCCATTATCCCCTCGATATGTCACGATACACTTACCACAGGCATTACAATGGTACCGGTATATTCCATTTTTATAATGACTCTTGAGGGGGCCGTATGAGCTGCCAGACAACTAAAAGACACACCTGTGCCCCTTATGATGCAGCTGCTCTTCTCTATGACCCTCCACAGGCCAGGACAGCCCAACAACCCATAGAACTGTGTCAAACCCTTATATAGGTACATATCCTCCTGAGAATCAGCCTGTACATTTATTCCCTCTTTAGAGAGCATACATGTTGGTATTGTGTCCTTTGACTCATTTGAGACCTGATGTACTTAAATAAAGACATCCTGGCCAATGATAACTCATGTGTTTAGGGGGGATAATGGGAAGTTTTGTTTCCAAGGAAGATAAAATGGAGTCTATTTAGGTAAAAAAAAAGTAATGGGTTGGTTCTTGGGAGGATATGACTAAGGCTTAAGACATTCATTCATAAACTGATTGGAAAATAAATAAAATAAAAGAGGATCTTCTTCTCTACATTAAAATTGCTCATAATCACCAATAGACATATGTACAAAGTACACCTATGACACATCCTCTCTACAACAGTTTGTAGATGTGTACCCATCAGTGTGTATATGTTTTGGTAATGGTAGAGTTAGCCAAGCAGTTTTGATGCCCCCAACGTGGCTCGGTGATTCACCTTTTCTCCTCTAGGTTTCCACCTGGTCACTGGAGCGATACTCTGATGCAACCTGACACCTGTCTGGTTGCATGGCCAGCAACAGGCCTCACACGTACAGCGCCTCCATTTGAACACTACGCATCCATGCATAAACACACAGTCGCATTAGGGCCATCATTCACACAGACTGGGAGGGGTGTCCATGCTTGTGGACAGACTTGAAGATTAAAGAAACATGAATGTGCACCTACAGTTTGAGGTGAAAATGCATGCAAGTCACAGATATCCCTGTAGCTGTTTTTTTTCTTGCCATCTCAAAGGATCCATGCAGTGGTGCAGTTTCTGAGCCTGCAGTGCCTCAAAAGCAAGCGGATAGAAATTCCTCTGTGTTTTCCACAAGAAAACGCCCCGTGATGTGAGTAAATATGTCACGCTTTATCGTGTGGTGTTTCCATAAAGCGAGAGGACACAGTGATTCACAGCCATTCAACACTACTCATGCAACACTGCCAGTTGTTAAAACCATTACCTATAAAGCTACGTTGATATTCCTGCCAAAGAAACCATTTCAGGAATATTTGATAGTGCTAATGTTTTCAGATATGTTATAACACTACAAAATATTTTATTTTGACAGATTACGCAATATTTAATACCAGCTATGTCCAGAAAATGTTAACAGTCCTGTTCTTGGATGACTTTGACACTTTATGATCTAATTTCTGGATGAAGTTTTTTGTTTAATTCAGTCTTTTTTGGACCTAAGAATAAGGGTTGATGGATCCACTACAGGGCTTTAACTATATTTTTTAGCAAAGCACTATGTAATGCCACTTTTGAGGTCTTATTAGATCCAATAACCTCCAACATGTTATTTGGCTAGTACAACCCGTGCTGCCTACAGCACTGAAATAATGGTTGTGCCCAAACCTCACTTTCAATTTCTAATTTTTAGGGTATTTAATGTTGCACATGTTGTACATTTTCCACATACACAAAATAACCAGTTCTCTAAAATATTGTTCACAAATCTGTCTAAATCTGTGATAGTGAGCACTTCTCCTTTGCCAAGACAATCCATCCCACCTCACAGGTGTGCCATATCAAGATGCTGATTAGACAGCATGATTATTGCACAGGTGCACAGAAAATGTTTCACATCTTTGAGTTCATACCAAAAAAAATGGGAGCAATAACAAAAGTGTTGCGTTTATAGTTTTGGTCAGGGTAGTTTTATGCTGGACTGTCACTTGAAACCACATGCACTCACAGTTGGAGGAGGCTTGGTGCAAAATGCCCAAGCGATGCAAATCTTGTGAATCTTCATTCATTCATTCATCTTCTAGAGCCGTTTTGTCCCTTTTGGGGTCATGGGGCTGCCAGAGCCTATCCCAGCCACTCGTGCGGGAAGACAGGGGAGTCCTGGACGTCCCGGATGCCAGGCTGTCGCAGGGCTCTCATGAATCTTGTTTCAGGCTTTTTCCTTCAAAATGAAACACTTGGTGTCTCATAATTCCAGTTGGGCACAAACCACAATTATTAATGTCCCTCTTTCATTCCTTCCTTCTGTATCAATTTTCCAACAGTTTGTACAACTGTGAATTGAAAAAGGTCAGTACTAAAGCGTAGTATCTTATTGTTCAAGTTGAACTCGTTTAACTTTTGTTGCATGTTCAGATGTGGTGTGTTTTGTTTGTAGAGGCTACAAATGGGTTTCAAAACTAGCATAGTGACACATAAATCAAGAGAGTTTTGAACGCAGAGGCCTCAAACGTGAATACACACACTTTTAAATGGACTTTTCATTGCAAGTGGTCACTCAAACGTGTGTTTCCGTGTGTGAACATACGATTAGGCAAACCTTTTCAGTACTAAATGTTGCAGTTCTTCAAGAGACCACTGGGGGTTGGGGTCAAAATGAAGCAATTTCTATTGACTCTAAATTGTTTGGCTTTACACTTAATATAAATGAATGTACCAATCTGGTGTCAGAACATTTTTTGATAATTTGGCTTTACTTTCAATTTATCCTCATGTGTGTGTAAATGTTTGTGGAGAGAGGGAGGACAAAATCCTCTATTTGGATTTTGTTAGAACTCAGATTTCATTATTTGAATTTGACACAACAAAATTCTCCTCTAACTCTTTTTACCAAATCTGCTACTGTCATAGCAGGCTATATTCTATTTTATGTTGTGTTTTCCCGCTTTGGCCTCCTATATGTCAAAGTGTCCTTGGGCAAGACACTGAGCCCCACCTTGCCTATAGTGGACGTTTGGCGCCAGTGTTTGATAGTGGAGCCGGCATCAGTTTGGGAATAGGTGAATGGGACTGTGACTGTAAAGCTCTTTGGGCTTTCAAGGAAGGTAAATAAGTGCTGTACAAGTATCCGCCATTTATGACTTTTTATTGTTGATCTATGTTTATATGTGTCTCTTATGTCAAGCACCTTGTGTTCTACGCATGTTGATGACAGGTGTTCTACAAATAAAGGGATTGATTGTAGTGACTGAGTATGGCCGACTAAATTCATGCTTTATTTTATTCCTTTACATGCCGCTCAGAGTACGGTACTCTGGTTGACACGACATTTTGTTACTCCAGTGTGTCTATGTCTATTTGTATATGTAAATAATTCTATAGTTTGTGTGACATGTTGAGCTTATTTATACAGCTTGGGAGCAGCAGTACTGTTGCTAATTTATATGTTTTGTGTGTGTTGTTTTTAGGCCTAATATACTGTAGACCTTCAGAACCAGAAAGCTGATGGACGGAGGAAGGTGATTTGCTGTTGCAACTCCTAAAAAGAGCAGCTAAAGGTAAAGAAAGGACCTTTCGAACTCTGCAGTGTAAAAGAGATAGCTCAGCGACTCTAGATCAGGGGTGCCCACACTTTGCATGCGAGCCACTTTTAAGATAACAAGCTACAAAAGATCTACCTGTATATATATATAAACTATATTCATATTATATTTGTGTACTAAAAAACTACACAGTAAGAGTACAATCTTTGTGAGGAGAAATCATTGTCACGTGTCCTTTTTTGTAATACTACATAATTAGAATAGATATGGTGTTTTATTATAAAAACAGAAAGCAGCAAGGATCGCGTTTCTTGCTGTGAATGGTCCAATGGGGGGGGGGGGGGGGGCATAACATTTCTAACGCGCAGCTGGCTTAACCATGGCTGAGCGAACGGCGGCCCCTAGTCTGTGGGCAGGGTTCAAGAAGCGCATGCTGCTGGACAACACCTCTATCTTGGTGGGTTGGGACCCCCTGAGCAGCAGCAGGGCCCGTGGCAGGATGGCTGGGTCAGACGGGGCGTCTCGGTCTTGCTCCCGATTGAGAAGGCATGCAGGGCGACCTGGGCCTCAATAAACCCTCCTGCGGGCCTGACTGGTCCTCCGCCAGGGACCCGGCCCGCAGCGGGGCCATAGAAACTATTCAAAGGCAAAAAAGAATTTGCGCTCAGTGTATTTAAACACGCATAGCTGTGACATATGGATCAGGGGATGTTTGATTGGCTGTGCTGCGTGTCAATCAACTTACGTACTTTACTGTGTGAAAGGTGATTTGTTGACAGATTTAAAATCTATGTGCATATATTTATATATATATATATTTTTTTTTTTTGGGGGGGGGGGGTATTTATCTACGATGGCCCACAATCTACCACATGTCCTTCTTGTCTTGACGTACTGAGCACCTAGACTAGACTATACAGCAACAAAGTAACCACATGCTATCATACTCCCACATACTTTGCACCACATGAAGGGCTTAGACTTTATATACTGATGCCTTTGGGTTAACTCCCTGTAAAAAATTCAGATGCTTTAAGAGTCATAACATTTCAGATGCTTTTTGAGGCTTGTATCGTTTTCAAAGTAGCTTTTTGGCGAGGATTGGGTTTTAATTATTATCTGTAATGTTGTGAAACAACAGTACTGTCAGATGGATTGTTTGTGTCTTTCTCCTTGGTCTCATGTAAACACATACAAGGCTAAACTCTGTTACAGAGCTCCACATGCAGTTCTTGATCGGTTCATGGTGGATAGTGTATGAAAAAACAGGGTTGAAGGGAAATCTACTTCATGTGAATTATATCTAAGCTTTTATGTTCTGTGAAGTCTTTGACAATTATTCCAATGATGACACAGCAAAATGAGGTTTTCACAGACTTGTGTGAGCATATTATCTTTATAATAACAGCTTTTTTTTTAGCTCATTTGAGCACAAATACAGCTTCCTACGATGAACTGCCTGTGAACCCAGGAGAAAAGCTTTAATGAAGACAGGATCAATGTTCTTTCTCTGTAGCTGATTGAATGGTAGTCCCGCATTAGGTATTATTTGGTGCCAAAAAAAAAAAAAGAAAACCCTGAAAACTTTCTCTTCAAGCACAAATAATCTCTCTGACGATTTATTGATCAAAGCTTCACAGGATCTTCTAATTTTAGAAATCCTACAATCAAATACATCAATACTTGAATCACATTAAAGACTAAAAAGCAACTAAAATGAAGCTAATTTGCAACACAAACCCTAACCTTTAAGTCCTTGCAGGCTGTATCCATCAAAACATAAAATAGCAGCACTTTACCACAAGTCAGGTCGTGATAAATGCTCTTGAAGGCTGTTTTTGTGGTTTGGATGTTCAGGGTCGTATTGAATGCACAGCACCTTTGATAGGTGTAAATCAAAGGTTGTAAACCATCCAGATGTGGGGCCAACCTGGTGGTGATATCCTAACAGAACTCCTCCTTGACATGAACGCGAGTCATTTAATGATGGTCAGAGATTTATAATTCGACCAAATCAAAGTTTATGTGTATCACTCCTCCATTTAGTCAAAACAATGACAAGACCATTAACCTTTCACGTTGTATGCTGCTATTTGCAAGAACTGTGCCGTACTGAGTTGGGCTGGGGGTGCGCTGGTGCATAGAAAGGGAGTTAAGACGTTTATGTTTTGGTTTGTTTTTCTATTGTTATTCGTGCAAGGTGTATGCTGTTGGTTATGGCCTACAGCGGCTGGGTAGCTCGGTTGGTAAGGTGAGAGGCTACAATGCAGGAATCCAGGGTTCGATTCCCGGAGGGGAATAAGCAATGGTAATGGGTCAAATACCATATTAATGGCAGGCAATTTACACCACCCGCCACCCGAGCGTGGTTTGGCTGCAGCTCACCACTCAAAAATGGGTCAAAATGCGGAGAAGAATTTCCCCATTGTGGGATCAAATAATTAATTATGATTACAGTTACCACAAAATAAAGAGACTTGGCATCTTAGTACCGGTATCTATCTATAGTAACATTAAATCCAGAACTCCTTCATTTAGTATTTCCTTGAACTGGAAAAACACAAAAGAATATTTGTTTGTTGCTTAAATCCTCTATCCAGCTCGGAGTTAGCTTTAAGGCACCAAATATATGTATTTATAGTAGACATATTACACAGCAGCGGTCAATTATGTGTTAAGGGGCCAGGTTAGGCTGGGAGCTGAGGGTCAACTGAATATGGAAGCTAGTCCTGGGGACGGGGACTGGAGGTCAGCCTGAGAAGCTGGACTGGAGAGGAGCGGAACTACAGTTAGAACTGAAAAGGCCACATCCAGAGAAGCTGAAGGATAAGGAGACGATGACAGGCCAAGGCAAACACGCCTGCGAGAAAGGCAAAGCCTGGGAGGAGGTTGGAAAAACAGGATGAAATAGAATGCAGAATGTCAAAAAAAATCTGCAGCAACAGGCCTGAAATGTGGGAGCGTTGACGGTAGCAGCGCCTTCAAGTTTGGCAGAGGCGGAGTTTTTGACGAGGTCTTGATTGTGCGTTTGTTTTCCACCGGAATTTGGCGCTGAAACACACCTGTCGCCACTTGTGCAATAAAAAACTCTTACTTGCATCAGGGTCACTGCTGTTCCAAAGAGGTATTACAAAAAAAGCAAATAAAACAATAATTATAATGTTTTAGTGTCCCTGCAGGTCCATTGAGTTGACAAATCTCATACTTGTTCATTGAAGGACACTGCTGCAGTAATAAATCATTTTAGTGCGTTTGACTACAATAAAAAAAAAAAAAAACCTCCACAATAAATAATCACAGCAGCAAAATGAGTGGAGGACTCATCATGAGTATTTTTATTTTACTTAAATTCTTCTATATTTGACACTTTTTGTGTTTTTCAGCCTTAACTACAGCTCCAACCTCTGCAGAAAGTAATGACCGGCAGTGCACAGCCAAAAGGACCTGGCATCAGTGGGCCGGCTTCAAGTGCAGCCATTATTTATAAGCACAGACTCCCTGCAGTTGGAAACATCAGATAACTGATTGAATTAGGTACCTGCGGTTGTCAAGGCAGCTCTCACACCAAGTTAAAACATACGACCTGGCAGTTTATTAGAAATTATTAGCAGCTGGTTACACTGCAGCAAAAGAGGATTTATCAGAATAATCTTGGTGACAGCGGCTGTTTCCACCTCTGTTGATGAAGAATAAGTTGGGACGTTCATGTCTGAGTACTGCCAGTATCTCCTAAATCTTGATGTTTATGAGATTATTCAGGAACATAAAGTAAGTTAATGCGTTTCCAGCAGTGTCTCCATCTCAGCACATGTATTTTTCTTTATATTTAATTCCAACGACTGTGTTACTGTGGGACTTTAATGGGGCAAATCTGTCACAGTTGTATCTCTCCGTGGGATAATTCTTTCAACAAAGCTGTTTGCTAAATTAGATTCCAGATTGATGGATTTCGTGATGGCACACATTTATTTGAACATTGTTTTATATTTCAAAAGTATTAAAGCTTGCCAAATTTGACCTTAGTGTACATCCGTGGAAGATGGTACAATTCTTGGACATGTCAAGACATTTTAACCCTTCAACACCAAAACTGTAGCTCCGGTGTTGACGCTTTTTAAATTACTGTAGCTCTTTGACTGTTGTATGTAAATTCAACAGATTCTAAAGCTGGTTGTGAGGACTAACAGACAACACCTTTCAGTAGTAGCATATCAGCACAAAGCTAAATTCTTCTTAGCTTCAGAATCCGTTTGACTTATGTTAATTGAGTAAACAGTAAAAGAGTTATGGTAGTTTAAAGAACATGTGTTATTTCCTGTTAATAGGTAAAGAGGTAAACAATTGATTGTATATGAGAACTAGACTGAGTGGCCCCTCCAGGAACCCATAATCCCAAAGGCTTCTAGTGAGAGTTAGACATGATGGGTTTTTTTTTGTTTTTTTTGCATTGCAAGTTAAGTAAGGATTAATGCCCGACGAAGTGTGCATAATCACCTTTTAACGCACGGCGTGGAAGCCTGAACCGTCCGACGCGAAGCGTTAAAAAGTGATAATGCACACTTCGTCAGCCATTAACCCACTTATACCATGTTCACTTACAGAAAAATAAATATTAAGCAGTTTTTAGTCCTTAATTCTTGTTTTTTGTCCGATTTGGATCACTTTTTTCGCAAAAAGCGGACTATTTGTTACGTGGTGCGGCGCCTTGTAACGTTACCACAACAAGGCGCTGCACCACCTCTGCAGTCAAGATTCAGGAATATATATGCTGATTGTCCCGATGGGTTGAATAAAGTATCAGTTCAGAGAGAATATTCTCCTCTTACCGCTTGTTTTTATCCAAATGATTAAACTAAAGGTTGTTTTAAAGAACCAGCGCAGTGATACAGAAAACCGGAACTTCTTTTTGGGGCATGCAGTTATCACTGTGCGTTATCACTGTGCGTTATCACTTTTTAATACACACCCAGCAGCCAATCAGATTCGAGTTTTCACCCGAACCATGGTATAATCAAAGTTATAAACTGGCTTGTCAAATGCCTCAATAAAAGTAATTGGTCACACGTTAAGGATTCTAAGCGTTAGATTGACAGAGTGTTTCAACAAGCTCACTACTAATTGCAGAGAGTGGTTGCCATTGAAGTGTGTACTCAGACTAACTCGGACCAGTCGCTGCTTTCTGACGTGATCTGGCTCCCACATGGGCGGAGTCTAAATCATGCGAAAATGGCAGCTGATTGACTTGATTTCATTGGAACTGAAAGTCATTATTTATGGGAGATGTTACGCTTTCTCAGCCCAGTTCTCATCCACAATCGTAGGAGTACACCAACATTTACTCTTTAACACTGTGTTCAGTTCTTTCGACTACCCCAACTCTTCAACCATTCATGCAATTAACATAATTGTTGTGGAGAACAGCAGCATTGCGCTGATATGTAAGCCTTTATAATAGTAAAGTGCTTACGCAGTCAGCATAAATCTGCTGATTCTGTGCCGTCAGGTAACTCTTTACATTTGTAATGTGTTTCATATCAGTGCAACGCCGCTTTTTTCCGCGTCACATTCATGTGTATTGCATAAATGGTCAAGGAGTTACAGTATGTCAAAGTGCGTGTGTCATTTAGCTGTCACCAGCAACATCTCCCTGTTAAAGGGGGATAACTTTCAAAAACGTGGAGGATTCCACTAAGAGCCCCATCCTTGGGTGTTTTTAGTCTGAGGTTTGGACTCTTTAGAATCATAAAAAATACTTTAAAGGTTTTGGTGCTGAAAAGATATGCCTGCAACTTAAATATTGTCTGATAAACAGTGGCTAATGACGATTATAATCCAAAATAAACTGACAAAAAGAGGGGCAGCACAGAAGGAAAGGGTCATTTAGTGCTTTAATTAAAATTTCTTACTGTTTTATGGCTTCCACAAGGCTGCTTTTGTTCTTGTTTTGCTGTGGCTAACAGGTATTAATTGCAAGATCACACACAAAATAATATATGTGAGAAATTCAGGACAAAACCTTGACTTGATAAAAAATACTAACCTCTCTAGTCTTTTTCAATTAGAGTACAGAAATAAAACTACTACGTAGAGTTGCCTTTTGGCATGCTAACATGTGTTGTAGCTGATTTCGAAGGTGGAAGAGGAAAAGGCTACTAAGATTCAAAATAGACCCTACTGTCTCCAGCAGGTGAATATAAGGAAGGTTAGAACAACGCATGTAGAGGCATGTAAAGGCAGGCCCCTACAGAATGACAACCTATGGGTTGAAAAAATGTCTGTGAATGTTTACTAGTCTGGCAAAGAAGAGCACAACCTTTTGTTAAAGTTGTTAGGAAAACATGATTCATTTGGTAAATTTAAACCAATAAGTTGCAAAACTATATAGTTTTTCTCTGCTTTTTTCGTACCAAGATCTGCCAAAAGAGTTGAGGCCAAAATATTCATGAAAACGTGATTTTGAAGAGAAATTAGTGATTATATTAGCTCTGATCCAAACAGAATTGCTGTCTTACAGCATGGTTTATTATCATAACAGTGTGTGCATCTCACATTATTCTATGTAAAGAATAATGTCAAAAGAGGTGACTTTCTGATCATGCACACTTCAAAGGACCTTACAAAAGAAATAAATATTGAATCAATTTTTAGCAGTTTATTCTAGTTATTTTTCAGTTTAAATTGCTTTTTCACAAAAACCAGACAATTTGATTCACAGTGTGACGCATACATATGGCGATCATCATGATAGGTTAAAAAAACGTGGGTTCATAGGGAAAGTTGGCCTCTTACTGCTTGTTTTTGTCAAGATGATGAACAAAAGATTGTTTTCTTAGAAACAAAGTCTAGTTCAATTCCTCCCCGAGTCTTATTTCCTCCATGGGTTCTTTTCTCTTTTTCTCTTCTGCTTCAAAATGGCCAAATTAACCAAATAATTAATTTGGTCAAAATAACTCGTGATGTTGTGATGAAATGTGGAATAAGGTATGACAGCATATGTATTATTTTAATACAATTGTGACATGTTAACAATTGGAATACCAACTGGCATTTAGACCAGTGCAGTGATACATGTCAAATGTGGTATTTTACTTTTTTTAATTCACACACAACAGCCAATCAGAATCGAGTATTCACCTGGACCATGGTACAAGCTTTTATCAATTACATTTTTAATACTGATTATTCAGTATTTTTCCTTCCATAACAGGTACAAATTGTTGTCAATTTGATTGTTTTGTAAAACCAGAAAGGTTCAACCATTCATTAATTTAGCATATTGTCACATTTACTTACCGTATTTTCCGGACTATAAGTCGCTGTATAGTATGTAAGTATGTATGTATGTAATTATGTAAGTATAAGTCGCACCAGCCCGAAAATGCATTATAAAGCAGAAAAAAACACAGATAAGTGGACTATAAGTCACATTTTGACGAGAAATTTATTTGACAAAATCTGAGACCAAGAACTAATAACTTACACAACCTCATATGACACAATCATAGCAGACTGTTTATCTCATAATTTCACAGTAATTCTTTCTCAAACTTATTTATTTATTCCTTTCATGAAGCATCATTGGCCAACTAATACTCTGTTTTCATCCTGTATTTGTAGAAACAGTTGTCATTTTTATTGCATTCCTGAATCTATGAAATCATTGGAAAATAGAATATTATGTTGTTAGCCTTCAAAATCTCACTGTAAAAAAAAGTTTGCTGATTCTCTGAGTCACTTAACAAACTCTTAACACTTAACATACCTCATACATCAAATTGACCCAGGAACATCATCTCTGTTCCTCACAAATGAACATAACAGGAGGGTTAACAATGAATTTATTTCAATTTATTTCTAATATAAGCCAAACTATGAAAAAAGGCGACTTATAGTCCGGAAAATACGATATTTCCCAACAAAAAGCTCCAATCTTCATGCCAACAGTTTCTATTTATGAATACAAAAATGGCAAAAATGTAATTACATTTCTTTAATCTATAGTCTTTTAGCTTGAACTACGGTTCACCTTTCTCTCTCAGGAGTCGTATGCCCCGATTGTCACCATAAGGAACAAAAAGATAGTACTTCATTATTTCACCGACTCCCCTGCAACAACTCTGCTACATCTGCAGATTTACTACTTTTAACCGCACAGGCTCCATGGCAACAGAGTACTAATGATGCATTGTTGCTTCTTTCACTGATTCACATAGTTTGGGTTGTCACAGCAGGCTCCTTTGGGTCTTGAATAGTGTAAGGGATGATGACGCACCTAACAGTCACTCAGGAAACATAGCCATAGGTCTTCAAACTTTCGAATGGAATGTTTTAAAAAATATTTCATATAGAAAAGAACTTGTGGCGATGCAGCACTTGTACATTTTAGCGATGCTTTATAGAGGTTTTGGGAGGTTTGTGGGAAATGATCTCCGAGGGACCTGGACATGGTACCACACTCTTTGAAAAGCCCTTAAGCAACCTTGGTGTCAGAGGTGGAAATTGTAAGCACCAAAAGCAGTTGTGCCTCATGATGTTTAGAAGAGTCTAAGTGGAGGGCTCTTTGACAGAAAGGTGCATGAGCACATAGATATACTTCCAATCCAGTTTTAGTCAGTACTCACCAAGATCTGATGGAGAGTCATTCATTTTGGTCTCAAACTTTGAAGTTGTTGGAGAGGTTGTTCATGATTTTATCTATTTAGCCTTACATAGGTAATGAAACCCGACATGAATCAGGATTTACATTCAGCACAAACTTTATGTATTTTCAAATACATTTTTTTTATCTTAAAATCTGTTTCTGTACCAGTTCATGAGTCACTTCATCCTAAACTGTGTGAAAGACCCACTCTTATAAATATGGTGTTTTTAATATGTTCTTTTAGCTTTTTTGATGATGGGGAAAATATATGAAGAAAATTAGCTAAATTCGTTATTCAAGTCGTTGCGAATCAGGAGCAGATAAAAAAAATGCTGTTTAAAAAAGATTATATTTGTGATAAAGAAAATATGCTGGGTGGGCCACAAGCCCACAACTAAAGCCTTGTTTCCACTGAGCGGTACGGTCCAGCATTTGTTTGAGAGAAGATTGTGGGCTGTGAAAAGGAAAACAGCTGCCTTCCTAGTGCTTTCTTTTGTCATAATGACCTTCACCCTAAACAGTCCATCCCATTGTTCAATGGACCTGCAAACAACAGGGGTCCAAAAATGGTACGATTCGGTTCTGCTAAATTGGTCCATTTTATAATGGAAACCAACCAAAATAGTGGACTGGACTGTATCACTTAGTGGAAACAAGGCTTCAGAGAATTTTTTTTAATGAACTACTGCCTCTCTGCAGAAACTGTGTACTAGAAAACAACAGGTTTTTTTTTTTTTTGACTAAAATTGGCATAATCATAATTAATCGATCACTGGGGACCCTTTTAGAAAAGCTCACATAATGGTCAGAGTGGGACTTGAACAGCTCTTGTTGATTTCTATAGTCTTGGGTCAATTAATTTTCCTATTATTATAAAATTTGATCAGCACAGTGCACGTTCCAAAATAAGCACCTCTCAGGATTGGACACCCAAATCCAAAATACAATATTCGGCATTTCAAATATGAGTGATAATAATTACTAAACATTTGCTCACATTGCCACATTTCCATAATCCATTTGTCAATCGATGTGAATCCATTCCTCCAGCAATGTGACCTCAGTCTGGTGCCAGATCTGCAGAGGACTGCAGTTTCCTCTAGCCTTTATGATGCCAGGCAGGGTCAGTCAAGCCCTGCTGAGGCATGCAGGGAAAGCAGAGTCGACTTTGACCCTGTAGGTTTGCTGCCAGACAATGATAATAAGTAGAGTGGACAGTTTCGGCCTTCTTCCACTTTCCAGACGACCAACCTGGACAAGACTGGACAGCAAGGGGAATTGAGATGAGCAGTGGGATGACGACCGTCCGTCCGGGTGTTTGTGTGTGTCGATCTGTGTGTGAGTGCACTCTCTGAGTGTGCGCTTAAATTTGCATGCGTGCATATGTTTAGCTGAAGTGGCAGCAGCGTGTGTTAGTGGGGTTATGAATTGGAGCCGTGGCTCAGAGAGCGGCTGCCTCTCCATCTCTGGAGTGTCGCACGGCTGTTGAATGCCTCTTAGAGTGTTATGTATTTTTAAGTTTAAGAAGTCAAGCCACTTTTAGATGCTGAAAGTAGTGAAGTGTTAACTGGTAAATTAAATATCTAGGACATTGTGTATGTGTGTGGGAGGGGGGGGTTAAAATTTAACCCAAAATTCAGAAGAACATCAGAAGAATTTTTGTGGTCCACAGCTTCTAGTTGTTTGACAGACCTTCTAAATCAAACTAATTTAAAGCAAAAGACACCTCTCATTTTTCTCATTGTTCTGCTAACTCATGATTAAGTAGCAGAAAGAACAACACAACTTTGAATCTGTTATGGTGGAAGCACAAAAGATCAGATCTTTGAAAAAAAAAAAAAAAAAAAAAGATTTTTCCTGCAATTTATTTTCTTTTTTATCAGGTCCAGTGATCTACTTTTTGAAATGTGTTTTAGAGAAAAGTCCAATGAAAAGAAATACTTCCAGAATAAAGTTGTTTTATTTTTTTGTATCTGCCATATCAAAAGCAGGGATACTGAATCTGTGAGTGGCAATGAAAGGCCTTCACCTCTGCTGTGTGTCATGCTGAACTTTGGCCCCAACGATTGTGTCATGTATTCAGTATAGGACAACGCCGAAGCTACCCACTGGCATTACAATGTTACAATGGAAGGAGTTAGAAAAAAGGCAGTTCTTCTAAAACAAACTATAAAATCTCTTTTAGAGTTAAAAAAAAAACCATCTATGTTTCAGCTGTGGTGAATTATTGTGTTGAACTGAGACCTAATTAAGCGGTTTTGAGGGTTAACCTTGTGAACGACATAAAAGTCAACAGCAAAAGACAATATAAACAAGTACGTAGTTATCAACTAATTTTGCACATATTTTTACCCGGTAAAATGAGTTTTAATTAATGACTGTAATGAGAATGGGACTGAGTGAAACAGGGAGTGCATGCTGGTTCCAAGAAGCCAACATCTCATCGACTTCTTTAAGGAAACAACCATTAGTCATGCTATTTGTCAAATTAACCATTCTTTCTCTGCTACTTTTTTAAACATGTTCTTGTTAATCCTAATTTTTTTCATGATTTTTTTTCTTTACTGCAAGTTATTCAAGTTATAAACTGACCAATAAGATGCCTGAATAAAAAATATGTGGTCTTACATCGAACGTTCAAATAATTTGACTGACAGATTCTTCTGACCCCAAGGGGTAGGTGTGTGGACTTCTAACAAGCCCACTTGTGATTGGCGAGAGTGTTTGCCTTAGAAACAATGACTCAGACCAATTTGGACAAATCACTGCTTATTGACATGGTCTGGTCCCAACATAACAGTGTCCATATTGCAATATAAATAAATAAATGGGGACTGACTTGGCTTCATTTCGTTGGAACCATTAGTATGCCATGTCCCAAAAGCCAGATTCTCCTCCACATCGAAAGGAGCCAGTTGAGGTGGCTCGGGCATCTAGTCCGGATGCCTCCTGGACGCCTCCCTGGAGAGGTGTTCCGGGCATGTCCCACTGGGCGGAGGCCCCGGGGAAGACCCAGGACACGCTGGAGAGACTACGTCTCTCGGCTGGCCTGGGAACGTCTCGGGGTCCCCCCAGAGGAGCTGGAGGAAGTGGCTGGGGTGAGGGAAGTCTGGGCATCTCTGCTCAGTCTGCTGCCCCCGCGACCCGGTCCCGGATAAGCGGAGGAAGATGGATGGCATTAGTATGCCATTGTAAGGACTGAACTCTGGTTTGGTTTTTCTCAGGTATGTCATGGTTTCGGTCACGTTCTGTTTTGAACTGTCCCTCAGTCACACCAGCTTGAGGTTTGTCATGATCCACAGCTGTCTTCTTTAGTTATTTACTCTCAGTGTAAGATAGGCATCTGGTTTTCAGTTTCTCAGTGTCAGGTCATGTGCTCTGTTCTGGTTTTGTCACGTTTCCATTTTTTTATTAAATGTTGTTAAAGTTTCTGTCACCAAGCCTGGTCTCCTGCATTTTGGGTCCTACACCACCAGTCCCTGACAGCCATGTAGGTGATGTCGCATTCACTCGGTCCAGTTCTCTTATATATTTACTTTTTTCCACGATGGCACTCTTCACAGATGCCAGAGGTCATGGCAGTAGAGTTTTTGCATGTCTTGATTTGACAAATGTGTACCAATCTCTGCTGGGCTTAGTTATAGGCATATTTAGATGTGTCCATTGTTTTTGTTTCTATGGTGATATGAAGGCGGGGTCATTGGATGCTGTTTTCAAGATGACACTTTATTCAGATAGGTTGTATTTAGTCTGACTGTGATGTAGGAAATTATCCAATAAGAAATTACTATTCTTTTTTGTTATGCCACTGTTTCACCTCAAAAGGAAACAGCAAAGACCAGAAATAAGTGTTGTTTAAATGGTGAGTTATCATGCATAGTTGGTACTTTAAACAGAACAAATTACCAAATTAGGAGTAATGATAATATTTGGGGAAATGTCAGAAAATGGCAAATATCACTGATTTCTATGGCCCTTTTTTACCTTCATTGAGGTCCAATTTGCTATACAAGTCCCATTCACTCATGCATACATGCATTGACATTGATGGTGGCAGAGCTGCCAAAAACAGTGTTAACCAGACTACCAGCAGCAATGTGAGGTTCAGTGTCTTGACACTTTGGGATTTAGTTAGGCAAGGTGGGAGCCAAACCTACAACCTTTTGTACAGAGATTGACCACAGCCGTCCCATTAAAGTCAATGGACTTTATATTGAGAGTCCATTCAATGAATATATTGAAAACAGAGACCTAAAACTGAGAACATTAGAAATGTGTAAATAAATAATGCAACACTGTAAAGATATTCATATCCAACTCATTCTTTAGCACAAACAATAAAAAAGAGAACATTTTCCCACATTTGCCGGTCATTAACCTATATGGCCATTGCCTTTCTTGACCCAAGTCTGTGCATTTTGCTGGATTCTGACTGTCACATGGAAATACTGGAAAAAGGCCTCCATGTGGTTGCAGTTACTGGCTGCACTCTGTCATTCCAGGTGGTCCCATTTAAGGACAAACCAAGCCCAACCCTGACCAGACAAGATAGCATCTTACTAGAGTGGCAGGACACATTTGAAGAAAATGACTTTATTCACTTGTGAATTTTGATGGCATTAGACACATCTGAAATTACATATAATATTTCTTATATTAACCAACAATAATTTTAGTAATATTGTTGCAATGGCTGCTGATGCTACAGTCATAAATATGACCTTTAGACCTAGAGGACACAATTTTTCTATAACTCTCCGTTTGAAGGGCTGAATGTAGGGATAGAGAGAAGCTGTAGGGGTAGGCGAAGAATTCGGATTCGGCCTAAGACAACTAAGAAAGTGGGGGATAAAAGAGCCAACTGTTTTATTTCAAAAATGTATAGACTGACTTCTAGAATATTAAGTTTGGAGTTGCTTAATCCAATGAAAAATTGAACAGTGGAAAACTGTGTGATCTATTTTCCTTTAAATAAATAATTGAGTTACTCTAACCCATCTTGAACCATTGACTTAGCCTTGGTGAGTCAAAAACTGCATATCGTATGAGACGAGAATAAGATTCTAACAGTTCAGACACAGCCTGGAGTAAGCTTGTGATGTACCAAGTCAGTGTCGTTCCAAGCAAATGTTAAAATTACTTTTGTGTAGTTTACTGCATCTCTCAGTCTCAGCCAGGTTTTCATAAGTGTGACCACATTAATATGCAGAAACATCATTTTAATAAACTCAGACCTGATGCAACATATGGCCACTGTGGCTTTCATCACTACAGGGCACCTCAGGTCTTAATTGAAAATTAGCTCATCAGCTTGCCAACACACAAGACGCTGTAGTGACAGCACTGAGCCTATTAATGCAAAATGCCGGAAAAAGGTGCAAGGAGCCACAGTTCCATGCAAAAGTCTAATATAGAAAGCTGCAGACAGAACCTTTGTGAAATAGTGAAGAAATAAAAAAAAAATGTCAACAAAAAAGGATCTAATTTTACAGAAAAAAAGGTAGGAAGATCCAGAATAACCAAAAACAAGCACACATTCCTCCAATAAAGGCAAGTCACCTGTTGTGAGAGGCAGACATCTGCACGTTTGGGGAGCAGATGGATGGAACGGTAGAGAGGAATAACAATACACTATAATAAAAAGATGTTATTTATTTAATTAAGAACTTTATAATTCACTTTCTTTCTCAGAAAAACATACTGCAGAGCCTAAATTTTTAATAAAGTCAGTATAAAACACAGAGATGATGGTTCTACAATGACAAAGATGAGTTGATGAGCACTATGTGACAGAGAGCCAAATTTCATGAGAGTTTTCTGATCCAAGAAAAGAGCAAGTACTTGCTTTGTCTAATGGGAAATATTAGAAAGAAACTTACTATAGAAGCCATGAAATGCAAAAGGTCAAGTCTTGTCCTAACATCAAGAGGAATTTCATTACTAAACTAAGTCAACTGTGAAGCCAAATGCAGATTTAAATGCATGGAAGAAAGGTGTTGTAAACAAAAACCAACTATGATTAGAGTTTTGTTTGTAGAAAAACACTAGGAAGGTGACAAAAAAAAGCATTAATTATGCAGTGCTGTGCTAACATTCCCTTTTTTCTAATTATTTTCCAAAATTTTAGAGATAATTAGAAAAACTGTCCTAGATAAGTTGAAATAGACTTCTTTTATAGAATGATTTAACACCTAACTTGGACAAAAAACATTAAACATATCACAAGAACCTTCAAAGGGTTAGAAATATGTTTAAGATAAAAGATAAGATGAGATAAAAGCAGAAACGAAGACAACATTTATTTGAAAAACCTTCTTGTGGCAAAATTAAAGAAATTCCAGCAAAAAAGGGTAAAAATTCTTCCAAAGACTTTTATCATAAGGTTTTAGACTGGGTCAGACAAGTGGATTATGCTCAGTGAATGAAGTCCTTTGTGTGCAAAATGCCAATCGTCTTTTAGTTATGATTATGCCATCTTAGCCCAAAAACCAGTGTTATTTTCAAGGATAGGTTTTCAGCAGAGTGGCAGTTCATGAGAAATTCGCCTCTGAGTTGTGATTGGGGCTGTTGACGCGAATCAACCCAGCTCCCCTTCCCATCTCCCACACACTCGTAGCTGGCTTACACCCCCAACCTTACATTACCGGTGTAGCAAAAAGGGCGAGCAATACTGTAGCTTCTCCAGCTGTACAGTTTAGAGCCAGTTGTCAACTCAGAAAAAGATAACAAAAGATGAACATAGACCTAGTCGGCTGCATCAGAATGATGCACTGACTGCATCAGTGCATCAGAACAGAGAGCTTGTGGCCACCCAGTGGTTTCTAGAAGAAATACAATCTTTTTCAAATGGCATGTTTTTGTGTGTTCCTGATTCACAACTATTTGACTGAAAAAAAAAATGCAATTTTGGGTTTGATTTTCTTTATATATATCTTCCATCGTCATAAATTGCCATAAGAACTTGTTAAAACATCAATTTGTGGGTCTCTGAGGCCGTGATTTAGTTCCCATCATCACTCTAGGGCAGTGTTTTTCAACCAGTGAACCGCGGCACACTAGTGTGCCGTGGGAGATGGTCAAGTGTGCCGTGGGAAATTGTCCTCAACTGAAACATTTAGGATCTCCAGGATTTCACCTCTTTGTTCATCCAAACAAGCCCTAAAAAACACTAAGAAATAAGGAATATGACAGATCATAAAATGCTTTTTTCTTTGTGTTTATTTGATTCTATTAAAGACATTTTGATAAAAATGACGGTACCGATTTAGCTGCAGCTTAATCTCCGTTTTAGCAAAAGTCACGCCCCTTTAACTGTCTCCACCAATCATTCTTGGATTCTTAATCACGTGTCATCAGTCTGACCAATCAGAAGTGGTTAAAGTCTTCACTTCCTTGTTGTGCATTCTGCTGATAAAGTCGCTCAGTTTCAAATAAAATGCCAGCTAAAGCTCGTCTTTAGCGGTGTAGCTTTCCACAGAATCCGCTGTCAGACCGTGGAACAAGTGATCAAAACAATGAAGCTCAGAGACGCTGGTCGTTCTGCATTCGGCGGATTATTGAACTACATCTCCCATGAAGCATTGGGTTAAAAGTAACCCAACTCGTCTCTCCTCTTAACGTCTTGAAACCACAACGAACACAAATCAAACTGTTTTTAAATCTTTTAACTTAACTTTTATTACATCTTTTAGAGAAAAAAACAGCTGCAGCTTCCATCGTTTTCTGCCACAATTAAAAAAAAAAAAGAATGTGAGATTGTGGAGGAACTGTTCAAAACAGACTGAGTTTCTCCCGTTTTTTTTTTTGTTTTTTATTTTTTTTTTAATGCTGGTGTGCCGCGAGATTTTTGTCAAGGTTTAAGTGTGCCGCGGCTCAAAAAAGGTTGAAAAACACTGCTCTAGGGTTTATCATTCACACAACACATAGTATGGCTTCTTAAACACATAAGGAGCATGTAGTGTCACTCTTAGAGACATGCAAAACATGAACAGAAAAACTAACAACGCGCACTGGGAGATACACCACCTCAAGACAACTAAGATACAGTTATAGCTCAAAAAGGCCACTTAATTGGATCGCTCTCTTTATCCTTGTACAAAATTGGTTTATTGACTAAAGCATACAAGATTTTTTCCAATATTTGGCACTGTGGATTTGTTTTGCCTTGCAAGTCTGCCTTTTTGTTCATTTTTTCTCTTATTTGACTCAACAACTTGCTATCAATTTAACAAGTAGCAGATAAGTACAGATCGCACAAGTTTTGTTGGCAATATTCTCTTACCTTTGGCAACACATATTGTGTAATAAAAGTGTTTTTTTAAGTGTATCAAGTACATTGTTAGTCAATTTTTTGTCAAATTTCACTATCAATTAAAAAAGGCAAAAAACTTGATGAAAATTTTGACTTTTTGTCCACATTTACATCTCTCAGCTACGATTTGTAACATCAAAGTGCACAATTTGAACTTTGGAAAAACAATGTGTAAGTTGGATAAACGTGGGCTGATCAGAAGAAAGAACAAAGTGTTGTTGTAAGTATTCCTAAATTAATTAACATTTGTGACGTAAATGTTTTTGACAAAGCTTTTCATTTATGGAACACCCTTTATAACTTTTTTACAGATAATCAATTTCCACTTCTTATACAACTGAACCACTAATAACACATCATGCCGCTTGTCTTCTAACTAAGGGATCATAAAACACTGTGGATGCAGGTGAAAATTGCAGCAGAGAACAAGCATAAGCATTGATTTCCAGTCACGGTGGCTGTACAAACTCGCAATTTGCTGTAGACGGTAGAGAGGTGAATAGAAGAGGAATGTCTCTGTGGTTTTATGTTATTGAAAAGGAGTAATTGGCTAGGTATTATGGAATTTGTCCCATTTATCTCCACCAAGATATCTTCACTCAGCAAGCGGTCTATGTGCTTTGTTCCAATAATTCGTGTAATCCCAGACGTGGGTGTGGCATTGTTGAGGTGGGAATGATGGAATTAATTAAAGCTTTGTTGAAACACTTACTGTGGCCTTTAAAAGTAGAATACTTCTTCTGTACAAGAAAGTAAGTCACCTTTTCTTGTGAAAAAGGGTGTAAGTGGTTGAACTTTATAGACAAAAGACCACATAAAACCAGAGGTGTACCAGGCTCTGCTAGGGGCCTCACTGCAGTTGATTTTATAGGCTGTTAAAAGCTGCCACTCGATAAGATGCCCAGCATTTAAAAAATACAGACACCTACTCCTTTGAAAATGATTGCTGCCATGAAATCCAACCTCAGGATTTAGTCCTGTGTATGAGTGTGTGTATGTGTGAGATTACAAGCTCTGTCTGAGGCCAACAGCTCACTCCAATTAGCATTAATAACACGATCTGATTCCAAATAAAAGGCGTAAACAAATGAGTACAAGCGCACCTGGCTTCACAGACTCAGTCAACAGATGGGTGCACTGCAAGCCTGTTATTGCAGAAGAAGAAAGAAAAAATCAAACGCTAATGAATATTCACTGTGGGACACAAATGCATAAAGACCAAGGGGGACTGATACATTTCTTTTTGGCCAGTGTTTGTTGCTGATGGGAATGCCCAGAAATGGGATGGTTGTGAGAGGGACGCTCTTTGAGTCTTCCAGTTGTTGGCTGAACTGCAACTCTCCTTTGCCAGCCACTGGAATTCATGTACAAACATGGACCATTTCCAGTTTGTACCCAGTTTTCTTAAAAAGAGCTGCTTCTTCCAAATGCCAGAACATGATTTATTATCCCAAAAGACCATTTATTGAAGGAAATAATTTACATTTGGCGTACCTAAACAATAAAAAAGTGTTTCTGTTGCTTAGGAGGTGTTTTAGCGGTGAAAACTATCCATTTGCATCCCATAGTTCTAAAGTAAATGGCATACAAACTAAGGAAGTTTAGAGTAATACAAAAATGTTTTTTTTTATTTAGTCCTCTTTAGTTTGAAAAAGAAATCGTCACCATTGGTCTTCAGAAGCGGGCAGTCTACCTGAGAGTCAACACTAAAAATGTATTATGTTTCAACAAGAGCACCTGAAATAACAGGGTTATTCATTTTGTTGAGCCTGACGTTGATACAGACATACAGACTGGTCAATGAAAGTTTGATTGAACTTCTCTGACAAGAACTGCAAAGCGCAGGACTTCCATAACTTCTGCCTCTAGTTACTTTGACCCACCCTCGGGATTCCTGACTATTGAGTGAAGAGATCTTTAGTCGCATGGTTTGTTTACAAGCTTTGGTCCAGAGCAGGTAGTCCGCTTGACGGTAGTCTCACTACAGACCACATGCAATGTTCAGGACTCAATCCAGACCAAATTAAAGTGACTCAGTAGACTAATGGACTAACTCAATTTACACTCAGAGATATCTGTCAGAGATATCTGTTGGACACCAAAAAAATACACTTTTTGATATGCCGTAACTCTTTGACCGTTAACACGATCAAGATGAATCAGCTGATTCTAACAGAGAAAAGCAGCTTTACATATTGGCTTTGCACCGTTATGCAACACATTACTAAAAATCAATTGCGTATGCACTTCACTTCTTTGAAGTCTTGCATATTAAGTAAGGCTGCGTTTCTAAACCCCATAATCCACTGGAATTACGTTAATTGCTCAAACAGTTGAAAAGTTATGGTAGTTGAAATAATGTAAAGACTGAAGCGACGGCTCTAGTGTTAAAGGGTTTAGTCACTATTTTGTTGTAAAACGTTTCGCATCAAAGTCTGCCTTCTTTCGTAAATGTATGGCTGCACCTTCACACCAAAAGCTTTTTAGCCTTTTGAGGGTTTGTTTTGGTAAAAGAGCTGCCTGCAGTGACAAAGATAGTATTACTCAAAATGAGTACTAACCCGCACCACGAGGAAGGAAATCCACCAACTGTCCTCATCGCCAGTAGGCGTCTTTGATTATATAATGGTTTAGTCACAACTGCCCTTACAGGTGGACACGGATTGTCTGTGGGTGATTAATGGGCAGACCTGTATGGGGTACAAAGGTGGCCCGCACAGAATAATAAGGCTGTTGACCGCTCCATGAGCCTGTGGAGCGAAAATCTTTTTGCTAATTTTTCTGCAGGCATGCAGCGAGCGAGAGGTTGCAGCAAATACTTATACACCATGCAAGTAGGGGAGAAACGGGCGTTTCATATGGATTGTTTCAACCCCCCCCAGATCCGACGTACTGTGCAAGAAGCCCATGAATGCAGTTCACGTGATCAGTGAGCGCTCCCTGCATGCAGCCTGACTGTCAGAATTGAGGAAATTAGACAATCAGAGCGCAGTTTGTGTAGACGTCCTACAGGCACTTACATATCAAGTGCCAGCCCCGTGCTTGCAGCATTTGCACACGGTCAGTAAGGAAACCAGTATGCCCACCTCACTAACAACTAAACTGTGGCGCAAGGGCACCATTCGCCTCAGAAATACTTTTTACGTTACACTTAAAATACGCACAACAATCGTACGATCCATTTTCAACTACATCCATTGAGGTGAGCCACAAGGGAACTTCAAGACGCAGCTGCACACCTCATGACCCTCCACAGGCTCAGACAACACAAAAACCTCTACATGTCAACCTCCCTTCAGGTACTTGCAATTAAAACTTTTCTTGCCATCTTTTGCATAGCACTTTTTCAAGTGCTCTTATCGAAACCAAGTTATTGATTATTTTCGCATCAAATTAAACATACATACCAGCATCAGCAATTCAAGCAACCACTTCCACTGAAAAGTCTAAACATGAGTAAATGAACTGCATTCACGCTGTTCAGAGGAGGTGTTGTGCCTGCAGAATGAAGCGGACTATTAAAAAACCAAACAGCATTCACTGTTTTACATTTTGGCTCTTATTTTCACTTCCAATTTTTAGGTTCCTATCTCTGTGTTGGAATTTCTTTTTAGAAAAATCCTGCAATTAATGATAGAGTTAATAATGATTTACAACCTTCACTGATTATGTCACATATGTAGTATCATCCTGAAATACAAGGTTAATATTATTTAGAAAATTCAGTTCAATCCAACGTCTTTTTATCGTATCTGACCCTTGTAGACTCTTTTTCAGAAACACTAGTGCATTCACAGTAAGTGAGCGGTAAATCAAAAACTCTTGGAGTTCAGGGAAATGCTGGATTGGCAGCACTATGGCTGCTGGATCAGAAACACTCAGTCTGTTTGAGGGTGCCGCTGCCCTCTGTGTTAATTAGCCTTCTCTTGGCTTCTCTCCCTCTGAAAGCAGCATTCAGCAGCAAGGTATGTAAATCTGAATAACAACCGCCTGTCTGCCTCTGTCAGCTGCACACTGCGCTCTTTCTGTGGTTTCCCTTGTCCGTGTCGTATTGTTTTATGACTTGACTTCACAGCTGGGATTATTGCATTTCTGTGGTTGTCATAGTGATTGCAGGGAAACGATTCAGGGAAAAAAGCTAAATGAATGTTAGCGTGACTGCTGGTGTGCGCAGGTATGCTTTTTTTTTTCAATCAAAAAGGTTTTAATGAGGCTAAAAACACAGCTACTACGCTTTGGTTGAAGCAGAGAGATGTGTTGTTTTGATGTCTTCTTACCAGCTTGATTTGCAGATTGATGTAGCACGGACTTGATGTGCACAGAGGCTCATTTAAACAAGAATATAATGCACGCGGTGAAACCAAAACCATCATGCAGCTAACAAGGGAGTGGAAAGTCACACTTTTTTTTTAAGTCTTTTTGACCCCATTGCTCTTTAATTCCTGTCTTTTGTGCTGTTTGACATGCGCTGCTGTTGATGGCAAAACATGTCCCTCTCCCTTCCTTTCACATCTGTGAGGGGAACAGAGGCCCTTCTACCTTCAGAGATGCTGGCTTTCAAAGGGAACACTGGAATTGGTCCATTTTGAAGGAGTTGTTGCTTCTGGTTCCTGGTCAAATATGACTTCATTTTTGCTAAACAGAAGTTTAGATTGCAGTTACAAAGGTTTTCAAAAGAGCTCTTTCACTGTACTCACTAGCTGTGTTTACATGGACAAAAGTAATCGGAAAGAATGCCTGATCGGAAGGAAAATGCGTCATGTAAACACGCCGTTCGGAATGGTCTGCCCCGATCAGACTCGTTCGGATCGAAATTTCTTTCCGAACAAGATAGGTGGGTCATGCTGACTGTTGATCTGATCGTGTTTCATGTAAATGGTTCATTTCGCTCGTGTGTCACAACTGCTCTGGTTTACGCTTCATTGAACATCTGTGGAAGGAGCTGAAACATGCCATTTGGAGAAGACACCCGTCAAACCTGAGACAACTGGAGCAGTTTGCTCATGAGGAGTGGGCCACAATACCTGTGGACAGGTGCAGAAGGCTTTTTGACAAATACAGAAACCGTTTCATTGCAGTGATTGCCTCAAAAGGTTGTGTAACAAAATATTAAGCTATGGGTACCATCATTTTTGTGCAGCCCTATTTCATCAGTTTGTTTTTTAAATAATTCTGTTAATCAACAACTCAAAAGTAATGGCTGATTTTGATTATTTAATTTTCAATAAATTTTAATTTATTGTTACTTTTGAATGTTTCAAGTCAGTGAGCATTGTGGACTTTCTTTCTTTAACTGAGGGGTACCAACATTTTTGTCCACCACTGTATTACCGAGCTGCTGCATAAATGTATATGGCATCTCGTTTTGTTTACAGTGGGACTCGTTTCCTCTTCCGGTATTTTCCGCACTACTGCGCATGCCCAAAGGATTTATTCCGCCCGAATGTGTGACCATGTGAACGTTTGTTCTAATCGGAAAAAGTTTTTCTGGGCCCATGTACACGGTTGAATTATGATCCAACCATTGATCCGTTCAAGGTATTTTGCCCATGTAACCGTGGCTACTGACTGTCAGGCTGATGTGTGATGCAGTGTTGTTTGAGAAACAGTCCAATAAATATTTTCAACCTTGTGTCCCTCACAAGGAGATTTCTCCAGTTTCAAAAAAAAATTTTTTTAAAAAGTAATCAAAGTCTTGACTAGCTTTTATATTGTGACATAGGAGGATAATGTTTTGAAACAATCCCACTCGTAGCTTGCAGTCTTTGACATGATGGCGAGCTTCTGTTCCCCTCTGTCCCCAGTAAACTCTTTAGAACTTCTGCCTCTATGGCTTTTGTAGTTAATCATGTCAAACAGTTCTAAATGCTTACTTTTTTTTTACTTTTCTTTTTTTTTTTTTTACTTTTCAGCTTCTTGTTAATCTCATCTATCCATTCATTTTCCCAAACCAATCCCTTTTGGGGTCATGGGGATGCTGGAACCTATCCTACCCACTGTCATGCAAAGGTGGGGTAGACCCTGGACGGGATGGTGTAAATGAGCTAATTTAGCAAATACAAGTGTTTAAATTTCTGCTATCTACATTCATTTGTCAAAAAAAAAAAAACATTCGACTGATAGGTGATTTAAAAGCATTTTAGATATGACCCTTTAACACCAGAGCTTTAGCTCGAGTATTGATATTCTTTCAACTACCGTAACTCCTCAACCGTTTACTCCAGAGGATGCCCAAATCCAGGCCTTCAGGGCCATCGCCCAACATGCTTTCCAACCAATCTGCCTTTAAGCTCCTTACTTGCTAAACACGCCTGATCCAGGAGCTGCAGATGAAGCAGGGTTTCTGGAAAACCAGCAGGAGGCTGGCTCCGGAGGCCTGGGCTTGGGCACGCCTGATTTACGAAATTAACGTAATTCCAGCAGATGCAGCAGCTGAGAAAAGAATCTTGTGTCATTAAGCAACACTTCACATCAGTAATGTGTCGCATATCGGCACATTACTGATATGAAAAGACACTTTTCCCCACATCCGAATCAGCTGATTCACGTTGACCATGCGATCGCTCGAGGACTACAGTACATCAAAAAGCGTGTTATTTTGGTGTCGTGACAATATCTCCCATGTTAAAGGGTTTTAAAAAAAAAAAAAAATTTTGGGAATGTTGTTTGTAAAAGTAAAGCAACAGGTGGAAATAAATGTTAAAGCTCCACAGTTTTTGACAGTTTCTTTCAAGGTTGAAAAAAATGTGAAAAAATAATGGATTTCAAAGTCATAGATTGACAGGGAGTCATGTTGGTCCCGTGGTTGTCGGGGTGTAGTTTGGAAGATTCCCACTCATCCAGAATGGTTCCGTTGCAAAAAAAAAGTCCTAAAGAAGGTTGTCTGGACTTTAGTTGAAGATTTTTCACCTCTTTTCCAAGAGGATTTCTCAGTTATGAACTAAATTGGTAAGAGTAGTAACTGGTTTATAAGCTCCACAAAAAGGTGGATTTGGAATTGCTAATGAAGACGGTTAAGTGACCAAAACAAAGGCGGAAAAGACCTGGAAGTTCATTAAAAGCCACACCTCTACATGGAGACACCTGTCTTCCCCATAGCCCAAGAAGGTGAAGCTGTTGTCTTTAATATTCTCCTGGTTGAACTTGATGCTCTTGTCCAAAGAAAGAATACAGCTTGTAAGTGCCTCTTCGTCTGAGATTTTTAGGTGATTTGCGATTAAAAAGGAAATCAATCGGTCACCGGAGAAGCATACAAAGAGCAGCGGCACCCTGAGCATCTTCATCATTAACCCAGTTTCCTTCACATAATTTCACTCTGATTTGTTTTTAAACGTTGTAATTGTGGTTTCTTCTGCATCCTCACCTGGATGGTTTGCTTCACTGACTGTTCACTGGAGACAATTAGACTAATTAAATGAGCGGATTGTTGTTTTCCCCCCTTCTTCAATTCTGCATTTTGTTCTAATATGTAAGCAGGTTTAAATATGTATTATGATAATGAATAACAAATAATGATTTATGGTGGAGGCCACTGTCGCTCTTCTGACTTGTGGTTTGTAGCGTGAACCTATTTGGTTGGTTTCTGTTGTAGAAGAGAAATCATTTGAATGTGTTGTGAAACCCAATAGGTTTAATAAAGAAAAGGGCTGTTTTAGGGCAGAAACTTTTTACGTAAACATACATTTGTTGTTTTTGGGAAATCATGTCATATTTCAGTCCTTTTAAGCTAACAGTTGAACCTTAAGGCCTTTTAAGGTTAAACCTTAATTCCAAGTGGAAACATTTAACTAGGGAAGATGGCCAAAATTTGTATAAATGTCTACATTTCTACATCTTTGAGTTTATCCAAAGATAACCAGGACTCTGCTGGATCCGATGTTTGCATGCTGGGGAAACTAAGACGCAGAAAACTGGACTGAAACACTTTAAAACACAGCAATCCAGTTTGTGTGTCCCCCAATATTGTTTGGATATAAACACGACGCAGTACAATTGTGGTCCCTATTTATGTTAAAAGACACTAAAGTGTGACTTTATCTCTTTTCTTTTGGCCTTAGCTCTCTGCAGATCATTCACTAGGTCCCCCGTGTGGTTCTGAGATTTTTGCTCACGTTTTTGTGATCACTTTGTCCCCACGGGGTGAGATCTTGCAAGGAGCCCCAGATGGAGAGAGATCATCAGTGGTCTTGTGTGTCTTCCATTTCCTAATAATTGCTCCCACAGTTGATTTTTTTCACACCAAGCTGCTTAACTATTGCAGATTCTGTCTTCCTAGCCTGGTGCAGGTCAACAATTTGGTTTCTGGTGTCCATCTCTTTGGTTTTAGTCATAGTCATAGTCACGTTAATCAACATCATCTGCTCTGTCTTACTTATCTTACCCTGTGCAATAACTGATTATATGGTGTGCAATTTTTGGAAATGTATGTGTATATTGTGTACATGTGTGTTTATACTGATTCCATAGTTTTGTTTCTTTTATATATTGCTCTCTGTTCCTGTACTGCTGCCGCAATAAGGAAATTTCCCTATCGTAGGACTAATAAAGGAATATCTTAGTGGAGTGGACAGGTGTCTAGATAACCAGTTAAAACAGGTGCCATTAATACAGATAACAAGTGGAGGACAGAGGATCCTCTTACAGAAGAAGTTACAGGTCTGTGAGAGCCAGAAATCTAGCTTGCTTGTTAATGACCAAATGCTTATTTTCCACCATAATTTACAAAGAAATTCTTTAAAAATCCGACAATGTGATTTTCTGGACTTTCTTTTATCATTTTGTCTCCTGTAGTTGAGGCATATCCATGATGAAAAAAATTACAGGCCTCTCTCATCTTTTAAAGTAAGAGAACTTCCACAATTGTTGGTCTGACTAAATATTTTTTTGCCCCACTACTTACTATGATGAGGATGGACAGGGGCCCATTTGCCATCTACACTGGCTTGTCATTGAGCTTGGGTCATAGGGATTCCTTGGAAACTTGGACAGACCGCCAGTGCACGAGTCTCTGCAGTTCATGGAGTAAGGCTGCACTCATTTCCCATCAACCATTGTTTACACTTTCTCCCACTAGCTTACAGCCCCTCACATCCTAACATTACAGGTGCAACAAAAGTGGCGAGCAATGTTGGAGCTATCCACCTTACAGTTTTGAGCCAGATACCAGCTCAGATGAGGGAAATAAAGACATAAATGGATCTATTTGTCTGCAAGTGGATGCAGGAGAGTGGAACAGAGCAGGGAGCTTTTTCAACTACATTTTTGTCCTCTTTTCCTGATTCTTTCATTCATCTTCTTCATCATTTTGTCTCTTTTGGGGTCACGGGGCTGCCGGAGCCTATACCAGCCACTCATGGGTGAAGGCAGGGTACATTCTGGACAGGTCCCCAGTCTGTTACAGTATGTTACTGCTCCTGATCTACAGCAATTTGAATTAAAACACACACACTTTCTTCATTATATGCCTTCCATTATGAGAAAAATGCTACAACAACATGTTCAAAACACCAAAACCACAATTTCACAATGTAATGGATCTTTAATGCAGATTTTCTTATACAGAAACAATGTGAAAAACTAGAATGTCCTCCTTCAATCTGATCCAAAAGATTATACTGTGGAAATTGATGAGATAATCGCCTTCATGTGACCGCTGCTTAGTTGTATCCTAAAAAGCTCATTTTAGTCCACGCAGACCACTTAGCACCCACTTTGGTCGACTCTTACCTTGAAAGAGACTCTGCCTCTCTGCTGCATGGGTTGAGCAAATGGCTTAACTGGCTTCTAACTGTAGCTTTCGCCCTTCCCATTTTTCCTGCCTCCATCTTGCTCTGCACTACCTTCTCTCCGTCAGCACAAAAGAGATGCATGCACCAAATTGCAGACTAATGACAATCTTGTAGCAATTTGGTCATTTGTCTGAGCATCAGCAGGGACAGATTCCTGTGTTCGCTACAGAGCTTCTGCAGCTTCCACACAAACACACGCACACGGAACTTGCACCACGTGCACACACTGTTTACCACGCGCTCCCACAGGCCGCACACTGTACCTCCAGAGCTGCACACATCCTCATAAACAACCTCACAAGAGAGGCACAAAGCAAATTAGATGAAAATGAATCAATGATAATAAAAACTCAGCTTTATATGCAGCCTGACATCGTCAAGACCCCTGGCTCCTGAATTATAGATATCCCAGTGACATATGAATACTGGGAGGAGATTGATGCCTGTCTCCAGCCTCATGTATGTATGAGATGCACTCTGCCATGCAAAAACATTTAGAGCTGCCAGACTTTAACTGTGCAAATGAGCACACGCTCAAATGCACACGATCTTATGTCAACAACAGGTTTCGGTGACTCCTTTAACCACGCGAGCTTTTCGCTGTTGTGTTGGACCATAGTGATTGACTGGCTGGAGCCTGATCAGCGTCAGACAGAGCAGGAGACTCTGAGCTTTGCTGCAGGCAATTACTTTGTTTGAAAGCAAAAAATGAAGGAAAAAAACGAGAAGGAACAGAGGGAAAGAAAGGGAAGCATAGAAAAGAAGAGAGGAAGAAGGAAGGAGGGCTTTGTTGTGCCAGGAGAAGAGATTGTATGTTAATAGTGACACCTGGTGGTGTATTGTAGAACTACAGTCTTGTTTCAGAAAAAAATTTGGGAAAGTGTCACAGTTTTCCTCATCAAATTTTTAAACGGTTAACTTATCAAGAAATGTGGCTTGTATGGAAAAATATTAACAGAATACAGTGTTATTCGATTCATGCCTTAGTCACACCTGCCCTTATGAGTCGATAGAGTGTTCAAACCTGTACAGGGCACACCAATGGCCCAAAGACAATTTTGGGACTGTAGACTGCTTGGTAAGCCCATAGAGCAAAGAATGTTTATGCACATATTTTGACGAGTACGCTGTGGGCAACGGGTCACAGTGAACACATACAAAATAAAAGGGTAAGTAACTACCATTTCATACTTCATATCCAGTCATATCCAGAATCACCCAGTCTAGTTCATACTAATGTAGACTGGTTTTGCTTGCAAATGCCTCCACAATAACTGCAATGAACTTAAGTGGTGGTTATAGCGTTTATTTTTAAGGACACCTTGCCCGTTCACTTCCCGCGTCTGCGAACGCGCAGGAACATGAAAGGCAATGGAGGAAGTGGTGCATTTTTCCGCTCGAGAGAGGCAGGCACTACAGAGGTGAAATAAAAATTAAAAATAAAACAACGGGGCAAATTACATTCTTTGAGATATAAGATTTAGTTCTCCAATAACTTGCTATATTTTCTATCTAGTTGTCAGCGCTCTCTGTCCCCTCTCTTCTTTTTCCTAACTTCTTCAGTTAAGTTTTCATCATCAGCAATATTAAAAAGACGTTTTTTCTGGACAGAGTTTCATCAGACAGGCGGTTACAGTGTACTCTAAAAAATTCAAGTAAAATGACCCAATTTCCACCCGATTGCACTATTGGCATAAAAGTCCATTTGATGATGATGTCATCAGCAGCTGTCACCTTTCCCATCAATCAGGGCAATTCTGCTCTGATGGTCCTGCGACAACGAGACCCGAGCAATTACAAATCGCTTTGAAGTACAAACCGGCCCTGAGAGTGAAGTAGGTGAGATGCAGGTGTGTTGTAAAGATTTTCATTTTTTCAACATCCCCAAACCCTGCGCACTGCCCAAGCTGCCTACAGTTCAAGTAATACGTGTCGCATCCTTGCAAGAAGCCTGACTGCTATACTACGTTCACACCAAGCATGTGATGCACGTTCAAGAATGCTCTTTAACGTGGGTTCTTGAACGCATGCTTTGCATATGGTGTTCACTCGGGCATGTCGCCACCTGATACTAGCGCGTCCTGTGCCTAGAGTTCAAAAAGTGACCGAAAAACATTTGTAGCAAATGCCAGGGTTTTGAACGCGGAAGCCTGAAACGCGCAAATACGCACTTTTACATTGACTTTACATCGGGAGTGGTTGCTTAAACGCATCTTTCTGAGCCCGGTGTGAATTTAAGATAGAACAGTAAGAAATGACTTTGTTACTTGTGTATCACCTGCACATTGTGCGTACAGCAGTTTCTCATGGTCAATAAATGGTCAGTAAGTGTACCTCACTATTGACTTGAGTGTAGCACCTGTCAACCCCTGTACAGGTGCATGAGACAAAGACTTTCCTTACTTGAAACTGCTGGTCAAGCAAACATTATCTCAGTGTTTCTGCAAGTAAGATTCAGTTTGGCTAAAGTTTTGCAGAAATTCCCTAAAACCGATTCAATCAATGGCAACTTGTATGAATCCGATTCATTAAAAATTTGCCAAAAAATACCAACAGTTTGAAATGGAAGGAAAGCTTGGGATCAAAAATGACAACAAGAAAAAAAAACATATCTCTAATCAAATGTGGAAAACAAAAATTTAGCAGCTGCATGGTTGCAGACCCACACCAGGACCTTAAAAGAGGAAGCCAAGGAAAAGTGTAAATTTATGAGCATTACATCATTAGACGACTCCTAACAGTCTGAGTGTGCTGCAGCACAACCAAAACCTCGCCTCAGGGCCAGCCAACCAACCTTGATAAGCTTCATCAAAATGGAAAGGTTTAGGTCTAACCTTCAAGAAAGGGCATCTTTGCTAAAGCAAGAGCTGGAAGTCAGAATGAACGCTGATGGGTCTTTGAGATATTGGGACAAAAATGTATTCCCAAAAACTAAAATTTGGCTTGTAGAACAGGTCAATTGGTTCAGTGACTTTTGCGTCAAGATACAGTGTAAGAAATGGTCAATTCTGTTGTCACTAAAGCCAGAAAAGTTGACTCCTTCATCTTCCCTCTTTAATGACAACAACTGTAAAGCACAAATGGCCTTTCCCGAAGGCCAGAGTCGTCCTCTTCTAATTCAAGTGACCCTTGACTGAACTGAACGGCAGTTGCTCATTCACAATGTTGGGCTGTATTGAATTTTCTTCTCTCTTCAGGCATTTCTAACAATTATTGGATTCCTTCCTCTGCATGGAGGCGTACCTCAGCTCCAACAATGGATCTGTCCATGCATTGTTTATGCTTCCCACCGCTGCTGTTAGACCTGTCACCATTATTACATAATGACTTGAGCGCACTTATTTTGAGTAGACCTCGAAGGTTCAAATTGCCCCTTTTCACCTATTGTACTCACATCAATATACCAATGTGCCTTTGAAATCATTTGGACCTCCATTACCATTTTCTCTCCTAGCTTTGCAGTCAAAGCAATGTTAATGCTAAATGTGTGTTTTTAAAGTCAAACTAAAGGACTTTAATTGATTTCAATGAAAAAAATAACATAAATACAGTGATGTCTAGCTGGGGAACCCCTTGTTCGTCTTAGGGGGAACAGCCATCAGAGGTTTTCATTTTATATTTTTAAATCCAATTATTTAAAATCTCAACAAAATCTCAAACCTCGCTAAAACCTTACATGTAAACATAAAAAAGGAAACTTCACTGGGATTAAATCAAACCATGATGAACCGCATGGGAAAAGGCACACACAGCATGAATATTCTCATGAGGACTGTTTTCTTACCTTAAACTAGAGAGAAGATGCATAGAGAAAAGTTGCGCTGGATAATATTTGCTGGTTTGGGTTGAATCTGAGTATTGCTGCTGCCATGTCTCGCAGATTCCAGGCAAGAGGAATTCCAGAGGCAGAAAGAGATCGAACCAAAATTGTTTGGAGTTCAAACATTTTTTAATAGCAAAAACAAGCATGAGCCAGAAAGACTTCAGAAAAAAACAGAGTACTGCAACACTGAGAACCAAAATGCCACTCTATAAACATCCTAAATAATAGTAGATGATTTCAAGCAGTTTAGATGGCTTCAGTCGCAGTGTTCCCATTACACATGTGCGCAAAACTTTATAGAAGTTCTAGAAATGTCCCAAAAATAAAAAAAAGTATTTTGCATTAAATATAATTATGTGAATAAACACAAACCAAATCCCCCTAAAAGTCATTCGAAAACATGGAGCGGCGAGCTTCTTACACGTGGCAGTGGGTATGGATGACGCCATTTTGGGCAATCGTGGTTGGGGATTTTACAGAGGAGCAGTGGATCCAACAATTCCGCATGACACGCTCAACATTTGATGAGCTGTAGGACTTCTTCATTTTGTTTACAAACCTTACAAGTCTGTTGCTTAACAGACTTAATGTGTTGCTTACGCACCAAAGTTTGTCTCCAACAGACATTTGGATGCAAAAATGGGACGACAGTGGCTCAGGTGGTTTAGCGGGTCGTCCAATGATTGAAGGGTCGGGGGTTCGATCCCCGCTCCCACCAGCCAAACGTCGTTGTGTCCTTGGGCAAGACACTTCACCCTCCTTGTCTCCAGTGTGGCTCCACTGGTGTGTGAATGTGCATGGATGATCTCGGTGATGGTCAGAGGGGCCGTAGGCGCGAAATGGGAGCTCTGTCAGTCTGCCCCAGGGCAGCTGTGGCTACATCAGTAGTTACCATCACCAAGTATGAATGAGGAGTGAATGAATAATGGACACAATGTAAGCGCTTTGACCGTCTGGAAAAGTGCAGAAAAATCCAATCCATTATTATTATAAATGTTACTTCAATTTTGCCTACAAAGATTTGTATTAAAGATGTCATTTACAACTCAAATCTTTGCCTTTTGTTGCTAAGATTTTTTTTACAAACAAAACTTTTGCCCACAAACATTCGTAAACAAAATTTTTGCTTACAGAATAAGTAAAGCAATAATGTTGCCCAGAAGCAACAAACAAAATGTGAATCTTCCTTTTTTTAGTGTCGTTTTTAGCATTAACTTATCAAAGCAAATGATTTTTGCCTATTGTTTGTTTAATTAGCATAATTATCTTTTATAGTCATATGGAGAAATACAGACACATCATCAAATTAGAAAAACCCTTTCGACAAATGTTTTCCCCATCTTTCAGGCCAACAGTGTAACATGACAAAATCCTTTATAAACCAACACAAAGAAAAAAACACGTATTTGTGAAAATCCTGTTTAAAAGAAAATTGCTATTTCTTGTCATCCCAAGGACTGTCGTGCTTTTATTGTTTGTATTGTTTTAGCACATAGTTCGTGATCATGGCTTTTTGTGCAGCTTTGTAGGGTCAGTGTTTTTGTGATTTGGCATCAACACTGCAAAAAAGAAGAATAAAAACAGAATCAATCCTTGGATTTGAAAAAAAAAAAAAAGTACAATCAAACTAAGAATATAAATGTGTACAGTGTTTTTAAAATTGTATAGGAAAAGTACATTAAAATATCCCTTATTAATATTGACATTGACATGTTAACAATACCAATGCTGTTAAAGAAGACATTATTAGACTAGGTTAGTAACAAATGATCTATGAAGGAAAACTTCAAGTTGCGTTCACACCGAATGCGATTCCCACAGCAGAGCGCCCAGTTTCAATGTAAAGTCAATGTACAGACATGATTAGAGGCTTTGCGGCACAACTTGAGAATTGGTGGCAACACAGCAAAATCTATGATGTGCATGTCCAAATATCTGAACATTGAAAAAGAATTCAGAAATCAGTAACTAAATAGGGACTCGGCTTTGGCCTGTGATGTTGATGTTACAGCGGGTGGAGTCCAAAACCAAGATGGAGGTCAATCTGATCATTCTCCTTCTGAATTTTAATTTGTGTTTTTATTTGCATTGAGACAATGGCGTATATATTGTCTAAATTTATTCTTATTTTTATCGTTTTCTTCCTTTGACAACTGCTGGACAGCAAGTGATCAAACTGGGTCACAGACAGACGGAAGTATCACTTGTATAGACGCAGATCGTGCAGTAGATAGTGAAGCTCACCGTACTGGGAGAGTCTTTGAATGAGCTCATTAACCCAGTCATGGGCACGTGATTACTGATGCTTTTGTAGAGCTCTTTGAAATAAATAAACCTGATCTCTCAATATCATCCATGCATTGACTGTTTTGAGAAACAAAGTTATACAGCCAATGCTTCCACGTAGTAGCTCCTCCCTAACACATCTGGAGTTTTTATGAACTCATACTTGGACAAGTGTCTAGCAGGCGTCAAAGCAGACCCAACATCGTCGCATAAGTTGCGATCTCTGTGAACACAACATGAAACCTCTTTGCCTTTTTTTGGTCCGTAGAAAACCTCCTACAGTTTTTAAAACAGGATCTTATCTAAAAAAAAAAAAAAAAAACAGTGACCTATAACAACCTTTAAATGACAGAAATCTCTGTGGTATTAAACTAACTAGACTTGTGCTCAACATCTTCTAGCTGAACAGCAAAACACTTTAATAATAAGCTAAATTAAATATAAAGGAAAAGGAAAAGGTTTGAGCCATGTCTTTACTTTGTCATAAAAAATTGCAAAAATGATCAATGGCAGAGAGAAAATGTGCCATGATTTTTATTTTCATTCAATAAAGAAACAATTATTCATTCATCTTTTTCCATTTATTCACGGGCCTATCCCAGCCACTTGCGGGCGAAAGCAGAGGGCACCCTGGAGAGGTCGCCAGTGTGTCGCGGGGTAGCGACACACTGGCCTTCTTGCTGTGAGACAAGAGCGCTAACCACTGCGCCACCATTCAGCCTGAAGCAAGAACTTGCAAAATTTTGAACACAAAGTATCCATGTCACTCTTCTAAGCTCTTCTACTGGACTTTCAATTGAAAAAAATTTCACAATAAGGTCTTCATAATCCCGCCTTCGCCCTACAAGACGACCTTTAGCGGGTTAAGGTAATGGATGGATGGTTTTCATAAAAAAATTTGAGTTTAGATGGTTTCATTGTTCAGTTGAAGGAAATGATTGCCTCATTTCTCAGAAAAGCTAATCAAAGCTTTAATGTGAAGAGACCACATATTTTTTCTCGGCTACACTTCAAAGGCCAGCTGCTACAAAAGACACAAGTTAAAAGCTGCTTCATGAACGAAAGATGAGGCAATTCACCGCAAGACGGTCTTCCAATTTAGCTCATTCAACCTATATGTTTTTAGGTGGTTATTGTCAAATGCGGTTTCCGTGTTTCATCCAATTGCAAAATGTGCTGCGAAAAGTGCTAAAACTAAAGATTACCACAGTTGCCAAAACGTGTGTTAAATAAAACATTCTTCTCCCAAGCAGATTATAAATGTTTTAGGAGTCAAAAAAGAATCCGTGATGAATCTTCTGCTGTGCATTTATGATGCAGCCGACACCTTATACATGTCTTTCTGTAATTCCATCTCACCAGGAACATACTCAGAGGCTTTTTGAGTTTAGATAGATGTAGTGTCAAATAGTTTTTTCTCCGTTTTTTACTATAAAAAAGTAAAAACGTATTAAGATACTTTTCCATGCTATCATTACATTTGTGTCATAAAATACAAGCATGGCTTAGTTACATATTAACCACACTGAAGGGATGTGGGTGAGCTGATATTTATGTTGGAAGCGTTGTCCCTAAAGTAAAGAGAATACTATTCTACCTCTAAAAAGTTCATGTATAGGTTTACGAGTATTGTGATTTTTGGACCAATAGGATTATAGCCGGATTATAGAGCGAAACTAAACACTCATGTAATGGGACCTGACTACACTACCCAGAATGCCTAGAGGGGAAAAGAGACAGGCAATTGGTCACATAGGTTTGAAGGGAAGTCTTCCAGTGAACAGGGTTTTTTTTTCTTCTTTTATCTGAAATAAGCGGCTTTAGAAGAGAGAAACACGACAGAAATTTCAATGACAGCAACTCTCAACATTGTTGAGTTGTGATGACTTTTGCTGCGAAGGGGTATTGTAAAAGAAATTAAAGGTAAAAAATGACAAAAATTAAATAATTCATGTTTGAAGTGCATTAAAAACATAAACAATAGGTTCATTTTTATTTTAAAGTTTAAAGTTTTTCAAGAAAGTTGATCAATGTGACTGTGATTTACGAATTCAAGAAATGGTGTGTGTGGAGGAAATCAAATTTGAATATATATGTGCTGAAGAAGTGGTTAAAACATGGAGGACAGATTTAAAAACCTAAAATTGATGTACGAAACAAATATATTGTTTACTCTTTCAGTTTTCTGGGCACAAAAAGTTTTCCAGAATGAATCATGAATATACACAAGTGAAAAACTGAAATATTTGCAGTTGATAATCAGCCCCTGCTTCTCTTCATCTGGAGTTCTGTATTTCTTATTTGCAGACGTCGGGAGAAGTCGTGCCTGATGCATTTTGTCAGACATTTATCGGCTTCTCGACTGGATGCTGCCCTTCCAAGGCAAACATACAGAGAATGCATTCAATTACTAAATCACCTTGGTCTGGTTGCCAGGCAACATTGGAGCCAGAACTGCTGAATCCATTTTTCTTTCAGCCTCTTGTGATTTGTTCTATGTTGTTTATGCACATTATTCCAAGAGAATGAGAAAGGGGGGAAAGATTTATGATGGGGCAAGTACTTTGGTACAGAGAAAAATACAAGTCTGCTTTAATGCAGCCAACCACAACCTGTGTTTTTTATCCCTTTATTTTGTTTGTGTTTTTGTTTTATTGAGTTTATGGCTTTGCTGCTTAGATATTTATGTTTTACTGCATTTTTGACATCTTTATTGTAGTTAGTTGTAAATTCTGCTACTATACGTCTTTGGAGACAAATGGAAGAGTTGGGGGTGTTGTTTCTGAACGTGTCCACAGCATCTCCGTCTCTGTGGCTGAGTGAGTGAAGACAGGTTCACTCTGTCTTCATAAGAATCATCCGTCACCGCTTGACAGCCAACCAACACACATGTGCGCACACTCGTCCACAGGTTAACGATCACGCCATGTTGTGTGGGTTCTGCCCTAAGTGGCAACGTTGTGTGATGAATGTGTTGCTCGATGTGCTGGATGCTTAACTTTGTTGAGACTGTATCTAACAGGGAGAGGAATCTGTTTTTTGTCTAGATTTGGAGTAACTTTATTTTGGAGATGCGTTAGGGGATTGGGATTGCAGCGGGAGTTTAAAGCTTTAGTCACATGCGCCCAGAACCAGATGTTAGTTGCGTGCATTTATGACATGTGGGTGATGCTGTCACACAGTGCCCTAATGTCACACTCTAGAAGTTGGTAAGGGACCCTTACCTGTGCTCCTAAGATGCCCATAGAGGAAACCAACACAAAATACATTCAGATTGTCTAATTTTCTATTTCCTAACAGCCATGCTCCATGCAAAAGGGGTGCAAGAAGCACGCACTTATCACTCCCAAACACTTAAAACTATGAAAAAATGTCAAGCCTGTACGACAGGCCTGCGTCTCACCTACTTCCCCCTTACTTACCCTTATGTGTTGCATAAGTGTTCACTACAATCTGTCACCCACGTCTGTAGAAAAAAAATAGTGCATAAATATTTTTGCCTTATGCGTTCAGTCCACGACACTGATATTTATGACACTGATATTTTGTGCGGTCCACTGCATGCCCTTTACATGTTTATCTTTTTTTTTTTTACCCACAGACAGACAGCACATATCCAACTGTAAATGTCAATGTACAGACAAGACATTGGTCAGAGGTCCTTCTGGTGCGTTTTGAGCTCTGGGCACAGAGTAGTGGTCCAGCAACAGCACGTTTCAGGTAGCTTGATCTTTACAGAGTTTAGAAAATCTGAACTTTGGCAAAGAATTGGTGTTGCATCAACAATATAGGAACTCCGCTTTGGCACGTGACGCGTTGATAAAGTCATCAGTAGGTGGAGTCCAAAACCAACAATGAGTAGAATCTGATCATTACAGTTTGTTCCCCTCCTGAACCTAATTATATTTTTCTTATTGTGTGGAGGCAGAAATTAAAAAAGCCCTCCAGTCATATTCTTATTTTTATTTTTTCCCTCTTCTGACTTATTTCAGGACAGCAAGTCGTCAAACTGGGTCACAGAGAGATGGAAGTACCGCTGAAAGCTACCGTCTTCCAGATGCAGCTACTGCAGTGAATGGTGAATCTCAATCGTACCGGGAGAGTTTCTGAATGATCTCATGAACCCATCGTGAAGACATGATTACTGATTCTTTTTAGAGCTTTCTAAAATAAATAAACAACATAATTTGTGTCTTCCATGCATGTAGCTAGGAGACTAAAAACTCTCATGCATCAAAAGTTTATGAACACAGTTTTGGACAAGCATCGCACATGGAATTTGACACGCATTAAAAGGTGGCCGTTGCAAATTTGCCTCGCGAATCATGTTCGGTGTAAGCATAGCATAGGGGCAGTTATGACTACGATTACACTTGTCAAACAACTGGCAGATCTCAATGTATTTTTTTTACCCAAATCTTTTTGAAGCAGTCCTATTGGGGGTGATGATACCTGTCTCAGAGGTCTTAATCATTTACATTGTTTTTCTTGTTGCTTTTATTTCATTTGTTCTGATAAGAAACAATAGGACGTTTTGCTGGGAGCTGTACAAACCTCTGCACAGCTGAAAATAGGGCTTGAATGGGAATCAACCATAATTCTATGAAAATGTGCAAAACAACTTTGAGCTGTTATTAAAACAAAGTCTTTCTGGTGAGATTTGTATACTTCATAGAACACAAACCACTGATATTAGTAAATATAAAAAATCGTTGCCAACATTGTAATCTGGACATTTTGCAGTTGTTTGGTAGTTGGTAGTTTTTTGGTTTGTTTTTTATCTACTTGTATGTGTTGTCTTTTGAATGTTGTGAATGGCACTTTTGTTGCGATGTCAGTTCCCTTTCAGTGTTTGTTGATGGCTAAAAAAAGATGTGCTTGGACATTGTTGAGTGTGCAATAACCGGCTCCTAGATGCAGCAAATGGGGCTCCTGTGAGTTTCTGTCTCCCTCTCTCCAGCTCCCATTCCATGGATGCTGGTAACCGCTTGCACTCTTTGTGCACCACTCTGACTGCTACAGCAGAAATGGTGGATGTGTTTGGTTTAGACGTTTTTTCCACATATACCTTACCTGTGTTTACAAAGCATACGATTTTTAAAAGAAACTGTTCTTGACAAAAAAACAATGATCTTGCATTTACTGTTCATGTCTATGCAAACATTCGAGACCAGAAGAGTCAAAACACAAATAGGTAATGGTGTGTTCTTTTATGTTGCGCTTTTCTACCTAGATTCTAACCCAAAGTACTTGAAGCTACATTCATACCTCCATCGGCAATGCACGTTCAAGCAGCCACTTTCAATGAAAAGTCTATGTAAAGGTTTCGACGATTAATACTTTTTTAAGATCCCTTTTTGGGCTGTATGTAAAAAACACTTGGCCATAGAATGTGCGCTGCCAGATAAACCAGGGGGACCTCTGACCAATCAGGGCCTAAGATTTGGTTGTGACCTATGGATGGCGTCAACCATTTGAAAATTGACAATGAAGGAGAAATTAATAGTTATGGCTTGTGCCCTGTCAGAATTATGCAACACAAAGTCTTTGCTTTTAAATAAGTCTAAATGCAGAGCAATTTCAGCAGCAGACTTTCGTCTCAACACTGCACCACGACAAACTTAGAAAGTCTTTTGTCCCACGAGCCATCAGGCTGCACAACACAGTCTTGGCACAGGAGGGCTTTCATTATATTTTTTATTTGATCAGATGAAATGTTCTGGGAAACTTGATTTTAGGTCATTAAGTTTTGTCTATTTATTGTGTTTTTATGTGTTTTAGGAATGATTGTATTATTTAGGTTATCATTTAGGTGTAGGCAGTTGGCCACTTGAAAGATCCTTCACTATTAATAAAGTCTATCTATCTATCTATCTATCTATCTATCTATCTATCTATCTATCTATCTATCTATCTATCTATCTATCTATCTATCTATCTATCTATCTATCTATCTATCTATCTATCTATCTATCTATCTATCTATCTATCTATCTATCTATCAAGAATGTCCATTTAGCGCGTTCTTGAAAGCACATCAAGTGCCTGTTGTGTATGTAGCTTTACTGTCACAGTGCCATTCACCCATGCACACACACACATTCACACAATGATGGCGGCTTCTCTATACATGGTGCCAATTTCTAACCACTGGTAGCAATGTTGAGTTGTGTGTCAGCAATGTTGAGTTGTGTGTCTTGCCCAAAGACTCTTTGACACATGGACAGGCCATGCTGGAGGAAAACCTGCAACCTTCCATTGAAACCACAGCTTCACCACAGCTACCCATCAATCAAAGGTTTGCCAAACTGTTCTAAAATTCAATGGAAAAAACATGATGATATTTTTATTTTAAAAAATACAAAAGGAAGAAGCTTTTTTTTTAATCAAAGGTGAGATTATGAAAACTTTAAATCACAAACTTCTGGTACTTACACAACAAATCCAACAGATAAATGAGATTCGTTTACAACAGTTCAATAAAAAAAAAGTTTGATTTAAGCCAAAGGATTTTAATGGTGTAGCTATGAACAAAGGTCAAAGTTTTCATTGTCCTCTTGTTGCCATTTTGACCAGAGTAGAAAATAAAATGGCTTCAGTTATGAGAAAAAAGCCAGTGATGGTGTCCAATCTACAACTATAACTCCTAAGTTTATAAACTTGACCAGTATCAATATTTCTAAATTGTTTTTTCAAACAGCTTGTAAGAAGTTAGAAGCACAAATAATTTAAAGGTAAGAATAGGTCTTTTAGCCCATTAGCATGCACCTATCAGGATTTGTCTGTTCAGCTGGCCCCCTGTGAAATCAAATAGTTGAATAGAAACAACTTCAAATGATTATTTTCATTATAATGGTTATCAACAATGTATAAGCCCTGCTGTAAGCTAGCACACCATAACCATATTTGTAGCTGTTTATTTATTTGGTCTTTAACATATTTTATTGGCATGTCTCTTAAATCTCCTGTACATTCGAAAACTATTACCATTTTTAGAATATAAAAAATGTTTTACTTCGAAATAAAGACACTCTGCAGCCCTCTAATCCCTTGCATCTGTCATCAACTATTTAGAATCTGAAAACCGTGTTGTTTTTATGTATTAAAATAATAGTAATTATGGCTATTTTTTTCCCCAGAAAGTCTTGATCAGATTAGTGGATTACCATGGCATTTAGTGCAGACTCTTGTGGTACTTTAACCTTTCATAAGACATCATTTAAAATCCATGTGAACTTCTATAATCTCTATCCTCAGCTTTATTATCTCATAAGGGAGATTTCCAGCCTTTTTTTCTACATAATTTGCATAGCTTTCCAGGTTAGCAACAGGAATTCTGTCAGTAATCGATGCAATGTTCTCACAAAGATTACTATCCCATCACTTGTTGTGAGCCACAGTTAGACTTTTTTTTGTAACAATAAAATTGATTGGACTTGATTTAAGGTTTTAAATCCTGTATCTTTCCCAGTATCGTTAATTAAACATCAGGCTGGGAATCTCATTGTCAGACAACCCAAATAAGTATTCTTGTGTTCCCTTCAGGATCCACAAAAATGTAAAAATCTGAGACAGGCTGAGTCATGATCAGTGGCTTATTCTATAAGGGACACCAAGCTTCTAATATCAGTGTTTTTCTTGGAAGATTAAATATTCTATCATCGAAATTATTTTTATTTTGCTTCCAACTGAATTGGTGTTGGGGGGGAAAAAAAAGACAAAAGAAGAAGATAACAGTGGGGGGGATGGATGAAAGGAGGAAGAACAGTTTCAAAAGGATGAGAATTAATTCCTGGGATTTATTCAGTTCATATCATTCCGTTCTATCTGGGCTTTAACTTCAGAAAGGAGAGGGGAAGGAGAAAGGAGCCAGACAAAGGACAAAGATGAAACTCGGATCAGATTAATTTGGGGAGCGGGGTGAGGGTGGGGGGTGCACTGGCCTCAGTTTTGAACCAGTTTTTGTGTAATGAAATGAAAGCTCTCACAGGCCAGCGGCTGCAGAGAGGTCAGCCTCTCCTCCACACTGGAGCATCACACCGGGCTGAACTCAGACTCGCTGATATCCAGCACTGCTCTCACTTACATCCACTGAGGCAGAAAATCAGCTGTCTGTGAAGCAGATGGTACGATCCCACCACAGTTTAGCTTTGAAACGTGAAGAGGCCATAGTTTAAAGAAACAACACCAAAGCACGGCAGACACTTAATTTCGGTTTGTCCCAGAGATGGCTGATTCCTGGACTATTTCTAATGGAAATGGGAGGAAAGCAGATGTTAAATATTCAATTATTGATGGCACATGATCTAAAATAGTTTCCTACATGAAATTGAAGAATATCTTATTATTAAGAGTTACTAAAGACTCACTCTGATCATCTTTTGATCTATTGTAAATGCGTTCTTAGTGGTATTTTAATTAGGATTATGCAGTTTTTAGCAAAAAATAGCGAATGTATTCGCATTTCAGGCACCGGAAACTCGGGCAGTCTCTTTCCCCCCTAGGGCGGTAGTTAATTAAACCACCTGTTCAGCTTCCTATTTAAGTCCAGGTGTGCAGCGTTCATTCTCCTTCTTACCGCAGCGCCGCTTCGTCGCCGGTGCTCCCTGCCCGCGGCTCTCCTTCTTTTTTTGGCATCTTGGTGTGTTCCCCCCTTCTTTGGACGGTGCTCCCACTTTTTCTGATGTGGGGGGTTTTCATTTCGCCGCGTTTGTTTCTCCTTCCGCGGCGTTTCAGCGGCCGGGTGGCGGCGCCGGCGTGTTCGCGTCGCTGCGGCGGGTGAGCGTTTCGCGGTGTTTCGGTTGGCAGCGGCGTTAGATCGGGGGCTGTTCAGGCTTCTCCTCTGCTGTGGCCGTTTGTCTCATTGCGGTGAGCGGCCAGGCGGTCTTTTCCCGTGTTTTTCTGTTGTGTTTTCTACTGCGTTTCTGTTTCCTTATTATGTTCCGGTTGTGTGTGACGTCACGCCCCTAAGGACTCTGGGTATTGTAGTTTTATGTTCTTTGTCATTGTGGTCTACCTGACTCGTTTTCATGTTTTGTGGCTCTGCATCCTGTTATTGTTTCAGGGGTTGTGGGGTCTTTTCCTGTGGTTCAGGGCTGGTGGTCCTCGTCTGGACAGGTTTCTCATGCTGGCTGGATTAGTTGTGGCTTTCGGCGTTTTATCTCTTGCTGTATGTTATTTAAGATTTCAAGATTTCAGGATTTCTTTTGTTGCATACGAAGTTGTATTTAGCAAATCCAACCAGTAGTGAAATGTAACCCAGGTCCGCTCTGTGGACAGCGCAATAATTAGGGAAAACTATTATTATATTATTATATTAATAATTAAGTAAAACTGTGTACCGATGACATACGTACAGTATGTGTATTGTAGAATTAAATATGGAATGCAAAATAATGTGCATGAATGTGGACTGAAGACTTGAATAATTAAGGTACACGCGTAGAGTTAACGTTTAAGAGCCTGATGGCATGGGGGTAGACACTCCTCCTGTGTCTCTCTGTCTTAGCCGTCCGGCTAAGACTCGGCTCCTACGGCTCCTAGATAAGAGCCGAATGTGAATTTTGCCTTTATTTAATCAACGCTGGCTTTATTATTTTGGTGGCTCTCTTTGTTTTGTGTTTCTGTCGTGGCTGCTGTGCATTTGGTGGTTTACTCAGCGTTTGGTTTGTTCTTGTTGGACCCCTCTCTCCTCTGTGGAATTTTACTTTTGATTTGTCTCTTTTATGCAACGTCTGTGGCTTGTTTTGATTCATTCGGCGTTCTTCGTTCGTCGCCTCCGCCTGCTCACGGTATGGTTCATTCTAGGCCGCCACTGTGGGTGGCCCTTGGATGTGTTCATGGTTGGAACTTGTTTCGGTCCTGTTGGTGCCTGTCGTCGTTATTTTTGGCGTCAGTGGCCTGATTCCTCGTGCGCCTTACGGATTGGTTTATTTTTTACTTCGGCTGCCCATGCCTTCTCCACGTTTTACTCCGGACGCGATTTGTGGCTGGGGATGGCTGTTATCCCTGATGTTCTCAGTGTCCTGCCTCTTTGCCTCCCGGAAGAGTCTCTCGGCATCCAGTCGGCGCTCGATTTGTTTATCGGTTGACCTTTCTGCTGTCATGGCGGTCCTCATGCTATCAACTGTATTATCACAAGCCCTGTACTGGACTTGGGTAGGCTATGGGCTCCCCTTCGTTTTGCGCGTTTTGATGTTTTCTCTGCGTCAATGTTCCTCTGTATGCCTGGTCTTTTGCATCTCTGTGGCTTACTTTCATTTTCTGATCTGGGTTACCGCGTTGTCTGCGCCGTATGGTCCTCTGCCCGTCCGGATTTGTTTTCTTCTTCTGGATCTGGATGGTTCATTGGTGCATGCCTCTCCCTTTATGCCATCTCTCGCTTTTGTGCAGCGTGTACTTTGTTTCATTCTTTGTTTGTGGGCGTTTGTTCAATGATCGGCCCACCTGATTCTGCTCTGGCTTTGGTCCCACGGTCATCCATTCATCTTGTGCTCTTGTTCCGGGTTGTTTGATCCTGGGCCCCATGTTCCTGTTCTGGATGTTCATGTCTTCCGTTTTGTAGCCTGTCCTTCTCAATGCTTAGAGGTCTTGTTATGATGATGCCTGTCGTGTCTTCAGTCTCCCTCCGCTTGTTCTTCTGTGGCTGGGCCCTCTAGTTTTTGGGGGGAAAGATTTATAAGAGCGGTTTGTGTACGTCCGGCCGCCAGAATCCACGGCTCTAATGGTTTTAAAGATCGTGTGGTTATGAGAATTTAGCCATGGAGTTTATATTAAGGCTCTTTAAAGAGTGAGATAATAGTCTTATGTGTTTCATCGGTTGTCTTGGGTGGTATTTAAATAACACCATAAGCGAATTAACCCTGACCGTAGAAACTCCATCTTTTACGCTCTAAAGCTTAGTTCAAGAGTTAATTCTTGTGTCCGCAAGCCAGTCTTCTATCTGCCCTGCTTAAGCAGATGACACTTGAGGCTTGTTATGCTCCGCCTCTAAAAATCTAAGGTTCAGTCTATCAAAACCTACGATCCCTTATGGATCTCCAGACGCCCTTGGCTAAAATTTCGGCAGTCTGTTTTGTTGTCCACCTATTTGAGAACCACTAATATCAAATATGAGAATCAAATTTCAGCCGAGCTGCAATCTATTGCTACGTGGGACGTGGACCTTCCTCATCTACAATCTCCTTGGCCCTTGGTTACCCATCCCATCGCCTAATTCTCGATGACCTTCTGAAGGTGCGTCCCTCTGGAACTGTCAAAGGTTGCTTCTTTACAATTGGTGTATATTAAATTGGTGTTAAGATATTGTGCAGGTTCTGTATTTCACTATCAATTCACTGCTGGAATTTGTGATACGGGTGGTTTCTATGGTGCGATGAAGCCACAATGGGACTTTCCATAACTTTCTAATAAATTTAACCTTGTTGTTATTCCATCCATCTTAATCAGTGTATAAACTAATCAGTTTCTAGGTTTTATATAGATGTTCTTTGCTGAGACTAATACTGGTTTTGTATTTTATCTATGCATCGCATCCTGAGCCTGCGAGTCCCTGCTCTCTGGCCTGCTTCCCCATTTCTGGCGAATGATGACACCCCTGCATTCCTTGATCTGGTGTTGCCACGATGACTGCTCAACGTACCTATTGCTGAACTGAAAGTGATGGGGCGGTGGACCTCCCCTACGTTCCCATGACACTTCTGACTTAAATCAATCATCATGTTGGCAGTAAAATGAATGTAAATTCTTGGATTATATTGCCAGGTGGAAGCCTCAAAATTTAGGATGTTCTAAAGTGTATTATTAGTATGCGATGGAGCTCAAAATTTGGTTTCTAAACTCAATTACGCCAATTAAACTTCAGACAAATGGCAGTGAGGATTTTCTTGATACTTAGATGGAAATCTTCGAATAAATGGATGTTCTGAGCTCGTATTATGGTATGACAAATGGGGTAACATTATGGCAGTTAAGCTCGTTCGTAGTCCTGTCATTGGAAGCTTGACTTAATGGATGTTATTTAAGCGCTTTAATAGCATACCAAATGAAATAACGCTAAGCTTGTTCTTAGTATTTGATGGAAGCTACGAATAATGGATGGTACTTAAGCATGTTTAGCATGCTTTGGGAGCTTTGGATGGATGTAAGTAGTGTCTTCATACGGGTTGTACTTAGCGGTTCAAATTATAGTTCCTTACAACGTTTTGCGGATGGGGATTTAGGTTCTTAAAAAAAAAAAAAAAAAAAAAAATTGGGTATGAGTGATTCTTATGTTGGCTCCCTGTTTTGTTTTGTTTTCTTTGTTGGGCTCTCTCTCTCTCTCTCTCTCTCTTTGCAGATAGTATGTTCCCCTAGTGGGCACGAACGGGAGCGGCCCAACGGTCAAAGGTGCCGGGTCACACATAGCAGTTCCACTAGATAGTGTGTCCCCTTCGAGGCGCTGTACTCGAACGGGGGCGGCCCAACGGTCAAAGGTGCCGGGTCACACATAGCAGTTCCACTAGATAGTGTGTCCCCTTCGAGGCGCTGTACTCGAACGGGGGCGGCCCAACGGTCAAAGGTGCCGGGTCACACATAGCAGTTCCACTAGATAGTGTGTCCCCTTCGAGGCGCTGTACTCGAATGGGGGCGGCCCAACGGTCAAAGGTGCCGGGTCACACATAGCAGATCCATTATATAGTGTGTCCCCTTCGAGGCGCTGTACTCGAATGGGGGCGGCCCAACGGTCAAAGGTGCCGGGTCACACATAGCAGATCCATTAGATAGTGTGTCCCCTTCGAGGCGCTGTACTCGAATGGGGGCGGCCCAACGGTCAAAGGTGCCGGGTCACACATAGCAGATCCATTAGATAGTATGTCCCCTTTGTAGCGCTGAACTCGGATAAAAGAAATGGAAAGAAGGGGGCGGCCCAACAGTCAAAGGTGCCGGGTCACACATAGCAGTCTTACTTGGAAATGAAATGAAATGAAAATGGAATGCCGCCAAAACACACCTCATCTTATGACACACTGATTATACATTTACATTCTTTCTTCTTCTCTCTTCTTGATGATCTTGGTTTTGGGGGTTTTTTACCCTAAAGTTTATGGAAGTTATCTCATGGAATTGTACGGAGCCTTATGCCAATCAAAGTTTGTGAATGCCAACTAAGATGTAAATTAAGTATGTGAAAATAAATGTATTCTACTGCAAGAGTTTTCGTATGACTGAAAATAGCGAATGTATTCGCATTTCAGGCACCGGAAACTCGGGCAGTCTCTTTCCCCCCTAGGGCGGTAGTTAATTAAACCACCTGTTCAGCTTCCTATTTAAGTCCAGGTGTGCAGCGTTCATTCTCCTTCTTACCGCAGCGCCGCTTCGTCGCCCCACCCTCCTCCCCGGCTTCCACCTGTGGGCTCCGTTCGGGGGTTTTTACCCTAAAGTTTATGGAAGTTATCTCATGGAATTGTACGGAGCCTTATGCCAATCAAAGTTTGTGAATGCCAACTAAGATGTAAATTAAGTATGTGAAAATAAATGTATTCTACTGCAAGAGTTTTCGTATGACTGAAATCTGTGTCTTTTTCTTGGACATAGTTTCTGCAAAGGTGACAGGAGTTGATTAGAAATTCCCCTCTGAGTTGTGGGTGGGACTGTTGGCAGGAAGTAACTCCGCCCCCTTTCCCCTCCCCATTGCTGAGAGCTCTCTGTCTAAGCAGAGCAGAGAGATTGTAGCATTTGCTGCACCACAAAAATGTTTTTTGCAAACTGCATTTGATTTTCTGCTCCTGATTCACATCAATTTGAATAAAGAAATATTCAGAAATGCATCTTGAGCTTAATCTTAATATATGTCATCCACCATCAGAAAAATGTCACAAGAACATGGTAAAAACACCATTTAGGTGGGTCTTTAACTAATAACGTGTGACACTTTTGAACTTACTTTCATAGGGCTGTTCAGTCTCCATGAAGTTTTGTTTCCTTGTGCAAATGTAAAGCTTATATGCTGCGTGAAGTTTCTTGAGCTCATTTGCAAGTGAACCCTGGTACATTTCACAGTGTTCCCTCGCAATAATTCTGTTCACCTTTCGTGGTCTCGCTATTTTGCAAAATTCTTTTAGTGCAATTTTTTTGACAGCACATCATGTTCTGCATCCTGATTGGTTGTAAACTTAGTTAATCAATTTCGTCTGTGATGTCTCCTGTATAGGATGAGCTCAGTTTGCTACAGTAACAGATATTTGTTTTTGTTCTGTAAGACTTATTTTTCTATGAAGATTTGAACTTTGAAAGTTCAAACAGATACAAGTTTCAAAAGGTTCATGTCTGTCTGAATGTCTGTATTATGTGGAGTTTTACAGCCTCTAGAATCCCTAGTTTCACGGATTTCTTCTATTGCAAGTTGCTTTTTTTAACGAAACTCTAACGATAAACGAAGGAGTACTATTTACTTCCGGTGCAGATGCAGCCTGTGAACTATCAAGTGGAAATTACCAGTAAAACACAATTATAAAGAGACATAAAACTATTTCCAAATGTCTCTTTTACACTGATTTTGCTTATTACCGCGGCTGGGTAGCTAGGTTGGTAAGGTGAGAGGCTACAAGGGTTCGATTCCCGGAGGGGGATAAGCAATGGTAATGGGTCAATTACCATATCAATGGCGAGCAATTAACACCACTCAGTGAGGGCCCTTAGGCAAGGCCCCCTAACGGCACTGCCTCCCGAGCGTGGTTAGGCTGCAGCTCACCGCTCCTCCAGGGGATGGGTCAAAATTAGGGCTGGGAATCACTGGGTACCTCACGATACGATATGATTTGCGATACATTGCTCACGATAACGATACTATCACGATATGGCGATAATGCGATAATCGATATATCTCGTCTCTAACAACTCACGATTTATCAAACTTTAAGAAAGAAGAACTTTAAAAACAGCTTTTTGGAAAATATTTCCCCATTTATTTTTTATTTTTTAAACACCATGATAATAAACAACTTGTGTCCTATTTGGTGTAATGAATAACAGACTTTTGTGTAACATTGCTGAAATCAGTAATACTCTGTCTTTGACAAACAATGACAATTTTCATTTGGAAATATCTGTAAAATTCAGTTTAAACAATAGTGAACATGAACAGCAGTGTTATTATTTAGTACAAAATTGCTGTAAAAAGGATAAAAAATGAATAAGTCAAGTAGCTGCCAGACACATTGGTATTAACTTTTGAAAAACAAAACCATAGCCATTGCTTAACTTAAAAAATAGCTGTAAATCAGATATTTATTCTGTGAACAAATTATAGTGTCTTTGTTAAAAAATAAATGACACCATTTAGTGCAAATGTGGTGTAAACAAAAATAAAATTCTCACAGAAAAATAAAAATCAAGTAGCTAGGACCTTTCCTTTAAGTTATTTAAGTTATTTATAAACTGCTTTCAAAATAAATAACCAGGGATAAAATACATACAGAACTTGAAGTGCATCTAAAAGTTAACGTCTTTGTGAACAACACGTTTGGGTAAAGCTGCATGCAGATGAATGTTTATGTTCATGTTTTTCTGGAGAACCACAGGCTTTAGCATCAAGACGCCGCTCATCTACTGCTGCTTAGAGAAGGGGGGTCTGAGGGCAGGGATGCCTCTTTCTTTCGTTTCCATCTCAGCCGTAGCTCTGGTCTGGACGTACAGTACAGGGATCCTTTTTCAGTATTTCTGAGAGAGAATGTCAAAACTCTAATGCATTCAATAAAAACCCAAATCCCTCGTTCTCCACCGCGCTGCAGGGACCGTTTTCCGTTTGTTATTGCCGCTGCTCTGTCTCTCAGAAGACGGCGGTAGCTTCGTATGGAAAAAAGTATCCGCGTCGGGCTGTGTCGGCTTCAGGCAGCAGCAGCCACAGCTTTCTCACACAACCCCGGGTAATGCAGCTTCAATGCTGCCGGCTCGTCTTTTAACTTGCTGTCCTCGCTTCTCATTGTTTTCCCGCTCCGCCATCTTTGTTTGAATGTGTGTTCTTCTTTGTCCGCCCGCAACAGCCAATCTCGCAACGAGCGCCCCCTATCGACCCTCCAAGGAATTGTCTTACCAAAGGATGGTTAATGTAACGTTTTACAGGGTTTTTAAACGTAAATAAAAGGTCGATACTTGATGAAGAAGTATCGATAATCGATCGCGGGACTAAATATCGCGATATTTCACCATATCGATATTTTGGCACACCCCTAGTCAAAATGCGGAGGGGGAATTTCACCATTGTGGGGTCAATTCTTTTTTTTTTTTAAAATAATGTGATATTTTGTTTTTGAATTATATGCCTTGCTTTAGTCGAACATATGGACATCAAAAAGGGTTTGAATGTAGATATTCAAATGCTATGCATTTCTAAATAGCCCGAAGTAGCAGTTTGTTTGTTTTTTCTTTTAAACACCGGAGATGTCGTCAGCAAAATCTAAATAAAAACACGATCTTTGAAGTACCGGAAGTACCGTTTGTTTACGCAATAGACGTGAATCAGCTGATTCTGAGTCACATTACTAACGTATAGTGTTGCATATTGCCGCAAAGCTGCTCTTTTCCTCTTCTGAATCAATTGGAATAGTAGTCGATAGAATGTAAACACTGGAGCTAAAACTCAGGTGCTAAAGGGTTACCCATTTTTCATGCGAGACAACATGTCCATGTTTTTTGAGTGTGCTGCATACCAACTCCAGGTTGATTCTAAATGTCAGCGATGCAACCAGAACAAGTACAGATCGTTCCTGTGTAATTCTCCTCACTCAGACCCACTTGAGTAGCAAAATGTCCTATGTGGCCACTAAGGTGGATGCTCTGTTCAGAAAAGAGACAGAAGGCTTGCAGAAAAGTGAAAGTCAGAAACAGCTGGTTCAGAGCGATCACAGTAAAATCTTTCATTCTGTTTGTGTTTACATCAGCCCTAGCAATATCTGCTTTTCACGACGTACAGCAAAAAACACAAACATCTTTCAAGGGTGCAGCTAAAAATGTAAATCAATTAGAAAAGAATGTTGATGTAAAGGAGAGGAGCATCACCCTAAAAACTAATTAAAAAAATTAAAGGATATTTTCTACTAATATAAAATAGCCTTTTTTATAAACTAATGCAAAAAGAAACTCTGGTCTATAAGTATAAGACTTTGGCTGGTGTGACGACTCCAATCTGTGCTCAGCTTGCAATGGTTGAGCAGAGTTGATGATTTTCAAAAGTGAACAATCATCTTCTTGGACAAATCAGCACAGGTTATCTGTGCAAACAATTTGAAAATTCATCTTAAAGTCAGTAAGATTTGGGATTGTAAGTGATACAGGTTAGGTCAATCCCTTTTACACCAGAGCTTTAGCTGCAGTGTTGACATTCTTTTGACTATTGCAACTCTTCAGTCGTTAAAGGAGTTAACGCAGTTAACGCGGTTCAATCTGAAGCGGAGAAAAGCGACATTATGCAAGTGTTTCATAACAGTGCCAATATAAACGTTTTTTTCCTTGCGCCAGAGTCAGCTAATTCATGTTGTTTGCGTGAACGATCAAGGAGTTACAGTATGTCAAAGAGCAAGTGTACTTTAGGAGTCGCTGGCGACATTCCGGCTGATAAAAGGTTAATTCTAAAAGAAAAAATTTGGAAAAGTATCCCAAAAATTACATGATGTTTTCCACTACCAGTTTGTCTTCCAAATCACAATAAAATTGTTCACTTCAAACAGTATAAAACGCTCTAAAATCTCAATAAAATCCTGTCAATTTTAGGAATTCAACTACGAACATCTAAAGACAGAACTTTGATGTTTTTCTTGTGTCACACATGTCCTTTTTATTAAAAAATAGAAAGACTTCTGTTTTGGACCCTGCTATGTTTAGTTCTCAAAGAGCTGAAAGGTGGAACAAAAGAGATCAGTTATTTTGAAACCCTTCATATATTCTGTCAGTCAAAAGCCAAAAAAAGAACACACTCCTAAAGTGGACTGAGTGGGAAGTTGACACTTGTACTTTGGGACCACATAAAAGTACATTGCTTTTTTGGAACATAAAAACACATGAAAGTTGAAGACATAAAAAAGGACAGTACATCCATAAATGTTATCACAAACAGCTCATTAGGGATCAAAGAAAGCAATCATATATTTGCGTTATGCCTTATAAATTGAACAATGAGTGCATAAGGAGGGTTAAAAGAAGAAATTGACAAAAAAAATCATGTTGGATGAGAAACATGAGGAGCACTGTTCCTATTTATGGTGTGAAAAAGATTCATGAAAGTTCTTCCAACATATTGGTGTTTACTGACATCAAATCAGAATGCTCAACACATGCGTCCTGTGCCCCCCAGCTCACCTCCTGCTGCCCACCAGGATCAAGGACTACAGTACGTATGACGAGCTGGAAAAAGAAAGGAAGAAGCGGAGGCAAGTGACAGATGTGGAGGTGGGTGTGAGGTTCAAACTAAGCACACTGTGTTTTCTGTTTTTACTGTGGTTGAAAACAGATGAACAATAGAGGTCAGCCCCTCGTGAACTATCATGACAATGTAAACAAAAGACAAGCAAAATGAGTTCAATTGAAATATTTTTTACTACTTATTGAAAGGCTTGAGGAGTGCTCACAAATTGTAGTAATACAATTTTTTACTGTATTACTTGGCTAAAAGGTACTATAAGATATTTGATACAACGACTCAAATACTGAACAAGAAATCTCGATTATGATGTGAAACCAAATTCAGACAGAGAACAATGAATGCAAATTTTATTTTTTTTTCATTAAAGTTATTTTGGAATTTGCAATCATAAGTGGTTTTTTTGTCACCAGTATTGCCACTTTGTTTTGCATAGTCTACATTCTATTGCCCTTTCACAGCAACGTATGCAAGATGAAAACCATCATTTGGTAAGAAGAAAAAAAACACCACAATTCCTCTAAATTTCTTATTTGCAACCCACCTGTCAAGCTACGTTCACACCACCTTTGGAAATGTGCATGCAAGCGGCCACTTCCAATGAAAACTCTATGTAAACATGCATAAATGCACATTATGGACTTCTACGTTCAACACTCTAACGTTCACACGTAGCTACGCAAGTTTCTACAACCAGTTTCAAGTTAAAGGAGATCAACTAATTAGGGACTCTCATTTGTTAGTGACTTATGAGTGGCACTCTTTTTAATTCACGGAAGTACCAACTGTTTAAAATTGATCATGGAGGAGAAATTGATAATTGTCGTTTGTACCCGGATGGAATTTTATAACACCAAGTGTTTCATATATCGGAATAACTGCTTCCACATTTCGCACTAAGACTCTTCCAACTGTAGGTGGCACTCAGATGCTAGTATCGGGTAGCAACAGTCCAGTTTCAACACCATGGACTACATACGCGTCCAAGAAAGCATGTTTAGCATGTTCTTGATTGTGAGTCACATGTCTGGTGTGTCCACAGCTTCACATTCATGTTGTCATATACTCTGTGGAACCAGTCCCACTATGAATGTATGACCAGCTCTACACACAGAGGTGTATTTAGGCAATGTGATTGTGGGTAATCACCCAGAGGGTCATCTTGCTGTAGGGGCAAGCACTGGGAGTCACATAAAAGTTGTAATTAAATACCAGATTTGTATTTTACCTGATCAATTAAATTGTCCCAATCAATGTGGGGCATTTGCCCCAATGTCACTCAAAATTATTTAAATTAAAAAGGCGGGGTTGGCTGAGTCCAGGAGGATCTATACTAACATTAGGTGAATGTATTTTCTTACTTATGTAGAAACCTAAACTTAGACACACACACACAATATTTAAGTTTTTGGTGCTTGCTCTATGTTTTTTCTATATGATGGAACCTATACGACCTATAAGACTATGGGGCCATAGTGCAGAGGTAGAGCGGTCGACCTTGATCCCAGGTTTAGTTCCCCCCCTTGCCCGCCCTTGTGCCGAAGTTTTTGGGCAAAACACTGGACCCTGGATTGCTCCTGCTAATAATAAGTGGACACCAGTGTTTGGCAGCTGAACTGCCATCAGTGTGTATAGGTGTTTTAAAAAGGTGAATAGGATTAATTAATTATTATTATTATTAATATATATTATTTATATATATATATATATATATATGAAAGTGAAGGTTAAGGTGAAGGTGGTGCCTGTGGTAATTGGAGCACTCGGGGCAGTAACCCCCAAGCTTGAGGAGTGGCTACAACAAATACCTGGAAAGACCTCAGACCTCTCAGTCCAGAAAAGCGCAGTGCTAGGAACAGCTAAGATACTGCGCAGGACCCTCAAGCTCCCAGGCCTCTGGTAGAGGACCCAAGCTTGGAGGAGAAACCACCCGCGGAGGGTGAGAAAAAAAAAAAAAAAAAAATATATATATATAATTATATATATATATATATATATATATATATATATATATATATATATATATATGAGAAAAACAGGCTCCACACACAAGTTCTCTACTGTTGATTTGTGTTTTTAACTAATGTGTTTTTGACAAACACAAAAAACACAAAAAAGTATTTTATGATATTCTGGCAATGGTAAATGTTTTAAGACCAATCAGATGAAATTAAATAATTTCTCATGGTACACCTCACGATTTCTTACAGCACACTAGTGTACCGCAGTGTACAGCAGCACACTGGTTGAAAACACTGCCAATATAGACAAATACAGGCTCATAAAACTAGTCAATATTCTATATTATCACCTGTATTGTCTACAGTATGTACTTCCATCGCTATCACACTTGATTTGTTTTTTTCTGTTAAGGTCAGTGTACAAACACACTGATCTTACATAGGATAAGATGTTTTGAAGCAGATTTAGCTACAAGCTATTTTCCTCTCTGCAGTTCCTCAGCAAGGCAACACAACAACAATAAGCAGGAAACATATGCAAAGTGTATTTTCATTTCAAATTTGTGAGAAATTAAGTTTCTATTTTGGTTTTCCATCTCTTTTGACAGAATTAAGAAACAGTTTGTTAGCAGAGTAACAAATGAGGTGTCACTTAACTTAGTTCCCCCAAAGAAACTTATTTGGAAAGGTTCAGAGTGGGACGGATCTACTCATGAGACCATTCAGACTAGAATCACCACTGTCTACATGTGTTCATCTTCTGTGCTTATTTGATTGTCCCCCGTGATGACTAAGAATTAAAAATCATGTGTTGTCTTCCCACTTTTGCTTCAGCTCCACACATGTAAAGCCTCCTTTTCAGCTTGAAAGGGATTTTAGCTCTTTTTGAAGGCACTTAACATTTTAAAATGGTAATGAGCTGCTTTTGCTTGTATACAAGATGTTTGTTGCCATGGTGACCCTTTGTAACAAGTGTAGAAAGTCCTTGAAAATCACCGAAATTATGGTGGACTCAGAGCAGTGTGCAAAAAGCTGCCATTTCAGCTGTGCTGATCTAAAATCGTAGTTGTTGCTTCGTTAGCAAAGCATTCTAGATTTGTAGCCCAACCAGAAACATCTAAACACCCTTTATGATGTATAAAACTGAAGCTTCCCATTTACAAATACTGATACTGTATTTCTTGTCTTTGTTTTTTTTTTTTTTATGGTAATAATTTAAAAATTGGTACTCTTCTTGACTTTATTGTAGTGAGTTATTTTGGTCTCACGTTGTTTCGCTCGAGAAACCACTTTTTGGTCTTCACACACGCCAGCATCATGGATCTCATCCAACCGAGCTGCAAATGAAGCGTTTGTTTTTAAGTCTTTTTTACTGTTTTAATCCAGTCCGGTTTCTGTGTCTAAGAAAATAAGCCAAAAAGTTGGAGCAAAGCTTACCAAGAGAGGCTAAAATTACCCTCCTGCCAGTTCTTATTGTATTTTCTGTACCATTTTTACACACTTCGCTTGTGTTGTTTTTCCTAGAAACCAAACTCGTTTTGTCCTGTGAGAGTCAGTTAAAACAAATTCTCTGTTTCAAATGTTGACCTGCCAAACTATAGCCCCAAACACCCCACAGGGATTTAGTGGAACCCCAGACAGATATAGTGTGACGGTTTATTACTTGTTAAATGAATGGGAGTCGTTCTCACAAGAGAATTGCGAAGGTTGCACCTTTTGTTATCCTGCAAACTGAAAGCTTTCTGTCTCCAGCTGCTCCACTGTTGACCATCAGTTCCTTTTCAAAAACAGCTCCTATAAAACTCTTATGTACCTCAGTGATTCTGTTCTCTATTATATAGGTCCTAAAAGAGTTTATTCCGCCATGGCACAGTAAGAAGAAAACTCATGGGGGTTGAGGGGGCGAGGAGGAGAAATTGGTAGCCTGGATATTAATAATTTATGTCTTCAACTTTCATTTATCTGTCTTACCCCATTTCCTTTAATGTCCAATATACGACATGGACATGTGAGCAAAACTGTATATAAACCCCCTATGGGGCATTTAAAAAGGTCTTCTTACCAAACTGAACCACGGAAATGACACTCTAAATGACAGACGTCTTATTGTTTAGGCGGTTCTCCTTTTACACGAAGAATATTACCACCGGTGAGCTTTGAGATTCTTAGATTATCAAACAAGGAAGCTACGTTTGCAAAGTCAATGCCAAGAAATTAAAACTGCAGCCGAATGTATGTATCGCTTTAAAAATCTTTGATGAACCCTGACGGATAGACAGGAAAAGAAAAGAACTTTTGAGGTGGCATTCTCCTGGTTTGGAGAATGCCATTAGAGTGTAAGTTAAAAAACGAAATAAGAAGCAAGTTGAAAACTTGTATTAAGCGGTAAACTTTGGCGGAAAGGTCAAATGTTAGCATCAATGTGTTATCACTTGACACAAAAAGAACCCACAAAAGTCTGGTTGATTATTTATCCGTTTTCTGTCTCTGATTCTTTTTATTTTGGCTAAAGACAGAGCACCAATGATAGCAAACAACAAAAGATTCTGATGATTCTTTTAGAAAATAACAACACCTGTTGGGCAGTGTGTAGATGCAGCTCCAGTGGAGTTTAGCTGGGGGGGGGGGCCGTAGATCATTTTGGGGCGTCATAGTTATCACATTGTGAAGGTTCACAGTAAGTCAATAAACAAAGTTAGGTCTTGCCATAGAGGGAGGGAGGGAGGGAGGACGGACAAACGGACAGACGGACAGACAGACAGACAGACAGACAGACGGACGGACAGACGGACGGACGGACGAACGGACAGACAGACAGACAGATAGATAGATAGATAAAAAACAAAAGTACAACATTTTGTATTTCCAAAAACTAAAGTCCTTTGGGCCCAATGAAACAAACAAGTGGGACTACACTGTAGAGGACACACTGGGGAAGCTTTATGGGCAGGGACAAAATCATACTGGACACGTGAGGGATGGGGCAATCCCTCCTCCACTCCATTCTCCATGAAGCCCTTCGAGACGACTGTTGTTGTGATTTTGGGCTATACAAATAAAATTGAATTGAATTGAATTTCATTCTGATACATCCATTTGTAGACAAATAGATCCAAGTACGTCTTTGTTTTCCTCATCTGAGCTGGAATCTGGCTCAAACCTGTACGGCTGGAGACCACTGGGAACACTTTTACAATAGATGAATAGATTACCGGAGTGAGTCTGTAAAACATACAAAATGAGAATTCATAAGACATCACTGAGATCAGATCAAACTGGTAAATCCAAGTGCTGATGCCGTGCGGCGGCGGACACTCCGAATTAGCAGAATAGAGAGATGGAGCTATCTTCATAGCAATGGATTTTTGCTTCACTTGCCTTGCTGATGCTGTAGTAGTTTCAATAGCTTAATCACTGTTTGTGCATACAGTGCTTTTTTATTTTATTTTTGTGTTTATTTATTTTTCAATTCTAGTGTTTACTTTTGAAACAGAAACCATATGGTAGCATCTTCTTGGGGGGGCCTGATTTGTGGACGAACGGGCTCCTGGCTGTGTGTGATTAAAAACCTGCATTTCCTATTTTTATTTACTTTTTCTCCTTGGCTTTAAGGAGAGTAATTCTTGCATTCTCATTTGAATAAATCACAGCAGAGTTCATTAGAAAGTGAACCAAGATCTTTTCCCTGGAGTGGACCAGAGTTCTTTTGTTTGGTTCCCACCAGAGTTCAGGTGAACCAAATTAAGTTGCAGAATAAATCAGGGTTAGGAAAAAAATCATAAAATGTGAATATGCTTTAAAAAAGCAAAGCTAAAAGAAAAGTTGGATTTGTTTTTATTTTGTGTTAATTGAATTCAAAACATTATGAATGAAATTTCTATAAGCAACATGTTTGTGGGAAGATACAGTAGCCTGCTGTTGCTGAAAGCCTTTTTTCCCACGCCAAGATATTAATAGTTTAAAATCCGACTCAGACTGAGAATAAAAAAAATAGAAAAAGATCCCATTAGATGGTTAAGATGTTAAGCCTGTGGCCTCATGGAAATCTCTATTATAACTAATTGGCTGGAAGGAGGGCCAGTGCCAGTTTTGACAAGCAGCATTAGGAAGTTACCGCAGTATTCAGTTCAGACAAAGATCACACCTTTAACACACACACATACACATAACGCTAACACCCCGACTGGGTTAATTTGCCCCAAGCTACGGAGGAGACAAGGTCAGGCGTGTCCACTTGTCTCCAAAGTCCAGAGTGGAAAGAATAATTTAAGATTCAAAATGCTGAGTTGGTTCGATTTCTGAATAAATGGTTTGCCGCGGCATTCTGCCAAAGCAGCTTGGAGGGAAAAACTGACAGCTTTTGACCATTCAGGTGATGCAGATTGAGCATGCATGTCAGGCTCATTAACAAAAGTGTTGACAAAACAGGCCTGGAACAGTACAAATACATGTTTAATTCATTTTTATTCAGCATAAATTGTAGCATAACCTTAAAATAAAGTAGAAACAGCACATCTTTTTTATCAAATTGTAAAATATTTCTCCTTTCACTTAATTATGGGTTTTTGATTATTTTATAAACAGAAACTTTACACAAAACAAGTTCTGCTAGCTTTTTCCAGGTGGAATATGTAGAGTTATGCTTACTATTTGACGTTATGTTTGCAACAATAATAAAAAAATGCTAAACTTGGCTCTCAGCAAACTGCTAAATGAGTTCAGGGCTGAATCTGTTTTCAGAAGCAACAAAAAACATGTTGCTTTTTCTTTGCACAGAAAAAGCCATGAAGATGTCTATTTGGTCTTTATCAATGTGCTCAAGGTGACAGCCAGTGTTTTCCACAGAAAAAAGAGGAAAAAATTGAAGTTACCATTCCAGAGCTGAGGATTCATCCTCTAAATATCCCAGTTTGATGAAGATTTTCGGTTCATTTATGTCTATATTTTTATTTAAGAAAAATGAAAAATTTTGGGATCTTTTTGAATCTGCTTTTTGGGATGTTTTAAGGAAATACTAAAACACAATTGTCATCCCAAAAATACTTTTAAACCACCAATTGTGTGATGTAGTCCAATGGTTAATTTTAGTCCTTTTTTAAAGACCATTTATTGAGCTTTTGTCATTGTATTCTTGATTGAACATTGCAAAAAGACTGTAAATACAAAAATGACAACAGTAATTATTGTTTTTCTGGAACAGAGTTTTGAAATTTTTTTTTTCTTTTTTGTTTTTTGCCAGTTTGATTAAATTGGGAGTGACTGAGCAACAGGCCCCACCTAGTGGTTGCTTAGTGACCTGACCTGGCTCAATATATTCGTGACTTTTATTTGCCTTTAAACAGGAAGTCATAAGTTAAAAATAAATCAGAATGATTATGTTTTTATGTTGTAACTTAAAGCCAAACATCTATTTGAAGAAAAACTCTTTTATGACTTGTTAAGTTTAAATGGCCTTTTGTTAAACATATAATCCAGCCAAGAGTGCATGACTTTATGGCAGTGGTTCCCACACTTTTTCTGCAGGGCCCCCCTTTCTGAAGATTAGAATATTTTCGAGCCCCCCCACACTGACAAAAACATACAAATCCTTTGTTTCTAAACGCCACCGCGCCCCCCCTGAAGTACCTCCGCGCCCCCCCCAGTTTGGGAACCACTGACTTTATGGTATAATGAATATCCCCCTTAACTTAAGAATAATTGAGGGACAAAGTAGACGCTTCAGTTATCCTGTCTGTAAAGAAAAACTCTGTCAGAAGGGGCAGCAGATAAAAAATGCGATGATAAATTAAGTTTTAGGTCCAGACTTTGACTAGACAATTTCAGTTTTCGTCTGGAGCCATGTAGAGGGGGTTCACGTTTGTTTTTGACTAATCAAACCCTCGTTTTTCATCAAAAAGGCTTAAACTGAAGAATAATATTTACCAGTAACATTTTCTAATAAAAAAAACAAAGGAACCAAAAGAAAAACATCACTCTTGGCTATTAGACGGGACGAATATTCGCCAGGCGTTATTCACCAGCGTTTTTCGCCACGTCTTTTGTGTTCACACCCAGGCGATTTTCGCTGACGATGAGCCGACTGAACATGCAATTTCATTCCCTGACATTAGATGGCGCTGTACACAAGGTGGTCGCTTTTCACTCAGAAGAAGAGAGCCAGTATTTACGCGCTTGTCAGAAGAACATGGTGAGTTTTATCAACTGGTACAAGAGCTGAAAATGTTTAATGACCGTTTTCGGGGATATTTTAGAATGTCCGTCATTATTTCTTTGCGGCAGTGTAGCCGCTACTTCTATCTTCTATCGTCTATCTTCTTTGCTGGTATGTGTGCTCAGAAAGGCAGTGTTGTGTTTGAGCGCCCCCAAGTTGTGTTTTACCGTAACTTCAGAAGCTCCAGACACGTGTGCAAAAGCGCCATTCTCATTGGTTGAATAGTTTTCGACGCGAGGCGTCAAAAAAAAAAAACGAACCCGAGGCGTTTTTTTTTTTGACGCTTTGACGCGTGGCGTTTTTTCGCGTCGGTGTGCACACTCTCATTGGTGCCCTTTGTTTAGTCACGAGGCGAATTTCGCCGGCGAAAATCGCCGGCGAAATTCGTCCCGGTGTGTATGGGCCTTTAGGCTAGTCGCACCAAGAAAGGTGTCCAATCTTTATCAAACCTCTTTGCAAAATCTTTTACAATAGTGATATGTAATAAGAAGCAGCCAAAAAATGACTAAAGAAAACTCAAAGTCCCAAATCATGACACTACCGCCGCCTTTTGACTGTTGCTTTCATGTTTTTCCTTGAAAGACTGTCAAATTGGCAAACTCCCTCAAATATCTTTTGTCACATCAGTGTCATGATAGTCCCGGCGTTAAATGTAAAGCAGTTTTTGTCTTTTTGTTTAGTAGTCCTTCTTCTTAAACTTTTCTCCAAAGGTCCATTTCCAATTGTCATTTATTCAAATGTAATTTTATTTATTGTGCACTTTTCCTTCTTTAGGACACCTACAAAGTGCTTTACATAAAAATAATAAATGAAAAGATAATAGCATTTATAATGAAGAAACGCACGTGCACATTCTACAAGAGCACACAGGGGAAAAAATGTCCATAAAATTGATTTAAAAATTGAGGAACCTTAAAGTGAAGCTAGAAAGATGAGTTTGGAGTGAATGAAGCCCTCACATCCTCAGGCAGGCTGTTCCACAGACGAGGCTCACAGTGCTGGAATGTGGCCTCGCTGTGGGTTTTTGTTCTGACCTTGGGGACCACCTGCCAACCTGCACCTAAGGACCTGAGGGCTCTGGGAGGATCATAAACTAAAAGCAGCTGATAAAAACTCGAACCCTGACAAAGTCAACTGAGGCCTGCAGTTCTTTTCATGTAATTCTGCTTCTTTGGGAATCTCCAGGAACAGCCTTTGCTGTGTGACAGATTTTGACTCTTCTCTCCATTTATGGATGACGACATACTTTTATGTCATTGTTTCCAGACTGACAGATGTAAAAGAAATTGTTGAATATCTTTAGATTATATTTCTTTGTCAGACACAGCCTCAGTACCAGATATTGACCTGTGAGTTTTAAATAGGTATTTCCTGATCAGGTTTTGTTGGCCCTGATACGATTTCAAGTCAATTGAGTTTGAGTATCTGTTGATACAGTGTACCGATCCAAAACTTTTGTAACACATACAAAAAAAGAACAAATTAAAGGACCTATATCTTGCTTTTCTTAGTCCTTTCAGAGTAAACTATATCCACATAATAATATTACCTTTGGCACACTAAAGAACGTTTTTTTTAATGAAATATGAGTTTTTTTAACAAGTCATTTTCTTATCCAGAAATAATACGACTCAATCTCTGCTTTTGCTACATCTGGCTGCCGCCCATTTAATAAAATCAACCTTAAGTCGACCTCGGCAGCGTGTCTGTGTTTCACCCACAAAAACAAAAAACATTCAAACTTTTCCAAAGATGGATGAGCATATTGTGCATTTAAAAAAGGAAAGTGTTCTTCCGCTAGCTCCGTGGAGAAAGTGGTCGTGTGTGGTAGCCTGGGGGGCGGTGCTAGCAGTGCAGACTCTTCCTGGAAGGGGCTGTTCCTCACTTATGTCACAATGTGAGGATTCACTTGTTTTCGTTGGTTGAGAGGGGCTGGTTGTCAGAGCGCTGGCCTTTACAGGAATACTCAAAGCTCAAAAGGTGGTTTTGCATGAGACAGGTTGTCCTGAATTTTTATTTTATTAACCTTCTTCTTACATTTAACACTTACAAATAAACTTTCTGTGAAGTAGCTTGAATAATAAAGCAAAAACAGTGCAACTGTTGCCTAGAAAATATTGTTAACTACCTACACAGGCGATAATTAGTCATGTGACTTTCTAGTAAAATTGTTGTCGTAGCATGACTCCTATAATGAGTATTCATGACTAGCTCCTATCAATAGAGCCATTTATTTGTTTTAGTTGTTTTTGAGACATTGATATAAATGTCTATTATTTGGTTTTCCTGGAGCTTGCACTTTGTAGACAGTTCCTTGGCAGCCGTCTCACTGTCTGTATCACAGAGGGAGCAGTTCTCATTAAAAAGAAACAATGAAACAACTTTTAGAAACAGCTTTTAAAGGCCTTTGTAGGTCTTTGTATGAGTTAATGTGTCAGTGGTGTCAGTTTCAAACGTTTATTAAAAGTTATTGAACCCGGAAGTCAGAATATGTGAATATCTTGTTAACTTTACTGGGGTGTTTTGGGGGCCTCCTGTTTAAAGTAGAGCTGTATTCTGCTGTGTTTTGTGGCATTAAAATGTCGTGATCTGTTTGTCTGTATGTAATCGTGTCTGATTTACGATCGCATACAGATCATGTGATCAAATTGGTACGTCCTTAGTTTTACGACACTTTGAGCAACTCAACTGCTGTTCATCTTTTAATGAGGCATTTTTAAAATCAATTTCTTAGGTTTGCTCTGTCTGACTAAAAATAAACAGCTTTTGTCTGTAATGTCAATGTATTTATTCAGTGAGGGATTTTTCTGTTTAAAAGAGTCACGAAACAGGAAAGACTCATTTTGGCTACTAGACACCTAATAAAACGTTCTTTGCAATCAGGGGACATCCATTAATATAAATAGAAATGTACATTTGCATAAACATGGAGACAAATTGCGAAATAAATTTAGATGATTGGATGATGGAGAGAAACGAGAGGGATAGGATGGGACAAAGTGAAAGGCATGAGTGGAAGGTGATAAAGAAACGGGAACCAGGAATAATAGCTTCATCAAAGCTAAATGTAAAATAAAAAAATGGAAAGCAACAAATAAATGGAAAATAAATGAGTGCAGCATAAAAACTATTTTTTTAAACTTCTGCCATTGGTTGAAAATAATTACGGCAAAATGGAGATGGCTATGAATACCAAAAAAAACCTCTGATATCAGGAATGAGCTCTAGCAAGAATTTGTATCACTAAGTACATGAGTTCATCAAATACTGTTGATGTGGCATCATAAAAGAACTGTACATGTCATTGCTTCTTATCATTCTTCCAGCCAATTAGCAAGTTTCCTGAGGCATGAAAAGGGTCTATAATTATACGAGTACTGGGACACGCAGCATGGCAAATCTCAAGACTAATTTAAAGAACAAAACCAGCGCTCAACTGAGATGCTTTTGAGGCGCCTCTTTGTCTTACAATTGGAAAACCAAAGACACACAAAATCTCCTTTGAAGTTTTTATATAATGTTTCTTCAAAACAACAGTAGAAAGCTGTTGTGCATGTTTGACTATAGTGTTTGTGCTTTAGATAACTGGTTAAAATAAGTCTTCGTTTGTCTGTTGGTTCAAAACCCATAACAGTTGTAGGATTGATGGTTATTCTTGTAAAGCCTTTGTCACAACTACCCTCACAGCTAGGTATGGGCTCTGTGTGTGGGTGAAATGTTGTCAAACCTGGACGAGGTGGGCCAGCTCAAAATATTAAGGTTGTATGAAAATAATAAGTTGGGCTGAAGTGCCACATAATGATGTATTCAGACTGGAAAAGTCCTTTGGTCCAGATCAAGTCCTCAACTTTGCGTTTGGTCTGTATTCAGACTGCCGTCAAGCAGACTTTTCTATTTCAAACTGAAACTTGGAAACAAAACCACGTGACTCCAAATCTCTTCACTCATTACTACTCTTACTACGGTGGGGCAAAACAACAAGAGAAAGAATAATGGCAGTCCTGCTTTTGCAGTCCTTAACAAGATAGTTCACTTCTTCAAACTTTATATTTCTCTGACCAATAAATATCAGCATCAGGTACAACACTTTTGTTAGTTGCTATTTTGGTACGGCGGAGGCATGCTGCAAGTCAGTTACTGACATACAGATTGTCGGGAAAACGGTGTGAGAAGCACTTTTTATCACGTTATGCCTGAATTCATTCAACCACATTTCAATGAGTTGCTGTGTCTTATTTTCATGGTTGTTACACTCCCTCTCTGTTTACACCCCATAATGCCTGGCTATTGTTGCTGTTTTGGTCCAGTTGTTCTGCTACAAGCACGGAACCTAATCAGACTGAGTAACCTCAGAGCAAACCGGAGCTCAGTCTGATTGGAAACGAACCAAGCCCACCCCCAAAGATGGGTCCAAGAGCGTTTCCTGGTCCAGGGTACATTCGGACTGAAAATTTGCTCCGGATTATCGGGGAAACAAACTCTGGTTTACTTTAAGCAAACCAAATTTGTCCAGTCTGAATTCACCTTTAGAAATTGGTAGAATCTATGGTAGAACCAGAGCGCTCCGTTGTTTATCAATACAAATAACCATCAATAGGTAAAAATGAAATCAGGGCTAAAATCAGACTCAGATGAAGATATAGATGCTTTAAGGAAATTTACAAGTTAAACAAAAACATTTCAATATAACATTATACTAAATTAAATATTTATCCCTCCTTTCTGGCACTCATTTACGTGTTTCCTGTAGATTGCAGCATATGTTAAGACTGAAAAAAACAATATATTTATGATTCTATGGTTTAGATATATTGGGACTAAAGCAGACACGTGTTTTGCCATGAAATTATGAAATTCATCAAGCTGTAATTCAAAGAAAAACAATCATTAACAACATTATTTAAGGTCAAAGGCCAAAAGTTGACAGCAGTTGCTATGATACACTTCCTAAAGTCCTGCTTTGGGAAAAAAAAAAGTGTGTGTCCACTCCTACTACACAGTGGAGCCAGCAGTGGCTCCACTCCAGATATTCATCTCGTTTCTGCTGCAGCCTTCTTGTTCAGAGATAAAAAACGACAAGACAACCAGGGAGGATGGTGAGGATCCAAACAGATGCTGTTGTTTAATTTGATTCCATGGCAGTTTATAGGAAGCAATGAGGTACGGGCAAGAGTTGGAATGAAAGACGCAACCATTCCTGGAGAAAGATCGCCGCCTTTGGCTCCAAACTTCTGCTCCTGGAATCAAACGACTGTGCAGAAGAGGAGAGCAGTTGTCATAAAAAAGCCTCCACCCAGAGTCTGCTTTATAAAACATAACGCTTCTTTCCACCATGTCATTTGCCCCCAAACCACACCACTACCCCCTTCCTCCCCTGCGTTGGCTCATCTGAAGATGACAGACAGCGAGACTTCAGACAGCTGCTGCAAACTAGGTCAGTAACAAACTGAGACGAGAAGGAGGGGAGAGCTTGTTACACTGCAGTTTGGATAACGGGACAGAACAACAAAGAGTATTCATTCTTTAAAATGTATGCTTATTGTATTAGAGCGAAGCTAAATGCTAATTAGCTTAGGCTGTTGGGCTTTAAAGTGGAGTTATAGTACAATCAGAGGAAAACGCTTTTATTTTAGCAAATAAGCAAGTGTTTGTGAATATTTTTTCCAAGTAAACTAGTAAAGTAACATTTAAATTAGAGTGAAGCAGTCAGCCTCTCTCACATTAACAGGTATGGATAAAACCAGGCTGATTTGGATCCTTCCCATTTTTGTGGAGCTCGCCACAGAAAAGTACATCTCGCACGTGTTGACAAACTTAACCTGATAAACTGGAAATAGTTTTTAATCAATAACAAACTTTTTAAAATGAATCTGTTTTCAATGCAATCAAATATTTAAAAAGATTTTCATTTTTTGCTTGAATATTTATTTAGGATGCTGTCTGATAAAAGTAGTGTGAAGTGTATTTTATAAAATATACTTGAGTAAAAAGTAAAAAAAATATATATATATATATACTTGAGTATAAGTATAGACCACGTATGTGTAGTGTATGGTGAACACTGACTGAATACTTTTTTTGACTAAATTGGAATTTTTTAAGTTTACAATATATAGATAGTGTTTAAGAGGTAAACCTCAAGTATACTGTCTTACTTTAAGTATATACTAAGTATACTTCAGCACAATTAAATAGACTACTTTTTACTAAGGGTAGCATGGTCCTTAATTCTCAAAAAAAGCAGTGAAGACTTTCGATGGGGGGAAAAAGCACTACAGTTTGGATTAAGGGCGGTGTGAATCACATGGGTAATTCTTTACATAAAAAGAAAACATAGACTTCACCAACTTAAGCATAAGAGACTGTTAGCAAATTAATAAAGGGGCATGATGATGTAAAACCTGCCACCGGACTCGGTCCAATTCCTATGTTGTAAGAAAGACCACTAATGTTGGAATGTAACTAATGCCTTAAAACATACCCCTAGAGGGAGTTGACCTGTCCAGGTGCTGCAGGTTTTTGGGTTTGCATGGCTACCTTAAAGGACATCATGAAAATGAAATTTATCCTTGTGGTGTGTGTGGTAAGTGTACTGTGAAGTAAGGATAAAGTAAGCTACACACACTTTTGACGCACAGGTGATGCTGTTGTACTGTGTCCCCTTATGCCACACTAATCGTTAGTTACTGTCTCCTTGTTGGCCGCAAGTGTAGAGCCTAACGTTGATACAAACATTCAAAACTGGTCAGTGAAACATAAAGTTTGAATGAACTTTCCCGAGAAGGAAAGTTCATTCCATAAATTCTGTCTTTGGTTCAAATAAGAAAAGTCTGGTTGACGGCATTCTGAATACAGACCAAACGCAAGGTTCAGGGCTCAATCCAGACCAAATGAAGCAGACTGGATCTGGTACAAACAGTTTTCTCAGTCTGAATACACCCTTACTAACTCTTACGTATTGTTTGAGTATTTACTACATCCTATTCCCTGCAGCATGCCCATGGAAAAAAATCTGCATGAATGTTTTCACTCTACAGGCTTACCGAGTGGTCTACAATCTTAAAATTACTGACGTACCCTGTACAGGTTTGCCCATTTTTCTAACTACAGACAGTCCATATTCACTAATAAGGACAGTTGTTATTAAGGCATAAGCTAGCATCCAGAAATTTGACTTACTTCTATCAGGAATCAGATTTCAAAGCAAAAAATCCAAAGAAATTCCACTACTTGTGTGAAATATCTAAAAAACTTGTCCTTGTCCTTACCTGAGGATCAGCACTGCAGTGTTTGTCCTGGCGCTTTGTGTCAGACCATTGATCTCATTGTTCTTTTATGGAAGAGAATGTGAAGCTTTGAGTCATCTGCTTGTTTTAGCTCATTTCACCCCAGCAGCCTTTAAGATTTACCCAAATGAAGCTCAAACAGCATTGAAGCCTTTCTCACATAAAAGATGTTTTTTTCTCTTTTGTTGGAAAATAAAAAGTGGAGGTTAAAGCTGCCAGAGAAAGCTGCACTGCGTGATAAATGCAAAGAACTCCCACACAGGTTAACGAAGGTCCTGAGCCAAATTGCTGCCAAACACATCTGTATTTTTTAACTGTACAGGGAAAGAGTTTGTGTGGGAGTCTTATACCTGGCCTCTCAGCCATCAGACTAACAAGGAAAAGTTATTTCCAGGTAGATGTAAGATTTCGTAGCCTTCTATTCTGTTTAAAAACTGGTGTTGGGTATGTAGATATTCCTTTAGCAATACAGAAGTTGGAGAAATATTCGGAGATGGAGGATATTTATGAAGACTCTGCAGCTAGGTCAGACACAAGGAAGTCCCAGTTGTCTCTGGACCTCTCTCCCCTGACACTTCAGCTCCCAGAACTCTTCAGCTTCAGTGGACGGCAGGTGTTCAGTGGTGGACACATTGAACCTTTCTCCTCCCAGCTGTTGCAACATTTCCTGTGTCATTTTTTCTCCGAAGTTGGACTCTTTTTGTCCAGATCTGGAGACTTGATGAAATTTTTAACTTCAAATGGCTTTCGGGTCACCTCATTTGCTCATCTTTGGGAATCACAGTGAAACCACAGAGGAGGGCTAAGTGCAGAGGATGTGCCGCTTACTGTCACAGGCTGTCTCTGCATCGGGCAGATTGCAGACACAACCAGATCCACCTGCCCTCATAGCCATCAAGCTTTAATCAGCATTTCTCCTCAGTCTTTTCAAAAACTCATTTAGTGAGTAAAAAATATATTTTATTCATGTTTTCAGGTTCTGTGAAAGTGAAAACACAATCACTGCAACCTAGAGAATTCATATGAATCCATACTGATCATTAATGAATAATGTATTTGTCTTGACCATTGACTGTATGAGAGAACTTCACTGAGTCAGCGTGACGTCATCAGTTGAAAATGACTCACCTGGCACCAACCAAAGGAAGTCAATTTAGTTGCCATTTTTTCCCAATACCTGATGTCACCATGTTGTAATCAGACAAAAGTTTGAGTCATTGTATCTATGGCAACAACTCTCGCCCATCAGGATTGAGTTAAGTCCACATTTCTACCACTTAAAAAGCGGGCTCAGGATAATCTGTCAATCAATGTTTCAAATGTTCGACGTGAGACCATATACTTTTATTGACGCTTATGATTGATCAGTTCATAACTTGAATAACTTGCACTTAAGAAAAAATATAATTGAAACAATTCGCATTAGCAAGATCATGTTGGAAAAAAGGTAGCAGAGCAAGAATGTTTATTCTGATAAATAGCTGTTTATTCCTCTAAAGACGTCTATGGGATTGTGGCTTCTTGAAACCAGCCGGTACTTCCTGCTTGTAATGTGAGGGGGGAGGAGTCACTCAATCCAGTTCTCATATACAGTCAATGATCTTGACACTTGAAAACTCTTAAAGGAAGGGTAACAACTATTGCATGACACATGTTCAATAGTGTGCTAAACGCTGGTTCATGAATGCCTGCTTAGTCCATAGTGTTCACACTGGATGAACGGGGAGGGCCTTCTTCTTGTTTTTACACTTTACTAATGCATGTCCACCACCTACAGCTGAGAGAGGCTTGGAGCAAAATGTGCAAATCTCGCGAACCTTGCTCCAGTCTTTTTTCACAGATCTATTCCAATATATCTAAACATCACCACCCTGAGTGGTCAAAGTTCAACCTAGTTTAACTTGCTACGTATTTTAAAGAACACTGAAACGGTTGTGGAAACTTGCGTAACTTCGCATAAACATGAGAGTTTTAAATTGGGAAGCCTGACACTTGCATTCACACAGGTTTACTTAGACTTTTCAATGGAAGTGGCTGCTTCAAAAACATAGAAACCATAGGATTTGATGAAGCTTGGTCATTTAGAGATATATATGCAAGACAAAAGTCCTCTTTTGTTGGTTTAACAGGTAGCAGCAGGCAAAAAAGGGCTAAAATTGGAGAAATTCTCAACCTGTTCCCCTATGATCTAGTTACAATGTTTTTTTTATCAAGAAATTACCATTGTAACCATGTGTTTGATATTATTATGAATGGATTGGTCATTTCCAGAATTGCTAGTATCGCAGATTATGTTAAATAAAAAGTAGCACCAATAAGAAAGAATAATTCGTTGTTTTATTTATACTGAAGTGGCAGAGTTTAAACACTCCCACTGCATTCTGTACCCTTCATTGGAAGTCTCAGTCTGTGAGTGCTTTCTGGACCCCGAGTGCAGTGGTGAGATGGATTGTTTAGAATACTGATATGTGACACTGTTGCACCGATCCTACCTTGACTTAGCTGTACCACTCAGTAGTATTGTTTTCTTATGAAAAACGGGCCTAAAGCAAAATGTCAACCCTTTAAAAGTATTTTTTGTGGGAAAAAGCACCTTTATACATTAGATTCCGCTTCTTGGTGTGTAATCTAAATAATAATTTCATGCTTAAACGCCTCTAAAGATATAAAGCATGAAATAAACTTCAGACACGACACATGATCCGGATTAACTGCTGGGTACCATCGGAATGCTGCACTTTTTTCTGCACTGTAAATAACCGCAAACATCCAAGAGTACGAGGACTAAAAGCCATAATACAAAACTTTCACGTTGCACTTCCATAATAACAACTGATTGTGTTTCTGAAAACGCAGCAGAGCTGTTTTCCAGCAGGACAGAGTACTGCAATATTAATAACCGAGGGGAATTGTCTCACAGTCCCGACCGGCTCTGGATTCTGCAGCCAAAGCCAGGCCATTAAACAGGCTGCTGCTCGCCAGTCTGCTCACGTTGGGCCCAATAGCAGATTGCCCTGCCCGGTCTAATGCAGCACCACTATTGGCTCATGGCACATTGGGTATGGCTTAGGCATCATTGGCTTCCTGAGGACATTAAGGCCTTTTCCACTGCTCAGACGGCCTGCTATTCACCCTTTTGTTGCAAGAAGGAAAAGAACGGGGAGCAATTTTAGCGGAGAGAAAGCAATTGAGGTATTGATGTTTGAAAAACGGGTGTTATTCCCACTAAATCTGAGCCAGAGAACCTTTTTATAGGGATTTGGATTCATATGCAGCAGGCGTCTTCGCCGTTATCAACACACAGGAGGGGAAAAATGACACGTTAGCCTCAGATGACCCAGAACTAATAGTTTGAGAGTCATGGAATAGAATTTATGTGTGGTGGAATTGTCTATAGTAATTTTGCATTCAAAAGATTCCACTGAAGCGTCAGTGACTCAAATCCTTGACCATACCAGTTTGTCTATTATTTAAACCTTAGTCACATTCAACCGTATGGGGGATTGACCTGTATGGGTGCTGCAAGTTTTTGGATTGTCTGGGCACATGAGGGGTTGTAGAGAGGAGCAGCAACATTTTCAGAAGTGTGAGTTACAGTTACAGTGTCTAACAGCCATGCTGTGTGCAAGGGGCATGCACTCATCATTTGAACTGCACTATGGGTGCCCTGCACAGTTGGGGGGGCTGCAAAACTGAAAATCCATACGAAATGCCTGCATCTCACCTACTTCACCCCTATGCTACGTTGAGACCTGGCTCGGAAATTTGCTTTTGGCCAACTGCTTCCAATAAAGGTCTATATGAACCCGTGTATACGTGGGTTTAGGGCTTCCTAAAATCAAAAGTCTCATATTTACGCATTGCCATACGGGTTTTTAGGTCCGTACAAAAAGGTGCTGCAATTGAACACGAGTTAAAAGTAAAACCAGTTGAACTTTGACCAAATGGGACTTAGATTTGGTGGTAACGTGTGGATGGCGTCGTTTTCAAAACACAGTGAAAATTAATTATGGAGGAGAATTGAATAATTGCGGCCGGAATTAAATGACACCAAGTCTTCCATATTTCAGCATAGCGCTGTGAAAGAAATAGCCTGGAGCAAGATTTGTGAGATATTCACCGCTTTGACATGTCACTCCAAGACTCCTTCAGCTGTGAGTGCATGGGCAAGTATTGGGAAGAGACAGTCCAGTATGAAAGCATGATCAAAAACAGGATGTTCTTTAACGCGCCACACATGCCCAGTGTGTACCTAGCTTTACTTACCCTTAGATGTAAGTGTTCACTGTGATTGTCGCTCACGGCATGCTTATAGAAAATAATGTGCATGAATGTTTTTGCTCTGGACCAAGCGGGCCACCTCCGTTCTCCCTTGCAGATTTGCCCATTTTTTTGCCCATGGGGAGCACGTATCTACCTGCAAGTGCAACTGTGACTAAGGCTTTATAGACTGCTGACTCCTTTCTGGTTTAGGTTTTATGAGCTATAAACAAAAAAAGATCTGTTTTATAAAGTATTTCTATCACTTTCATGGCCAACCTGGAAGATCTACTGGATTGATTGGACGACTTTGGGCGTTGCACCTTAATAGCTGTTAGCAGATACAGCCAAAGTTTGGGCATGCCAGCCAATAACACAGCAACAGTGCAGAAATTCTACTAAAGGGTGGTGAATTTTTCTTTGTTTCTTCATTTCAAGTTATGGAAACACAAAGGGAGTAAAATACTAACAAACCAAATCTACTTTTCTGACTTTTAAATAGACATGTCATTTATATTTTAAGGGTTTATCATTTTAATTTCATGATTAGCTTCAGTGGGTAATTTTGAAAGTGATTCTGAAACACTGTTCCTAATCAAGAGATAAAGACATGGTTAATAAATTGGGTGGTGATTTGGCAGCGTTGGGGCAGCTTGAGGCTTAGAAAGAGGAACTTTGCTTACAAAGCATGGTGTTCGCTCACATACACTGTCAGGGAGCTGGTTTTCATTGAGTAATTGAAATTGGCTCTCGCTTCAGCCCATTAAGAATATGAGCAGTGTTAATGAAACTGTGGCAACCAAAGGCTGTGATGACTTTTGCTGAATCTGACATTTTTAACTTTTTTTTATGTATGAGTTGAATTTGCTTTACATGTTGGAGCCACTAAATGGGAAAAAAACGCAGCTCTACGTAAAAAGTATTAAAAAGGTATAATAACTATACCATTAGACCAGACCAGCGCCTAAGTGCTGATCCTTGATAACTAATATGTAGGCGATAAAAATGGTAATTTCTCAATGTGATGATTCAAACCGCTTCTTTAAACTTTGGAATACATTTTTTTTCTTCTTTAAAGTTAACAATACTGCATTTAAATAGTCAGCTACCCAATGCATTAGCTAACTAATAAGATTTATTGAAAGAATAGGGTTTTTTTTAAGGTAAAAAAGTCAGCTTGTAGACAACTGCTGTAAGAACAAACATTTCTCTGTTTTAAATACGTTATTTTTCTAAAACTATTTCAACTTTTAACACAAATAATTATTACTTTTAGGGGTTTGTTCATCCTTGAAGGTACAGTTTTTATGTAACACCGCTGTTAGTTTTAACAGAAGCTGAAAACAGCCTACGCTTTTATTTTGTAATTATAAGTTTTTGCAATTACAAAAGCCCAAGTCTTGAGTGACACGCAGTCATTTCAGCCTGGCCCCCTCATGCATCATTTTGTAACTATGTATAGACGGCCTGATCCCCTCGTCTGGTCACTAATGAAATGGACAACAACCGCAGGATCACTGTACTGCAGCCGCCTGCACAGCTGTACGCGAGCCAACCTTCTCTACAAGTGACGGATGGATGGATGGATAGATGGATAGATGGATAGATGGATAGATAGGTAGATAGATAGATAGATAGATAGATAGATAGATAGATAGATAGATAGATAGATAGATAGATAGATAGATAGATAGATAGATAGATAGATAGATAGATAGATAGATAGATAGATAGATAGATAGATAGATAGATAGATAGATAGATAGATAGATAGATAGATAGATAGATAGATCCCACGATGGGGAAATTATTTCTGTCTGTGGCAGCAAAAAAAGTCATCCAAAACAGTAAAAGTGACATTTAAACAAACATTTAGCATCACCCTTTTGTTGCAGCAGTATTTACAAATACGTGAATAATACATCTCCACTGAAAAAAATGCTGTTGACAGAGTCCTGACTCCTTGCATCCTAAGTTTATAGATAATTCCTCTCAATGCACCTCCCTTTGTGTGGCTTTAATCTGTCGCGCATCCATTTTGGGTTAGGTGTGACTAATATCAGCCAACCCATTTTGACATAAGGAAGAATAACAGTTTATTCTGTTGCTAACCAACAAGAACACCTGATCTGTTTTTTCAGATTTTTTTCAAAAACCCTGATGCAGATCCCACAGACCTCAACAATCTTTGTCCCATTTCCAATTTTCCTTTTATGTTTGAGGTTCTTGAGAAAGCAATGGCCTTTACAGCATTTTTCTTCAAGGCAATTTAAATCCTCACTCTGCCATAGCTCTCTGACCTCATCCACATCTCCATACTAGCTCACACCTGCTCATAACTCCCCTTCAAATCTAAACAGAAAATTCATCCGTTTTGATTTTTCGATTCTTTTTGGATAACCTTACCAGTTTGTCTATAAATTACATTCCAAGGATGTTTGCTGCTTGCTTCTCAAGGTTTTGTTTATTGTTTGATTTATGCTTCGAGCTTGAGGGTCAAAAAAGTATCTGTATATTCTCTGACCTAACAAAGGAAAGACATCATAGTTGAAGTTTAGGTGAAAAGCTGGTAATTGGCCAATACTTACAGATGACATTCTATTTAGACCAAGGCACAAAGTTGGGGCCAAAATAGGAGGAGAACCTTTGCTGCAATGAGTTGAGTCAACACCAGAAAAATCCATATGTGTCCACGAGTGTGGATTGAAACAAAGCTCCTGTAGATGAATGTTACTGTCTCAAAGATAGATAGTACATTTACGTAATTAAAACAAAATAAATTAACAAAAGACATCTTAATTAATGAAGAAAAATACGTAACTGTCAGATGTACTACAATTTGAACAATTGGTTTTATTTTGTCAACCAGTTTGCTGAAGCGAAAGACCATCATCTCTCACATGAAAAACCAAAATATGGCTCAAAAACCATAATTTACCGCACTATACGGCACACTTAATAGCCTTAGTTCTTTCAAAAAATGGCAGTGTGCTACTATCTACTTGTATAGCGACTTTTATAGCAGGGTTTTATGTTTTTTACGTATTACTAACAAGGTTGGGAGTAACAGGTATTGTGACTAGCCAGCATGTAGCGGCTGGTCACAAACAAGGTTGGGTTTCAGCGTCGTTACAGTAATGTTTTTTTTAGCGGTGTCTGTCTGGGTTTTTTTTTAAGTATTGCAAAATAGTTACAGCTATTGTGAATACAAAAAAGTGCCTAATTCTTCTAATGTTAGGTCCGGTTTAGGGGGTTTTATGCTACATTCACACTGGCTTCTGCAGCGTGCATTCAAGTCTATGTAAACGCGTAAATGCGTAGGCTTCCGCGTTCAAAACTCTTGTGTTTACACATTGCTTTTAAGTCAGTTTTGGGATTCTACGTGCAATAAACAAATGCCATTGAATGCACTTTGAAAATTAAACCAATTGAACTCTGACCAATCAAGGACTCAGATTTGGTAATGACGTATTGGGGCGTCCCCTTTAATTCACAGAAGAACCACCTGTTTGAAGATTGATTATGGAGGAGAAATGAATAATTGCGGTTTATGTGAATTATATGATGCCAACTCTTTCATATATTGGAAAAAGCCTTGAGCAGTATCCATGAGATTCACAGCGCTTTGACATTTCGCACCAAGCCTCGTCCAACCATGACTACCTGTGCTAGTATTGCGTAGCAACAGTCCAGTGTGAACGTCATAGTTAACTTTATTGAACACAGTTACTGTAAATGCAATTGACAGACTTATTGCTGCGTTTCCATTGCCTATGAAATTGCGCAAATTGGATTTGCAATAATAATTTGCTTAATAGAATCATGTAACTTAAAACTATATATTTTCTCATCTGTCGCCATGTTTTTGAAAGACTTATCGCACAAGTCGGTTTGTTTGCAAAAAGTTTTTTTTAACATTTTGTAGAATTTCTATCAGTTTTGCGCAAATGTGTAATGTGAACACAGCTTCTTTTGTCGCGCTTAATGTATTGTATTGTGTGTAATAAATGTAGTTCGGTGTGTCTTATATATGATATAAACTGGAAAATAGACCTTTCATTGGTGGTGCGCCTCAAAATCCAGCGTGCCCTATAGTGCAGAATTGCTATTTAAACACATTCAAAACTTGATTGACGGACTTTGTTAAATCTGATTGTAGGAGGAGCTGTGTTGCAACACAACGAAATTCTGCTCCAAAGTTAACCTATCCATCCAAAGTGTTTACTGTTCTGTCAAGCCTTTGAGGAAGTTCACTAGAACAGTGCTGCTTAAACTGGAGCCATAAGGGAACATGATAAATAAATCTTTCTTTTGTTCCAACTTTTATGTTTTGAAACAATAATCATTTTTTGGCATGATCTGCAAGGATTTGCTTTCAGAAAAGTGATTGTTTGTTCGGCATTTAGGAGGAGCGCAAAGGCAGTGTGACCCACCAAGCCACAAAAGTTCCATTAAAAGAAATGCAGCAAGTAAGAGTATACTAAAATACTCATTTCATGGCTGGAGTCCCAAGAGGGGCACAGGAAAAGTCAAGGTGTGATAAAGTGTCCAGAACACACTTACCTGTATGCATTATGAGAAGAATGCAAGAGAAAAACACTTTACCCCCAAGGTGGAGGAGGTGAAATATTAAAAATACCTTGATTCTCCAACATCAGGCTGGTACCAAAAATAAAATCCAACTCAAATCTTCTCGCCAACAGGAGCTGTTAACACAGACGTCAAAGTGGTTTCACTTGTACAATTTACCCTGGAATATCTGAAAATATATTCTGGTAGGGGTTCTTTCCTCTTGACGGTGTAGAAATTGTTGGGATTTCTGAGGATTCAATACATTTTGTGTTTTAAAGAAGTCCTTGCACCCCTGTTTTTATTTGATAAACACACATTGACTTGCTACTGGATGCATTTGCACCATTATGAAGTCCTTTCAGACACTGAATTTCTTAGACTTCCATAGAAAAACAGACACCAAAATCTTTGCTTTGCCTGGTGTATTCATATATTCCAAGACCTGCACAGCAGGCGTCATGAGGGCTTCCTGATATATTCTCTAAGGCTGAGTAAACAAAGCTTTATTGAAAGAGACTATTTTGCAGCCCACATACTATACTAACACATTCAAAGACCCAACCGCAAAGAAAAAAAAAAGGATGAAGGTCTTCAGTGGGCCCCTGCTGCAAGGATTACTCTGATTCTCCATTCTATCCATCCGTCTCCAACATTTTTTTTTTTGCCACCTGACGTCTACTCAAACGGCTCAGTGCCGCCGCCGAGATGTCGGTGGCTTTGCCCGGGGGAAATTATCTATTATCCCCCCGCCTCCTTGTTTTTCTTGCCCGGCAGAGGAATAAACGCTCAACGATCCAGGGCTTTCACCTCTACTCTGATAAAGGTTATCTTGGCAATTTAGTGCTGGCGATATCACATTATGGGGAGAGTTATGAGGCGGAAATCAAATTTTGCTCCCAGTGACTGTAAGGAGAGGGAGGATGAAAGGTGTACGAGACTGCACGGTAATAATATGTTTGGGAATGTGTGAGAAGGATTCTTGCGTGCATTTCTCTGTCTTTATGCAGTGTAGTCTGCTATACATAGAAGCCTTTTTGTTTGCTCCTTTAAATCTGCTTATGAGGTGTGCTAGTGCTTTTGAGGAAGTAGCATTACTGGAGATACTTTCCTTGACTTCTTGAATCTTGCTTACTGAGTCTGATGGAATGCTTTTCAATCAATACAACAACTGGTGGATGACAGGACTATCTCTACCAATAAACTTTAGAAAAGCGGAAGGGACTTAGGATTTGCATCATGAATCGTTTTTTATGTTTATAAACCTATTTTCTCTGTACAGTGGTCCCTTGTTAATCGGGGGAGTTAGGTTCTAAGAATAATCTTGCAGTAGACGAAATTCAAACCTTTGCAGAAAAATGAAAACAAAGATCTGCATGCGATTGAAGGTTTATGTACATTTAGACCACATCACATCAGGATGTGGAACACAATACACGGTAAAGAAAATGAAAGCATGTAAATTTGCACACACAAAAAAATCAACAAAACCGCAAAAGATGACTTTAAAGGTAAATGGGTGAGAAATTAGAACGATCAGGTGAAAAAAGGAAAGACTCTGTGGAAGTCAAATATAAAGAAAATGTTTGGGAGCAAAGAAAAAGTGTAAAAGGTTTATAATCCTACTCCTTGTGGTAAAAACCCCCCAAAGATACGTGATCTCTGGTGTCACTGTCTGGATTCTGGACACCCAAATTGTTGCCTATTTGTTTAAGGCATATTGATAGAAGTTTGCACTACCAGCCTCAACAACCTGTTGAAAATGGCCGATTTGGTGGGAAAAAGTAAAGTGAGTTTTGTTTAGTCCATTCACCTAAAAAAATAAAAATAAAAAAAATGATTAAAATAGTTTATTTTAATGTTGTCTTGATTTGTCATCCAGACAAACGATAAGAATTACACATCAAAGCAAGTTTTGGACTCCAGCCTAAACATTTTAAAATGTAACTGTTTAAAATTGGAAAACCATCTTGCCTCTAGTGTCCTCTAAAAGGAACTACACCGTTCAGATACTTGCTTGGTTTGGAATTTGTGAATGAAATGTGAAGCCTTATCTCCCACAAGCAATTTAAGACTTTCATTGAAATAAAAATATAAATTTCAATGGAGGTTCATTCCAAAACATTGGAAAATTGACCTTTTGAGTTAAAATTGCCACCATTGCACTGCTGATGGACGCATAGCTACAAGGATATTTTGGCTACTTAGCTATCATAACTATGTGCCTCCATTTTCATGACACCCCTAACTAATATTTATGACTTTCCTTCGTAATCATGTAAGCCACACCCACAACAGAAACAAGGTAGTATTGCTTATAAGGTAATTTTGTTTATCTTCATCCAAGCTTTGAACCTACAAGATTTTATATTTTCTTTAACCAATGGGAACATTGTTTATGTATCTTCAATGATATCAACACCTTTAAAAGCTCATGTGTTACAGAAAGTAAATAGCATTCAAAAACGGTCCCACAATTGTGTTTCTGACAAATAGCACTCACTGGGTAGCGACATCGTCCTCCCTTGAACAGGAAATTACAGAAACACATTACTATCAGGGCAGCTGGCAACCTACAAAGCACACCGTTGCATCACACCTCGTTTATTTGTCAGATACATTATCGCATTATTATATTCACAGTTTATCCAGCTCCCTGGAGAGCAACAAAATTATGCAGTAGCGGGGGTCTTTGTGCCAGAAAGGTTGCCATGACAATCAAATACATTCTCCCTGATTTTCCTTCTCAGTTTCGCCATATTTAAGTTTCTCCACTCCGTCATTTACAATTATTAAAAAATTACCATTCTAACACGTTAGCCTGCGGGTATCATTACATACAAGAACTGCTTGGTAGACTATAAAATGGAATCATAGAGAAAAGAGTTTGCAAAGTGTCACGCCCTTAAGGTAGTCGCTCTGCTAAATTGGTTATGTGTCAGTGTTACTCTCACTTCATTGGATACAAATGCAATTTTAGCCAAGCTGAGGAACATTTTTCTACCCCTCTGAACACACACACACATGCTCTGGTACGGTGAGAGCACTGTGTTACCGGGGAAATATTGGTGCAGGTTACACACTGATTGAATTCAATGATCACATTTCTGTTTGTGCCTCGTCAGAGAACATTTGCTCGAGAATTGATGATATCCAGCTCTATAGTACTAAATACCACAGGTGGATGAAACTGCGATTGACTGTCAATCCCTCTGCTGGACCACACTACAAACAAAATTTAAATATAAACAGACTAGGAGTTAAACTACAAGGTTAGATGTGCAGGACACAAAATGGGGCTTATTTGAATCACTCACCACAAGGTTTGCCCACCACTTAAAGCTGACTTTTAAAGCCCCTCTAAAACTGAGAGAGGACACTTTTAAACAGGGATATTTGGTACATTTCAATGATCATTGAGTCTTAAACTCATCTCAAAACTGGTGCATCTAACAGCACAGTTTGCTTGCAAGTGAACTCTGGTGAGGTTTGAACACCCACTTCAGTTAAAATCGTCTTTTTGGTGTTTTTAAACATGTTCTTGTAGTATTTTTCCTTATGGATAAAGAATATAAAGCTTAAAATTATATTTCTCATTATTTATTTATTCAAATAATTGTGGATCAGGAGCAGACGAATAGATCCATGAAGGTCTTGGTTTTCCTTATCCGAGGTGTCTTAAAACTAAGTGGCTGGATTGCTCCAATGTTTCTCGCTTTTGTTGTTGCACCGATTATGCCTTATTGCGGTTGTGAGGGGCTGTAAGCTAGCGGGAGAGTATATAATCAAAGGTATGATGGGACGGGGGCAGGCTTTCTCTGGACCTACAATTCAGAGGAAACCTGCAGAAACTGTGCCTAAAAATGGCTCAGTCATAATTCTAAAAGGGTTTTTTGAACAACTGATGAAACCAGCGTCTTAGGCTATTTATTTTGACCCCATAGCATTGCTGAGCCGTTGGGTTTATCCTTGAGAGTGCAGTGTAAAAACAGATTTTCACACAGGCTTAAGGAATCTGAACCAGATCATGGCCATAGGAGCAAAGCAACTGCAATTCCTTATCAGGAATGCGGATGAGAACACCAATCAAGCCACAGTGTGGGCAGAGCTATCAGTCCCCCATTTGAGAAACAAAACTATTAATCCTGCTTATGTTTTTGTTTGTTTGTTTTTGCAATCACATGAGGATTAGAGTAATCCCTAGCAGATAGAATTAAAGAACTATGACAAAAAGGAAACACAGGATTTCAAAGATTTATTAGAAAAGCACTAAAATCCATTGAATGTAAGGACTTTACCAAAAAACAACAGTCATTGAGCAATATAGGGTCATATGTGTGCAAAGACAGCTACACCAGCTCACGATAATCTTCGACACAAAATTAAAGGAATGTGTGCAAATTAGCTACACTTTCATTTGGTTTGCACTGAACAGTGTTGCACCAATGACCCAAGGCTTAGTTTGGACTAATATGAACATGGAGTTCACTGATTGACTTACTGGGGAGGCTATAGCTCACTGGGTTGAGCAGCCATCTGCCAATCGGTTCATTAAAATCCCAGGCTTCGCAGTAATTGTACCCTTGGGCAAGACGCTAAACCCCCACACATTCACATTGCCTTAAATCGTTTGATACTTGTAAATCCCTTCAAATGAAAGCATTTTCTGAAAGACTAACTGCAGGTGACCTGTCGCAGATATCTATTTCCCGTTTGGTTCCAATGGGTTAAAAAATGCAAAGAAACTGAGACAACTTTGAGGTGATGGTGACCTATGGAGCTAAATTGAGATAGATTGTAACGGAAATGAGAATTTGGTGTCACCGGGTGCATTTCAGACTTCAACAGGAGTCTTTGTGGGGTGATTCATTTATTTATACGTCATTTTATTGCGTATTTTTGCCCGATTTTGAGTCTCCGTTCTGCAAAGAACCTTTACTGTCTGTTAAAGGTGACTCTTACTGTGCATGGACTCCATCATCAACCCCAATGCTCCTTATAGCTCAGAAAAACTTTCAAGACCCTCTGAGTCACATTATGAAAATTCAGCAATAATCCTCTTAAAGTAACCCAGCTCCTTTGTTTCTTTACCCTGCTTCCCCTGCATCTCTCACTCCAACACAAAGCCTGAAGAGGATGGAGAAAGCGTTCCCACTGAATTTTCTAAACACATCACAACAGTGACCCCAACTGGACGGCCTGAATCCTGAGGAAAAGCACAACACCTGCGTTTTTTATCTCCTGCATTTCTGCACCATCTCAATCTCACCTCTATTTCTCTCATTTCACAGCGAGACAATAAGATGCAGGTTTCAATTTCAGAGACTTTGTACTGCCGCACAAAACCCTTGTATCCATGGGCGAAGTACTGGATGGATTATTTCAGTATCAGAGAGCATCTCGTCTTTTATCCCCTTTTCTGGCACTTCTTCTCGTCTTGTTCTCCAGTAGAGCTGCTCCATGAATGTGAATATGTGCCATCATGTCCTTTTTGTTTGCACAAATGTCTAGTTTAAAAGCACAGCATTCACACACACTTGTGCATCTCTTCTGTACATGTAACACTGTTAATCGCAGAACTTCTTTTCCTCCAGCTGGAGTGGATTTAGCTGACTTTGCACACGCTGCAGATAATAAGCTTAACACAAACGCCCGTCCACAGCAGGGGATGCAGGTGCTGAGAGGTCGAGGTCCGAGTTTGCAGACAATTGGCCAAAGAAAAATGAGGTGTGTTGGTTAATTCCTATGCCCACTGCGGGCAGGGAGTGTAATTTTTCATTTTTTGCTGAGGGGAAGGTGGTCTCAGGAGCAAAGACTATCTCTGGAGAAGAAGAGCTCGGATGATCCGCGGTATTAGCTCACAGTTCTGGATGGGATTTTAAATATCAGAGACGGGGCAAAAAACAGAAACAGAATAAATTTGAATATATTTCCATATATGTTTGTCTTAAAAAATTAACTGTGTCAGATAATCCACTGATTCCTGCATGTGGTTACTTCACTAACAGTAGTGATATCTAAATCTTTTTGCATAAAAAAAAATCATTCTAAAAATAAAGAAATATAACCTTTTAGACGGGTTTAATTGTAGGAATTGAACATTTATTCAAAAATGTTTCTATAAACTATCAAATATATTCCATCAAATAAATATAAAAACAAATTATAAAGTGTTCAGATAAGACCATTTCCTGAAAAAACATAAAACTGACCATAAACCCTGATATTCATAAGCATAACAAATTTATTGTAAGTCCTACTGATTTTTTTGTCTTTTTTACACAAAAAATAAATCAGTTTTATCCTAACATGTTTGTAGATGCTTCGAACTCTTTAAAAAGCCAAATGTTAATATTTTCCCTGGTTTTATGGATGTCTTTAAAGGCACAAGATTATACAAATCCTGGATAAATTAGGATTCATTCATGTTTAAGCTTTAGTTTCAATTTTAATTAGATTTTAAACATTTAGGGGAAAAAGGGTGTTACGTTTTTGTCTTCTTGAGAACCAAAAATGTATCTTGTAATAGATTATGGGATGTTTATTCAGCACATAAATTATAAGTGTTATTAGGTCAGAAATATTACATCTTTATAACAAATGCATGAAAAGTGCTACACCATGCAAAACACAAGGATGTTGAAGTATTTAATGTATTTTATACGGTATGTTCCAAAATAAACGTATGATTTGGACAAAGATGCTTATTTTTCTCCCTCTGATTTTTACCCTTTTAACACATATTGAAGCACTTCATGTATTTTCTTGTAGTATTTATTATTTTTAGTAGTTTTAATTACCAGGAGTTATTTTTTAAGGTATGAATGACCAGGAAGCTCTTTTGATTTCATTGCACTTGTGACAATGACAAATAAAGATCTATCTATCGATCTATCTTCGTTAAAATGATGTAATCTGAGAAATATATTGACAAAATTCTACATTTTTGCTCTTTTAAGATTAAGTTTCTCAATCTAAAAATATTTGTTGTAAAGGAAACCCCTTCCCCATTTAGTAACAGCAAAGCTCTAAAGAAGGCCAGTTACGAGAGTAGCACCAGTATCTGTACAGATAATACACTTTTTGTTGTCCATTTTAAGATGTAGCAAAGGAAAACACAGGTTACAGCATTAGGAAAAGAGTTTTCGTTCAATGGAATAGTAAGCAGTAATATCAATCAAAGTTTTTGCAACTGAAACCTATTTATTAGTTAAATTCATGTCAGGAAAATTATGATAAAGGAAGAAAAAAAAGGAGTGAAAAGTTTTTCCTTCATTGTTTAACCAACAAAAGTTTAAAAATACAGTTATTAAAAGTAACAATACAATTGGTGATGTTTCTTGCTTTTGTCCAAACACAAAACCCATTTCAGAATAAGGGTCAGTGCACCCACTGAACCTGGTCTTCAGGCTACAGGATCACATCACAACCCTGAGAGCTCCAGTTGCATCTGTGTGCCATCAGACAGGAGGTGTGATGGACTTGGAGTCCTTTTCAAACAATTTGCAGTGTCTGTTCAACAATCCAGACAGTTTATCTCCAGCAGCAGCAGGGGTTTCAGCTTTCACTTCAATTTTCTCCCATTTCTTCTTTTTTTCCTGAGTGAAGTGTATTTTTATGTGGTGAGCAGGACTGACTCTCCCTGTTCAGGAATTGACGCTGTTTGTGCTCCAACACACAGCAATTGTTTTGATTATTAATACTATGACCCGTTTTTTTGTTTTTTTTTTTGTCTTTATTTAAGTAACTAAACTCAAATTAGGCAAATATATAGAGATAAAACGTTATTGGCTCCCATTAAAAGACCTGGGTTTACCTGAAAAACCAGAAAAAACATAAAAGAAAGTTGTTTATTTGCAAATAAGAATCCAGATGTTCAGATAATTAGCATGTTATTTAGTCTGATTGCATATTAAAAAAAAGTCATTCATAAAATAGAAAATCTTTTGTTTCTTGCTTATGAATATATTAGAATTTATATCTATAAATTCTATATCCATTTAGGCTACATAGACCCAAATGATGATATTTATATTTTTAAATTCTAAATCAGTGTTTTTAGTCCAGCTTTTGACACATTTGTCTGTCTTGTTGTTGTTCTAGTGGGGTCAATCGTAGACCCCCTCCAGTGAAAATTGTGTTTTTGGTGTTTTAGATTAGATTAGATTAGATTTGTTTTTATTGTCATTGTCCTGTCACCCCAAAAGAGTGTGGGCAACCCTGATGTAGACAGATGAATGACGGGAAGTGGGGGAGGGCTTCCTCTGCTCTAACTCTCCCGCCCACAACAGAGGTGAATTTCTAATGAACTACTGCTGCACTGCAGAAACTGTGTCCTACAAACAGACAGATTTTTTTTATATTTTGGATAAAAACGGCATAATCATAATTAAAAGACCACTGGGAACACTTTGAACATAGATCAGAAGATGATCGGAGTGGGACTCTAGCCTGCTTTTATTCTGTAGCTTGCTTTTATTTATTTTATTTTATTTATTTTTTGATGCACATAGACATCAGGTTCTCTTTTTAGTCTCTGTTTTTTTTTTCATGTAAACATGTTTGGCTTGCTGTTTATTTTTCAATTTAATAGACCAAACTGACGGAGGCTGTGGGCTGGTGCTTTTTATGAAAACAGAAACTGCCTGTGACCCTCACTTTTGTGCTTTGATTTCAAAGAGAACAAAAAGATTAAATAATAGGGAAATACAAAAAACATGTATGTTTTTTACATTTAAAAAAAATCTTTAGTGCACTAAAGAAACAAAATATTTGTAAGTCACAGATTCTGTGAGTTATTTTCATTTAGGTAGATGGCAGAATATACACTTCAGCTGTCTGAGAGAGAATGTAAAAGAATAATCTAGGCAACCTCACTGACCTTCAAAAGAATGAATCTGTTTGTATAATAGTACAGAAAATAAATATTCAGCAAGTGTTTCAAAGGTCCTCTTGGTTAAGCCGGGGCGGCCGTGGTGCAGCGACAGAGCGGTCGACCCATTATCGTACGATTTCAGGTTCGATTCCCATCTTGTACGCCCATATGTCGAAGTGTCCTTGGGCAAGACACTGAACCCCACCTTGCCTCTGGTGGGAGGTTGGCGCCAGTGTTTGGAATCTTCGGAAAGCTACTTGAAGTGTTCGGCAGCGGAGCCGCTACCAGTGTGTGAGTGTGTGTGTGTGTGCATGTGTGAATGTGTGTGTGCATGGGTGAATGGGACTGTGACTGCAAAGCGCCTTGGGCCTTCGTAAGAAGGTAGAAAGCGCTATATAAGTAAACGCCATTTACCATTTAAGCTAGCACATGTCCAGAACTGTCTGAAGTCCTCCAGGGACCATCTGGATGATCCAGAGGAGGACTTTTGTGTGATCAGATGAGACCTAAATGGAAGTTTGGTGTAAATGTCGCTCGTCGTGCTCAGAGGAGGAAGAAGGCTTGGTTGCATCAAAAGAACACCATGAAGCATAGGGGTGGAAACATCATGGTTTGGGGCTGCTTTTCAGTATGAACAGTGAGGTTTTGGACCAAAACCTTCCTTCCATCAGTGAATGCATTAAGGATGAAACATGGCAGAGTCTTCTAGCATGACAGTGATCCCAAAAACATCACCAAGGTAACAAAGGACGGTCAAAGCAATTTTAAGGTTCGGGAGCAGCCGAGTCGGTGTCTGGACCTCATTACTAACTGACTATTGAAGTGAACTTTTGTTGTTGAACAAAAAGGTTCAATTCTTACATTTGAAGCAAACCATAAAGTACTAATAATTGTTGCGGTTTCACCAAAGACTACTGAAGGCAGGTTGAAGAAGACAGCAATTCTGCATTGGCTCAGTTCTTGAAAAAGTCCAACTTAGCATCCAAGGTAAACCTATGTGCGTTCTGGGTTCCAAATTTATGGCGACTTTTGATATTTGTTGAATGTTTTCAATTAGTTAACAGTCAAATGCACATATTTTTATGGGCATGGTTTTTTGTTGTCCCACCCATCACTGTTTATCGGAAAGAGGTTGAGATGGGCCAGTTATTTTTGCGGCACAGAATCCAAACAATGAAGTCAAAAGTTGTCGCTGCAGTCAATGCTATGTTTTTCTTTTTTTTTTCCAGAAACACAATATCTGCCCAGCCCTGGAATTGAACCTCTGACCATCCATTTGGCAAACAGTTCCAGCTCATTCCACTAAAATACAGCCATCTAAAAATAAAAAGTGTCCTTTTTATTTTTTCTATTTTTTTTAATCCAAACAAACAGAAAACAATAAACGGGAAACAAAACTGAAAAGCTTTTTGACCCAAATTTAAATCAACCTGCAATGTGGTACTTTATTCTGATGAAAGTGGCTTCCGCCGGCAGTGTGGCTCTAACATCATTATTCCATCTGCAATTGATCGGTTCTACGGAGAACAAAAGAGGGGGATGTCAGAGTTCTTGGTTTTCTGAGAGGTATCGCTTCTTTTCATTTCCCCCAGACGTTTTGAACAAAAGTAAAAAGGAATTTAGGTTATCTTCTAAGGGGAAAAAAAGAACTAAGTTGAATGAAATAATGTCTCTAGCTCTGGCTTTTGGGATGATAAAACACCACCTAATTCCATATTTCCCATGAAGTCATATTTGATTTTGCCACTTGCTTTTATTACAATAATCTTCTATAAACAGGCTTTCCAATTGCACTAGTAGAAAGCTACTTACGTTTATTTATATAATATTGGTCTTTTGCAGATAACAATAGGTCTTGACACTATTTAATGTATCTAAAATGTATCTATTTATGTATTGAAAATGTATTTTAATTATAAAGTACATTTCTTTCTACGCATTCTATATATTTCTATATTTTATTTATTTAAAATCTATTACTATTATTGAATATATTTATCTATATTTTCTATGCTTCTTTTAATTTAATGTAAATGTATTATCATATTCATTAAATATATTTAAGTGATATATATTCTAAATATTTCTATAAATTTCGACATATTTGATTTAACTTAAATCCATATTTTAAATTTTTAAATGTGTTTTTATATTTAGTTCGTTGTACTTTAAATTTGATACAGATTTTACGGTTTTAATTTGTCTTTTCCTGTTTGTCTGCTGTTAAAGAGTCGTATAAATAAAGATTGTGGTATTTAAATTTCCCAGATTCCACTGCGTCACTTGTTGATGACGGAAGGCTGCAGTGACGTTGAACGTCCACGCGGGGGCACTGCCACATTATTAACCACGCCAGTTTGAATAAGCCTCATTGATAAGATTATTTATAACTTTTAATGGGAAAATGTCGACTTTAGATCCAGCGCTGACAGGTAAAACAATTTATATTTTCTATAGAAAAAAGATTTTGAAAAAAAAAGTACCGAAAAATGTGGATTTAAGAGACTTATTGGTGCGGATTTATTCCAAACAATTATATTGGAAAGCTTAAAAAAAAAAAAACGTGACGCAGTTTTTTTTGTATTTCTTTTGTTATTTTGCTTTCAACCTCTGTTTAGTTTTCCTAAAATGACTCCAAGCCGTGACAGCTCATTTCCTCATAAGAGATATGTCAAGTGGGGGCTTTGAGAAAGTGGGTCACCGGCGATAAGAAACTGGAGGAGTCCGGGACTCATGCCTCCACAGCTGCGGTATAATTGACTGTGAAGGGCTGCTCTTCAGCAGCCAATGGCGGCGCACCGGATGCGAGATATCCGCTGCAACAACAAGTACTCTGTTCCCCCACCACCCCTACCCCTACCCCTCCTTCAGCTTGACGCCATGTACAGCCCAAATCCCGACCTCCTCTCCGGAAAGAAGGCGCGAGGAGAAAAACAACAAGTCTCGAGAAAAAGTAAACCGTCGGAGTCTGTCGGATAAAAAACAACAACAACAACAATTTAAAAAGTTTCCCCCCCTTTTTCTTTTTTCTTCTTCTTCTTCTTCTCCTCCTCTCCTCGCGGAGGGATTTTTGAATCGGCAGCGGTGCAAAGTTTTCCTCCTTTTCCTTTTTTTTTTTTTTTTTTTCATTTTTGTTTCGTTCTTGCGTAAAAAAAAAACACGCGATTGAGCTGCTTTTTTTCGTGAAGAAAATGCGGTGGGAACGTATCTCGGTGGAATTTACCGACGGCTCCCCGGACTGCAGCGCTCGAGCGGCGGCGTCGAACCCCAACTGAAGTGACCTTAAAGGGAGCGAAAAGTGCAGGAAGCTCGGTGAGTGGGCTCTTCTGTTACCGCTACCTTTTCACCGGGAAGTCTCCATTCCCGTCTTTTTGGCTCTTCTCAACTAGTGTAACTTATTCTCCTTAAACATTTTTTTTTTTTACTATAATATGAACTACTTTTTTTATTTATTGCGTGTATTTCTTTAGGGGAATAATCCGTCTTCACACATCTGCTTTTTTCACGTCTTTAATAACAGATGAGTGTTTGTACTAAATATAAATGTCCTTTTTGTTATTAAAATGTTTATTTACAATGCCGTTTTTGCAGTTTTACAGCTAAGAAGTGTCCAAATATGAACATTCTTCTGACTTTTACCAGTTCTTTAGTACGGTTTGAAAATACCTTGTGGCTTTAATTCATCATTCTGATTTAATTTTTATCATTTGAACTGTAAAATGAAAACCACTGACTTTTGCAACCTGACAATTTAAGACTTTTTTTTTTTTTGTTAAATTGTTATGCATTACCGACTTTCTAAACATTTCCTTTTTTTGTTCTCAGTTTTTAAAATGTTCATGCATTTTTAGCACCAATTTGTTTTGATTAATTTGAGACTTTTTCATCTATTTCTGCATGTCCTCTTTGCCTTGCTTTTGCAGTTAACATCAGGGTCTTGCGCTGCTATTTATCTTCTTTTAGGTTTTCGGTTAAAAGTCTTTATGTTTTCTGTGTTGTAAATTATTTCTCGGCAAGGTCTTCTTCTAAAAAAACCCAGAACCCCCCCCAAGTCCAGCCTTTTTCATGCAGACGGGGCCTTCGACGGGCCCCAAAAGAACCTTAACAGGGACCCTCATGGATGCTCCCTGCTTCCGCATCCCACCCAATCCTACCCAGTGACCCCCCCCCCCCCCCCAACTCCTGTAAAAAGTCTCAAATCATATATTTAGGCTTTGTTTGACCGCTGTACATGAAAGTACATGAAAGCACATGAAAGTGCAGATCCCAATATGCGTGAAAGAGAACAAACTGGGATTATTTTGCCGGATTCATGCATTGGTTACAAAGAGCGGAAAGACAACAGGAAGTGAAGAATAGCGGCCGAGGCCTAGAGCGGATTTTGGCCCTCGCATTCAGCTGCAAGTGATTTATCTTCTCTTGGGTCATTGTCAGATCAGTGAGAGGAAGTTTACTCGAAAAGCATGCAGATTCAGTACAGAGATTGGTTCCTGAAGGAAGAGTTTGGCGTCTTTTTTTTTTTGTAGTTTCTGTCCGAATGACGGGAGGCTCGATTTGCTTTTGGTGGCGGCGAGCCGCTCCCCTGGTGGCCTAGGTTCATCAGAGATGCTCCCTGCTGTCTTCTGCAGATTAATACCCATAAGTATTCCAGACAAACCACTTAGAAAAAGTTAAATATCCCTTTTAACATAAAGCCCGGCTGTGGAACTTACCGCGGCATCGAGCAAACACACTTTTTTTTTTTTTCCTGCACAAAGACCTTCTGTACCTGTAGCTTGGCGACTCTGTCCCAATTCTGAAAAACAGATGGTGCCTCCTAAGTCTGAATGCCGTGTAATCCAACAGATTCATCTCTCCAACCCAACCAAAACACCTGCGTGTGTGTTTTGAACACATTTCCATAGATGTGCTTGTTACATATCAGATTTGCATTGCATCATTTGCATGGCTCATCTCTTGCAGATATAAATGGTCTCTATTCATTTGCAGGACTTCAGATGTGTCCCCTGCCAGCCGCGGAGCCCCTTCAGTCCCAACATGGATTCCATAAGTCAGAACGACAGCGATGGGGGAGGAGGGCGCCGCGAGTTGGAGAGCACGCCGGGTGACACCGGTAGAGGCCAGGTGCAGAGCGTCGCTTCTACGCCAGACTCCATGCGTTCTCAAACCGTGCTATCTCTGGATCAGATCAGGATAACCAGGAGCAGTAATGACTACACCGATGGGCCGTCTGCTGCTCAGCAGCGCCAACAGAAGAGCGACTTTGTTCCCCTACCCGGTGCAAGGACAGGCGAGCAGCAGGAGACTCAGGAAGAGAGGTCTCAAAACCACCGCAACCTCCATTCCTTGACGCGTCACGGAGATGGAGATGGTTCGGTCTCCTCTGTGGAGGAATTGCAGGGCGGCAGCAGGACCAGCATGGGAAGCACTTCTTCGGCTCACAGACTTAACGGTCAAGGCGGCGTGGAACAGATCATCAGAATCCAACCCAAACGCTCCTCCAAGCTGAACCAGGACGAGCTGAAGCCCTTACACGACGGGTTCACAGAGGTGGTGACCGTACCTGGCAACGCAACCTCTAAACCCAAAGGCATACACTCCAGCAAATGCACGCACTGCGGCCGGTGCACATGCCCCGAGTGCACCCGCCCAAGGATGCTCCCATCCTGCTGGATGTGCGGGCGGCGGTGCGTGTGCTCGGCGAGGAGCGCAGTTGAGCACTGGACATGCGTTTGCTGCGTCAAGGCGCTTTTCTACCACTGCTCCAGCGACGACGAAGACACGTGTGCGGATAAGCCCTTCTCGTGTACGCAGTCGCACTGCTGCGTCCGGTGGACCGCCGTATCGCTCCTCTCCTTGTTCTTCCCGTGCCTGCTGTGCTACCTCCCGGCTAAAGGGTGCGTAGCCGTGTGCCAGAGCTGCTACGACCGAGGCGCCCGGCCTGGCTGTCGCTGCGAAAACTCCGCCGCTTTGAGCCAAAGGAGACAAAGCTGTTGATGGACCGACTCGACGCCGACTGAACCAACATAGAGATTAGAGCCGTCTAATGAAATTCATTCTTCACCCCTGAATTGGGAGTTTTACCTTCGAACCAAAGGGGCTGTGAACTCTTCTAGTGTCCTCAAAAGTATCTCCGTCTCACCCAAGTGCCCCCATTAGTGACGTTGCTAATGAAGTCCAAACTGTTGGCCTTGTTTTTTTCTTTAACACTTAATACATTGTGCTTGCGAAGAGCAGACTCCTTTTACTAACTGTTTGTAAAGTAGGACATTAGAAGCTGACTGGGACAGATGCTTTTATTTTTGTACATACAGGAAAACTTCAACTGTGAAGACTGCCCCAAAGAGGCAGAGCCACATTTCTATAAATCAGTCACTCGATGCTCTTACAGTCACTGGAGTCTACGTCAATCTTTTTTTTTTTTTTTTTTGCCCTTTCTGGTGTAAATTGTACAGCGAAAAATTTATTTTCTAATTCCGTCATTGCTTAGTGTAAAGTTTAAAAATATATATTTATTTGAAGGTTTTATTATTTTATAATGGAAAAAAAATATTTATTTTGGAAAAAAGTCCCCTCTTGTGGGGCTCCTCAGCAGACGGGAGTCTCAAAGACGGATGAATAGCTCACTATGGATTAGACAACAAATATATTAACGTTTGAAATTAAACAGCCTTGAAGTCTGACTTTTTCTCCCCTTCTTCCTTGTGGTTTTTTTCATTAAGAACAAAAGCTTTGTTTGTATTTGTAGACGGTTGTTTACAGAGATCGGAAAGGAAGTGAGGGCATGTTCATGCTCACGCCTGGCACTTCCTCAGGAACATCTGTGCTCAGGAATGTTGTCACCTTTTTTTTTTTTTTGTATTTTGTTTCTACAAATCAAGCACTCCACCTGTGTTTGTGCCTCACGTAAGCCTGCTATTACACTCTGGCCTGGCTTTAGCTTCATTTCAATCAGGCATACTGGGTCCTATTATTTTCTATTCCGCCTTTTCTTTTTTTTTTTTTTTTCTTTTTTATTTAATCAAAGGTTTGTTCAGGAATTCCTGGGTTTTGAGTGTCCCTGCAGGCGAAACATAAGCCTGAAACATGAGGCTCCTGACACTTGTTGACAGCATACGGACATGTTTGCAGCGCGGTATGCATTCAGAGTCCTGATTGACAAGTCGAGGCCCAACCTGCTCTCACTTGTTTGTTATCCATCTCCAGCCTCTGGCTTGATGGTGAGTGTGTGTGTATGTGTGTGTGGGGTGGAGAGGGGGGGGGGGGGGGTTGTTTTACGTAATTATCAACTTTCACCTATTTAACGAAAGGTGGTCGAGGCGATGGAAACATAACGGGCAGAATCCCATTAGGATCAGAAAAGGCAGGGTTGATCTGCTGTTTGGTCTTAATCTTTGCAGTCGCAGGCTTCCTCTCCACCTCCATTGTGCCAGCCATGAATGAAGAGGGGAAGGCCGAGCGACGAAGAGAGAGAGAGAGGGGGGGGGGGGGGGGGTCAGGTTTGTTAGGAAGATAGACCGCAAAGGGTTAAAAGCATCACTTTGAATGACAAAGCCCTAACAGTTTACCCCTGTATTCAGCCCGGCGTGCATTCATCCTGTTCTCAATAGTCAAGGGTTTTTTTTTGGCTCCTCTCAGCTACCTGCTCCTACTTGGTATTCCCATAGGTCATCTTGATGGTGCCTAGTTCCGCAGTTTAAAAGAATACGTACTTTTTTTTTTTTTTTTCCAAAGTTAATATAATAAATATGTCCACCTTAACTGTTTGTGTGCATTCTTAATAATTTTTATGAGTTGCAAAGCAGCTCAGAAAAGCCAAAGTGGACCATCGTGGAGCCATTTTTCCTCCCAAAGAAGCCTGTTTGCCCAATAAAACTCCATTCAAACACATAAAAGGATGAATAAAGATTCAAACCCCAAAGCTTGTTTGTCCACCCTGTGGTGGCAGTAATTTGGCAGCAGGAGGAGGAAGACGGGATGTGAATTAGAAGAAGAGAGGCGGGCGGAGGTGGTGGGGTGGGGGGGGGAGGCCCCAGAACGGCCCTCTTTGTTGGTTTTAGCCACCGTGGCCTCGGCGGTTCATGGCGGCTGTGGGGCAGAGCAGCCTATTCACCCTGCTCACCAAGGCAGAACGCAGCACAGGAAGACAGGAAGGAAGCGAGGCTATTCTTCATGGCCGCATTGTCTGTGTGTCTGACGGCCGGGTTTATGCAATCAAACGGCACTGTGAGAGAGAGGGGGGGGGCACAGAAAAGAGAGGGATTGCAGGGTGATGATGGAGACGTGCAACTCCCAGTTTGAAGGGGGGGGGGGGGGGATCCAGATCACAAGGGTAAAAACTGCAACTTCTCAATTCATGCAAATAGGTGGTGTTTTTTGCAACTTTTTTGTTCATATACTTAGCATAAAAGATCCAATTAGTAACTTCAAAAAGCTACACTAAAATGAACAGCTCATTTATTTCTCACCTGGTCTTATTGCTTGTCAGTAATTTTATTATTTTGTCGTTTAACCTCAAAGTGCAGTGACGGTTTTCTTAATTCCTTTATAAATAGCTTTTTGCAATCTTACCCAGAAAGCTGAAGGCCTTTATGATGTCCACATTTGCTAATGTAAAAAGGAAATGTTTTGTCTGGTATGTCATAGTTGGATGTCTTGCAGATGCGGTATATATGCTAATTGTCTTTACTACAGTTCCTCATTATATGAGCTTCATATAAAAAATTGAAACATTTTGGGGATTTAGAGGTTTTATCAAATTAATTTAATACCTGAGCTAAATATATATATAATTGACATTTGAAGGTTGCGGTTTGCTACTCTGCAACAGCATTCAGTTCTCGGCTGGAAGCCATAAGACGGCATGACCGGTAAAGATTTCAGCTCTAAGGTCCAAAATCTGTCTATTCAGAGCTCAGTCTGTGTCAAAAATAAAGGATATCTGTTCATTTTTATGAGTAATACTTAACGTATAGTAATGTAAGGCTTAAGTAACGTAATACTTAACCGTTTTTAAAAAAGGTTTGATGCTAGCTTGAATGCTTGTAGTCGGTTTGTATGAACACGGACTTCATTTAACCGTTGCAGTTCAACTACACCCCCACCGTCTGTTCTCTACTTTTAATCAAGAATAAAAAAAACAAAATATTGCTGTTTTTTAAATGACCACAAGAGACTGGATTTAAAGAAGAGCTATCATTCAGTGAGTCTCATAATTAAATGTCACTTTTTCATGTTGAAAAATGAATATACAGTCTAGTTTAAAAATATCTATAAGTTAATTGCTTTATTTATGGCTAATAGGAAAGAATTTTTTTTAAATCCATTTTAATAAAACAGATTCCTTTGGTTGATTTTTGTCCAAATAAAATCAAGTAGCCCCTTTTTTTTCTTTTAGTAAATACGTTTATTTTAGCAAAGACAAGTTTCAACTGAAATAATCTTAGATGAAATCCTTTAAAAATCAGACATGTGCAGTATTAAAAGCAGTCATTACAGATAAAAAAATGTTTTGCTTATTTACATTTTTTTCGACTTTATTCACGTTAACTGCCCGAAAACAATAAGATGCTGGTTTTGCTTTTCTTGAAAAAGCAAAAATGAATTTAAATAATCTTGACTAAATGATTTTGTTGATAAAAACCGAGCTCGACTGAAGGCACGGCTTATCCAAAGTGAAAGAATATTTTCCAAAAATTGTTTTTTAAGTTTGCTGCTAATGTGTCCTGAAGAAGCAATCTTTTCTTAAATGAGATGATTTTAACAAAAATATTTGATATATTTAGGCTAAAAAATAGTAAAAGTGAATAGTTTTTCTTTACATAAGGAATTGGATTCTGCTAAATCAAATGTTTTAAATTTCCAGCCGTCTTAGAAGTAGCAAAATTTGTTCCTCAGTTCTGTAAACGAGTTCAAACTTTTCGCAGAAAAGTTACAAAAAAAAAAAAGTGATTGAGGTGATTAAACCCCAGAATGTAGGTGTAAAGTAAGAAAGTCACCAGACTTCTTTCAGGTTTTCTGAGAAGCTTTACATTTTTTTTTTCTTTTTGTTTTTCCTATGTGGGCGTTCGATAGATGCATGCGTGTAGAGCTCACAGCTGAAGCGCATCCCCCCACCTGACTATGGTTTATGGTTTTACTTTCCACTGACTTCGTCCTTTGCTGCTGAGTTGGGTTTTTTTCTTGAAGAACTTCGACAGACTTTTTGGGTGTGAAACTGACTTCAGAGGTCAATAAAAGTTTGTCCTCTGGTCTGGAAACGTTATGGAAATGTACTCTCTAGCGGTGCGACTTTTTGTACATTTCTTTTAAATAAGTTTAAAATCACTAACTTAAAAAGTTTGCAAAGTCAATTATGCGGACGACTTTTCAGTAACAGGGATTCAGCATAAGTACTGTTATGGCTAAAGGAAAAAAGATTACCACAGCCTAGAAGGCAAACAGGAGCTGAAGAGATGTTCTGCAGCGCATCTGTCATAAAAGTTTACCGGGTTTGAGAAAGATGAGTTGCAAAAGGAGAGGCATCGGGGGAGCCTTTGAAACACCTCAAAGGCCGGACCTGCAGGCGTGCATATGCGCCCACGGTCACGAATGCATGTGTCTTCTTGCATGTGCGAGTTTATCTGTCAGCATCTTCAAGTCTTGTCTTTGAGATTGGTCTAACAGTGGCACTTAACTGCAATCCTCTGCAGGAAGTTGGCTCATCTGCATGCGCACACACACGCGCAGTCAGTCCACTGTTGACAGCCGGTGGATATTTGTTGGCGACACTGTGGCTGCAAGTCTCTTTACAGCTAAGCGGCCAATTGTTGTTCACCCAGAGCCACACACACACACACACACAGAAAGCTAAGAGCTTCAGTTGTTATCCTGAAAGGCAATCCTGATCCCCCAGCTACACAGTAGGACAGACACACATAAAAAGAGGAATTAGTGCGGTCTGACAGCTCACTATACTGCATGGCATTTAACTTGGGGATGTGTGCCATGGTGGCAATTATGTCAGTGTTTTGGGAAGGTGAATGCACATGTGGATGCATGCGTGTGTAATGATGAATTATATAGTGACAGTTTACATACTACAAAGAGAATAGCAGACATTTAGCCCTTTTTAGCCTCTGCCAAACATTGCACTCACGCGAGGAAAGAGGCAGGCCAGCCGTTTGTGTTTGAGAGTCCCAACAAAGACACCCACAATGCAATCATGGATCACAAAACCGATAGTTCCACCTTATAGGTTTTAAATTAGCAAAAAATTAATTTGTGAGAAAAGTTTTATTTTTGTTTTAAGATGACTGATGACATTAAGTATTTGCAGTGGCATCAAGGTAGCAATTACAATTTTAGAACAAGTCGTGACACAGTCGTGACAAAAGCAAAGAAGCACTAAAGTAACCGCTGTGCGGGGGGGTATTAAAAACTTTTTGTAATTCACCAGGGGCTGTTTAGTTCATGCTGTATTTTTACCTTGCTTTTTTTGTTTGTTAAAGTTAGTTTTGGGAGTTGGAGCAAACTCCAAGCAAGCTGCCTGAAAACAAGGGTTTTGATCGCCTGTAAGTGAACCCTGGTGTGTTTCACAACAGTTTGAACGCAGAATTGTGTTGTCCTCTGCGGGGTCTTCCACACATTGCCCAAGCATTCTTGTGGAACAGGGTTGTTGCAGTGGAATATTCCAGGTCTGGCTGCTTGCCTTGTATCCGGTATCCCATGGTGACGACCTCTGTGATCATGATGGGTCTTTGGCGTGGACAGTTCAACAAAATATAACTTCCTCACATCAGCATTGGTTTCTATTTCTATCAACACTTTGAGATTTATTCATTTGTCATTTTGTGAGAGTTTTGGAGAGTTGAGGGCATTCTGTGTGTTGTACTTTTATTTTTGATTGTTTTAGACCTGTATAACACTTTGTCTTGCTGCGGTATGAGAGGTGCTTTATAAATAAAGTTTAAAGAAAAGCTGTCCATCAAGCCAAAGAGCAAATACTTTATGATCAAACGTGAAGAAGGAGCATAATTTCATAAACTCCTTTAGTCCTTTGTAATCATACAATCGCTGTCACTTATTGGATCGGCCAAAATTCATGTTGGCTAACTTGAAAAATCAAAATAGATAAGGTAAAGTTAGGCTTTTTGAGTCCACTAACCTGCAAAAATGAAAACAAAAACCAATGTGGCATCTTATCAAAAGGGCAAATTTTTCATAAATCTTTGTTAGATTGATTCCAATCCGACGCAACATCTTTTGGTCTCAAGGCGGACACTACTATTCAGTCTTTTAGTGATAAAAGCAAGTAGACTTTTCTGTTGTGTACACCACATTTTCTGATAACCAGTGTACCCTTACTTGTAAAGCAAAGGCATAATTTCATAGTGTGGTGTTTGTTTGTTTGTTTGTTTGTTGTTTCCATTTTTGCAATTGGTGATTTAACCTTTTTTAGATAAATACTGACACTCTGACATTTCTATTACCTATTTATTGCCAATGACCTGCTTGTGCTCTCAATGATATCTTCATAGTGTCATCAACATAACGTTTTTGTCGCCTAAAGAGACATGGCAAACTAGCACAACACATTTTCCTAATGTTAAAAAAATTCAAGAGTTCTCAAGCCACAAACTCTCTCTTTACAGCCTGAATTTGCCTGGATTTAAATCAAACTTAACTTCTCACATAACAAACACGTTTTTTGTGATGGAAGAACATCACGAGCTGCAGTGGGGTTAATGCATTTTCATGTTTAATTATCTGTTACAGTTTCTCAGACCACACATTGCACATTTACTTCTCCTTTTTCATTTGTCATATTTACCCGCATGGCACGATTCTTCCTTCTGCCTGTGTAGTCCCATTGAATTGTAGCGCAAAATATTCAAATGACGGTTCGAGGAAGGAGGAAGGCCGTATTTGCAAGTCAAATTTCCCATCATAACTGATATAATGCAAAAGAGAAAACAATAGGTTGGTGATAGGATAGGCTAACAGAGTAGTAAAAACAGAAATATGTCTTGTCTTTGGATGGAAGTTGGAACGGTTAGCTGTGAAGTGTGGAGAGGAGCTCTAAAAGAATGAGTTTAGGCTTTAACAGTGGAGATGTCACCAGCGACACCTATATAGCACACGCTCTATGACATATAGCCACTCTTTGACCATTTCTACTGATTCTGACATGGAGAAAGCAGATTTTTATATGCCCTGATGTGCAAGACATTACCAACTTGAATCAGGGCAAGATTGCTTTTTTATTTATTTTGATAATTTAACACAGTTTCTTTTGTTTTTCCACAAACTACAGAAATATTTACCTTGTACATGTAGTACAAAATTAACTTTTAGTTTTACCAGACTTCGAAAGAGATTTTTGCTGAGCAATATTGAATGAATATTAATTAGGCCTGCACAATATATTGAAAAAAAATTTAATTTATCGTTATCGCATTATCGAGGTGTGCAATATGCATATCGCAAAAGACAAAGAAAATTGCAATAAACGGTTACCTTAAATATGCTAAAACAATCTTATGGCAGCTTGACGTATTTAACGAAACAAACAAATCCCTTTATGTATCTGACCAGTCAAATGGACTCCTTAACATCACAGACCAATCGGCTGGACACCTTTTATGTTAGATGTCCATCTCCTATGTAGATGTGGGGCATTTGGAATGTAATTTTTTAACTGTTGCAGTGAAATGGAAATGATGTTTTTGGTTGTTTTGCTATATGTTCATATACCGCAAGTTATATCGTCAACGCAATATTAATCACTAATATCGCATGTTTTCCTCATATTGTGCAACCTTAATATTAATGCTAATTATATCTAACCAACTCTTAATTTAAAAAAGAAAAGGTTGGTGGGATTTAAAACCCTTATATTTACCATTTAATACAGCAGTTTAGACCATTTAGAAGCACTTTTTAACTTAAGTGCATTCTAGAAGCACTTACTTTTGGACTGTTATATAACTTCATTTTCTTTTCTTAATAACATCCTCTATTTTCTTTTAAGTTATTCAGACTAATGGGCACCCACTTAACTTGACTGGCACATATCACCACGGCTTCCTGTTTGGTAAACAATTATGGGATGCTCTGCTATTCACTTTTAATTAACAGAAAAAAAAGAGGAAGGCCTACAAACTGTATGTTGTACCTTTTGTGTGTGTGTGTGTGTGTGTGTGTGTGTGGACATGGAAGTACATTGTCAGTGTTGCGTCATAAAGAATCCATTTAAAACACAACCATACAATGATTAGCTGGTATGCAGTTAGTAATTTGGCATTTTAACGTATTTTATTAACAATAGTTTTATGTTAAAAATAGAAGTTGAATTAATTCAAATTTGTTTATAATTTTTCGATGCACTCTGCAAACTGAACTTTTTTTGTGAACCTATGGTTTCCAAAGAACCATTTTTTATTGCTTTATATATCTACCCTCTAGGTATAAATTAAATCCATATATTAGAAATATGTACAACAAAATAAAATAACTCTAAAATGAGACCACAAAATGTCTTCATATTTCACAGAGGAAAAATATCCACACGTTGATGCATAGTAGTTGTTTATCTTTGTAAACAATTGTGCTGTAATTCTGAAAAAAAAGGGGTTAAAAGCTAAGGCGAACCTCCCCCATTCCTCTCTCTGCTGGAGGAAATTGATCTCTTGAGTCTGTCAGGCAGCTATGAGACGACTGCAAGCCATGGGGTCTTGTTACCATTCACAGGTGCGGCATGTTGACAAGATGATGATGACAGCCGAGACGAGCCAAGGTGTGTTTGTGTGTGTGTCTCTTCTGTGCACATAAATGTGTTTTCCCGGCCTGAGGACAGAAATTTGTCAGTGGCTGTGGAGATTGTCAAAATGCCTGAAATTCCTCTAGATTCCAAACAACCAGAAACAAGTTTGAAAGCTCGCAAGAAAGACTGAAAATTTTTCCCAAAGCTGACTTTTCTGCAGCAAGCCCAGGTGCATTATATCATGGGATAAAGGCTCATCTGTTTATGGGAGCATGCTACCCTATTAGCTTGAAATTGACGAGGCAGGAAGTTTCAAAGTTATTAGAATTTTTGTAGACCTTTATATGGTGTATGATCTAAAAAATGCAGAGTGATCTCAAAATAAGCCTTTTTTTGAAAGTTGCTGAACACTGTTCTGTTATTAGTTTTGTCGTGTTATTGACAATGATTTGAAAACTAAAGACAGTACTTCTCCTACTTTCCAGTAAGTATGGATACAAATTTCTACTAAGTCACATGGCCCTGTTTCACAGCCAAATTCATCTAAAGACCATTCACAGGAAAAACTAAAAAGGTATCCTGTTTGAATTAAAGTTAATGTCAAATTAGCTGTCATGCACCTAGGTGTGTTAAATTTGTTCTCCAGATTTGACCCATCCCCTGGGGGAGCAGTGAGCTGCAGACCCAGTCATGCTTGGGAGCCATGTGGTGGTTTAACCCCCCCCCCAAATCCAACACTTTATTGCTGAGTGTCAAGCAGGGAGGCATCGGGTCCCATTTTTAGAGTCTTTGGTATGACTCTACTGAGGATTTGAACTCATGGCCTTCCAGTCTCATGGCGGACACACTACCACGGAGCTGTTAAATGTTGTAATTACTTTAATTTCAAGCCAACTTTTATTTAGGAAGCTAACAGATTGAAATAAATATATTTGGTAATATACCAAGAGAACAACTTCCATGTAACAGGAATAAACCTCAAGAACAAGACTAGAGCTGCATTTTCATTATCAGTCTCTTTTGTTTTTTTAAATTACATTGGAGTACTGCCTCAATGTGGGTGGGCTTGTTGAAGCAAAGCAGGCAAAACAAACTCCTTCCGCTGTCTCCTGCTGTTTCCAACAACAAGGCAGAGCCACAGACACCGGTCCTCTCGTTGGTTTGCATGAACCGATTCCACTCCGACTTGGCTCAGTGGAAACCACAGAAGAGGAGCTAATAAAAATCAAAGCCACAGAGCTGTATGCCATCTAGAGGAATCGTCCCAATGTTCACCAAACAGACCAAGCCACATTGAGTCATTGCTTATGAAAATGTGGCTTTTATAAAGCAGTTTGCTCTGACAGGTTATAAACAATGATGAGATGATAGTGGCAAAAGCAAGACGTCAATAAACGTTTTCCCTGATAAACTGGTTTGGAACTGCAACAGTAAAATACAAATGAACTGAGGGTTAAGAAGGGGGAGTAAGAAAGAGAATCCAATTCATTAACGTCTTTGTGATGACTGTGGGCCATTCTGAGCTCAAAGGATGCTACACTATGGTGCGCCAATGGCAGGTACAATTACTTTGTATAGTTTGAATACAAAAAAAGTTGATTTTCAAGGCAATCTTGGTAAAAACAAAACAACAAAAAACGTCATATTGGTAAAAGAAAACTGTGGTTGTGGCTGTAGGATAATCCACTAGTTCAAAAAAGAAAAATATTGATCATTTTTAAAGAAAGCCAGCTAGTAGCGTTAGTTCTCTATCATATAATAAGAAGCACCTGCACCTCCTTGTTATGCATGGCACTTATGTCATTTACCGCTTTTGGTTCAGTGCTGCTACTTGGGCTTGACTTATTTAGTGTGGGTTCACACTGAAGGGAGCCGCCCCTAAACCTGCCAACTGAAGCAAAAGACAAGAAAACTCTTGAGCGGATCAAATAAAGACAAAACACCACTATGAATGCCTCTTTAGATGTTATATAGGTCATTATTTCATTTATCCATACCGGTACTTAAAATTAGTCGATTTGTTTCACCTAGCATAGTCTAGAACAGTCTAGTTCAGTAGAAAAAATGGGTGTGAGCACTAGAGCAATAGAAATGTATGCTGCCTTTAGATGTAGCCTAATTTTATGAGTTTAACATAGACTTCACAGTGGTGTGGTGGTTAGCTCTGCCGCCTCATAGTTCAACTTCCCAATAAATAGATGTGCTTTTTTGAAGCAATCCTGCTTGGTTTCTCTGTTCAAAAACATGTCTAATAGGATCATTTGTGACTCTAAATTCTGTCTTTGTGCGGCCCTATATGTTGGACCCAGGACCCTGCACAAGACTAGGCAGGAACAAAATACGGATCATACTTGGTTCAAGCACAGACCCCTGAGGAACACCATGACTGATTATGTTGATTTAAATAGGACTCACTCAATCAACAAAGTATAATTCAGCAGATTGAGATTCATGCTTCTACAAATATCACTTATAGCACTGGGATAAGAGGGTACAAGTTCTAAAGCCGTAAGTAGATCATTTTATCTCATTGTAGAGGATACAATTTTAAGTCTTAGCCACATTCAGCCATACAGGGGGTTGATCCATATGGGTGCTGTGGGTTTTTGTGTTGTCCAGGCCCATATAGGGTTATAGAGAGGAGTTGCTGCTTCTTAAAGGGAGTGTAGGTATGTGTATGTGTGTATGTGGCCACCATAAGGAACGTCATGAAAATGGTATGTATGATTGTCATACGGGGGGTAAGTGTATCGTGAAGTATTCGTAAGCCTAATGTGACTTCCACGCACTCATGATGTTAAGGGGCCCTATAACTGCACTCTGGTCATTGGTAAAATTCGCACTGGGTGTGCAGGTAATATGTAAGGGCCCATAGGATGTCCACACAAACTACACCCTGATTGTCTAATTTCTACATTTCAAAATGGCAAAGCTGCGTGCAAGGAGCACACAGTAATCACCTGACAGCACTGAACAGCTCCTTGTGCAGTGTGCAGAGTTTGGAGTGGGCTTGAAGAAATGAAAAATCTATATGACATGCCAGATTCTCATCTACTTCACCCTAACCTACCCTTACATGTTGTATAAAGTTTACCCAAAAAGCGGCATGATGAAGTAGGTGCTGTGAAAATGCGAGTAGGAGCTTTTTCTGAGTTGCACAAAAACGGAAAGAGAATAAGACATGGATTACAGTGTTTAAGAACACCTAGGGTGGCCATGCTTCCTTAATTAAAGCGTCTCTGCACTCCAGTCAATAATTACCTGTTTTATTTTTTTTCCTACTTGTATATTTGTCTTTTTCTCAGTTACAAAAGCATGTAATCTTCAGGATTAATCAAGAATTATCCTGGACAAATCATTCTAATTAAGGAACCTTTTACAATTTTGTGTAACCATGAACTAAATCTAAATAATGTAAATTTAAATCCTAGTAAGGTATACAGTGAGGTCACTGTAGACCACCAGACAGAGATTGCCTCAGAGCCTGGACACAGAAAACAAGACGCACACTTAGCATGTCACCTCACAGCAAGGCGTCTGAAGGAGCAGTGCAGCAGCTGGGCCTGGGCCAAAAGCAACAGAATTCCTTCAGCTTGGAATGCCTTCTTGATTAATATAGAAAACAGAGTCTGGCTTGAGCTCATTTAGGGTAGAAGTGTGGCACTTTCCTGCTAGTTAAGTTACCTGTCAGAATAACAAGGTACCTCTGCCTCCAGGAAGGAAGAACCTGGTGTTTAAGCTGGACCACATAAGCTAATATATGAGCAGGACCAGCTTTTAATGTATCCGTCTCAAAAAAGATCAACATTTGGGATGGTTTAAATTATTAACCAAACTTAAATAAGTGCTGAGCAACTCATAAACTGGTTATAGTTGTAAAAAATGTCAACACTTATTTTCTTTTACAAAATGGCACTGAAGGGAGCTCTAACAATTTGTTGTAATTCCACAGACTGTAATTTAAACCCAGATCTTTGGGTTTAAATGACACACAAATGTGCTGAAACCCAAATGTGGATGTCACACCACAAAGACGTAAATCCACCGTAACGTGAATAAATCAAATAAATAAGAGCGTGATTGGCTTATTTTAAATGTCACTGGTTGTTACTAAATAAATAGAAAAATTCTTGATGGAAAAACTAAAAAAATGGTAGGTTATTAATCGTGTGAGAAACTATTAAAAAGGGGATAAAGCCCAACGAGAAATTAATCATTCGCGTCGAACAGTTCTCGGCTCCACATCATCCATTGATTTTTGACAATGGACTCCTTGAATAGCATTATCCAGCTTATACCATGGTTACTTACAAAACAAATAAATATGAGATCAAATATTAGTTCTTAGGTTTAAATAATTTTCAGAAGAAGCTGACTATTTAATGTACACATCGTCATGGTAACGGCTACCAAGCATGCAATAACCTTGCTCTTTTTAGGTGTCCATTATCACTGTCTATTTTCACTTTTTATTAAATATTTAACAGACTACTTTGTAAGGGTTAAATCTTCCATTTACATAGTACTTCACCATCAGTGTCATTTTCTTTTTTCAATATTAACAATAAGGTCTTCATCAATGGCATGCTTCACTTAAAATGTTTTACATCAGTAAAGCAGAATGATTTGAAGTTGCTTCAGAGGTCATTGATTGAGCTGCATTTTGTTTATGTGTTTATCTACAAAGTGCATGTCTAGACTCTTGGTTAAATTTGTAATGAAGAGTTTACCATTTTTTAGAAAGAAAAAATTACCTCTAGGTTGTTTATATGTTGTATAATTTTCTCTGTATTGAAATGAATCATTTAAAATGTTAAATATAATGCGGCATTCAATGACAGCAAAAACCATTGACACATTTTTCAATCTGCAGCCTTATTAGCAGTCCCTTATCACTTTTATTATAAGACAACAACATTTTGTTAGTAGTTTTTTAGGAACAGCTCAAAACAAATAAATATAAAATAAACTCACCAGCTAAAACTCTACTAATTTCAATGGTGTATGTTGACCCCACAAACAAGTAGACTAACTTGTTTATTTTCTCCATTCTTGGTCATATTTCTTTCCAAAACTCTTCTTGATTTTTGTACTTTTATGATGTTTGTGTCAAACATTAATTTGTTTCTGTTCCAGCCTAAGAAGTAAAAGTTTTGGGTGGCCATGATGCCAAGATAGGTAATACTGGCAGATTTTATTGTTTGCTGTAATACTGGCGTGTAAAACTAACGCTACGGAAGCCCCTGGTAGCCAAAAATGTGCCATTACGCAAAAACTCGATTTAGTTATTTTTTAAATAGCCCGTAACAAAAGATTCAAGTTAATTCATTTAATCTATATTTTGCCCAGGTCTACTATTATGTTGTTTTGCTTTGTCCTTTTCAAATAATGTTGGGTAACCAACAAATGTCCAGCTTTTTGTGGTAGGAAAGCCAAAGATTTGAAATACAACAGGAAGTAAGAAAAACGTATTCAAGGCCTTTGATGGTCTACTCAGCAAAAAAAACAAGAAATGTATGGTGCAGAACCAGAGAAACAGCAACTGTTCAGTCCACCTTTAGAAACAAACCATTCTCTTTAAAAAATTCAAGGCCAAAAGGCTTTATTGGTGCTTGCAAAGATTGCCATATTTGACCAAGTAAATGATGACTTAAACTATGTACAAGAAGCAACACTTTTCAGATGACAGTGGTGTATGTTTCTGACACTTACTTTAATCAAAAACATAATTTATTTACTTAAATATGCATGCCTTGGGACTTCTTTTAGAAATCGTATCCTTGTTAGGAATTAAAAGTCATGTCCACGCTGTAGTTTTGAAATGTTGAAGTGCACCTTTTACCTGGGTGTCTGTTAGAAACAGTAGCAGCTTTTCATTTCCCAAGAAGCTGCACACAAAAGCAGTCGAGAGCTGTTTGTTTTCCAGTTGCTACAGGGAGCAGCAGTGTCATTGTCTAGTCAGGAAGACAAGCAGGGACAACTTTTTACTGTTATTGAAAACAAACAGATACAAAAACGGAAAGGGGCTTTTCTACAGGAAAATAGATTCTTACCATGTGACAGACCTGCAGGGCCTGACTTAGTATGTGAAGGGTCAAGATTCTGCAAACAAAGGGAACAAGATACTCTTCCTCAAAAATCTTACCATGACAACAGAGGATCCACGCCCATAATAATCCACATGCATGTGCTAAAGTGGACAGTCTTACTTCACAAGCAAGGAGCAGTAGTGACACAACAAAGTATAAAAACCCTGTGGACACAAACATACAAAAAACCTTAACAACACAAACATACAACACCTTCATCTGAAAAGTGTTGCTTCATCTAGATAGTACTCATTATTTACTTGCGCAAATATGGCGATCTTAGCAAGCACCAGTGAAGCCTTTTGGCCAGGGGTTCTCAAAGAGTGGCCCGGGGCCCAATGGCGGCCCGCAGTAAGATGTTTTGTGGCCCTCAATAAAAGAGAGCCAGAGCAAGTTCCTTTGAGAGAAAAAAAACGTGTTGGCAAGAAGAAACGGCACTTTAAAGCTAAGTGGACAAACGCTTCCTTCGTTGTACCTCATGGGCTGAATTAAGTCATGTACCTTATTTGCAAGCAGGTAAATGCAATGCTCAAAGAATTCAATATAAATCGTCACAATGTTGCAAATCATAAAAACTATTTAAAAATTACCAACGAGGTTCGCAACAATAAGCTCCAATGACTACAACGAGGCTATGCTGCACAGCAGATGTTTACAAAAATGGCTAAATTGAGTGAAGCTGTGACAGAAGCTAGCTACGTTGTGGCTTTGGAAATGGCCTGGTGTAGCAAACCCTTAAGCGACGGGGAGTTTGTAAAAAGAATGTATGCTGAAAGTAGCTGACATTGTTTGTCCAGAGCGAAACAAATTCTTTGAAATGATACAGTTACTAGATGAGTTGAAAATCTGGGCAGCAACCTCCGGCCGTAACTGGGAAAACATCTGGAGGGCCTGGTTAACTGTAAAATTGTAAGGAATTAAAAACAACTTTTTCTGTTTATCCATGTTTTTCACCAAAATTGGCCCACAGTCTAATGTTGAGTTCCTAATTTGGCCCTCCGCTACAAAAACTTTAAGAACCCCTGCTTTTGGCCTTGAATTTATATATATATAGGTAGATCTTTTGGAACTTGTCGTCTCAAAAGTAGCTTGCATTCCAAAAAAGTTAGGGCATCCCTGGTCTAAGCCGCCAGTGTCTGAATGTGTGTGTGCATGGGTGAATGGGACTGTGACTGTAAAGCGCTTTGGGCCTTCGTAAGAAGGTAGAAAGTGCTATATAAGTATACGCCATTTACCATTTACCATTTAAGACAAATTAGTAAACACAACAGCTTATCCAGGAGGTCCTTAAAGGAACCATAATACCATGTTAGTCAGTTCAATAGTCAAAAAAGGGGACAAGAATATAGTAATAGGACAGTTTTTGCAGGAAGACACTGCAGAGCAAAAGAACACAAAGACAAAAGTTCATAAAAACATCATAGCAGCAGTCGGCGGTAGTAGTTTTTTTAGTGTGGGCTTGGCTTAAAGATTTTGAAGGTTTTTCAGATGATATGGATCCATGATCTTAGTGCTATTTTTTTTTAAAAAGCACTGGGATTGCCGCAAAATAATGATCCATCGGTTTGCTTTCAGACACAACATTCTCAAAAGCAAACCAAAGACGGAAGTGGAACAAACAACCTAGAAAATTATGCAGTTCCAACAGCTGCTCATCTGGGAGTGGTGCCGACCCAAACAATCTTTGACTGGAATCAAGATAGTAACAAATCCAGAAGAAAAAAAAAGAAAACTTCCTTGTCCCACCAGTCTTATGACATTATATATTAACCCTTTAACACTAGAGCTGTTGCCAGAGAAAAAATATCACCAGCTCTTTGTACTACCGTTACTCTTTGACATTTAACACAACAAATGTAATTCTGATGGATTCGTAAGTATTGCACAAAGCTGCTTTTCTCAGCTTCAGAATCCGTTGGAATAACGCTAACCGTGTAAACGGTTGAAGAGATGTAGTAATTGAAAGCATATCAACACTGAAGCTAACACTTTGGCGATCAAGGGTTAATGCACCTTCTCACTACACCAGATTCAACCATGATAAATTTTCTCTTTCATGATACTTACGTTTTTTAGATTCTCGTATGTGGGTGGGAATGTTTAGGCATCTTACAACTCGATTTGATTACTGGAACGTATCAGGAGGCAACGAAACTATGTATTTTTAAAAGATGTTTTCACTTCAACACAAGCCACTGCTAGGCCAATATTATATCCATTTGTAAGTAAAGACAAGGTCAATATACTTGTCTATTAAGAACAAAAAAATTATGACAGTAAAATGTTTTGCTTGAAAATCAAAAAATTTTCACAGCATCAACAATATAAATGTTTTTTAGGAATGTTTTTTTCCCTGAACTCAACAAACTTAAATATAACAATTACCCTCCTTTTTAGAAATAGATCACCATTAACAGGGATGACCATGGCGCAAAAGTAGAGCGGTCAACCCCTATCAGAATATTGCAGGTTTGGTTCCTGCCCTTGTGTCGAAGTGTCTTTAAGCAGGACACTGAGCCTTACATGGCTCCTGGTGGGAGGTTGGCGTAAGTGTTCGGCAGCGGAGCCGCCATCAGTGTGTGAATGTGTGTGTTTGGGTGACTGCGACTGTGACTGTAAAAGGCTTTGGGATTTCAACTAAAGTATTAAACCTCTGTAAAAGTATACGCCATTTAACAGTTTGCTCTTTACTGCAACTTGAACAATATAAATAGTGTCTAGCTGCAAGTTATATTGTAGAGTGGAATTGTGCAAAATGATTTTTCATGTTTGTTGTGTTTCCTAAATACTTAATTTTGGTACAACACAACTTGCAAATGTCATGTCCGAAGAAGCCCATCACCTTCGACTTTGAATATTCCAGAATGCTTCTAAACATTAGCCTCAAGCAAAGTCAGGGCTGGTCAGATCACCTAGTCTGCAGGGTCAGCCATGTTTGTCTGCTCTTCAAAAACGTCGGAGTAAAATGTGTGCTACACATTTAAGTTCCGCTTAATACTTTTACGTTACGTCACATTACGTTTTCGATTCTTAATTATTTAAAATTCACAAATTGATTCTTACTTGTTTCTGGCTCATAAGCAATGCATCTAATAATAGATTTCCCACCTACCCCTAACTAAAGGCTGCCTTTTTTTAATGTATGTTTCTTTTATCCTGCAGAAAGTCCGTAAGCATTCACAAAGCAGTGAGCCACTCCAGACGAACCCTCCTTCCCAAGCAAACCAGAGTTCTCTTGTTCAGTCCACACCAGAGTTCAGGTGAGTTTTCAAACAAAAAAACAAATCTGCCATGGTGGTCAATCTTATTGAAATGCTCAAACGATCTTGAACAGACCCTCTGATACTGATTTTTAAACAACTCTGCTAAGAAGAGTTGAACTAAATTCTTTCCACAGTCATGTCACAAACTCCTTGCTTGATGTCAGAAAGGGAAATTTGGAGAGTAATTATTTGTTTACAAGGACCAGTGATCATTTTTGTCTTTCACATAATGATAGACTTGCTTTTCCCCTTATTTGAAACAGTAATCTGTTCTGTATGTGATTCTAGTGTGTTTTTTTGCAAATCATCACATAAATTCTTGTTGCTATATCCATAAAAACACAGCCAGTGTACTTATTTTTGCTGCTCTCCCTAAAACACCCCCCTTCTGCTAAAGAGGAAGTTACTTATCAAGGATCTGATGTGCCTGTGCCAAGCTAAGCTTGATGTTGCTGCCACTCTAACCAAGCCAGAGTCTCATCTGTATGTGCTGGTGTGTTTTCCACAGCTCATTCCTGTTTAGACTCACAAGCTATCGCACACGAACGCACAAACGCAGCAGCAAATGATAGCCAGTAAACTTTGCTGTTGGTGTTGACAAAGCAGCCTCTGTTCTTCATTTTCTTCCCCCCCCCCCCCCCCCCGGCCCCCCCTTTCACTTTGCGGCCCAGTCTCCTCCCACACATTTCATGGCTTCTCCCTCCCATATTCCGCTCTCTCTACCCCACTCCCACCCTACCTCTCTCCATTCTGTTTATGTCAACCCCCTCCAACTACCTCCCCTACCTCCGTCCTCTCAATTCGGCTCACGTCTCTCCTCATATTTCGGATGTGGGGCAGGAAAAAAGGAAACAGCGCCAAGCTCTGTTTGACAGGGGGAGAGCAGGGGCTGGGACTGCAGCAAAGGGACCTTTTTGAGGGGGTGCGAGTGAGTGTGTTGGTGCATGGTGAGCGGTGCAAGCTGTCGAGGGAGGAGGTGGAGGATGGGACTCCCACCCTCACAAACAAAAATAAGGATCCTTTTTAAATGTGGTGACTTGTGCAGAGCTGCTGGCAGGATTTTATTGGGGCTGCAAACATAAGTTACACAGTTATAACCTTTTACAGTTTGGCAGTTGTGAGAGGGTTGCCAAGCTTGAAATAACAGGAAGAAAATGAATAACAAAATGTATTCAGTTTATAGTTTTCGGCTCAAAATAAGTTAGTCACAAAGTTGCAAAAAAAAAAACAAGTTTGAACCATTATCTCAAATATTAAAATGACAAAATATGGGCTAAAATTTGCACGGGGTTCACGCATTTATAAAATATAACCATACATTCAAAATTCCAACAAACCACAGGTGAGACTTAGAGGTCCACTCTAATGAAAATTGAGTTTTTGGTGTATTTAGCATGATCTTTTTTTCTGGTGATGGAGGATATAGAATAGTTTTTCTGAGGATTTCTTTATGCAAATTGCTGTAACTCGTGAGCAGACAAAAAACAAATACAGTCTAAGAAATGTTGTATTTGTTACGTAGAACATATGCTGAGTGAGCTAGAGCAGTGTTTTTCAACCACTGTGCCGCGGCACACTAGTGTGCCGTGGGAGATGGTCAAGTGTGCCGTGGGAAATTGCCCTCATTAACTGATCTAACAACATTTCCCATCTCCAAGAAATCAGTTCTTTGTTCATCCAAACAAACCCTGATAAAACACTGAGTAGTTAGGAATATAAAAGATCATAAAATTATTTTTTCTTTGTGTTTATTTGATTCTATTAAATACATTTTGATAAGAATGAAGATACAGCGATTTAGCTGCAGCTATACCTGTTAGCTATACCAGTGCCGCCCCTTTAACTGTCTCCACCAATCATTCTTGAAGGCTGAATCACATGTCATCAGTCTGACCAATCAGAAGTGGTTAAAGTCTTCACTTCCTTGTTTAGATTTAACTCATAAAGTCTCTCAGTTCTAACAAAAACACCAGCTAAAGCTCGTCTTTAGCGGTTTAGCTTTCCACAGAATCCGGTGTCAGACCGTGGAACAAGAGAACAAAACCATGAAGCTCAGAGAAGCTGGTCTTTCTGCGGTCGGCGAACTTATGGCACTACATCTCCCATGATGCATTGGGTTAGAACGACTGTCTTAGCGCACAATGAGCCTCTCCTCTTAACGTCTTTAAACAAGGAACACACATCAAACAGTTTTTGAATCTTTTAACTTAACTTTTAATACAACTTTTAGAAAAAACAGCTACAACTTCCAGCTTTTTCTGCCACAATTATCATGAAAATGCCTGTGAGATTCCGGAGGGCGGGGGGGGGGGGGGGCTGCTGTCGATCAATACAGACTGAGTTTTTTCTATTTTTTTTTTCCTTTTTTTTTTTGGATGCTGGTGTGCCGCGGGATTTTTGTCAAGGCTTAAGTGTGCCGTGGCTCAAAAAAGGTTGAAAAACACTGAGCTAGAGCCTGCACCACTCCATTCTGATACATCAAATAAAAGACGACCAGATCCAGGTTTGTTTTTGTTTTCCTCGTCTTAGCTGGCTCCAAACTGCACGGCTCGATAGCTTCAGTACTGCTCGCTCTTTTTGTTGCCCGAGTAAAATTAGGTTGGCGGTGTGAGGGGCTTTAAGCTAGCGGTAGAGTGTGTAATCAATAAGCAATGAGCTTCGCGCCAACAATCCCACCCACAAAACAGAATCAAATTTCTAATGAACTACTGCCACTCTGCAGAAACTATGTTCTAAAAAACGACACAGTTTTTAAACATTTTGGCCAGAAATGACAATAATTTAAAAGACCACTGGGAAGACGATCATAGTGGTTTTTTAAAAACTTGTACGATATCTTTTGGAAACTCCGTCATCATTAACCTGTTACCAACAGTTTCTGTTTAATGGATGCTGTTAATGAGAGCTGCATGGTTTTGCTTAGCTCCAGACCAATGATCATAACAGGCAGTTTTCTTAAACAGCCTTAGTTACTGGCCATCAAAACCAGTTTGCGCCAACTTGACTGCAATGCTTTTGGTTTTTCTTTTACCAAAAGTTGGCTCATTTTTGTTTGAAGCGTCTCCCTTTAAGATAATTTGTTTATAATTACTTATTTATATATATTTACTTATTTCACTTTCGCCATCTGGCCAAAGTACATTAATAGGTAGATTCACACATTAAAATCCCACATTTTTCATATAAATATACCAAATAAATTTAATAATACAGAAATGTGCATTATTTTAAATGTCCACAAACGTTTGATATGTTAAAAGACAAGATTTAAAAGTGCAGGAGTCAGCAGTGAGAAAGTCAAGGTGAGGACAGGAAGAGATGACAGCCTTTGCCAAAATACAAATTCGACAAAAAGGGGTCAAATTAAAAAAAAAAGCAAACGAAACGTGGAATAAAGCAGCTTAGAGTTCAAAGCAGCTTAGCAGACATGAGGAGTCAATTGTGCAGGTCATTATGTTCCTCAAAAAAGTTAAATCTAATTGAACGCGGCGTGATTCTGGGGTTGGGACATTGAAAAACATTAAAAGAATGTTAGTAATCTGAAGATAAAACTGATATTCAATGAAGAGGATGCCTCTCATAAGCAAGAGGCAGCAATATACTTCTTTTTCTAGGTGACGTGTCATTTTAACCATTTTTCAAACTTATCAACTAGGTCATCAGTCAGTTACAGCATCTAGCTATACCTTGACCTTCAAATGATCCAAGTCATGATACCCTAAGATCTATAATTGAAAAACTTTCTGTCTGAACTGTTCAGTTCCTACAAGTTGATTTAAACGTTTGGTCTTTATATCCAGTAGTTTGGACACTAAGGTCTCTAGTAATTCTATCTTACCTTTCATTTTTTGTGAAATTGTATTCTAGACTCTGAAATCACTTATAGTTTATGCTTGATGTTTTATTTGTAACACAACTGTGGCTAAACAAATTCTTTCAGTGACACTGCAAAGTGATGTGGTGAAGTGATATAGCCAACAACTGCATAATAAATGGGCAAAGACCTTAGTTACCACTATAACAACTATACAATCTTTTTACCTTAATACTTGACCCCAAATAGGTGGGACAAACAAACTTGACATTTTTTTAGAACACAGTCAGCCAATCTGGAGTCATTTTGACAAGACTCGCTGTTAATTGGTCTCATTCAGTGTTCCAATATATTTGAAAACCACTGCCACTGTAGATAAAGTACTAAGAATTAATGCCAGCGCGATACGTCATCTTGTGGCGCCGCCTTAAATTAAAGTCTGGTAATTATTGGAAATGCGGCAGGGTCTTTACTGTCATAGAGTTGAACTATTTCTTATTAAGATGAATTGAAGCTAGCTTGCTTGTGTGACCAACCTAGTGGTTACTTGGTGAACTGATCACATGACTTAGGTTGCTTTTCTTTTCAAAACTGCCTCAAACAGGAAGTCACGAGTTTGCCCTCTGGTGCTTGAGATGGCTCACTCCACTGTTCTAAATGGAGCTATGTTTTCCAAAAGTTTTTATTTGTTGACTCTACTAAACTCCTTCAAATGCCCAAATTTAATAGAAGTCACAATTAAAGTATTTGGCATGGCAAACAAATAGGACAATGCTGTGTGTGACACTTTAAAGACTGAAGAAGATCTTGGTGTTTTTTAGGAAAGGAAATGAAGGAGATAGAGAGCCAGGGTTAAGTCGTGTGGATGGATGGATCAATTGTTGAATGCTAGAGAAAGTGGGATGAGTAGTGAGAGATTGTAGGTCAGAATGTAAAGTTGGAATTAATTAGGGCCCATTGCAAGGCAAATGAATAGCTCATTGTTATCGGGGACAGACAGCCAGGAGGAACAATTTAGGCTTTGTGCTGAATTCACCTCTCTGTCCCCCCTATTTATTTCTCACTTTCTCTGAAATAAGCACACATGCTTCTTTATGCATCTTTGAAAAACACAAAAAACAGACGAAAGCACACAATTATCTTAAAGTGTATGCTAAAGTATACTCAAACCATGTCAGAAGTAACCCACAAAAATAAGCAGAAGTAGTAAATTTGTTGAACTCATAAAGTGTTATGCAACAAGCAAGTAGCCATGCATTTTTTTAAACACCCATGCAAGCTTTATTTGACATGTTTGCGTTGTAGAGAAGGCTGTGTTTGAACTCAGTAGAGGGAGAAATGGAACAGGCAGGTGGCTCTTATCTCTGGAAGACAACAGCATGGGGACACTCACTGCATTGTATTCTCTCAAACACACACACACACACATGAACACACTAAAATGAACACACTCCAGCACAGACTGGCTGGCTCTGTTCTAACCATCTGCTTCGGACAACAGGAGCCTTCCACTCTTCATCGGTGATGTATGGTGTCTGGCTGTTACTTGCCACCTCACCCTTCAGTCACAAGTTCAGCACTTCATCATAGAGGCACTAGAGGGTTACACTCCAGCACTAATTGCTATACGTTACACAACAGACATAGCTTGTTGGAATTAGTTGAAGGCCATAATCCATGAGGGTTTGTATACTTTAAATCACTGGTAACATGAAACAATAAATAGAAAAAACTATCATTTTTCTAATGTTAAGAGCTAAACCACAAGAATTAACAGCTCTAGCCTAATCACAAATATATTTTTTTAAAGTGGACAACATGAATGCCCTCCCACCCTGCTTGTTTTTCAGCTATGCCTGCCAAACGCACTGCTCATCACCTGAGTTGGGTACATTTAATCAATCAGAATCTAGAATAAGCTCATTCTGCTACTCAGCAGGGAAAGATTACTTTCTAAACAAGCAGGGTGTTTGATTTCAAAAAGCAGGACTGATCTAAGAACACTTTCACACTGTCCCATTTGGTCCACACCAGTTAATGTCCTTGAATAGTCAACTTTAATTGGTAAGGGTAGACTAATGTGTACCAAGCAAAGAAATCCTGGTTCTTCTAAAAAATGTAAGTCTGTAAATGAATTTTGTTGCAGTTCAGTTATGCATAGGCAAAAAAAAATACTTTTATTGCATTAAGTTTTTAACTCAGTTGGAACTCTATCCTAATGTGAAAACACCATGAACTCTAACAGCTACAGTAGAAGTTTCTTCCAGCACTTTAAGCCACAGAAATGTACTCACACTGATATCCTCTGCAAAACTACAAGCAATAAAAGATTTTCTTCCTAGATTATTCTCTCTTCAAGTAAGGGCATAACTGAAAATCTCTTGTTTTTTTGGGCCTTCAAGATCTGCCTCCAAGTGAACCATAGATTATTTGTTTAGCCATTATACCTGAGGGTAATCCAAGTATCAGAAAAAACCATCCTGCAACCTGTCTGGTCCATTGACATTGTGATAAGTGGAAAAGTAGTCTGGAAATGGTGCTGGCAGAAGTTTATGCAGTCTCTCCACCCTTCGTAATTGCATCCTCCAAGACGGCTATAATTAATCTTTGAGAAAACCTGTCAAATTATTAATAGGGCCCTTAAGCGATGGCCCTGAAAGGAGGCTACTGTTTGGAGGCAAAGGAGAGGGAGCAAAAGCATTAGGAGAGGCTGTTTACAGTGAAAATATGAAGAGGTCACTCTCCAGGAGTTCCATGAGTCCACATGTCAAGGCTCTCCACACAAGGAGTTAATGGGAATGCAAGTCTCTCCAGAAACTAGAGAGCTCCCACTCTAAACTTGAGATGTCATCGGGTATAAAGTGAGCTGCTCACCTCATTCCTAAAGGAAAACTGATTTTTTGTCAACACTAGGGGTGTGTATTGGCAAGAGTCTGGCGATACAATATGTATTCCGATACCTCCGATGTCCCGATATTGTACTGTTTTTATCTATATACTATGAAATCGTTTTATGCCCTTTTATCAAGTATGTGATGTGTGAACGTTGATGTATGTGGTAACAGTTTGCAGCTCTGTGGCCTAGAACAAATTTCCTCTCTGAGGACAATAAAGTTTACCTTTACCTTTACCTTTACCTTTACCTTTACTGGGACGCATTTTCTTTCTTTCTTTTTTTTTTTAAATATGACTTAGAAAAACTCGACCTGAATTTCAATACGTCTTGCTTAATGTAGCTTCTCCAGTACTTTGTAACAGTTCAGGAGCCTGAATGGTACTTCAAAAATAAAGGGGGGGGGACACACAGATTCTTTCCAGAAACAATAAAGTGTGAGGATGAGGCAGCATGACAGAGTGAAGGAGAGCGCATTAATGTGGCAAAGATGCTTTGTTTACATCACAGTCTGCTCTGCATTGTTTCTGCCACGCTTTCTCACATGCAAAAGTAAACTAGTAACATCATCGCCACGATGTTGCTCTTTTTTAGAGAGAGCGTTGTACACATCAGCCTGATCAATCGGCTCGCTAAACTAGAATCTATTGCTTGGAGGTTTTGCAGAAATTTGGCCCGCTTTACCGATAGCGTTTGGGCCGATGCTACGTGCATTAGCCGCTGTGCAGCTGCAGTGCTTCACTCATTCTTATCTGAGCCCGCTGAAAAGCACTGCAATCTGCGTTTTTATTTGTTACTGGCAGCAACATGGCACCGAGTTTTGGTTCGGTTCCCATCCCAAGTAAAAACTAAGTACTTCATGTCTAAACATGTACGTTTCGTTCTATAACAACGAAAAAAGCTGTAGAACTGCTCAAAGAGGCTCTGTGTGCTCTGCTGCCAACTAGTGGTCGGAGGTTGAAGTGGAAAACAAGAGTCAGACACTGAAGGACGCTCAGAAATAATTAAATAAATATCGTCCTGACAGCATTTTGAATAGATGCAAGTATCGCCAAATTAACGATCGCGATATATTACTGAATCGATTTTTTTTCTAACACCCCAAGTCAACACACCAGGCTCTGTGTGGTTTCAGAAGATGTTCATAATTCTTAGAATCCAAGTTTTACAGCAGTTAAGCTACACATTCTAGTCTCTGTTACAGCACCCCCACTGCTGCTGTAAACACATCATTGTTCTCACAGGCCTGTCACCTCAGACTGGTCTCAGTTTTGTAATCTCGCAGACCTCATTGTGCTTGTGACAAAGTCTAGATGTAGTGATACAGTTTTGGATCATGGGAACATCCAAAGAATTAAGCTTTAAATGTATGTGAACATGATGATTTTAGCTGGTAGTTTTACTATTACCGTATTTTTTGCACTATAAGGCACACCGTCAATGGTCTATTTTTGAATTATGTTAACCATAAGGTGTACCACACTGTAAAATACATTAAGCAAGAAAGAAAAAGTCAGAGATGAGTCTATCAGTCCATCAGATTTTTGCGCTTACTGTAAATCACATTTGTGTTTGTGACATATTAGCATGTTCACAATACCTGTAACTCACAACTTTGCTTGTTTGAAAGAAAGAAAAACCAGATTGATACAGCTGAAGCAAATTTTACTTGTCAGTAAAATTGTTAGTAACCACAAAAACAAAACACAGTCTGACACTTCAGCCTTGTTAGCATATTTACAAAAACACCCAACTTTGTTTGCTTTTTAAGTGTGACTCATATTGCGGAAAATAGGGTTATATTAACTTTTTGTTTTAAATAGAAAGAATGTAATTGTAAACATCCAATTTTAAGATGAAATCAAAATGGTTTTTGAACAAATAAATCTGCATTATCAACACAAAAAAATGATTTTCACAAGTCAAATGTAATATTAAAAAGAACAAAAGTGGTCCTTGGATAGAGCCCTGAGGTACTGGGCTACTGGAGTTAATACCTTAAAGTAACTTCAATTGATCAAGTAGAAAAAATATTTTATAGCATTTTAAGGATTTAAAAAGCCCTCATAAGTTTTTTCTTTATAGTTTTACCATTGTTTGTTTAAAAAACTAAAAATCATAGCAACCTAAGAGTCTATTATTGTACGATGGAAAAGATTTAACATGTCTACTTACAAAATTAGACTGCATTTTTTTTTTGTTAGTAAGAGACATGGAAACAAAGTACATTGAAACAAAAATCTACATTCTTCACCTAAATATTCAAGAAGAATGTGAGCCTATGCTATAGTTTTAAAATAAAAGCCAAGAAGAGCATCTGAGCTTCATTTGATTTGTTCAGTTGTGCTGTTGGTATATTAGTTGCAACTGACAGACCAGGTGGCATTCACAGGATAATGTCAATATTTGCTAACGTTGACTCTGTACAAGCTCTTGCACGTGTGAGTCACCGTGTTGCATGGGAACAAAGGATCCAAGATAGAGGAGAGACGAGACTTTCAAAAACCCAAAGAGATGTCTTTTAGCGAGAAGGATATGACGTTCAGTAGAACAAATTTAGATGAATGTGTTGCATGGGGACCGGTTCGCTGAAGTTTTCACATTTCTGCTAGTTTGACGTTTTTACAGTCCAAGAAATTGGGCTAACTAACTTTAAGAACATTAGTGAATTTTTGGTGCACCAAATGGGACAACTGAACAAGTACAACCCGGTAGCTACCCAAAACCCAAATATATACATGTTTAATGTAAATGCATGTGACACATCTGATAGAAAATGAATAATACATTCATTCTCTATACCATTTGTCCCTTTCGGGGTCACTGGGCTGCCGGAGCCTATCCCGGCCACTTGCAGGCGAAGGCAGGGGATGCCCTGGACAGGTCGCCAGTCTGTCGCAGGGTAGAAAGTCCACAATCACACACCCATTCACTCTCACACTCACACCTATGGACAATTTAGAGTTGCCAATCAACCTATGAAGCATGTTTTTGGATGGTGGGAGGAAGCCAGAGATCCTGGAGAGAACCCACGCATACATGGGGAGAACATGCAAACTACACACAGAAAGGTCCCCCCATTGATGTTGTGTCTTCATGTCCCCCAGCCGGGACTTGAACCGGGGGCCTTCTTGCTGTGAGGCAAGAGCGCTAACCACTGCGCCACCGTGCAGCCCAATAATACAAAACAGCATAATACAAAATATTTAAAATTATCCTGACCTAAATTTGACAAGCAAACAGGCTAATATCCAATTTCTCTTTTACCAAATATTGTACACATTGAATGTCTCTTAATTTTTGGATTTTCAAAACTAACTAACTGCTCATAAAAACACTTAAAAATGTATTATAGCTAATGCAAGAATAATAAGAGGCCCTTCCAGGGTTTTGGGACCTTCTGGGTGGTACCAACATAAGCTAGTCCTAGGTTAGGACAAGTTTGATAGCTGATGCTAGTTTAGAGTTGTTTTCCCAATTTAAACCCCTTCTGACATGGTACAAACCTCATATTATGCCATAGTTTGTTAGTGAATAAAACAAATCTGAAGAACAATTAATCTGTAAATTATCTTAATAGCTGTTTTTTTTTACTACCTTGTAGCTGTGCAAAAATGAAAGCGGAGCTTGATCCATGGTTAGTTGGGTACAACTTTTTAAAAGTTAATCATAACAAAAAGTAAAGCTCTAACGAGTTTTGAAGTCTTTCTGGACAATTTCTAGCCAATTCTACAGGTTATCTTTTATTGCCCTGTGCCACACAGACAGAATAAAATACATCAGCATGATTCATTCATCAAATAACCCCCACTGCTGGATGCAGCATCAGATATGCTTAAAGTGACATCCTCATTCTCCTATTGAACAATCATGTTGTGCAAAAAGAATCCAAAGTTCCCTTTGGAAGTCAAATCTCCACTATGTCACATAGTAGAGAGTACATGTATGCATGTTGTGTGCACACACAGTCTTGTGAAATGTCACAGCTCCGCATTTGACATTTGATAACAGACGCTCATGTGTCCTGGAAGCCGTTCCAAACCCTGTCTTCCTGCGGTTACCAAAGACGCCCCAAGGCCCAGCTGTTTGTTCGAAGTCCTGAATGAAGGAGGCGTGTGTGCGCATGTGAGCTGAACACACAGCTATTCTGTGCTTTCCGCAACACAGTGTTTCGTACCCACTTGAAAGCTCCTCTGCATTGTGCCAAAGAGATTACCTGCTTCCTCAGTCACTGCCACAGGGTTAAGAAGCTTCCCTTTTGTGTGGGCGACTGCTGTTGTGAGTCAATGAAGGATTCACTACTGTACATAAACACACACAGTCGACGCCTCTTCCCTTCTTTTTTTTTTCTTTCTTTTTTTGCTCACAGTAAAGAGTTTTGATCATTAAAAGACATTAAAGCTGCTAATCTATTAGAACCTGAGGTGCCCTGGTAGCGTGACAACTCCGACCAAACGTCATGAAACGACTTTCTGTGTGTGATTGAGATCAAAGCAGCAGGCGTGTGTGTGAAAAGTTTGCTTGCGGTTTAAATAGTTTGCTACACTGATAAAGTGCACTAATCTGACCAATTATTCACCGGTTGACAGTTTATCTAAACAAGTACTTTCCTTTCTGTTGGTGTCATAAGCAGAATCCGCCACGAGACCACAAAAATGTACTTTCCATCAGCACAACCACCACGAAGTATTTCCATTTCCATCCCTTCAAGACCCACTCTGATAATAGTTATGTTCTTAATATGTATTAGCGGCCTTTTTCTGATGATGGAGGACATATTGAGAAAATTCAGCTTGAAATTGCATTTCTGAGTATTTCCTTATTCACATCATTGTGAATCAGGAGCAGATGAAAAAATGCTGTTTGAAAAACAGATTATGTGTGATGTAGAAAATATGCTGGGCAGACCAGCAGCTCATTGCTCTACTCCCTTCTGATGCATCTGCGTTTGCTGCACCGATGGTGTTAGCTTTGGGGTGTAAGCGGCTGTAAACCAGGGAGAGAGCATGTAAACAGAGAGCTCTCAGCAAATGTGAGAGGAAATGGGGGCCAACGTCCCGCCCGCAACTCAGATGGCAAATTTCTGACAAAATCCTGACGCTCTGCAGAGACTATGTCCTAGAAAATGACACAGGTTTTTTTGATTTTGGCTAAAAACGGCACAATCGTAATTAAATTACCACTGGGAAAAGCTTTTACAATAAATCAAAAGATGATTGGAGTGAATACCTAAATAGTTTCAGATCGATTTTGAAAGGAATCCCATACGGATTATTGTGACTTTCTTGTCCTGAAACTTTAAATGAAACAGATTGTCTTAAACTGCAACTTTTTTTAAAAAACAGCTGCTGCTGATTTTGTGTTTGAGATCATTTTTCTCCCACTTGGTTTGAATCTACGAGACATTTTCTGATGGCTCATGATTTTTTTTTTCTTCTTTCCTACTTGAGATTGTCTGGACACCAGTTTGTCTCTTTGGTTTACTTCCACTCTTCGGTTTGTCTGCATGGTGTGAAACCAGGACCCACCTTAAATAATTGAGTTGATCGTCAGGCGAGCGTACGGGCGCCGGGAACCCGCTGGGTGAACACGGCGAGCTCAAAGCCCTTTTCACCACGCAGCCTCAAACCGTGCAGCAGCGAGGCAGCTGAGGCCCGCAGATATGCTGTCGACAGGAAGTGTCAGCGCAGCTCTCTGCATTTTTCTCTGCCTGTGTCAGAGTTTACTTTGGGTTCGGCCTGGGCTCGGAAGGGGGTTCCACCTGGCCCGATGCAGATGGAGGCCTCGAGGGCCGGGCCGCAGTTTTGCTTTACTTCCAAACCCTCCTCCATTTGCAGGCCTCTTATTGTCAAAACACACCTGATCCAGGTGCTCTGCCAGCAGCAGCAGGTAGAGCAGGGATAACTGCTTGGAGGATTGGGCTCTGATCCAGACTTTTCATTTGATTCTTTTTGTCTCCAGTCAGTCACAGTAGATCTTTTTAGGACTTCCAACAGTTCAAACTATTTTTCCGTTTCACGACACAAGTTTCCCCTTTACATTTGTGCATAAAGACAGAAATAAAGTTTAAAAAAGGTCGAAGGGTTTATAGGATCGTCGTTTTTGTAAGCACAGCAGAGACAAAGAACAGTGGAGATGTTGACATGTGAAGCACAGAGGAAGTGAATGACTAAGGGAGAACAATAAAAGACCAAATGTGGCCCCTATCAAATGCTTGGGTGCAAATTACACAGGAAGAGAAGAACGACACCTGAGCTCCATCTGTTAGGAGGCGGGAGACAACTTGTAGCTGCAAGAACCTTAAAGCTCCCAGGCGGATGTGATCTGGCAACCTCCTGTCACCAAAAGGATGTTTGTGAGACTTGGCCTGTAGGAAAGTCGCTGTAGGAAAGGGTTTTTTTTTTCTTTCTCTTTCAACACTCCAACATACAAGACACTTTTACTGAAGAGAAATCATGTATGATGTCACTTTTATTTCCTCAGAACTTAAATGTTATGTTAGTTGTTGCTGCTGCTTCTGTAGATCACTTCTTAGAGCTGCCGTCCAGACTAACTCTGTGCTTGCTCTAAGAACATGGGATTACATGTGGGATCACACCGCCCCCTTGTGACACAAATAAATGGGCTTTATTCCTGCATCGAAGCCGATTTCCTCTTACTTATAACTGTAATCAAGACATACGTAAATCTCAGATTTGGGTTGATTTAAATAAATCAAAGCTAGTTTAAGTCATTTTCTGGCATTAATATAATTTTTACAACATTAAGTCTTTTTCTGTTAATTGCATTCAACCTTTGAGAACAGTAAAAGTAAAAAAGATAGCAAAACATATTTGGAATCATTTAAGTACATATGGTACAATAACTATGTCACGTCTTCATTTGGACAAGGCAAAAAAAGAGTTTTGTGGATCTAATCTTTTTCACACCAAAAAAAAGTTTTTTAAATACATGCAAGATTCCTCCAAACTAGTTTAAAAGCAGCTATTTCTATCCTATATCCTAAAGTCCTTTTTATTAATGCAATGTGCCAAAAAAAAAGAAACATACTTGAAAAACTTTGGCTCCACCTAGCGGTTTAAACTTGGCTTTACCATGAATTTGTCGGTTCTTTACACGCTTGGCGATTAATTAGTAACACTGATATTATATATATATATATATATATACTGATAAATATGCGGGTTAATACTTAACTAATTCATGTCAACAAATAGTAAACTGTCCAAAGTCGCTCATGGGAGACAGAGGATTCAGTTTGTCTCCCTGTGGTGTTTGGTAAAAATAAAGTTAATTATTTACACATTTTGGAAGGTTTCCTGAAGTTTATTTACTAGCCCATCAGTTGACAAATGTTAGATTTCTGTCAATTATTTTAAAGAGTTGTTCATCTAACCCCGGAGAACCCAAGAACAGTAGTTTTCTTCTGAGCTTTAAATTTGAAAGTTTTGTTGTTGTTTTTTTCGTTTGGGTAGCAGCGATAAAAACATTTCTAAAAAAAAAACTAAAAGGAAGGACTATTAAACTTAAATAAAACTGGAAACAAAGTTTGAAGGAACTTTGTATTTACAGAGATTGAAGAGGATTTTTTTCTCTTATTTTGCAATGATTAAAAAAAACACGTTATCAGAAGGAAATTGATGAATAACAATATGCAAAGTTGGAAAAGGCCATTGGGTGAAGATTATCAACCTACCAAGTTCCAAACTGTATTTTTACAGAATTACAAGAAATAAGCGCACATACTGGGGGTGTAATGATTCATGGTAACAATTCAATTCATATCTTAGCAGCACTACGAATGAAAGAGGCTGAGAGAAGCAGTTTGACAAACTCTGGCTTTGTTATCATCAACAACACAACAGGATAAAACAACCAAGGGCAATACAGAGAAGAACAGCCTGACAACAAAATGCAAAGGAATAGAACCAACACACAAACCAAACCCGACAGCAGGCCCAATGTGTCTGTGATCGTCACTACAATATCTAAAGTTTCGCTTGTTGATACGATTCATAGTCAATATTGGTTCATTTTGAGCGATTCAATTCACTTGGCTATAAAAACAGATCCGCGACATCTTTAGTCTAAACGTCCACCAGTATGACTCAGACATAAATACCTGGGTACCTGAACACGTTTTCCAGATTTCTTTCAAGATAATCAAGTAGTAGTCCTTCACTATACTGCGGTTCTCCTTTCGCGGTTTCGCTTCCTAATAGATTTTTTTACAGTGGGATGCTGGGGATGCTTTTTGGGATGCTGGGTTCTGTGTCCTGATTGGCAGTTGGCCTCGTCAGTCTTCAAGCTCGCCAGGGTTACGGGTAAAACTTTGATCGCAATCAGAGTTTTATATCTTATAAGACTGAACTTAGAAGTGTGAGAATGTCTTTCAGAGTGTATAAAGTGTGCAGTGAGGAGTTTTACAACCTTGAAACATCTGTAATCCTACTTTGCCGGTTATTTATGTAACATAACCCACGCGATAAACGCTATCTAAATTAAAAAGAACAGTCTCAAAGTTGCACAAAAATGATTGCAGGCTTTATAACTTTATTGGCTTTTTTTTTTTTTTTTTGCAAGCACAGTTTTGATTCCAGTCACAGTCAATGAATACAACTGCATCAAAAAAACAAAAAAAGAATACAAATTGTTTGGCTGCTGCTTCACTCCACCTAAAATTATGTACAAAGACGAAAGTGTATTTGGAACTAGAATAATCCTAGAATAATCAGATTACATCTTCAGGTGGGACGTTCATGCAGCGCAGCTTCATTCGTGGGAAAGGACTTAGTATTGCTGAAAAAGGCTTTCAAACAAAAGAAGAAGAAAAAACACACAAAACTTAAGTTTGGCAAAGCTTTAAACAGTCACAGTTTTAGGTTAAAAGCAACAAAACAAGACACAAAAAAAACATTACAATAGTTTTAAGAAATACAAAGTGCAAAACTCAGATTTTATCCATTTGGGTTGATTAAGAGTTCCAGTTAAAAAAAAAACTTGGATGGCTAAGATACCTTTCGTCTTCTTCTACCCCCACATGAATCATACTGTACAGAAGTTCTTCAAAGTGCAAGTATTAGGAATTGGCATAAGCTTTTATATACATACTTTTGAATGAAGGAAAAAAAAAAAAGTTTACTTGTCCTGCCAGGCTCCTTTAAAAACGACAAAAACTCAACAGACTTCTCAGGCTCCATTTACGCTGGACTTAATCCAGACTTCATCGCCGTCAAGCTCGCCACAAACCACAACGTGCGCGTCGGACACTGTGGGTTTAATATAACCGGAGCCACGCCCAGCCTCACCTACGGAGCTCCATGTGTGTATACTAATAAATAGAAAATATCAAATGGATCCATTCATTTATAATCAACAGAAGAAATGTTTTTCTAACTTTCAAATGTGTTCAAAACACAAAAGTGTGATATTATCTTTACAAATCTCTATTTGTAAACCTTAATTTCAAGATGCTAAATTTACGACGTAACAATGTGTTATTGATTACAAATATTTGTTTTGTTTTGTTTTGAAATCCAGAAGCTTTTATGGTGGAGGCAACTTTTATTTAATAAAAAGCTCATTAATGAAGTGTAATGTTTTTAAAAACGTTTTTTATTATTCTAGTTGATCTGTATTTGCTGAGTAGTGTGTATTCTGGAGCATATTATTTAGTCAAACCTAAAAAGAAAGTAAGAAACCTTTAAATTGTAACGTCTTCATCAAAATCCAGAACTTTAGACATTGAGAGAGCATTAACTCGTCCTTAAGTGAAGCCGGACCATCGCCGGTGCTGAGAAAACTATGAAACGACTCCGTTTTTGCAAGACATCCAGGACTATTGTAAGTATATTGCATAAGACTTGCATACTCCAAAGAGGTTTTTATTCTTTTAAAAAAAATCCAGTTCAATCCCAACAGCCTCAAAATCCAGATTAGCTCCTCTATAGCTTCCTGATGTTTTTTTTTTTTTTTTGCCCTTGAAAAAGATCCCAAAAAAAAGCATCTTTTTATATGTGATGAACGTTTTTCGCTTTCTTTTTTATTTTTATTTTGATTCCAAAGCCGCTCTCAGCAGCTCCGTTTGCAGGAAGCCTCTGAAGCGTCTGAACGGGTGGAAAACCATCCGGGTGGATCAAAGAGACTTCCTCTGTCCAAAAGAGGAGTGGAACTCCAGAAACTGAAGCATCGGGATCTGTGATATGTAAAGCCAGCGGGTGTCTCCCTCACATGCTCGAGTTCCTCAAGTTCAAAAGTTGTTGACCCGTTTTGAAAGCCTGAATTTTACAGAGGAAACTGGTACCTTACATGTTTTGAAGCTGGAGAAAACTGGGATCTCTGGAGAAGAGGGAACATTTTTAAGGGATGATGGGAAAACATGTGAAATATTCCTCGTCGGGGGGTTTCGGCTGCTCCTGTAGGATCCTCTCTGTGCTTCCGGGGTAAATTGACTTAATTTGCATCGATTCATTTGTCTGAACGGCACCGAAGAAAGATCAAGCTTTGATTCGAAAGGAAAACAAAATAACAAAAAAAAAAACTCGCAACTTTTGCCTCCTTGGTTCCTTCCCTGCCTCCTCCTCCTCCTCCTCCTCCTCTTCGCTTTCAGGTCCGTCGCTCAGGTCATTCGAGGGGAGGGTGGGGGTTCACATTGAGAAGGAATGCTGGTGCTGTGCAAACCTGAGGGAGAGAAGCATTGAAACGTTTGAGAGGGGTTTAGTGCTGGCGTCCTACAGGAGCAGCTCTCCGTTGAGCTTTTTCCCACTTACCTTCAGTAGAGAAAGAACAGGCGCGTTCTGTGAGAGGTGGCCATGTTCTCTGTCATGTTGCGAACCTTTAAGTAGTTCACAAAGCCTCTGAAGAAGAGCAGCAGTCCTGCAGAGAGAGAGAGAGAAAAGGTCAAAACCCCACCCGATCAGAAGTTTCTGAAGGATATGCATGTTGAAAACTCACCGAGAAGCAGGAAGATCCACCAGAGCCAGTACTGACCGTTGAAGTAGCCAGTGAAGTAATCGGAAAACTGAGAACAAGAGGACAAGAACACTGATCGGGTTTTTTTTCTACCTAGCGGGACTCTTTCAAGCTCTTTGTGTTTGGTTGTACCCGAACAATGAGAATCCACTTGATGAGGGAGAGGCCAAAGCCGCAGATGGCACCGTAGCGTCCTGCGATGGTGTTGGTCAGACAGAAGGACAGACAGAAGCCAATCCAGTTGAAGAGGAAGGCCACTGCAGGAACACAGACACAGGAAACTCTTATTTTGACATTTCTACCAAACTTTTCATCTTAACGCTTCAAATGAGCCCGTTATAGTCGAGTCATCATAAAAGAGTTTGCGTCTTAAATATCTTGTGATCGTTTGACCTTTATGGCTAATAATTCATAAATGATAAGAGCGACTTACTAAAAAAAGCTAGCATGAAAATCCCATCATTCCCAACTCGGAGCTGATCCGCATCACTGAAATCGTCCCTGGGAGGAAAGTCGTCGTCCTTTTGTAGACACAAACAGATTTAAAACATGAGAACATTTACCAGGTAAAACTGAAGACATCGCATCACTGATGATTCCTTAATTGTGTATTTAAGGATTTAGAATGCTGTTTGGACACTATAAACTGTAGAAAAGTCAGCGAGGACATGTCTTCCACTTCTAGATAGGGATGCACCACAAGTATAATTTGTGGACAAAGCCAAAAGAAAAAATTCAAACGCTTGGCTGAAAAATGTGGATGTTTAGATTTTCATTGTTTGCTTTTTAATTTTGCATAAATAACCTAGAATAAGAAAACACTTGGTCATCTAAAGCCATGTACTTTATCTTTGGTGCTTTCCTTTACGAACCTTTTTGTCTTTTCAGATACATGCGCCACAGACTGCATGCTGCAAGCTGTCCTTTAAGCTGCTTGTGGCAGTCTCATGTTCATTTGGCTTTAATAAAGAGGTGCTAAAGGTTTTAGCAGATAGACCCCCTCTTGATTGATTACGTCCACATTCGCTGGATCCAGCAGTTCTATTAGTCGCCGTCAGTCACTTTAAAACATCTCCACACTGACAACATTTTACATAAGGCGCAAGATCATCAACGCACATTTATTAACCGATTTTTACATTGCGTCAAACGCCACTGATGGGCCTTATTTTCTCCCACTTTTTCCAGTATTTGGCCGAATCTATTTGGTTGACAAACATTTTGTCCATCCCTACCTTTACAATCAATGTGGTTTGTTTTCATGGACGAAACGCAGACGCGCTGCCGAGGCCGGCTCCAGGCTTACGCCACGAAAGGGGCGGCACCCTCAAGGAGCGAAAGGCGGTGCCTCGGAGATGCAGGTTGGAAAATGAGCCGCGAACATAACTCATATTTCATAAAGAATTTGTTGTTATCCACTTAAAGCTTTTACAGGTGAAAGTAAAAGCAGCTGAATAGGGCGGAGCAGTGCAATTCATCAAGGATGTGTTTTTTGCGCAAATAGTTTGCTTGACTGAATGAAATATTTCACACTAGTTGGTTTGGAGGCATAAGTATGCGTGTGTGGACATTATCTGTATTGTGTTCATGTTGACATGTGGACATTTTTCCAGCTAACAGGTGTGTTTATAACATTTGAGTGTGTGTGGACAGGCCCCGCCCCTTTGAGACTTGTATTACACTTGAACCTTACCGTAATGATAAACATCCTGTAAAGTTGTTGCCCGTACACACCGGCACGAATATTCGCCTGGCGTTATTCGCCAGCGTTTTTCGCCACGTCTTTTGTGTTCACACCCAGGCGATTTTCGCTGACGATGAGCCGAGCCAACATGCAATTTCATTCCCTGACAATAGATGGCGCTGTACACAAGGTGGTCGCTTTTCACTCAGAAGAAGAGAGCCAGTATTTACGCGCTTGTCAGAATCAAACAAAGAAAACATGAATATTTCAAGCACCAGTAGCTCCAGCTCCAGTTCCAATAATGAAGAAATTATTGTTCTGTTGAATGATGAAAGACGCCGGAAAAGACGCAGATTTTGGGTACATCCCATAGTTACGTGAAGAGAAGAACATGGTGAGTTTTATCGACTGGTACAAGAGCTGAAAATGTATCATGAGCGTTTTCGGGGATATTTTAGAATGTCCGTCATTATTTCTTTGCAGGCAGTGTAGACGCTACTTGGCGTCTATCTTCTTTGCTGGTATGTGTGCTCAGAAAGGCAGTTTTGTGTTTGAGCGCCCCCAAGTTGTGTTTTACTGTAACTTCAGAAGCTCCAGACACGTGTGCAAAAGCGCCACTCTCATTGGTCGTATAGTTTTTGACGCGGCGCGTCAAACCAAAAAAACGAACCCGAGGCGTTTTTTAAAAAGTGACGCTTTGACGCGGGGCGTCTTTTCACGTCAGTGTGCACACTCACATTGGTGCCCTTTGTTTAGTCAGGAGGCGTTAAACATCGGCGAATATCGCGCGCGAAATTCGTCCCGGTGTGTACGGGCCTTTAGGCTGCATCATGGTGTTACCCCCCCCCCCTATTATCACCCTCCTATCCCCCTCCTCTCTAACATCCCTAACATCCAGCCGCAGCGATGAATAAAGTTTGGCCTCGATTACAAAAGGGGTTTATTCAGACATACCTCTGGTTTGTCAGAAAATTCATAATCCCTGTTGTTAAAGTAAAATTTATACCATGGTCCGCTTGAATACTCGATTCTGAAACTTAATAACCGCACGGTGAAAGAAGAAGTTCCGGTCAGCTAGCTTAAATGTTTTGTATCACTGCGCCGGCTTCTTTAAAACATCTTTTGCTTCATAATTTGGACAAAAACAAGTGGTAAGAGGTGAAGTTTCTCTTTGAAATGATGCTTTATTCAACCTATCGGGACGATCAGCATATATATATATCGCCGAATCTTGACTGCAGCGGTGGTGCTGCGCCGCATCACGTAACATATAGTCTGCTTTTTGTGAGAAAAGCGATCCAAATCGAAAAAAAAACAAGAATTAAGGACTAAAACCTGGTTAATATGTATTGCTTTTGTAAGTGACCATGGTATAAGCGGGTTAATGGCCTTCAAAGTGTGCGTTACTACTTTTTAACGCACGACGTGGAAGCCTGAACCGTCCGACGCGAAGCGGAGGACGGTTCAGGCTTCCACGTCGTGCGTTAAAAAGTAATAACCACACACTTCGTCGGCCATTAACCCTTACATGTCCAACACAAGAGGCCTTCAGCTCTCAGCTGTCTGCCCGGCTGTTGAACAGGACAAGTTAAAAAAAAAAAAAAAAAAAAAAAAAGGAAGTGTTTTTTTCTTTTAACCCATAAGAACCCAGACCCATTTTTTTAAGTATTAAATTATGTGTATTTCACCACAAACCAAATGAACGACGTACACAATCCATTTCTGACGTGTTTCTGTTACACTTGTTTCGGTATGTGTTAAGAAAACAACATGAAACAGACGTGTGGATGTGACTTCACGCGAGTGCGTTCTCACCCTGGGCATCACTTCCACTGCAGAAGCAGCCATGGCTGCTGCTTTGGCCTTTTCTGCCTCATCATACGTGGGGAGGGAAGTAGCAACGCTGTAGGGTGGAGGCACCGGAAAGTCGCCTTGAAAACACGTTTCTGTGAAAACAAGCAGAAGCAGGAGCTTTGAATTCACAGAATAGACAGCGAGCAGAGTCCGCCGGTGACGAGTGCTGTTAGTCTTAGAGTGACTCATCGGTAAAAAAAATCGACCTGGAAACATTTAAAGAAACCAGGAGGGAGGAGGCAGCAGTACCAGGTGCTGCGGCAGCTGCTCCCAGGTCGATGGAGGCATAAGGCGGGGGTGGCATCTCTGCCTCCCCCACAGAACTGGCTGCTGCTGCTGCTGCTGCTGCTGCTGCTGCTAAAGCCGGGGGCTGAGCCTGGTTCTGGTCCTGCACGGGTGTGCTGGAGGCCTGGGCGGCTGCGGATGTGGATGGCTGCTCCTCACTGGTGGAGGCCTCAGACCCATCGTCCTCATTGTGCAACTGAGGAGACGAAACGACACTTGAGACCCCAAACACGACAGTCAGGATCCGCAAGTCCAGCAAGATGTTTCCGCGCCATTTTTTTATGACAAGGGAAAGACTCAAAAACAGTTTTTGAACTGAAGTTGTAGTTTTGCACAACTTAAATCTGAGATAAGCAAGAGGAAGTGAAGCTGACTGAAGATAAAAACTAAAAACCATTTTCTTTCTGTGCTTGTCTGTTTATTTCAGATTTTCTTTATAAAAAGAGCTCAAGCTGCTGCCCCCCCCCCCAAACTCCTCCTAAAAAAAGGTAAAACATTTATGATCAACATTGCACCAGAAAGGTCACTTGAGCGACCTTGCTGTGTTTATCGTTGTGACATTTGTGGTGTTTGTTTAAACCAGCAGCATATCAGTTAGTTGTCGCGTAGCAAACTGAGCCTTGCACAATCTGATTTTTATGGTTTGCAGAAAAGGGACTTTTCTCAAAAATCTGCTTTCAAGAACATTAACATTATTGGACCTCTGTTGAAATTCTTATTTAGTTTTTTTATTTTTATTTTTTGACAATCACAGCTGTATAAAAGGTTTCCAAAACAGCTCTTTTTTGGATTAACTGCGGTCCCATTTGTATTTGAAATGCCCCATAATCCAATTTAAGTCTAAATTCTACTTACATGTTTTAGACTTATTTAAAAAGCCAAAAATAACAATATTTTTTGTTTTAATTTTAATATATTAATTTAATTTTTGGATAAATTAATTGTTGGCCTTTTCATCTTTTATATCTAAACTCACTGTTTCAGAAAAAAACAAAAGTAGCTTAATGTTCTCTAAAGTTGAGAAATGACTTAATAATGAAGGAAGGAAATGCTTGTTGTTCCCGCCCTCAACAACAGGACTGAAACGGCCTGCTGTGTTTACGAGCGGACAGCAATGACGCGTTTCTATAACCCATATTAATACGTAACAGGAAGATGGATTTACCGATATGAAATTACAGACGGAAATCTGGAGTAAAGCCAGGAAGACGCTCTAGAAACATCCCCAACGATCCCACAAACCGTGACTACACTTTCTTTAAGGGAAAAACCTAGAATATTAGTGTTTTTATAAATCAGTTATCTTGTTAAAAAGAGCATGGAAGCCACTCCCAGTTGAAAAATGGCATGCTTTCTATCTCTGACATTTTGTGATTTAAATATAAAAGCCATGTGGAGGTGGTTGAGCGGGTTGAGCTTGCAAGACAATGGCTGAGGGCTATTGGGTCGCGGAAAGTAAACAAATCTCAGAACTCTATCTGTTTAGGCTTCCCCGTAAACACAAATCAGTATTTTCCTTTTTGTCCGTAGCAAAACTGAAAATCCAAAAAGAAAGTGCAATTTTCACCCCCCCCCCTGAACAACTTTCGGGGAGGGGGAAAAAACCCCCAGAAGTTGGATCAAATGAGAATCCGCCAATCTATTGGGAGCACCGGGGCAAATGAGCGGCTGCTGCCTGGCTGGAAATCAAGGACAAAGCATAAGGGGGGGGGGGCTTACATAAGACATTCACAACACAGCCACAAGCCTATATCCCCATGGAGGGAAGCAGAACCCATGCCTACAAAAACTTTGGTATTATTTAGAAGAACCGGAGCAGCCCTGGGGAGGAGAATAAAACAATGTTATTTTTGATATCCTGACAGTTGCTGCAACTTTGTTTTTTTTTTTTTTCTCCTTTCGAAACAACAGACCCCCTGCTTTATGCTGAGCTCTGCGTGAAGCAGGGTGTTGACTTTTTAGCTAGGGTTAGACCACATCTGGTTCTACAATACCTCTGCTGGTTATGACACAAAGATTCAAATGACTGTTACTAGTTTTCCATATCATAATGGCAGATGATTTATTTGCCATTATGGAAAACAATCACAAATTAGTCAAGAGTAGACTGGATTTTTGTTTATTTTTTCCAGATAAATAAACTCATTGTATGACGTATGTAACACCATCATAATAACATTTATATTTAACTAGTAATTGAGACTAAACGTGTTATGACCTGATTATAAACAAGTGACAGAGACTGAACGCCCACATCTAGCTAAGCGAGATGTTAGCCTAGCCGATGCGGAAGTGTTTATAAGCCAGTTCTTATAGGGGAAAATACAATCAAGTTTACTTTTTATGATACTAATGTATACTTCAGTCATGTTAGTCCTTATTTTTTTATAGCTAAGATAAAATACAACGTTTGTTAAAAGACACCCCTTGGCTGGGTTTTAATCGCTGGGCCTAGCTAGTTTCCTGTGGCTAGGCCAAGCTAACGACCTCGGTCCCAGCTCGGTTCTTTTAAACTCACCACTTGGTACCGGCTCGCAGGGTCCATTTCCCGTCGAAGGAAAGCAGCTGAAATAATTACGCGAGTGAACCCGTTAGACGCCTGTGCGGTGACCGCCAGGCGACTCCTGTAATCACGACCGACGGTGGAGATAGTGTGCCAGACCAACGAGACAAACAGCAAGCAGCGAGCTCGACGCACTGCCTCTGGAAAAAAAAAGTTAAAAAAAAAAATTCCGTCCCAGTTACGAACGTTTTAGAAAGCTCTTCCGCCTCTCCCTGTCAAAATAAAGTGCGCTTCCTGTTCTTATTTATTTATTTCCTTTTAGGCTCAGGCTACTGAATCATCTCTACTGTGATTGTTTGAAAAAAGTCTTATCTATTCTACACAGTGAGCAAGGCAGATTTTTTTTAAAGGTTAAACTGAAACAAAATATATGCATTTGGTAAATTTACGAGAAAAACTGAATTAAACAAAGAACCAAAATGCCTTAAAAGGTCAGATCGGGAAGGCCATTCCTCTCAGTCACCATCTATGCCCACGTGGGCTTTGGATTTTCTCATCAGGGAAATGGAGACTTCAGTCAAGGGCTTACACGTGGTGTTTGAGACATCATTGACTGTTCAACAATTTTTCCAGTCATAAAAATCCTCATGTCAAAAACGTGTTGTTTGGATTTTTGTGTTTTGCCTGACATGCAAGCCTCATTGGGGCATTAATTCTTGTTTGACTGGTTGATTGCTCCAAAATTTGTAGGCTTGAGAAGAAACAAAATGTATGTCTGTAACTGTTACAAATAAAGTACACATCATTTTTCTCTCACATATGACAGAATATTACAGTTTTTAAAGATCCACTCCATTGAAAATCATTTTTTTTGGGGTTCGTAACATGTTCTTATAGCATTTTTCTCATGATGGAGGACATATATAAAAAATGTGAAGTAAGAAGTGTATTTCTGAGAATTTCTTCTTCTTCAAATTTGAATTAATCAAGAGCAGATGCAAAAATGCTGTTTGAAAACGCTTTTCTTTTATGACGCTTGTGAAACAGATGGGCCAAAGTCTCTCTGCTGTGATCCCCTCACCTACAAATAGATACATTAACATCTTTATTGTCCTCATCTGAGCTAGTATCTGGCACAAAACTGTACTGCTGGAAGGCTCCATCATTGCTCGCCATTTTTGTTGACTGTTTATGCTAGCTTGGGGTTGTAAGGAGCTGTAAGCTAGTGGGAGAGAGTGTAAACAAAGGTATGATGGGATATCAGTGGAGGTGTACTTCCGCGCTAACAGTTCCGCCCACAACGCATAGGCGAATTTCTGATGCTGCTGCTGCTCTTCACAAACTATGTCCTAGAAAACGACTCAGGTTTTTGGATTTTGGCTACAACTGCATAATCATGAAATTAACATGACCCCCAGGTAAAAATAAATAATTTCTAAGTACAGCCTTCTTATTTATCCTTGTTTTATTTATTTTACCACAACCAGCAGCTACAGATACAGTAGTCAGAACAGTTTTTTTTTGTTTATCTTAAACATAATCTCAATACATTTTTTATATATTCGTTTATTTATATGTGTTTATCTTGTTAAAAACTATAACTTTAATAGAACTATATACATATAGAACTCTAAAATACACTTAATACAAAGACGTTTCCAGTGAATAGACTAATAATTGATTGCTCAAATTAGCTCAAAGGTTGTGTCAAGTGCTATTATAAAAATATTTAACATTTTATTTTGAAAGTAGACTCTCTTCTTTTCCGGTTGAAGCCTGAAGCTAACTAACTTGACGCTTGATGGTTGGATCTTGGATTTCCAAAGATTGAGAAATCAAAATGACGTAAAGACACATTTGAAATCCTCTCATAATTCGAACCACTAGGTGGAGCCAAATACTTGTCTTCTCACTAAATGTTGACCACTTTCTGGTGCCTATTGGGCTCAGTCCTAGTTGATTTTTTTATGACTCATTCTTTTCATAACAGTTATTTTCAATTCATGCAAACTTAACATGTTAAAACGGAATATTATTGATTATTAAGTCTTTTGAAGCGTTGTTTTGGAGTTTATGTTTGAGAGAAGTTCTTGTAAGTGAAAGAATAGCTCATATTTTTAATCTGACTGCTTTCATAAACGCTACATTTACAGCTTGTTTTAGAAGAGCTGAGCTATATTGGCTCTAAATAACCAAAGCAGAGTAAGCAGCATTGGTTTTTTTTTTTTTTTTTTTCATTTTTCCACCTCACTCTTAAACCTGCCACGTCATGTGCCCCTGCCACCAGGATAATCCTGGATCAGCATTGCTGTGGATCGGCATATAATAGGACCTTTACAAATGCAAGCGTAAGAGTTTCAAGGCTAGAGCACAAAGAGGTTCAGAAACCACTGCAGCCTGTCTTTCTAGTTTGTTTTTCTAAGCTTGTCTGAGCAGCAACACGAAGGACACATGGAAGAAATCTCAAGCAAACTTCCCTACATGGTTTTGAAGTCCAGTGAGTCACACATCTGCAGTGCTACCCTACTCCTCCAATCTACCGCATCTCTCACCCGTCCTCCAACTGTGGAAGTCTAAAACCCCAAACAATGAAGGCACAGGGAGGTATTGATAAAAGGCTCTTCTTGAATTAAGCATTAATCCCATTCACTAAGAAGGGGATTACTGTCGTACATGTATCAGTTAAGCAGCTCATGCTGAGCAGAGAAGGGATGAGTGGATGGAGTAAAAGGTGTGGTGGGCAAAAGAAAAAGAAGTGTTTTTACCATTTTTTAATGGCCAAGAATGGCACTTCACTGAGTCCTGCTTGAGAGCGCACTAACCTACCTGCACTCTCAGGCTCAGCAAACAATTGGGATACAGTTACTTGGCAACATCATCTCAAGGTAAATGGCTTCCATAAAAAGGTGTTATATAAAGCAGAAGCGTGGGCATCTCTCTTAGATGCTGCGGCTTTACAGCGACTCTTCTTATGCTTTAAGAGCACTGCTCTTTGACTGGAGGTGATTGTTTTGTCAGAGGTCGATGGAAGAAACTGCCGGATTTCATTTCAATGTTGGAAAATAAACATTAGACAAAGGTCATGTGGAGGAACATCCAAGCTTGCAGCAGTCCGTCTCCACTGCATACAGATAGGGGGCTGAAAAAAAGAGCAGAAACTGGAGTGAATGTCAGTGATTTAACGTTATCTCCATGCCCACAGCCATTCCCACTTCAGGCAGAATGACAATGTGCCAAATGAAGCCACACAGCTGTTTTGGCTCCCATAGATAATGTTAGTCAGCTCACAGCTGGAGATGCTCCACTGGATGTATCAAGACTGCCACCACAGAGATAACGCCATAGTGTAAAGAATCAAGTTTGAATTTGTCTGCACAGATCTGACAAATGACACACATAGATGTATTTCAGAAAGGAAACCTGTACAAGTAGAAGTGCTTTTCAAACAAAAATGTTTCAGTTCCTTCAGTTGCTTCTTGTTGGACAGGGCACTAGAATGACCTATCCCTATAGACCAGGGACAGTCACAGATATGACTGGGCATGTGCCGGGTCAAAGGTCGAGGCCTCATTGGATGGCAAACAGGTGACAAGCGTTTCTCAAGAGCAAGGGTTTATCAGTCAAATATTTCAGTTCCTTTTATTTCTCTGTTTTGGACGGGGCATAATAACCTATTTCTATAGACCAGTTCACAGATGTAACTAGTGCAGGGTCAAAGGTCAAGGGCTAGGATGGCAATATACGACCGCTAAGCCAAAACTTAGACATTGTGATACATAATCAAAGCAAAATTACAAGACCACAATCAGTCAGTTAACTAATACAGTAAAGGGATCTTGTCTATGCAAGTGCCATTAATACTGATAAGGCGTTATTTTTACCAGATGGCAGTTGTTTATTTCAATGTTAGGCCTACATGATACAAAACTTTAATACATTATAGATCTTTACTGTTGACTGATTGACTTGTCTTTGATTTGTTTTATTCAATGAAGACATACAATATTCTTATATTTACCAGATCATAATGCTACAACAAACTTCTCTGCATTGACAGAAGACAATTACCCGATCCTCTCACAGATCATAAAAGACAGCTGGGTTGTTGGTCAAATGGTATGAAGCTTTGGCCACCCACCATGATTACTGATATATCAATCTGATACAGAGAAGTATACCATTATATATCCTGTGAGAATTCACCCAGATTTTACAAAGTATAAAACATTGCAAATGTTGACAAACCTACATGGAGACTGTAATCCTTCTCCATCCATTCTACATTCTAGCATTTAAAAACACAACAATGGACCCAAAACGGGGCCTTGGCTTCTTCTTTTGACTTCTGCATGTTTATGAGGCCCTTACCTCTGACCTCTCCCAGAATTCAACACGCATCATCACCGTACTGTTATCCCACTTTCCTTGGAACTCCAGGTTACATTCGTTTTTTTCCCCCTTTGAATAGTCTGTCAATGAAGGTTGTCGTTCATCCAGGTGACGTCTTGTTGTTGAGCATCTGGCCTTATAGTCTTCTTTCTTTGAAATGTTTCGCCACTCATCAAATCTTCATCAGTTTGGATAGTCTATTTTGTTTGGGAAGGTGTGTAAGCTCTGGTCTGCCTGAAAGCAAATGTCTTTAATTCGGTTGCAAGTGAGTCCTGCTAAAGGTCCCTACAGTGTTAACTCACAGGGGCCAAAAGAACACAAGTACAGAACAAGGATAAAAGTTCTTTTCAAGTTGAAAAAGTCCATCCCAAGCTTTAAGACAGAATTGAAAAAAAAAGTCTTATGGGTAGTCATAGAAAAGTGAGGACCAAACTAAGACATTATCAAAGTATTAAATTCTAAAAAATGGGCAAAATCAGAACAAAAAGGTTAGGTGATTGTTGTGAGGCTTTTGTAGATCTGATGATTTGATTCATATTTAATTGTTATTAGAGAGGCCACGCCCCCATTTGGGCACAGTTCCAATCTAAAAAATAATCATTAAATGATAGGATTCATTAAGATTCAATCCTGATATTGTTGTCATAAATATTTAAGAAAAATCAGTTTACCAGAGACTCCTGAACAGAAAAACTACTAAACTGAGCTTGTCCAAAATAAATCAACCAAAGAAAGAAAGAAACAAAAAAAAACAGGCAACTCAACAGGAAAGTTAACAGACACTAACAAACTGACTGTCATGGTGAAAGGAGTAGGATGCTGCCAGATGAAGGTAACAATTTATTGTATGAGACGTCAGAGAATAAAGAAAGGCCAAATATGATGTAACAGCTGAAGTAAAAATGTTATAAGTATGAACATTTTACAAAGACTAGTTATGAACCCACGGTGTTTTGATCGTGAAAACTTGGGTGGTTTATAAAGATGAATTAAAATAATTATTTAACATGAAAAATTGTTCAAACACAATATATTGTGGTCTATATTTGCCAATCTAGTAACAGTTGATACACTAGTTTTTCTTTGAAACTTCTGGGAAAGCTGTAGATTTGTACAGCTGAACAAAATGCTCTACATTGTGCACTAAGTAGTGAGTAAGGAAGGAATTCGTACACAACCAAAGAGACAACTGAGATCAACACAACATCAAGTCTGGAACAGATCTTTAAAAATAAGTGGGATCAATACCGCTAGAGGTTATCTGACGGACTGGCAGGTAGGGTCTGGCAAAACCAGTGTTAAATACAATCAGGGTGAATGTAGATGGGTTTGCAGGTGTGTCAGGAGTCCCTGCACACTTCTGGAGACAAAACAAAAAAGCAGCAGCCAGAAACCAGCAAAAAATCGTAAATTATAAATGGCATACTTGTATAGCGCTTTTCTACATTTCTCCAATGCCCAAAGCGCTTTACAGTCACAGTCCCATTCACCAATTCACACACACATTCGCACTCTGCTGCCAAACTCTGGCACCAATCTTCCACCAGAGGCAAGGTGGGGTTCAGTGTCCTGCCCAAGGACACCGCGACATATGGGTGAGCAAGGTGGAAATCAAACCCACAGACTTCCGATCAGAGGTTGACCACCCTAGTGCTGCCCTGCAGCCGCCCCGCAATAAAAAAAACCAACCAAAGCAGAGAGAGAGAGGGTTAGGAGCCCACCGAACCATGACACTGACCTACAGATATGTAACACAGGTGAGGTTTTATCGTGGCCAATCATCCCACTACACACAAGAGGAGGAATTACACAGCACACCCTACTAACAACAAGTAAGGTTAAGACTACAACAATATTAGGACCATTCCAATGGATTTCAGCAGAAACACCAGGCTCCGCCCCCTTAGCCACACCTCTTGCCAGACCAGGAAATAAAATTCCATAGAAATTAAATTTGCTGCCACCAACTTTAGGCTACAAATGGTTGATAATGAATAACCAGTGATTATGACGTCCAGATTTGTAAAGACGGAGCAAGTAAAAAGGTATTTTGCTCAAACATCATTATAAGACACAAGCTGTGGCAAATTAGGGAAATATGAAAAAATGGAAAGCATAAATCACACGCCTCCTCTCTGTGTCTGCAGATGAATGTGGGGGAGTGTGATTGTGCGTCTGGAAAGACACCTGTGCCCTGCATGTACCTCACATGTCCAGTAGGGGACAGGAGACACAAGGTTATTCTACAAACCAGTAGATTACAAATGAGCCGCATTACACAGTATGATAAAAAATATTAACACTTTTCAATCAGATGAGTGTAATCAGAGCATAAATTGATCATTAAATAACTACAAATCACAATTTTTGTCCAAAGAAAAACTGTCTTGTCCAACCCTGTTATTTTCCAGAAGCATTTGTTTTGTTTGGATAAAATAAAACAGACCTGTTAGCCTTTTGGTGACATTTAAAACAAAATACTTATGTATCTTTCTGTCAGCAGGAGCTCACTCTGTCCTGATTATTATGAATAGGCGGGGTAGAAGTGCTCTTGTGGTTTGGAAAAGGGGGGGGTAAAGGGTGCCAAGGCTGGATGATAATGTCAGTACAGAATAATGAACAAAAAATAAATGCTGTTCATTACAGGAAATCTCAACTTCCTCTTAAATTCCAGAGAAATATTTCATGTCAGATGATTTTGAGGCACGATCTGCCTCCAGGGAACCTGATGATGAAAAGACAGGGCTGCAAGAAGAACTTAAATATTCCTCTTATAATATTCCTCTGCATCTGACAGAGCTGGTCACTACATTTTGTGAAGAGAGACTTGAATATTATCTTAAGATATCTGGTATTTTTTAGTCCCTAAAAGAAAAACCTATGGTGTAATAGAATTTTAATTGCCTTCTTTGTAATGCTAGTTTATTCTAAAGCTAGATTTAATATCTATTTCCTGGTTTTATGGTTTCACAAGCTCTAGTATTTCGGTTCCAGCATCACTGCTTGCCTTTGTGTTTGTGCTTCTTTAATTCCTGATCTGCCTCGTGTCCAAATTTGCTTCTGGCAGTGAGAAATGTCCAACAGTTTCTAAAAGCACATTTGTGAATTTTTCTTCAAACAAGTCTGACCTTGTTTGCCTGATTTTTTTTTTTTTTACTGCAGAAATTGTTTTAAATCCCAGATAGTTTGCTTTACCGTGAAACAGCCTTTTTTAATGATGCAAATTGAAATTCATTTCATTTCACTGAAGAAAATCTCCTTAATTTAGCTTTGTTCTAAACCAGAAAAACTGGAGGCAGGAAAATTACCCCCACCCTTTCTTCTTACCCCAAAAAGTAACAGAGCTCCACCTTTGCTTTACCTTCAACCAAAGCTTTCATACAATACTTTCCCTTTGGGAATTAATGCAATACCTTTCAATAGAATAGAAACGGATACCGCTGTTTCCATTGTATGGAAATTTTTATTCACAGAGGCAATTCAAAGAGCTTTACAGACATGCTAACACTTTGCAGAAATATTTAAATACAGCAGCTTCGTCCTGTCTGGTTCTGACTCTAGATGTCATCAGCTGATTGTTTCCTGCAGATCTCAGAGTCCGGCGGGGTTAGAGGATCACCTGTGAATGTGACAGGTGTAATTTGTGAACTAGCATCAGCACTTTAAAGTTAATTCTACATACAACAAGTGACCACTGTAAAAACAGGGGAATGAGTTTCAGCTCTCTAAAAGCATAAATCTCTAAATCTGGTTTGCTATTTCAACAAGATTGAAAAAAACCTAAAGCAACACAACAGGCTGTCATCGTACAATATTTAAGTTTGGGTGAAAACAGGTTTATTGAATTAATCTGGAAGGGCAAATCAGCCTTTGCCAAAGTACATTCCACCTCAAAATGAGGTTTGTTTGGCTGCCATGACCAATCCATTTGGCTCTCAGGCAAGATTAAGCAAGCTGTTACTGCAGAGGTGAAACAGAACTTAGTTTTGTGGACTCTGGCATGGTTTGATGGGATTTTAAAAGTGCTGGGGTACGATTCTCCAAAATGATGACGATAACTACGTGACATGCCATTTTGTTAATCCAATTAAGCATAGAACAGCAGCACACATTTAAATATTTATTTTTCTTGTGTAGGCCATTTTTTCGTCCCAAATCTTTGCTTTGCCACATTAAACAAATAAAATAAAATACCCAACCGCAAACAACATTGTCTTTACAAGACAATTTTGTGGAAAACATAAAACAGTCTGTATAATGCTTCGTTCACACCGCACGCGATTTGTGTGGCAAATTCGCATCCACTGCCTTTGTTTTGATGTGCGGCAATTCAATGTTGGACACTTGTCCAAAAATTCATAGGAGCTACAGTCTGAAGTTTTCTGCCTCATTGGAACATGGAAGCAGTGACTGTATATCTCTATTTCATATATATGGTCCATGCATGAAAGACAAAATAATGACAATAATAGATTTGATTCATCTGCGCTTTTTAAAGCGCTTACATTGGGTAACCTGCTCAACCACCTGAGCCACTGCCGCCCATTGATAATGCTGCGAGATCAGGTTTATTTAATTTGAAGAGCTCTACTGAAGCATCAGTTATCACATCTCCATGTCTGGGTTCATGACATCATTCAGGGATTCTCCCTTTTTTCCATCTATTAGAGGAGCTGCATCTGAATGACGGCTGCTTTCGGCTGTACTTCAGTCTCTCTGTATCCCAGTTTTATGATTTGCCGTTCCGCGTTAATCCAGGAAGGGAAAAAAATAAAATACAATTAGATTACTTTTTACAATATTTTTTTGATACAAATAAGAAAAATATCTTAAAGTCCAGTTGTAAAGCGATCAGATTTTCCTGTGTGCTGGTTTTGGACTGCACCCGCTGACACAACACATCATGGGCCAAAATTGAGTTCCTGATGGGATGACCTGACACCAATTCTTCATCAAGTTTCAGGCTTTTGAACGCGCGCGTCAGAATTTTCACCCAAAACACGCTGCTGCCCAACCACTGCACCTAATGCTCATATGGCATCACAGAACTTCTGACAACAGCTGTACACTGACTCAACATTGAAATGTAAATATCATGAGCTGTTAAATTTGCGACAAGATGAATTCTCTTGTTCATATTTGCGTACATCAGCAACTAGAAAACGTCTGCTGTAAAGCTTGTATGTGTTACTTTGAAAGTTATGTTTAATTCAATTAACAGAACAACTACTGGAGCCGAGCTGCAGTCATGTTCAATTAAACCTAACACTAATCAGGCTTACATCACCACCGCTAATGTGGATTTCCACTGTGCAGAGCTTCGCTCTCCGCTTTGACAACGCAAAAAAACCCCTCCTCATTGCCATCAGAGCAACACGGTATTCCCTTTAATCTGCCTGTAAAGAGCCTATTTTTTGCTAATAATTACCGCAGTGAGCAGATGTGGCTCAAGATATGAGCGAGTTGTTTCTGGGTCATATATAATAGGATGTGTTATTCTCTGTAGTGTTGAGCACTTGGGGAATGGCCCTTTAAATGTTTAATGACGGTGTGCCTCTTCGAGAAAAGTTTGCCGAAGAGATCGGCTTTTGGCAGAGGGAGGCTTCAAAATAAAGTCTCGATCGGTCTCTGTCAGGAAGCGTGACTTTAAATTAAGAGGGAAGGTAATGGTTACAACTATTAAACAAAGTACATAATGAGCAAGAAGGAAAAGTAGACTCATTCGCTTTATTTGTGTATCGTCGATTGATAGAACATATAGACATCTTCAAAAAGCACAAGGAAAAGTATTCCCCTCTGTCTCCCAGACAGTCTTTTCATGCCGAACCTTCTTTCTCTCTCCATCCTTCCCTCCTGTTCTCTCCCACGCTCCCTCCATCACTGCTGATAAATTAAAGAGAAAGTATGTCAGTTTGCAGGCTGAAGGAGGGGTTGAGGCGAGAAGGAATGAAGACTTCAGAAAGAATTCATTCAGTGAGTTTTGGAGGAGTAACACGAGGCTGAGGGAACGCTGCCTCGTGAGTTCTACAGGACTCGAAGGACGACGTCGGCTTGCGGTTTCACCTGGATTTGTCCACTGAGCGTTCCCCCTGGGCGGCCAAGCAGACCAATGTCTCAGCAAGATGCATCTTAATCACCAAAACCACAACTTGACTTTAGTGACCACAGGGGGGCTTCGTTTTTTACCAGGCAACACTGTGTGTGCCCCAACAGTGAAAGCTCCTGTTGCTATGCAACTGATAAAGGCCGGTGTGAAAAACAGAACTGCAGAGATTTGCTAAAAGTTAGAAGTGCATCGACACGGGAGGCTGTCATACCTGCCTGATGTAATAAAAACTGGAAAAACTCCAATGGTAATGAAAGTAAAGCATAATTTACATAAACATATTTGTTGTAATGAAGCAAGGTTTTATCAACAAAATCCTACTCATTACTGGTGCAGTAACTTTTATATTTAACAAGCAAAATGTATTCATTTAATGCAGCAGGATCATGAAGCGTTTCAAAATGGCCAAACAAAATCATTTTCTCCATTTGTGGTCAATTTCTTTAACCTTTGAGAGATGTGGCCGCCAACACCTTTATAACATACGCTCTTTGACCTTATATAACCCTTTAACATGATTCTGACGCAGAAAAAAACGGCTTTTAATTGCACCCTTGCATTGATATACAACACATAACACATAATAGCTTATTTAAAGGCCCTTTACCACGCAAAGTTAACCTTTTGGCCTTTTAAATGTATTATAATGTTCAGTCCTCACAATAACCAACCCCAAAGCGGTATTATTGATCCATTTGAGGATCTAAATGGATCAAAGGGGTTACTCGCCTTTATTTCCCATCATCCCTTTGTTTACACTTTCTCCCGATTGTGAATACTCTCACTGGACATGGCTTTAAGAACAACATGTTTGACAAATAAAGAGATAGAAAATAGTACTGCTAACCAAGAAGCCAAGAAAAACCTCAAAAAACATGAAAGATGAATTCCAAGGTCAAGGTACAGCTTGTTCCCTGACTAATGCCTCCTCTGTTGAGGTGTTTAATGTTCTGCTGTTGCTGCAAATATACGCCACTTCAGACGAGATAACTCCCACAGGAAGTGGAGTCCAAAATTCCTACACAACAAAGGCCACTCAAAAAGAGGCCAGATCTTTTTTTAAGTTTCAAGCTTTTGACAAGTTGTACTCTATTCTAAAAATGCCAGAAGAAGAGATTGTTGGGGGGGGGTGGATCAATCTAAAATGAATAAATCTGAGGAAAATATGCAATGTTTGGATAAAACAAGCATCAAAAATGTAGCATGTGTGGTATAAGTGAAAAAAGCAGTTGGAATAAAGCAAAATGAAGAAATTATATGCAGTGGAAAATGGATAGTTAATTACTGTAACATGGTAGGTAAGTGTTATTTAAAGGGGTGCAATGATTAATAAATGAATCGATTTCTATTCCTACAATCCAAACAGATGGATCTGTCAGAAGCAGAATGGAATCAAATTGACCTATACTATTAAAATACTGATTCTAAATTAGATAAAATCGATATTCAAATCAATATTGGAAAATACCATTTGGATTGAGGCATGGTAGGTTTATTTTACTATAACGTAAAAACGACCAAATGCCATCACAGCAGACAACACATGTGACAGCAGCAAAAACTGATCAGTCCATCGTTCCTGTCCAATATGTGAAAACACTTTGAATTTAGCAAAGACGTGTGACCACACATTGTGCTAGAATGTTTCCTTTGGATTATTTTGATGTGGAAAACCAAAATGTGAATGGGTTTACCATTAATTCTTGTTTACTTGTTTGTTTATACACATGTTTATTTTACACTTAGTTATCTTGCAAGAAATACAAAGAATCTGGAACACTTTACCTGCACTGCTCAGTTCCCAGGTATTTATCTCGAAGTCACACTGGTTTGGCTAACGATGTTCTGGATCAGTCTTGTCAGTGAATCAGACCAATTCGGATCAAAATTAACCGATGTCAACAATGAATCGAATTGTTGTTGAAACAAGTCGTTACACCCCTAGTTTTTTAAAGCACAGCCTTTTGAAATGTACATGTTTTTGAATCTTGGTGCATCAGTTTGATTTTCTGACCATCTCTTTGGTACTAAACAGCCAAATGTGGGTTTTGACTGCTCTTTCATTGAGGTTTTAACACAGAATGGCCGTCACGACACTTATGGAACATGTGAAGTCTCAGCTTTCATGTGACTCCATGTTTTTGTCTTTTAAACATTGCAACTTAATGGTTAGGGGGTTTTCTGTGGCATGCCTCATGCCGTGTTCACACCAAACGCAGCTTGCATGGCAAATTCGCATCCGCCATCTCTTTTTTTGACAGACTGCAAATTGGCTGCTGATTGGTTGTTGAAAAATGTGTGCTTAAACCTGCCATTCCCGCCACATGTGGGAGGAGCTACTGGCTGAAGTTTTTAGCCTGATCAAAGCATGGACTGTAAATCATTTAAACAGTCAATGCATGAAAGGTTTATTTATTTTTCAGTGTGAACTCAGCTTCAGTCTTTTCTGTTTGCAAATTTCTTTGTAGAATGTTTTTAGTTGGTGGTGGATCTGGTTTTGGTTTCATCATGTTGGTAGGATAACGATTAGCCTAAGACATTTAGTTGTCTAATATCCACAGCACAAAGGGCACTCTTTAGTGAGGGAATAAAGGACCTATGGGGGAGTGCAGATATTTATACGCTGACTTTTTCTTTTTTTTTTATTGCTATTTTACTTCTCTGTCTGTGGTTTTTGCATGACATAGACAGAAATGGCATCTAATTTTACCCACAGCCATGTCATGGCAGAAAATGACAGGAGAAAAGCTAAAAATGCACGGAAAGGACAGATAATGTGTCAGAAATGGTACACTATGGTGTGCCATGACAACAGGCTGTCAACTGTCAATGGCTGAAAAAGCCAAAGGCTTTCTAGACTTCTGCCTTCTGTTGACAGATGGAGCTCGGATCAACCTGCATGGGAACTTTAGGAGAAAAAAATTGGGAGTGGACCGGAGAGGTTCGGCGATTCAAAGCAAATTAATACAATGTGACGACATAAATGGCTTCCAATGAAAACAATCTACGGAGATGGGTTTTAAAGACTATAAGAGACAAGAAAGCAAGGGTAGTAAGCGGCAAGGGTCCCAAACTGGAATCAAACACAGCGTTGAGCATTTGGTTCATGGAGAGATCTGCAGGGGGGGTCCAAGCTGGCATTTGGAAGTGCAAAGATTTAGTCAAATCTGACTGCATGGGGCACTGTAGCACAGATGGACACAGTTTAAAAGACCCGTTTTCTATGTATTTAAATTGTATTATACATTTTGTGCACAATGAAATGTAATAGGTTAACAGATAGTGATGTTTCAAAGATCCTTGCGCAGCCTGATGAAAAAGCTGATGTAAACAAAAGTATTGGTTAGGGTTTTTTTATTTTGTCCAACCAGTTTGGTGTTTGGTATCCTGTGGAGTAAAGTGCTCGTGAGGATACAAACAGATGGCGTGACATTCTCCTTCTTGATCCCCCAGTAAATTTTTAATAATATTATTAGAAATTGTGATTATGATTAGTTTATCATCCCCCAAACTACTCATCACCACCATCATGTTTGGGGCATTTTCTCTATGAAATGCAGCTAGTTTGTTGTCAAATGTTATTAGACAGCAAATCTTACAAAATATTCAAGTTTTATTCCTAAAATACTTGGAATTTTTTGTTTGAATATAATTGGTTTCCTTAAATTTGTTCTTAACCCTTTAACACCAGAAATATCATTGGGTACCCCTGAATTGACCTTAATATTTACCTTTATATATATTGGACTTTTACTACTAAAAAGCACCTCAGAGTGCTTTACATCATAAAATAAATAATAGTTAAAAATAGCACCGCTCTTTGACATTCTGTAACTCCTTAACCATTTTCTAAAATCAGCTTGAATCTGCTCATACTGACGCAGAAAATTTGGCTTCACACCGGTATGCAACACATTACTAACATTAAGTGTTGCACAAAAGCGTAAAGCAGCTTTTCTCCTTTTCCGAATCCGCTGGAATTACGTCCATTGCATAAATGGTTGAAGAGTTACGATAGTCGAAAGACACTGGAGCTAAAACTTAATGGGTCAAATCGGATTTTTTGCTTGAGATATTGATTCTCCACACATGCCCGGGCTGGACTGAACTGCATTTGCTCTTTGAAAAAATGAAAATCATCCTTTAACAATAGTTTTTTATTATAACTTGTATTTTTTTTTTGTATTGTAGAAATGCATTGGATAATCTGAATAATATATGCGTGATAAACATACAAAAAGAAGAGCAGTTATAACTCTCGTTACTCATCTCCTCCCTTGACAGTGCTTTAAAGGTGCTTGTCTGCTTGAACGCTTGAGTTTCTCTTGTTTTTGGCAGTTTCTGCAACATACGACTTCAATGTATGAACCCACTTGATTTTCTCTGAACACAGACCTGATCTGTGATCTTGCCAGTTGTTGTTTTTTTTCACAATCATTTGCGTTAAAAATGAGGCACTTCAAAGACGTTCCTGAATAATGAGATCAAAAAGATGCTTCTTTAAAAAATGAACAAAAGAAATTGATTTTTTTTTCAAGTACCCTTTGCTTGACTTTTTTATAACTCTTTGGAGCTCATTATATTTGTATTTTGGATCTGTTTGCTGGACGTCATCTATCACAGTGATCACAATGTGCCCGTCAGGCTGTCATCGACCTCAGTAGGCTGAGAAATACTTGGTCAAGAGGCAGGAAGCTGAGGGATGACCTGGAGTTTTGCATTTGTCTCTAAGTTTTTGGGATATATTTTAGGGGCATGTCATAAAAAAAAATAAAACTGTCATTTTTCTGTATTCTGAAGCCTATAAGGGGATGATATGGGAATAAGATAGTTCTGATCGCTCATGCTCATCAGTATTTAAACTTGGTTTAGACAGAGGCAACCCTAATGCAGGCTAGAAGTTAGGAGATCTATGAAAAAAATACTCCCTCCATCACATTTGCCGGTTTACATAAAGGTATATATTATATTAAATAGTCATTTTTGTGGCAATGAAGAATTGTTACGTTAAAAAAATGACAACAAAAACCACAGAATTCCATATTTCCTTTTGCCTTGTTTAGCTACTTTTGGTTTTCAAGAGAAAGCAAACTCGAGGCAGCAAAATCCACGCATTTGCAGTAGTGAAAACTACAACAGAATGACTCAACGCCTTCAAAAACTTTCTTAAAAAATATTTTTTCTAACAAATCTGACAGGTTTGACTAAGACTTTAGTTGTTTAAAGCCACAATAGAAGGCTCTTCTTCCCTCATTGTGTGGTTACATCGACAAAAGTTATCGCAATAAACATCGTATCGGAATAAAAAGTGTGTCATATAAACACGCCGAACGAAAAACTCTGCCCTGATCAGACTCATTCGGATCAAAATTTCCTTCCGATCGCGCTAAGTGGGTTATGCCGATTGTTGATCCGATCGTAGTGCATATTTAGAAAATTATGAACGAACAGGCGCTTAATGATAATCATAGCAATAATTAAAGCATGTTTCAAAGATCATCCAGCTCTATGCTGCAGCTTTGTTTGTTTGTGGCTGTGGGCAGTGGAAGGGTGCTCAACCTCTGCTGATTGGAATGTTGCAGGTTCGATTCCCGGTTCGCATATGTGTTGAAGTGTCCTTGGGCAAGACATTGAACCCCACCTTGCCTCTGGTGGAAGGTTGGCACCAGTATTCAGCAGTGGAGCCGCCATCAGTGTGTGAATGTGTGTGTGACTGGGTGAATGGGACTGTGACTGTAAAGCGCTTTGGGCCTTTGAGGAAGGTAGAAAACTGGTATACAAGTATACACCATTTACAATGGAACCCACTATTTCTTCTTCTACTGCATTTTTCCGGTATTTAAGAAAGTTCTGTGCATGTCAAAATGAGTTATTCCAACCGAAAGTGTGGCACATGTAAACATTTTTCTGGGACCATGTACACAGTTCAATTCTAATCCAATCTTCGATCCGATGAAAAATATTTTCCACATGTAACTGCAGTTATTTTTCTCCAAATATTTTAAACCCCAATTTATGGATAAATGAAAGAAAAGAAATGTTTATTGGTAGAACAATAACCTTTTTGCATTAAGGCACCCATCTACTTTGTTTTTAAAAACTCAGCACTGTGAGAACTGAAACCTGTGCAACCCCAAATCATTATACTTCCACCACATACTGCATACTGAACACAAGAACTTGATGTGGTTGTTTATAAGCCAAAAAGCTAATGACTGCATCACTCCCTTCTGGTTACATGGGTTCAAGTGATCCCTTCCAATGAAATGCGCGTTTCAAAACTGTCGTGTTCACATGTTGCTACACAAGTTCTAAAGTCTGTTTTTGGACTCTATGTACAAAATGCTCTACTATTGAATGCCTGTGAAACCAGTTTAACTTTGACCAATCAGAAACTTGGATTTGGTATTGATGGATAAGTAGCTTCCTTTTTAATTCATCAAAGAGCCAACCGTTAGAGAACTGATCATGGAGGAGAAAGAAATAATTGTGGTTTGTGCCTGGCCGGAATTATATGGCACCAAGTCTTTTGTGTGTCGGAATAGAGCTGTGAAAGAAAACGCCTGGATTCGCAAAAATATCCCCAAGGCTCTTCCAACTGTGAGTACATGCGCTAGTATGAGGTAGCAACAGTCCACTATTGTGTGTTCTTAAGTGCACGATGCATGCTCTGTGTTAATGTAGCATGTTGTGAAGTGAAAAATATTTGGGGACGGAGGATTTTCATCAGTGTGATATTTCTACCAATTTCTAACTTCATGTAAAAATCAATTGTTCCACTGGCGCTACACATATTTTTGAGCAACTCGTTACATTTTTAAAAATGTTAATGCTGGACGGCAACATTTCTTTAGGCACATACTTCTCTGAAACTGCTGAACAAAGATTTTCTATAATGATGGGATAAACTGTGCAATAAATCTTCATATAAATCTCTTGCACAAAAGATACCAGGTTTTAAAAAAGTTATCACAAGTACCCTAAAGGTCTGGTGTGATGTAAAGAAGCAGCAGGAGCTTGGGAAAACCCCGGCTCAGCATTCTCTTTAGTCATTAAGCAGAAATCAGGAGCAATAAAGCCTCTGTAAAATTCATGATCTGAGTTAAGGCACAGCTACACCTTGAGACTTTTTGTCTGCATATTTAGTGAACTTTTTTCACTTTTTCACCTTCACTGAATATTTCTCAGGCAGTGTAAAGCAAAGACCTTGTTAAAAGTACAGATTTTTTTTCAGCTTCTTTTTTTTATTTTGTCCAAAGGGTTTCTGACCACAATAAATCCCTAAGCAATTCATCAGGTTTATTACCATAAGTTTTCCTTCCATTACACATGAATCCTCATTGGGTTTCAAGAAATGGGAAAGATGAAGAATTCCATTTTTTCAAATGGGGGTTTAGGTAAATGTACAAAAAACACTATAACGGGGTTCTACCACGCTATTCCTGCAGTGAAAATATGAAATCTTTATCTCATATCATTTAGTTAAAAGTAAATGAATTTAATAGTAACTTGTTACATATCTTATTTTTATAAAACTTCTTTTCAATGGTTTGATTATAATGTGGTAAAGTTATAGTTGGTTGTATTAATTTAATTTAAGTTTTGTAAATAAAAGTTAGCAATTACCTCTAAACTTGCCAACATGGCCTGCAGCTAATCAATCGGTTTTGCTCAGGTTTAAAAACATTTTGATGGTATTTATTGTCACATAACACATGGAACTGTGCGCCACACACACACACACACACACACACACACACACACAACAGGAACACCACCGTGACATCTAGAAAACTAGATGAAAAAACTAGTCCTCGTTAGCTTCTTCCACAAATCAAACAGCCCCTGATCAGAAACATCTTAAGCAGGTCGGCAACTTTGTTTGATTGAATCTTTATTCTCTGTCAAATGTTTGCAGCTAGTTTAAATTAGACTTTGTGATAAAGATTTTCCTTTACCTTCAAAGTGGATGCTAACAACCGCACACTAACTTTTAAGGTGTGACAGATTAATGAAGCAAAATAAAACGATACAGCCATCATTGAACTAGTATTTTCTAAAAGAAATAAAAATAAACAGGAATCCATCATCTCTGCATCTTTATTATTCTGAGAAAATGTGAAACATTCGTGAGTCTGTCTGACATGTTCTGCATAGTATGTAGCGTTGGTACGTGAACTGCCTCCATAAATCCATATGTCGAGAAAAAATCCTGGTTTTGTCCTTAGACAGCAGCTTTATGTTTCTTTGAAGTTGAAGCTCTTCTTCAGTTTCCTCACTGGCAATTTTCTCCCCAAAGAAACTTTCCAAACACGTCTTTTTGTTTGGCTTTTGTTAACTTTTAGCTTTGGGCTCATAACTCAGCTAGCACTCAGCCGTTTTATGTCACGCGACGCAGCAAGACAGGCGGATGTGGGGAACAGAATCAGTAGTTTTCCAAAATAAAACTTCCTTCTGAATCAGAAAATATAAAAGCGAAAAGAATCAAAGTTAGCGTATGCATTTTTTTCCTGCCTGCGGCCCAATACCAAGCAGCGCTGGGACCGGTACTGGTTCGCAGTCCAGGGATTGGGGACCGCTGATTTAATGGGAACAAAACGTGACGCAGAGGGAACCCCGAAAATAAGTCCATATATGACAAGGTGGGAGTGTGAATGTGTTGGTTGCAACGACAAGAGCTGCACCATTTAAAAAAGAGACGCCCATCGTATTAGTTTGGATCGTGTCCGGGTCTGCATGACCCAGTGCGGATCTGGACCGCACTTCGCAAGTTAGTGACCCCTGACTTAAAGGATTAGATCAAAATTGCCCCCTAACGCGCTAAAATGAGTCTCTTTACAGATGGTCCCATAGAGGTAGTAATTCCTTCATAATGAGAGCTGGGCTGTGCTTGATGAGTTGCATTACTGAAATTACCAATTTATACCCAGATGGTGCATGAATTTTAATGAAAAGCTATTTATCATGCACAGCAAGTGTTAAACTCGGGTTTTAAATGTGTGTAAAATCGAAAAAGCTGTAACAGAAGTATAAGAGGGGATGCACGAAAGGATGGTACATTTGTGTGATTACTTTTTATCACAAAATGTCTGTCCAGCCTATTAAAGGTCAAACACCAGAGAAAACCCACATGCTTCGAAAATACACAAAAGTGAGTTGGTAAAATCAAAAATAGTACTGTGTGGGTCCCTTTGGTGGCCCTGACCTCTTTCAAATGGCCTAATTATAATGGTTAGCTTCAAAATGGTTAAGTAAATGTGGTTTGACGCTAATGTACTATGGCATGTCAACTTACCTTCCAATGATCCATTAAGATTTTCTATGTAGTTTCTCCATCCCTACAGTCATTGATAGTTTTCTAAGATGTGGTATATTTGTATTAGTCTGTGATTTGTAACTCTGTCTGACTCTTAAAGACACCAATGGAAGGGAGTCAGAGTATCCCACAAGGAAAATTAAAGCTTGGTACAGAGTAAAGGCTCATTAAACCATCAAATTGAAACCAGTCATAAAACTGACAGCTACGTTTGTTTGACAGTATTTCCTAACAACTTAAGAAGTTTCATTGTCAATGCAAACAAGCAAAGGATCCAAGGCTAGTTGTTAAACAACACAAAAGTAGCAGTAAAAACAAAAATCTGCATGTAAATGTGAAGCTGTAGGGCAGGGGTGTCAAACTCATTTTCACTGAGGGCCACATCAGCATAGTGGTTGTCCTCAAAGGGCCAGATGTAATTTATACAAGTAACTAAATGTAATGAAAAATAAACGTAACTACTCCTTAATGTTAAATAACTTATTATTTATTTATTATAACTTTTTAAATTGACAATTACAGTTGCATAGAAAACATGTTTGCTTGTTACTCTAGCATAAATCCTTTTTAAATTGATTCTGTCAGGTTTGGTTATATGGACAGTGTTTAAGTTCTAATGTATAGTTGCCCAATCCCATATTTCAAGTCCAATTCCCCCTGGATATGAATAAATACACACCAATTGACATTTTATATTTAAAAAAAATTATAAACTTTTATTCTTGGGCCACATAAAATGACATGGTGGACCACATTTGGCCAGCGGGCCACGTTAGGATTTTGTTAAACCAAACGTCTGAAATTAAACTAGACAGGAAAGTTTTGTCCAGGACACAAAGTTTAAAATATTTGTCTTAAAAATAAAAAGATGGTGGTTATAGTAAGCTATCTTTGAACCGATGTGATTAAACCTTTAACACCAGAGCCACCAGCGACATCTAAAAAACACACACTCTTTGACATGTCACAGATCTTCAGCTGTTTACGCGATCAACGTGAATCAGCTGATTTGAATACAGAGAAAAGCGGCTTTTCGTATCGGCTTTGCACCAATATGCAAAGCGTTGCGTATTGGCGCAAGGCTGCTTTTCTCCTCTTCATCAAATCTGCTGGAATTGCTTTAATTTTATAAATGGTTGAAGGTTCAAGGAAGTCAAAAGGATGCAAACACTGGAGCTTCAGGTGTAAAAGGGTTAAGTGCAACTCGGGAATTGGCCGCACCTTCTGGCATTAGAATGTGATTCATGATTCCTTTCTGACTGTGTTACACATACTTGCCACACCAAATACACAAGTAGAATGGTAGATCATTTATTTGATGGTTTAGCATGGTACTCTACTGAAAAAAGGAGAAGCACACAGAGATACAGTATAAATCTAAGCCTAAATACATTTTTGTGGCAGCACAGAACATTGCACATTCCATAATGGGACCAAGGCCATACAACACCCGAAGTCTCTTATGATATTTTTTTGTTTGTTTTTTTATTACTTATTAACACAGGCTCACATGGCATTGTAGAGAGTCATCTCTACAATGAGCTGTTGGCAGTTCTTATAAATAAGGTTGCAAAAGATCTCTGTTAAGAGTTAATGCATGCATAATAAATACGTATGTAATAAAGGTTGCCATCTCTTTTGCTCCTAGCTTCAGCTTGTACATTACGGAAGTTTAAAAAACAACTCATACAATGACCGTTCTTCTTTTTTTTTAGATTTACCCATAGATGTTGACTTTCTTTACCACATAACAGCCTTTTTTTTTTTTAGTTCAGTCTACCACAACAGCCTTCAATAGCAACAAAATCTATCCAGATTTGTCATTGGATTACTTATGTATGGAGATCGAATACTTTAGTTGAGTCGGCAAAAGGGATATGCTCCATTGTATTTATGTTGAACTTTTCAAGTATTTTTTGACGTTTAACTGAAGATTTTTCTTTCACAAGACCTAAGTCTTTTTTGCACTCAGCCCCATCTACATAGTAGAAAATAAAGTGTCACTCAAGATTACAAACATCCCTACTTTGACCAGGTTAATCAAACTGCATTTGTGCTGCAACAATCTGGGTACACTACATTCTTTTTTTCTTTGTCATATATCAGATGATGGTCTTTCATCAATCAGTTTTGTTTTTCTTTTCATATTCATGCACAAGTAGAAGAGGTGAGTGATAATTCAAATGACCAAGTTTTAACTTTATAATCCTTTTTGCAATTTTGCAAGGAATCAGACAGTAGCGAACTTTTTTTTATCCACCAACAAACTATTGCATTTTCCAATCAGGCAATCAGCACAAAAAAAAAAAAAATTCCATTGTGACCCTTAAATCTCGCAGTCTCTTGATCCATTCTCATTGCACACATGCACATTTTGGTAAAATACCTTCCTTTTTTTCTCTATTCCTAATAGCAAGATTAAAAGTGGGTGTATTACATTCTAATGGAGAAATGACGACCATGGCTCATTATCCTCTCCCTGAAGAATGGATCTGATACATTCAATGCTAGTATGTGCTTATAACTATTCAACAGACTGCTTATCGTGGTCCATCTTCGGACTCAGTAAAATCCATTTGCATCACTTTGTTGATGTGTTGCGGGGCATTCAGAAGCTGTATAATACAGAGCTCAACATACATTACACTTACTGGGGTGGAACTTTGAAATGGTTGGCAGTTTGAATAGGAATGTATTACTTACAACAGATCTGTTGGATTAATGTTTGTTATATTTTCACTAAATACTCTGACAGTAAATAGGCAGTATAACAATCACAAAATCATTTCTGGGTTGTACACTCATTTTATATGTGTATATGTACATCTACGTATGTACACCATATGTACCTATGTACAAAAATCATTAGCATCATTCCTCCACACTGTTACCAAAAAAGAATTGGTGTTAAACCAACAAAAACACGCATGGGAATCAAATACCTGAAGATACCAAGTATAAAAATATCAGAATATTTCATGGGTAAAGTATCTATTGCCCAAAAGGCCCTTGGCAGTTATTTTAAATTAAGGACTTTCTTTTTTTTTTTTTTTTTCAAAGTGGAAGTTTTGTAAATTTGAGTGCAAATCTGTCGCAATCAACTGGAAATTAGAGCTAGAAAAAACGTGGCAGTTTGTGCTTATTAACTATTCCCCCAGCTTGTCCTACAGAGGAATATTTTAATGCCACGTTTTCCTGTCAAGAAAAAAATGCCAACAGTTTCAAGACCTGAGTCACAAACATTGTGATCAAAAGAGAAGATCTTCATCTTGAACTTTTCAGTACAGATTTATCAGATTAATCTACAACAGAGTATAGTTAGTTGCATGCATTTTATCCACTGTGTAAACAAACGTCAATCTGTTTTTGTAAAATTGTGTTGTAAACCAAGGCAAACCACTCCGATAGATGGCAAGCATAGGGCAGTGCATAGGGAACTTAGGGCTTGGACCTCACTGAGCTGCATCAAGTTGCTCAAAGTTTGAATGACAGAGGTATCAAAATTAGGCTAAGCATTTGCAGTTTTCAGCTTTTCTTCATATGACCTGCAGTACCTAGCTCTGTTGACACAAATTTGGAAAAGTCCATACATTGCAAACAAAAAAAGTGTGCAGATGTAAAAGTTATTGTGAACTCTGGTGTGGACCGAACCAGCAAACTTCCAACCAGAATTGTATTGGACTATCCTTGCTGTGAGTCAGTTTGATGACTAGTGATGGTAGCGAATGTCTAGAACTTGATTCTAACTTGCCTAGGAATGCAAATACGGCACGTTGGATAGTTAAGATAGCAATTACAGTAGCTGTTCACTGAAAGTTAAACCAGTTGAGCTTTGACAAATCAGAGACTTGGATATGGTAGTTACATATCCTGAAGTGAACGGCATTGTCAACCGGTTGATAATCAATCACGAAGGAGAATTTAATATTTGCGGTATGTGCCCGGCCACGCCTCTTCCAATTGTGAGTACAGTACATCCGCTAGTATTGGGTAGTGAGAGACCTGGGTGAATACCATATGCTTAAAGAGCATTCAAAACTCACGTTCAGTCCATCCTTATATGTGCCACACATGCCCGGTTTGTACGCAGCCCAAGATAAACAACCTAGTTCTTCCCTGTTAACAAGTCTTCAAAAAGCCACACAATTCATATCTGGCACAAAGTGTAAAATATGATAATTGTGAGAGTTATAAAACCTAGTCGATGCATTCATTCAGATACGAGCTGACCTTTTGAAAGCCTGATTGCCAATTTAGCTCTGAAGTTAAGCGCACACTTTCAATAGTCTGAGATGTTTAGGCAACAGAAATTCACAGACGAAGATGCATTTTTATGTGTAATTGTGCATCTCAAAGTAATTATAAGCTGTTACAGCACTAGCCTAATCTGACCATCTCTCTGGTGTAAAATATTTTTCTTTTGTTTAAAAAATCTTTTTTACTGCCTCTTTGTGTTTGTTTTTTGCACATACTGCTGTAGATCACTTGCTGGCATTGTATCTTACTATTTACATATTATTGAGAGGGCAAATGTTAGGAAATAACTTTCACAAGTCGCATTTACAGTACATAAAAAATAAAAGAGCCTCTGTACCGAGGATATAATGCTAAATAAAAAACAAATTAGGTGAGAACTTGGTCCAAAACTTTGTAGTCGTGCATTACTGCAGTCTTTGTCTCCACAGATTCAACTGCGTATAAAAAAAGAGCAAAAAAAAAAGAAGAAAAAACAAATTAAATAACAAAATCAAACAACACCAAACAAAGCAGTCCAATCAGACATAGTAGAGCCAGTAGATTAGATTGAACAGCGAGAAAACTGAAGGAAAGATGATACGTGACCAGCGGTCGATGGCATTCACATCGGTTAGGTCTGGAATTTTAATTTTTAACTGGGAGGACCGTCTCCGCAGGCGGCTGCGTTTCATTTGGGCAGACCGGTCCAAAGAATGGCGGCTGGCGGAGCGGGGACCAATCCCACCGCTCTGCTTTCGGTACTGGATGTTTGACGAAGCCGTGCTGTCCAGCTGCACCATGGACTGAGAGTTCCTAATGTCTGCCACGCTTGTGGTGATCTCGCCACCAGGTACTTCATTGTGGATCTCAAGGGTGGTCAGCAGGATGTTTCCATGGCCATGAGGTTCCGCCTAAATAAAAAGAGACATGGATCATTTTTAGAATTTAAATGTTTTTAAACCAATTTTTGAAAATACCTGCATGATATTTTAAGTCAACTTTAGTAGTTATTTGCATTAATTGACAAAGTAGGTTTAAAACAAATTTTAATCTCTTAAAAAAAAACATACTTTTAAAAAAGTAGAACTTTGACAACAAATGAGTAAAAAAAAAAAAAAAAAACAAGAACAAAAAGCAACACAAAAGGCTTTTAACATTCTGTTGTTTAATGATCATCATGTTGGTTTCCTTTGGTGTGAACCAAACATGCATTTTAGTTTGCCGCAGTTGCAGTTGGCTGAGTTGCAAATGAACCCTGGTGATGTTTATCTCTGTAGTCTAGTGGCCTAGTGTTGCATAAGTGCTCTCCTGTCTAAGTAGGCGAAAGACAATACAGTCTGTACTATAAACTAGTGAAGAATTAATTGTGATATAGTTGGAAAGTGTCTAAAATCTAAATTTGGTGGAGTGAAGAGGTGGAGGATCAGGAGCTTTTTTGGATAGAGGTAGAAGGTTTGACTTCTGATCTCACTTTTCCATTCTGCCTGCAAGACACTGAACCTTACAGGGATCCCAGTGGGCAGGTAAGCACACGTTAATTGTTGTGTGAATGGGTGAAGGAAGTGTAATTTGTGATCCCTTTGAAGAAGGTGGAAAAGTGTAGGTACACAGCCCTGACCACAGCCCATCTATGATAGTCAAGATGACCAGCACAGTTTTGGCCATGTTCCTCAGATTTATCAAACACAGGAACCATGCAGGTGAGAGTCGAGTCAAAAACAGATCAACAAACTGTGAAGTGCAAATTCATTTATTCATGCAAATGTAGTGACTGGTGGTTCCACATTTTCCTTTTATGAGTGGCACTATTTGTCAGATTCTTTCTTTGTATGATATAAAAAAAAACAAATTTAGGAAGAACTATACCATAATAGGAAAACCTAGATGCTTAAACACAAACATGGGATTTATAAGCACCATCCCTTCTGGAACATAAGGCACACTTAAAATCATAAAATTTTCTCAAAAATTGACATTATGTTTTATGTAAATACTACTGGCGTTGAACCAATTTTATGTGGTATATAGTGCTCAAAAATCTGTTAAAATGTTTCAGTACTATGGTAAATTATGAAGCAGCGCGGCTTGATGGATTATAGGAGCTTTGTGGTCAGCAGTCTGCCGGAGTGATGTGTACCATCTTTCAACATAATTAACTGAAATGGGGAGAGTATTGTTTTATATTTTATGTGTTACAACTAGAGCTGTGACGTTGTCAGATTTTTCATCACCCAGGTGATGAACCACCAGGGGGCGCGGTGTCGCGGTAACCGCAGCCCCCCCCCAAAAAAATCCCCCGGCGGCCGCATCAGAAATAAATACAATTACAAAGTAGTATTCTTTATTAACAAATAACAGTAACAACTAACTACTACCTAACTAATGAACTAACTATATATAAAGCCCATATAGGTGTTGTAAATTGACTGTGACTGTCTCCGCCTGTGTTTCTACAGACACGTAACGTTGCGCTGCACAAAATAATTCCTAAACAAAACATGTAGTGATATTCATGGAAATCTAACTGCGCGTTCATGTTTGGAGTGAAGGTGAACCGTAATACCCCCCCCCCCCCTACACACACTAAATCCTCCGGCGGGCGGCCGTGTCGCGCGCCCTAAAGAACGCACGCAGCTTGAAACGGAAATGAATACAATGTAAATTAATACTTAGAATGCAGTAAATTTGTCATATTTCCTCGCGAGACGAAAACTTCTGTTGTAGAATGAGTTTGTGTGCTTCTGAAAGCGCGCTCCTGTGTGTAAAGGGAGCCGCGTGGCACGTGCAGCGTGGAGGCACTGAGCGCGCTCCGACGAAAGACAGCGACAGGCGCGGTGGGACAAAAGGAGAAAACAGTCTGAAAGAAAGAAGGAAAGTCTGAACACAGGACTAGCAGAAAAAGTAAATTATCAGCAAAGATGAATGCGTTTTCATGTGTTTATTATAGTTCCAATCACGCGCCATATGCAAAACTTAAAAAAAAAAAAAAAAAAAAACGTGATGCGGTAATGCGGCTGTCGTCACAGCCCTAGTTACAACTGACTAATGTTGAAAGTTGTAGGTAAAGTTATTTGGTGGGTTGCACGCTCTACAAAGGCTGACTATTCAAGATGAAAGAGGCAAACATAATAATATCACAGTTCACTGGAAAAACTTCCCATCAATCCCTCTTTGCCAATCACGTACCTCCTGGATCTCTCTGGGCATTCTAGGTATTGTAGTCCTAATAATAAAATATGACGGTTTTCAGTTCACTGTTTCCCAACAATCCAGTGCTCCTTATGTATAAAAATAGACCATTACTCTCCATTCATTGATATTGGGTCTTACAATCCATTTCATCTTTCTGTCCGAAAAAAAACGGTACTTTTAAACCTCATAACATGGCTTACGCATACTTTTGTTATAAACAAATTAAAAAGCTTTAAATATAAACAGAATAAATGCATTGAAAGAGTGTTAATGAAGTAATGTTGCATTAGTTCAAATATGGCCAACCGTGTCAAAGATTCCTAAGTTGGACAAAACAATAACATTGGTACACCTGAAAATTCTCTACAATGAGTGACTATTATATCAATCATAACCCAGTCAATCACCTCAGCACATAGCTGCATAAACATTTTGTCTGTGGCATCTCATTTAAGGAAAACTATGTCGAACTTTGCCATCTTTTTCTCTAATTACAGGAAACTTTGATAACCTTAGCCCGGACCTTAGATCAGTGAGTAATTGCCATCATTTTAAGGAACAAATGTTTTCTGTGCAGTGTCATGGTCAAATTCAAAAGGGGAATAGAACTTGGACATTTTTCTTTCATGCAAAAGAAACACCACTTAACGTTTCTGAAATACTATGAATTAATAAATCAGTTTTCCTTGCAACTTCATGCTTTGTGGCTCTGGTGGGTTAGAGTTAGTCACATTTCAGGCATAGTTGGTCGTCAGCTTCTTACAAACTTGTTTCAGCTGTAATGTCTTACACTTTAAGACTCATTAATGCTAAATCCCAAACGATTCTAAAACATTTTCTGAGAGAAATTTGTAAAGAACCACCAACATTTCAGGATATTTTGGTGATTGTCATTACCTAGTGCAACCTTTACAATATGGTGTCCCTATGTAGCAGGAAATTAGACTATTTCGCCACTTCCTGACATGCGTCATGAAAAAAATGCCTTTAATGATAATGAGAGAGGTTATACAAGAAGCATGCACTAAAAATGAGCTCTGAGGACAGGAAACGGCATCAGATCGAGCACTTTTCACAAAGCAAGCATGAGCGTCATCTCAAGAAAGTCAATGTTATGGAGATGCCTTCTGTTGCTTATACATGGATGGAGAGGCTTTTTGCATCAAGGCAAAAGGAAGGTTGATCACATCCATGTCACTTGATGGCGATGGGCAGAGCTGACTTGAAGAGTCTGGAGATAAAGCAAAACACAACTCACCGAGCGTGAGTGGCGAAGACCTTTAACCTGATTGGACCGTTTAAGCGATGCGGTCCTACTACCTGCCTCCTGAGGAAACGAAAATATTCAGCCATATATGGGGACATATTTACCTGAAACTGATGTCTTTGTTTCGAAATGCACATATCAGTGAGAGAAAAATCCTAAAAACTTTCTCTTTGACAAAAGTGTTGTCTAAACTGGAATCGCAGACACTTTTTTCTTGTGCTGCTCCACATATAAGTATACCACATGATTTTGTGGAGCTTTACATCGCCCAAGTATCCACACATGCCAAATGTTTTTTACACCTACCCTTGCTGCGTCATACTTGGCCGACCTCTCATTATTGGCCTTCTCTGCTTTTTCCGCCAGCTTCTTTTGCATCTGAGGGCCCCTCCCAAAGAAGATGTAGTTTACAAAGGCATACTCGAGAAGAGCCAGGAAGACCATGACGAAGCATCCCATCAGGTACATGTCAATGGCCTTGACGTAGGGGATCTTGGGTAGCGTCTCCCTCAAGTGAGTGTTGATGGTGGTCATAGTCAGCACCGTGGTTATCCCTATAATGGGAGCACAAATATTTCAAGTTATGCTCTCGTAAATTTTACGAAAAGTAACAAAAGCCTGATTTTATCTTTACGTCTGCCTCCGTGTCTGCACACATGACCTTTCATTTACTTAAATTTCCTTTTCATGTTTGTTTAACTCGCATGAACACTCCAGGCAGGTATGCAGCCTCTGCTTCATTGAAATTCAAAGGTCTGCCTTAAAACACCAAACTGCCCCCCTGGTCATTGAGCAGAAATGAATCATTAGCATAGAGCTGCATGTATCTTGCTTCCAGTTCTTGTTAACCTTAACCTCTAGGGGGAAACAAATGACCTTCCATATATGAGGCACGGTCACACCTTATGTGTTTGCATGCTGGAAAGAGAAATGAGTGCTGCAATGCTGCTCTTACTGTAACCTAAAATGACCATATGTGACCAAGAGGGAGGAGCCAGAGGGTTGTATTTGAGACAGCGGGATCTTCAGATGACCCATGAGGAGGCTGGGCCAGGTGGCATTCAATGACCATCTGTTTTTTACTCTATGAAGCACTTTTTGCCTAGCAGTCAAATCTAAATTTGTAATTTAACCCCTTCATTTGTTGACAATTTTTCAGGGCAGACTCCACCCACTGTGTATAGTATTTGATATAATAACCACAGAAATATGCTCCTCATTGCAAAACTAGTAGAATGCTGAACCAAAAAAAATCATTTTGCCTCTAGAATATTTAAAGAGTAATTTTTTCAGTCATTTTTGTTCACCCAGAGTGAAAATATCCCTAAAATCAATTCACAATTCAAAATAAAAAAAATTAAAATTTGTAGATGCTGCAAGTTTGCACCAAATGTTAACCTTGCTGAATTTCTGTGCTCCTTGATTATTTACTTCATAGTTTCTTGTGTTAGAATTAAACACTAAGTTGGGAAAAAAATCAGTGTGAAGTCATGAAAAAATGAAAATGACTATGAAAGTATTTTATATCTATACTGCTTTTTTAAGTCTAAATTCTGAATGACATTTGACTTTCCCAGAAAACATCTATAACATGTACTATGCAAGAACGGACGACCAGTAGTTACGGCTGGAAGGACGTATCATGGGATTAGGGTTTGTGGGCCATATGCCACTCTGACTGTGGCGCACAGTAATCCTTTTTATGTTTCATGTTTCATGCAAAAAGGCATTTTAAGCTTCCCAAACATATGTGGAATCATCAAGCACAGGAGTGGTAGTGTGATGCTATGGGTTAAAGCTTAAAACTCTTGATATTTTATGCACCCTAGCCTAAGATTTTTGCATAAAATTATCTGTTAGTTTATTTATGACCCTAAGATAACTTGAGGTTATGTAACATGACAAAGATCCCACACAAAGAAGCAAGTTCACATGTAAGTTTGGGGCAAAAAGGTTATACCATTTGGATTGACCTAGGGGAAATTGATCCTTGAATGTAGAGTAATTGAAATTCTGTCTCATGACTATGTTTTTATTCACTTATTTATTCATTAAATTTGTTTTTAACAGTTTTTATTATGTTTAGCTTTAATGTACAGCTCTTTGTTTCATCTTCTTAAAGCACTCCATAGATAAAGACGATGATGATGATGACTAATGACAATTTATAAATTAACACAGCATGTTTGGGCCTGGTTTGCATGTTTGAAACTCGAGTGTAAATGGATGCGACAAAAAAGCCTAAAGCTGCATTCACTCTGTGCATATCAAAGGTTCATTCTTCCATTTATGCCTCCCAGGAATATTAGTCTTGAATGTACATTCTAACCAAGTATTTTTGGAAATCAGACTTTGTTTTTAAGGTTGGACTCTTGACCTGGGTGAAAAGGAGCTGGTGCGCAGAAATAATGGGCCACCTAGTGGGTACTCTATAAACTGACTTGCTTCCAGCTACCTCAATTTTCAAACCTGCCTTAAATATGAAGTCAAAGTGTTCCATCTGTTACTCAGAATACACTAGACAAAGAAAAAAGTGAAAAAATTCCTTCATATCTACACGAAAGCCTCTTGTTTGCTGTTGCTGGCGCCTAGCCTTGTCAGCCAGTTATCTCATTTAGAACTACCATACAAATAAAAATATGCTTCATTGTAATAGGTAGTAAGCTGTCCAGCTTTTTATTTGTTGCAGCAAATACACACATCATAGTCATAAAGATAGAAACCTCTGACCTTCTACAAAGCAACAGCTATCCATTGTCTCATTACAGATGTACACCAAACATATCTATACACCTTTATTTACCAGTATTAGTAATAGATGGAACCCATCAGGGATAGCATTGGTCATATGGCCACAGACATGACTTTTGGTGTATAAATGTGTGCTATAAAACACCGTAAAGAGACAAGGAACCGTCAGATGGATGGGAGGAAGGAGCAGGATAGCTAAGGTCAATGTAGCCCTTAGTGTGATTTATCAACACATTACAAGGTTAGCACCACTTGGGTACGTGTGGGCATGTACGTGTGAATGTGTATGTGCTCATGCACGCTTCCATGCTTCATGTCTGTGAGATTTTGTGATTAGATGGGGTTTTTTGTACTCTGCGACAGCCTTGTTCTTTATAGGTGTTCTCTCAGCTGAGCCATTACTCTCTGTCCTTCATTGCTTCCTACCCACGCCTCTTTTTTGCTCCCTCCCTCGCTACCCATTTAGACATTTTAATCAAGGGACCAAGCGCCTATGGGCCTCTCTTCTTTTTCATCCTACCATTTCGCTCTCCGGTGAGAAATGTAGCTTTGTAGGGTTTCTCTTGCACCATGTTATTGCCTTCCCTACTCCTACCTCCTCTATCATCCCTATGTGCCTCTTCTAATCTCTTCTACTTGGTCTCTCTTTGCCTTTATCCAACAAATCTCACCATCATCTAGAGGTGGTCACTTACATTCTTTGCCACACTCTTTTTTTATGTCCTAGATTAGAGTTTCCACATTCAGAGCTGGAACAAAGGCGCACACTAACCACCTCCAATCGCCATCCAATGTGTCGATACAAAACAGCGCTATGTTGAGAAAAAAACTAAACATGTTCAAAGGCTTGGAAGTGAATGGTAACCACTAGATTCCAAATAATGTTAATCAAACTCATTAGATGTTTACTTGGCTAGCAGAACTTGAGTTTGAAGCTGTGAGAAACTTTTCAAGGTCTGAAAGATCAAACTTTAATCTAAACCTGTCTTAAATTACACAGAAAGTACCCTCCTGCCAGCTCACAGCCAGAAAATTTGTGTAATGTGATTACAAACGAAGGGCATGACTATGAGGATTGGTTTGCAACCAGATTAGTCCTTGAGCTGGTAATTTGTACTTTTGAAATCCATTGAAACTGCTCAAGAAAATAAGATTCTCCTTCAAACAATTCAATTGTTTTCCTGCTGCCTGCTTGAATTGATTCCCTCTTGATCATTACACTGCTCTTACTGGCAGGATGGCACACACGAAAGAGCATCCCGCACACACCCGGCTCCACAACCCAGATACCTGCTGAAAGCTCACACTGGTCCTCCGGTTGCTCTCAGCTGTTGAGGTGCACACCGGATATTGCAGCTATCCATTTGCTCACAAACACTCAAAATCAGACAAATGATTCCAAGCCTACAATTATGACCGGATATTGCATGCATGCCTGAAGGGAGTGGAGAAAGAGACCAGACATTATGGATGATAAAGGCATCTGCACACACACACTCACTCTTGCAGATAACAGGCAACAGAGACGAAGGCTGCAGCAAGGTAATGGACAAATGCATGTTTTCCAAAAAGCATTACGATGCGTTAAGGTCATTACTGGTCCATTATCTGTCCATGCAACGATGATTGAGGGGTCAAAGCAGCATTCAATTGTTAAAAGAAGATTGAAACGTTTGGCCTCAGATGCAGAGATTTGTAGCTTTGCTCCCTGTTGACCTCCTTCCACCTGGAGGTTACACCTTACACACCAGATCATTCATTGGGTTGTCAATTTGTGTCAACCTGCCTATCAGATAAAAGGGTTTATGGTAGCTCTAACCTACCAATAACACATTTAAATATGTATATTTTTTAAAAATCTATCTTTAAATGTAGCCTTAAGTTAACCAATGAAATGAGATTGTTGTCTGCAGCAGTGTGTTCCTCCCAGACATGGAACTTGCATATCAGATACCATACAGTAATGGATATACTCATTGAGGCCTGATTGCTGGTAGCTGTTGTGTTGCATCTTAAATTCTATCCTGCATTTACAAGTTGCTCCTAAAATGTTTTTTTTTTTACTTAGTTGCAATAGAGATGCTATATGACAATTTTCAAGTCATTGGTCAAAACTGCTTGATAATAAGCAACATTTTGAACTAAAAACACACTTATGCCGGATTTAAAATTATCTGTCTGCGGTGCGTCTCCCTTGGTTTGGGTGGGGAGCCAATCTCACAACAGTCAGTTAGTTTACACTTATTCATGTTATTCGTGGTGTTAACGTGCGTTATCACATGAGCCCGGCGCCTTAAACATAAAATAACATCTAATGCATGTTTCTTTGGACCAGTGAAAATAGGTGTAAATTGGCATTAACCTTGTATTAAACGAATGTCAAAAAAGGTCAAATTTGGACAAAGACTTAGCTAAAGTGTATGTCAGAAAGTCAAATTCTCATTTTACTCTACATTTAACAACAAGATAGCCTTCCAGGTTTATAAATAACAAGGTTGTCAAACATTTCTTGGAACAGTCTATTGAATTTGTTGATGACACATAGATATGTATAAAACTCTACTCATATTAAAAAAATGGCAAAATAACGTTTGAGAACCTCAAAGATTTTAACTCCTTTGGTTGCTGAGTTTTTAGCAATTGTTCATGGGGTTTTTGCAATCTATTAAAATTAAACTCAAAGCCTAAAACATTTTTAAAACTGAATCAATTCAAATGGTTTTTTAACTTAACTTAATTGGAGATCTTCTTTATGTTGACATAATAGCTTTTAAAGTGCCACTCAGATTATCTCTTGATCTAATTTCAAAGTGTTCCCAGAGGTCTGTTGATCACGATTATGCAATTTTTAGAATAAATAAAAAAACCTGTCATTTTCTTGAACAGTTTCTGCAGAGCAGCATTAGTTCATCAGAAATTTGCCTCTGAGCTTTGAGCAGGACTGCAGGGTAAGCCTGCCCTAATTTCCCATGAGCCCTTTGTTTACATTCTCTCCCGCTAGCTTATTGCCCCTGATACCTTCAACCAAACATACCGGTGCAACAAAAATGGCGAGCAAAGTTGAAGTAAAAAAAAGCCGTACAGATACCAGCTGAGATGAAAAAAACAAAGACGGACATGGATCTGTTTGTCTACAAGTGGATGATTCGGAATAGAGTGGAGCAGGGAGCCTGTGGCCCGCCGGCTGTAGCAGCTGCATCATAGTAATAGGCTTTTTGCAATGGCATTTTTTTAAATCTGCCCCTGATTCACCACGATTTGAATAAAGAAATACTCAGAAATGTATTTTTAATCTGAATTTTCTTTAAATATGTCTTCCATCATGAGAAAAATGCTACAAGAACATGTTAAAAACACCAAGAACACAATTTTCATTGGAGTGGGTCTTTAAATGGATAGTTGTTAACATTGAGAAATTTTGTTAGTATTTGCCAAAAAAAATGGGTTTCTTTACTTTTAAATTAGATCGTTGGCTTTCTAATATATTTTTAAATTAGTTAACTGAGAAAACAAAGAAAAAAAGCTAAACTTGTGATATCTGATATTCATCTGTTTATTGTGTTGTTAGTTGTGGACAAAGGACCAAAAGAACAGATGCCAACAGTTTAATGAAGCTACCGTTTTCAGCACAGGGCTAACTCCTGTGGGGGCATCCACTGTTCAAATTGCATTTCCCGATTATTACCTCCACAGCCTTCATATTATGACCATTACTCCTGCCTCATGTGTCATTTAGTCAACATTACACAAAGGCAAAAACAACACTGGAGCCTCCTGCGAGGACCCAAAATGATTACAAACCAACTACCTGCTGCTTCCATCTGCGCTTTGTTTACTGCTCACAAAGGCCCTGTGGTAAGTGGGCCTTCACACCTACACAAGCACTCCTTAATATTGGGAAAATATGCTTATTGGAGCACTTGTGGCCTTTTAGTGAACACAGCAACTACAGGCACAAGGTTACAGTATTCCCGAGAGCTCATCACTCTCAGGAATCCAACGGGGGACCAGGGAGTTTGTGGTATTGTGTCAGCCCCTGATCTCTGCTGGGAAAGTCTTAATACCTGTAGCTTAACCGCTACTGTTTCTTACCAAGAGCCACTCTGGCTGCCGACGCATCATAGTTTATCCAGAAGGATACCCAGGAGAGGATGGTGATCAGGATCGACGGCATGTAGGTCTGCAAGATGAAGTAGCCAATGTTTCTTTTTAGCTTGAAGCTCAGAGACAGTCGAGGGTAGGCACCTAAAGATGGAAACAGGGATGGGGGGGTGGGGGGGTGGAAAGAAGCATCTGTAATTATCTTATTTAGACTTAAATACACAGTGGATATAAAAAGATTATTGAACTTTTTCATGCTGAGAAGTATGTATGCACAACTTGTGTTTTTGTTTCAGTTTCCATGGCAACTCTGATAGCATGGGTCGGATTTGTCACCATGGTAACAAGTGTTCACTTTAAAGTGAAGAAGCGCACACACAGAATTAAAACTCCAATCCTGTTTTCCAATATGTCACAAAAATCAACAGAATAAAAACTTTACATTGCTGATGATCAATTCTCAGACATCTGGATCTGTTTTCTTGTGAAAATCCCAGACTGCAGGAGAATTGTAGTTTGATAAACACATGTAGCAGCACCTTTGATGCTGAATGAGTGAGTGAGTGAGGAGTGGTAAATGAAAATCCATCGCATTTTACTCTGCGAGACTCATGTTGTGAATCCTTCCATGACCTGGAACACAAACGCTGTCCGTCGACTGACGGCTTTTCTCATTATCTCTCCACATAGACTGCATCTACGGCTCGTTACTCCCACTATTCTTAGCCGGTTTCCCATTTTCATTTTATAACATTGGAGAAGTGGGGCCCATTATGGTGTAATTTCCACTCAGTGGGTTTCAGCCAAAGCTACTTGTGGTGAGCGTAGGTCCAACCTAATGCACGCTGTAAAGAAACCAAGAATAAATAAACAGCCAGTCTCATTAAGATTCAGCGCCTGCAGCGTTAAGGTGCAACAGAGCAATAAAACTGGTTTCATGTTACTTTGAGAACCAGCCATTCATCATTTGTTATTATGTATTTCAGCTGCTGTTGACTGGTACAATATCTGCAGACAGTTTTGGCTACATCTGTCCATCCCACACAAACTCCTACTGTACCAACTGGCACCAACGTGAAGCAATTTGGATCCAGATTGGATGAAAAAAATAATAAGTTTTCTTTTTTTTTTAGCTTTTCTGTATCTAAAAAACTGGTTGGAATTCTTCTTCTATATATTTAGCTCTTCATTAACAGTTCTGAACATGTCCAATGTACATAGTGCTACAAATGTGGGCTCAGACTCAAGGAAAGTCTTAAAATAACTCATTCACTCCCTTAGAAGTGGCTCCTTCAGACTAAAACAGAGCTAAGCATCTCCCCAGTAACGGATGCAGAAGTGGCTCAAGAAAATGTGGAGGCTGAGGTACACCGGTGTGTAGGTGTACAAGTGTACCCGCTGTAACTGCTACACTAAACAACATGCGCGAGTGGGAGGAACACCATGTGTGAGGCCCAGAAGGAGAGGGATTGAAGAAGGGAAAGAAATTTAATTAGAACTGATGATGACAGTACAGTAATAGAGTCTGGGAAGAACGACCACTTAGAATAGAACACTTAGGTTTAGGGAGAACTGCAGTCCCGTTTTTTCCCCCCTTTTTTTCACTTTAGCCACTTAATAACATTTTACGATTTTTTTTACCTAACAGTCATTGTAAGAGTTTGTCATCTCTAATTTTATCATGAGAAACTGTAATTGTCTTTAGTGTGTTTTTTTCCAAATCTGTGAAAAATTGAAAGACTAAATTTTCACTTCATTGTTCATTTCTCCAAATGGTCCACTTATTTTAGTGTAGATGCTTATTGGAACCCTGATCCACTTGAAAAGTGTGATTACACATCGCCTATCAATCAAAGCAGAAGCACATCAAAAGGAGTGTCAAAAGCTCAGTAAAATAAACAGACTAGGACAAATAAGTAAAATAGAACTGAAGATATCACGTTGCATAGCTCAGACTACCAAGACCATTATGTTTTCCTTGTATAGCCTTTTTTTCTTTCTGTTCAGAGAACATTTGATCTATGCTTAAGTTTGGTCAAGTTTTGATGTCACCAAACAGTTTGGTCTGAAATCAAACTATATAAGGACGATAAGTCCTTTTGATGGAAGTCTATTCCATACATCCTAATGAACTGATTCTGGATAGCCATTCTGACCCGAAAGCTAAAGTTCATCTAAATGTTGTACGCCTGTTGAGGACAAACAGTCACAATTTTGTGGATTTTTGTTTCCAGAGGATTCCAGAAATGTCTTGAAATGAAAAGGAAACCAATCCTGTACCTACACAAGTATCCCTGTCTTAAAATGTTCTTGATCTAATTTCAATTGATTAGAAAGTTCAAGGGATGATACATAATGCTGGAAATTACTTAAGTAGATTTAAAAACGAGAATCTATTGCTGATGCAAGATATTCTACAAAGTTCAAGCATGTTTTAGCATGAAAGAGTTTTCACAGCATTTCAGCAAACCAAACCCCAATTGAATTTCAAATGAAATTTGCTAAATACACACAAAAAATGTGTGTTCTCCTAGTATTGTTGAGTCGCAAATATTCCCAACCTCTTTAAATACCATTATTAGCAGCTGTTTGAATTGAAAGATTGTTTACTAACGGATATTTGTGCAAACAGACTTTTTTGACAAAAGTGGTCGGGGAATTGATGTGGGTGTCAAAGTTTGAGGAAATTAAAATGTTTTTAAGGATTGGCAACATAAAAGGTATTTGTGATGAAACCAAGACAAGTTTAAATCTGACATTAAGCTTTAGTCACAACTGCCCTCTCGGGTGACTATGGGGTAAACGCAAGAAGTCTGTATGACATCGCAAGACCACTCGGTGAGCCCAATCAGAGCTTATGTTGTGTGCATCCTGCGTAGACCTATGTATAATGTGCAGACTCTGTCCGTGCAGCACAAACAACATCCTCTTGTCTTTCATTTAACTTTAAATTTTAAAGCAATGTGCAAAGTGTGAACCTGGTTCAAAGTGAGATGAACTTGTTACGCCAACATTCATGTCTATCAAATCTGAAATTAAGCCTAGAGAATGATGAAGATAAATTCATAGAGAGAATGATAAAGTAAGAAAGGGTAAAATATTATTAAAAAAGCGGCCCCCAGGAAGGAATCAGCTGGTGTCTTTCATACCAAAGAGCGGCTCTAGAGTTGTTTCAGTTGCCACAGACACATCAGCACTTGGGCTGGGTCTCTGCTCAGCTGCTCACCTGCTAGTAAAATATTCATGTGGCATCTTACGTGCGTGTTGGGCAGCTTAAAAATGGTCAGCAGGATTTAACTTGAATGTTCATCATACGAGACTTCAAGAAGAAACTGTCTCTAACTTTGATCTTTGATGACATTTCTGTATCTCTAGCTAGTAGCTCCACGCTTACCATATACTTCTTGGACGTTTTGACTCCTTTGACACCTAAGATTTTCTGAACTATTAAAAGCTAAATTTAATTTTTACATTTGTTAAAAATATTTTTAAATGAAATTTAACAAAACTAAAATTACTAACTATTTCATTCTTATTTGTAAGTGATGGTAAAATATCAGTTTATTTAGTTTTGAGTACTTCTAGTCTTCACTGTGTGGTTACAATAGGCTCTTGTTGAACAACTTATGATGACAGAAGACCGATAACTCAAACATTTCATCCACCATACCATCGATGCAATTTAGCGCTAATTTGGGGAGATTTCTTTCAATAAACATACATTTTCAAATATTTACTTTCTAAAGTCTAAAGCAGACCTTAAGAAATAATACTGTCAAATGATGCAACTAGTCAAGTGTGGATAAAATATTTAAGCCGTGCAGCCTTACCAGGGATAAAACAACAGTATGAAAGAACACAGCAACCCTGCTGACAGCCGGACTCTGAGGAATCATTTAAAGAAATGTTGCTTGATCATGCCTGTGTCTGCCTATCAGTATCTGCACATATGTTTACAGGAGAATAATTGATGTTGTGGGTCTAGATCCTCATGAATGAGTGATGCTTTGTGGTCTGGTAGTTTGTTTGTTTGTTTTGCCTGTCAGAGTTTGTGTATGCAACATCCAAGCGAGAGTCTGACACAGACAAGAAAAAAAAAATGTTCAGTACATAGGGATACAATGACAAAAAAAAGAGGAAGAAGTATCAAAGACAAAAAAGAAAAAGGAAACCAAACGCTGACTTGTAGAAAATGTGATGAAGGAAACTTGATCATTAGCCAGCCGAGTGGGGGAGCCTTTGATGTGCTTCACACATGCTGCCAAGAGCACAGGAGCAGAGCACTGGACACTAAACTTTAACAGTCTCCACCCGCAGGGGACGAGCCGATACTCACAAACAAGCACACAAACAGAATCAGATTCTAACAGTAAACAGGCAGGAAAAAGCAAATGCAGCTGAGGTGTACATTTATAGATAGAGGCAAACATAACTGAAATGAGGGCAGAGGGTGCAGACGCTTGATCGGCAACTAGCAGCAAGAAGACCGAGTCGCTGTAATAGAAAAGATAAAGATGTGCAAAAAAAAGCAAACAAAAGGGAGATTTACTGCCCCACGTCCTTTTCAGAGAAGATGCGTCCTCTTGAGCATGACTTCTGCCTGAAATTATTCTAGCCAAATGTCAATTTTTGTCCAGCTGTCAGCAGCTGCAGAGATTAGAATGTGATTTGAAAGGGATTTTAAAAAGGAATAAAAAACATTTAGCAGAGAAGATTTTGAGGAAAACTCAATGACGAGGCAGTTTCGTTGACCGGAAAACTGGCCCAAATCATCACAACTGCACCTCTATGCTCGACAGTTAATGAGTTTGGTTTTAAAGCACTGGGTTTAGATTTTATTCCCTTTTTTTATTCACAATTTGACAAACATGCAGACAACAACACTTTCCTTTACTTTTTGAGATTCTGTTCCACCAAAATAGACATAAACTTCCACTTCCTGTAGCATGTACATGCTAGTGGTACTGCTAACTTAATTAACTTCAGCAAAAAATACTTTTATAAGAACATTAAAATGAATGGATTTTAACATAGCAAAGATTATATTCTATTACCGTTTTGGTTAATTTGACTAGCATTAAATTTTTTGATGCAAATATAAATGTTGCAACAAATTTCTACCTCTACACAAATTAGCATATCTTCAAATTAGAATTATTTAAATATATTGGACAAGTAACTCTTAGTTACGATAGAGTTTTAGAAGTTGTTTTTCATAAACAGCAACGCCATTAGGTTTACTGTTGTTGTTTATTCAAACTATATTTACTATCATCACATTGTGATCGGGGAATATTTCCGTATTTAAACCATAAAAATGAAATTTCTTCACTTTTCCATGTTGTATACATTTTCAAAGTACTCTTCTGCAGCACTCTGGCGCATGCTGACTGGAAGTTAAAAAAACGATATTTGAAAGTTTGCAGTAACTTGACAAATAGCCTAAGTGTTTCAGTGTGTCTTCTCATTACTGGCCCAAGAGGAGACATGCTCTAAAAGTAAATTTGGTGTTGTGATCCTATAAATAACTCGTGATTGATGTGTTTTGCAACATTAGTTAATTACAAGAACACTGCAAAAGATGTCTAGGCCACACTCTTAATTTACTGAAGATGAGCGTTTTATTAGATGGTTGCGGCTCAAACTTGATGAGAAAATATTTTCTTATGGAAATTTTCTGTTGATGTTTGCAGTGGGAGTTTAGATCAGGAATATTCCCCCCCAAATTAAAATGTGTTTGATTAACAAAAGCCCTTTTTTTTCCATCATTTGAATCTCTAATCAACATTTTTTTCATTATGTATAATATTCTCATATTCATGTAAGAAACAATTCCAGTTATGTCCTTTTTCAATGCTGTAAAAACATTTTTGCCACAGTAATTCTAATTACTTTCCACATTTTAATAATAAACACCAATAAGCAGTGTAAAAAATTGTGTTTAATCTAATATTTCCTGTTTAAAAAGAGAAAAAAAACTTGAATCTTCCCTGAAAACCAGTAAAATTTAATTTAATCTAGTTGATTTTGGACAAAAATCAAATAAACTTAATGTTGTTGGTGCTTTAAGGTTGCATGTTGGTGGAAAGTTGATAACCTCAGCTATAGTGAACATTTTTTGTGCAGAAAATCAAGTTTTTCAGGACCTTTAACTGAATTAGTCTGTTCTCTAATCCCCTTTTTAAGCTTTATAGTAAATGGGGTGTGGGGGGGTGTGGGGGGTTTCACACAGTGACTAGTTTAACCAGACTAACCCCCTTTTTGGTCAAGTGCCCCTCCGGCGTCCCTGAAGCAGCGCTTTCCACCCCAGCGTCATCAGTGAGGCTTCAAAGCCAGCTCATGTCAGCTCATGTACAAACACAACTTTGACTCTCAGGACTGAAATCAACACATCCCACTTTGGCGCAGACACATCTGCTACAGAAATTATGAAACGGTCAGTTTTGAGACACATTAATGCCAAGTAAAAATTTATCCCAAATGTGAAAAACCACCCAGAACGGCATATACCTGTAGAGAAGACCACATTTTTGGACACCAGTTTGTAATCGACGATAGAGAACTGCGGCAGCTCGATGCGCGTCACCCCCGTTACTGCCGACTCGCCGCCTTTCCAGTAGAACTCAATGTCATCTGTGGTGTAGCCATCTGCACAAGAAGAAGCACACAATATACACCAAGGTGTAACCATCTGTCAAAGCATCACTGGAGACCAAGATATGCAGCGTTGCCTCTCATCCAACTGCCCTGTCATTTGGGAAGAAGGAGAAAAACACGTTTGAAGTCGCTTCCAAGAGACTGATGCTGCTTTGAAAGGCAAATCATTTAGCAGGCGCACTTGAGTTTGGGAATGCCTTCTTAGCTGTCTATTACCTTTGTGGGATTTTATATTTTGGGTGATCCACCTTGGGGTTTAGCTGAGAAGCTGTCCTAGGAACAGCCATTAAAACGGGATACAGATGCCTTAATAGGCCATACACCGATTGTTTTACAAAATATGTATTATCTGCTTTTCTATAATTTATTTCAAGTATCTGGATGCTCCAAAAATTGGGGCCAAAAGACGGAATCTGTTCAAATTTAATTTGCAAGCTCCCAGTTTCATTTGATTTGATGAAACATCTGCTGATTTTTTCACATTTCCATTTCAAAGTAAATTTGTTTGGATAAAAAATTCCCTTTCATTTAATTTGTCAAAAAACTGAACAAGGTTGAAGGCTTCATTATTAAAATGACAAGTCTTCCATAAAACGTCAATAAGTACTTTTGAAAGGAAATTGATTCAAGGATTAGATGTATCAAAATTAATTTTTTAAGTAAAAATAAATTGATAAAAAAAAAAAAAAACTTTTAGCCACACAAACAGCGTGTCTTATTTAGACATGCAAGCGTTGAGAAATTTAAGGAAAAGATCTAATTTCCCTTGGGAATTCACTTTGGCTTGTAACTCATTCAAACCATAACATTTAGAAAAGCAAATCTACAAACTGACAAACATATCGACTTGGAAATGAAAACAAAATAGTAATTGCACACGAAACACACAACATTCTGACTATAGGAATAACAAATTAGGCTAACTGAGAGTTAGCATTTACGCTGAATGAAATGTAAAGATTCCCATTTTGGTCCAAATAGAAGAAAAGACTTTCATCACCAACCCCTACAAATGTGCCCCCAATTTTCTAAAGCATGACCGCAAATCTTTATGAAGTCTCACAATGTTTCAGACTTCATTTAACTGAAATAAGGCCTCATAAAAGTATTAAATTCTTTAAAATTTCAGGTTAATGGGTCTTAATTTTTTCTGGTCAACGCCATGTAACTTCACAGGAAAGACGAGAAAAAAAAGACGAAAACGAAATAAAAAAGTAGTTACGAATTAGGAGTGTCCATTAGGAATGCGGTACCAAAGCTGGTGCCATACCATCATTTTTGAAGTGAGACGTCTAACGCTGCTACAGTTCCAACGGGTGTGTATGCTGGTGGTACACACATGGGGGATGTGACTAAAGTTTTATTTATCAAAGATAAGTCTAGGAAATTTGAATACAAAGGCGGGAGAAATTACGACGGAGTTTTAGGGACACCAAAAAAAAAAAAATAAAGTTAAATTACGAGATTATATCTCGTAAATTTGGGAGATAAAAAGTCGTAAATTTACGAGTTTTTATCTCATAAATTTACGACTTAAAATCTCATAAATGTACGAGAAAAAAAGTCGTAGATTAAGGAGAAAACACTGAAGTTGTCCGCTTATCTGAGCCTAGCTTGAAGATGAACTATGTGGAGGCTTTTGTGAAGCTTTAATTCCGGATTATAGGTTTAAAACAAAGAGATTTTGAACTTTTTGATAACTCAAAATCTGAATATTTTCCGTGTAGCAGGCTTTCCGGGGTTCAGAATTCCTCATAAAAAATTCAAAAAAACACTTTTTTTCCCCCTATAGATAATTACTTAATTGCTTAATAAATCATTTGTTGCTTTTTTCTTATGTTTGTGGGTAGAAAAAGTTTAAATCAAATTTAATTTTGCTGCATATTTAAGCAGGTCTGTCAGAATAACTGATGCGACTCAGGGGGGGGGGCAGCTGCTACATCGTAAACTTAGAGAGGCAGAACCAATGAGGAATCAGCAGCCTGAGAATGATGAATTCAGGGGTTATGAAAGGGCAAACTGCCGATAAAATTCAAAAGCAGAGGGCAGCTCAATGTAATGTGTTATTGATTAACTGTCATTTAAAATGAACAAATGAAGAACAAAGTTTTACTACTACACTGAGTCCACCACCCCGACTTTCTTTTTATAATGTGAACAAAGTCAATCCCCATTTTGTGTTTAATTTCAAATGCTTAACCAAGCAGAGTTCAAACAAAAGAGTTCAGAATTTAAATGAAAAAAAAAAACAAAAAAACAATTGACATCAGTATTGTTTCAGTGTAACACATTTCACGCATGACAAACTTCTGAACAGCTGGCTCTGAAGGGAATAAGCCGCGCTACTCACAGCTCTCAATCTCCAGAGTGCAGTTCTGTTCGTCCAGGGGGTACCTCCTTAGATCCATCATACAAGCAGCCGTTGTGGTTATCCTTTAGAAGAAAGCATGGAGAGGGAGAAGACGTTTAAAGAAACAGACAGAAACTGTTGGGAGAACACGGATCTGTGGGGAACAGGGAAAGCACTGCATGGATATAAATACAGTCACGCATGTGAAGGGAGAGTGGGATCGATTAAACCAGTGGACTCTGTCGATTATCTATAAAGAAAACTCAATCTTCATCTGCCTTTTTTTTTTTACCAACTTCCCTGGTAGGTGTCAGATATTCCTTCAAACTATTCGCACTGTCATCTTTCAAAAAGGATTACTGCACATCTTTCAAACTAAAAATGCTGACTGTGAGACTGTATACATAATTAGGCTATAGGTCACAGGCAGACAAGCAATTTACAGTCCATCTATGAATTAGGTTCACGTCCCTCCTCGCTGCCCAACAAGCTGTAAATATAGGTTATTAAAAAAACCCAGTTTTGGCACGGTTTAGTGTCTGCTCATCTGAACGGCTCGTCCCATTGTTCATCAAATACAGGAGCTGATGATCACACAATTCAAATAAGCACCAAAGTGAAATGCAGATTCAGAATAATTTTGGCAAAGTGATTAAAAGCTGGCTGCTTGGCATTTAGCCACTTGATGTCTTTATCCAGTTAAGACTCAGAGGAGGCTGTGGAAAGCTATTAGCTGATATTATTATACAGCTAAAATTACAGCAACATATGGGGTTTCATCAATGCAGACTTGATGCTTTTACTTTCTACACCATTGCGTACATGAATCCTTTCTAACCACTAATGTGTCTGTAAGGACACCTTCATTTCCTGTGTCTTATTATTAGTGTTCAGTGTTTTAGTCTAAATTATACACACAATTTAAAATAAAAAAACTATCCCTTTTTAAACCACAATTTTCCAAGTTGTATTACCCTTTTATAATCAAAATTTTTAATTTTCATGATGGTGTAAAATATGTCTCATTTTTTAACAGAAAGGACACATGTTTTCCCCCATATTGCTTAGATAACTGTCTGGTTGTTGTCATCGAACAGTGTTAAATAAATAAAAATTTGTGTGTAAAAGAAAGAAAACAAAACACCAAGAAAAAGAAACGAAAAAAGTGTAGCTGTGCTGTTGCAAAAAGTAAGTTTCTAGCTGTCAATCAAGTTAACTAAACAAAGATGTAAGCGGGGAAATGGGATTTATGTGTAAATATTTGCCAATTAATTTTTTTTCTTAAGTGAGAATTATTTTAAAATAGAACAGTAATAATTTGATAGCAATATTTAATGAATTGCCCAAAAATTGTATGCAATAAATTTTAGATTAAGTAAATCCTATTGGACTATGGTGTAGAGCCCTGCGCGGGACTATTTTCTTCATCCCGCTCCCGCCCGCACCCGCTGAATTTCTGACCAATCCCGCCCGCTCCCGCAACGTATGCGTTACACTCCCGCCCGCTCCCGCAATATGTATGTCCACTCCCGCCCGCACCCGCAAAACTCATAGAATTTAGTCCCGCACAATAATAGAGATGCATTGATTTTGTATCGTCTCCCGTCCCGCAGGAAAAAAACACTTATTTGTGTTAATATTATTAAAGAGATCCATGTCCCTCCTCCAGCCTCATCTTTTAATCTATTCCTCTTTGTGTAATGGGCAACTTAATTATTAAATATATTTTCACAAATCCTGTTCGGTTAAAATTGTGCGTGTTTGCGCGCGCAGACAGACGGCCTGAAGCGCGCTGAACCAGCTGGTAAAGATGCAGGTCAAAGTCATTTGAATTTATGGAGAAAGAAAAACATTAATGGTTCAACAGAGCTGAAAATCTATGAATTAATTTTTTCCTGACGGAAAAATACTTTTTTTTTTAGCTTCAGCCTTTTCCCGTTTTTGCTGTTTTGCGCCTCTGTGGGGTATCAGCACGCAGATCTGAACACCATGCGTGTCTCACGATGAACCTCGTTTGTGGTTCTTTTCTGCTTTATCCATTGACATCATGTCCCTGCCAGGTAACCTGCTCCTTATCCCGCGCAGTGTTGCCAGATAGATTGACAGCTCTTTCATCCTAGAGCGTCCCGACTAACGTGTTAACCTGCTATGACCGTATTTTGCGCTCTCTGTGTAGAATACGGGGAAAAAACAACTCAGCTACAGAGGATGTGAACAGGTGAACAGGTAGAGAGGAAAAGCAGGTAAAGATGCGGGGGAGGGGCTTTGGCTTCAGACTCTGTCAGAGAGATGCAAACACGGGCGTCAGATTCAGACGCAGCTTTCACTGCAGGAGTTGAAGCAGAGACTTTCTCTGGGATGATTTGATGATCTCAAACATGGAAACATGATTACCAAGTAGAACTCTTCAAAATAATAAACCTGATCTCTCCACATTCTCCGTGTCTACCATGCATTAATAAACACATCGCTCCATGCAGCAATCAAACCATAACTTTAGCTGGTAGCTCCGCCCACACGCGACCGCGGTATCAGGCTTTAAAGAACACAATTTCTAAGAGGCGGGGCGCACCCCCAACAACAGGTTAGATGACAGAGGCGATTGGGCGTCTCTACCTGGTGCGTTCACGGAGATTCAGTACATAAGACTCCAACAGCCGCTCAGCCTAACGTAGTCCGCTAATATATATTCATGAGATATTCATGGCAGCACTGGTCCCGCTGAGTTTTTTTTTTGCCGCCCGCTCCCGCCCGCAGTACAATTCAAACCGCCCAATCCCGCGAGATTTGGGTTGGGTCCCGCGGGACCCGGCGGGACCCAATCCCAATGCAGCCCTCTACTATGGTGTAGAAGAAGTAAAAAGGCATCAATGAAGAAGTAGACACAAAAGGGCAAAACCAACTCATAGAGTACAGAAAAGGGAGACTAAATAATATAAGGAAATAACATTTTCATGCAAATCACTATTTTCATTTTGATGAGTCATGGAACCCCAATGCTACTACATTCATACCAAATGCAAGTCAGCCAATCTGTGCCCAAATCTTCTGGTTGGACGAACTATCGCTTGTCCAAAAATGTGTTCATAAACTTGAGACTCCAGTTACGTGTGGAAGCAGCCACAGCCAAAGGTTTGATGTAAATAAAAGACCTTTTGTCCTTTTGTCATCACTAAATGGAAGCATTGACTGCATATCTCATTTACAGCGTATGGCGGACAAAAATTGATGTTGATAGATCAGGTTTATTTATTTTCAAGAGCTCTACAAAGGTGTTGGTAAACAGGTTTTCATGTCTGGGTTCATGAGTTCATTCAGAGATTCTCCCGGTACGGTGAAGTTCACCATCTACTGCAGGAGCTGCATCTGAATGACAGCGGCTTTCGGCGCCACTTCAGGTCTCTCTGTGACCCAGTTTGATGACTTGACATCACCCCAAGGAGAGGAAAATAAAAAGTAAGAATACAATTAGTAGATCTTTTTGTATCGCCTCAATATAAAAAAGGAAAAATACTATGAAATTCAGGGGAAGAACGATTAGATTCTCCTCCATGTTGGTTTTGGACACCAACCACTGATCGCAGCAACGTCAAGTCACATGCCAAAGTTGAGTTCCTGATTGGTTGATGCTTCTTTGGCAAAGTTCCGATATTTGAATTCTGAAAACACTGAGCTATGACGCGCCCCCATGCCTGGAACGTGCAGCTGCCCGACCGCTGGGCCTGACAGTCAAATAACGCCGCAGGACCTCTGATCGCAACAAAATCTGCAAGGTTGTGAAGCTCAATTACATGGTCATGAGATTAAAAAAATTCTAAAACGTTTGTTGTAACTTAGACCACCAATTGTTTAGCTGACAGAAGCTAAACCAAAACTATGAAGTGATTCTTTTCAGATGTTTGCTGGATTATATGATGGAAATCTCCAGACAAGAAGCATATTGACAAAGTAAGAATTTATAAATAGCAAAGAGGAGCTTCTAACGCAGGGGTGGGAAAACTACGGCCCGCCTCCATGTTTGGTCCGGCCCTCTTAAAAATATCAGAGACCCATGTTTTTATTTTTATTCAATCTGGCCACACGATCAAGACGTGACATTTGATTCCCACCTTCTGTAGTCTGAGCTCCAACCTGAAACCCTCTAAAAATCCCTGTCAGATAGAACAGAAGACAGTCTTCCCTTTCTACGTCGCAGTTCATCTTTCCCGGTTTCGCTCATTCTTTTACAGCAATTATGCTGCATTTCTTAAACAGCGCTCCCTGTTTTGTGTCCTGATTCGCTGGAGACCTTGTCAATCAATCTGTGCCGTGTCTCCTGTACAGAAACGTCAGATCAGAAATCTTTGATCGATCAGATCTTTGTTTTCATTCTAAGATCCTGGACTTAATTTCTAGGAAGGTTTGAGAATTTAAACAAGAGAGAAAAGGGTGAAAATGTTCATGTCTGTCTGAGAAAAGTGTAGAAAGTATGCAGTGAGGAGTTTTACTGCCATAAACGTCTGTAATCAGACTCCGTGGATTTCACCGATCAGGGTTATTTTTAGAACGTAACTCCTACGATAAACAAGGGAACTCTGTACTGGTGAAAAAGTAGATATAGCAGATATATGTGTAGCTGCAGCAGAAGACATAGAAATGTGCTTTTCATTATTACTGGATGAGAAACAGACAGACAGTGCAGCTGCACAAACTGTGAGATGTGTGATGAGCTCAAACTGCTGAATTATGACGGGAGAGGATCGACTACTTATTGGGGTTTTTTTGTACGTTTTTTTTTTAACTGTATTAGTATATTTTTCCTGCATTTCTGTCTTTGAAAATCATAGAGTGGTATTTGGTCATTGTTTTATTTCATAAATAATGTTATTTATTTCATTAAAAGGATCATGAATGAATGAAACTTTATTCATTATAGCACTTTACAACTCCTTGGAGGTACCAAAGGGCTTCACAATAAATAAGAGATTTAAAATGGGAACAAAAGTTTTAAACTAAAAACTCTAGAATTTTTCTGTTTTAGAATATGATTTTCAATCCAAATGTTTTTGTCTACATTCCATGTTATATCATTCTCACTCGTGGTCCGGCCTTTCCATTGAATTTTAGAACCCAAAGTGGCCCGCGACTTAAAATAATTGCCCACCCCTGTTCTAAAGCATGTGGAGGAATCATATGCAGCTTAAAGGGCCCCATGGATCCTCATAATGGTCACACCTGGTCAATTCGGTGGGATGGCGTTCCCTTTTTAAATGAACACGATCACTGTGGAACAAACAGCACCAATGAGCTGATTCGACATGAGATCAAAGGGCTTCATGTTTACTGGTTTAGTAAGCACTTTTACCCTACTTTAAAGGGGAAAAAATAGATAATTTAAACCACTTAGTGCTATGATTTCACCTTTTAAGCAACATTTCCAACTGTACCTGACAATAATTTATGTAAGAGCTCATAACTCATAAATCGCCCGCTCCCTTTGATCTCTTTAAAGCCCTTGGAGGTCTATAAGTATCCCACACATCTAAATAATCTGATCTCTACTTGCATAATCAATCGTAGCTGTTAATTGACTTTAAAGTACAAACACTGACAGATGCAAATGCAGGTACACATCCACACAAAGACCTGTGCAGAATTTCTGCTGCACACAGTGGTAATTCAAAGCTCACATCCATATTTATGGGTCATAGAAACTGAACCTGCATGTCGAAAACATCAATGAAAAATTCAAAACAAGTGCTTCATGGATATTAAAATTGAGGTTAAATTTGGCTGTGTGCATCACAACTAACAAATTCCAGTTTGTAATGCCGGTGTGCCCTTGAGCATGGTATAAAATACTCTGGGTGGTCAAACTCAGCAGTAAAATAGGTTTGTGTATTTTAGCATTTGACAATGCTCCAATCCCCCAAATAAAAGGTTTAAAAGAAACTATCAAATGTAGTTTATTAGTTTCAGTTTCAATTAAGTGATTTTTACAAAAATTATTGTTTTTTCATTATTATTTATTAAGGGTTGTTAATATTATTTACTGTAATATACGTTATATGCTTCTAAATAAAAATAGAAAAACCCAGTAATAGATTCTTCCCGACTTTATTAAACTGAGCAACACCAACAGTCCATTTGTGTTTCTTTACATTTAATTTTAAGTTAAATTTGTTTCCCACTCAAGAGTCGGGTGTTTTTATTTTTGCCTGTATCAGAAACAAAATTTCAGATTCTAATTTATGTCTCTTTTTTTCACATTTAAGAAAACAAAAGAGCAAAAAAGTTAAAAAAAAAAAAAAAAATTAGCACAAATTTTTTTTCTTTACAAATGTTCAAATAAAAACTGCTCAATTTAGATCAAAAACTCGCTCACATATTGTAGAAATACCAAATTCCTTGAACGTTATTTCCCATTTCCTACACTTTTCACGAAACCTCATCAACATGTAAAGCTATTTAAAAAATGAGCTGCTTATCATAATGTTCTGTTTTACTTAGGACTGCATTATTCACCGGTTTGGTGAATTTTAATGTGTCTAATTTGTGAATTTCAACTTTGAATTGTAAAATACCAGCTTGTTACTCACTCTAGAGCAGTGTTTTTCAACCTTTTCTGAGCCACGGCACACTTTAACCTTAAAAAAAAATCCCCGCGGCAAACCAGCATCCATAAATTCAAAAAAAAAAAAAGAAAAAGGAGAAACACATAGTCTGTATTGATCTACAGCCCCTCCACAATCTCACATGCATTTTTGAGATGGTTGTGGCAGAAAAAGCTGGAAGCTGCAGCTGTTTTTCTAAAAGATGTAATAAAAGTTAAGTTAGTAGATTTAAAAACAGTTTGAGGCATGTTCGTTGGTTTCAAGACGTTTAACAACAGATCTCCTTGTGCGCTGTCACTTTAACCCAATGCATCATGGGAGATGTAGTGCATAAAATGGCCGGAGATCGCTTCTCTGAGCTTCATGATTTTGTTCACTTGTTCCACAGTCTGACACCGGATTCTGTGGAAAGCTACACGGCTAAAGACGAGCTTTAGCTGGTATTTTTTGTAAGAACTGAGCGACTGTGTGAGACAAGGAAGTCAACACTTTAACCACTTCTGATTGGTCAGATTGATGACATGTGATTAAGCCCCCCAAGAATGATTGGTGGAGACAGTTAAAGGGGCGGGACTTTTCCAAAATACTGCCGAAGCTGCAGCTTAATCGCGGTACCGTCATTCTTATCAAAATGTCTCTAATAAAATAAAATAAACGCAAAGAAAAAAGTATTTAACTATCTTTCATATTCCTAACTACTCAGTGTTTTATCAGGGCCTGTTTGGATGAACAAAGAGCTGATATCCTGGAGATGGAAAATGTTTTTATATCAGTGAATGAGGGCAATTTCCCACGGCACACTTGACCATCTCCCATGGCACATTAGTGTGCCGCGGCACACTGGTTGAAAAACACTGGTCTAGAGTCTAAACTGGCGTTAGTGTTAAATGACCATAGTTTTTTTTTTTTTTTTTTTTAAATTGCTATTTTTTCAACATTTCTTGGAAATAACAATAGCGGCCCTTGACACTGGGCTGCAGAACAGTTCAGAACAAAGCAGAAGTGAACATTTAAGGATAGTTTTACCCATTCGTTGGAACCAAAGCTGTTCACATTCCAGAAAACTTTCAACTGTTCTTTTTCAACCAAAGTTAAATGTAATGTTCAGCACAAAGAGGCAAACAGAACTTACCTGAGCCCGTAGAGAACGGTCCCATCTGGGTGCAGGCGGATCATGCGGTTTTTGACTGTCACTCCATGGACAAAAGACTTTTTGTCGTTAAGGAAGTAGGTGTCAGGAACCCAGAGCTGGTCAGCTACCCTGTTGTCCAGAGTCAAGTTGAGGGGGATTCCTAAGTAGGCTAGGCGCTTGTCCCGCCAGTACTGCTGGAAATACATGGTCAAGGTGTAATCCTGTGGATTACAAATAAAAGAAAATGAATAATATGCCACAGAAAATGTTTTTTTGTTTTGCAAAATATATTTAGATTAGCATGTGAGATAATAAAGTAGGGTTATGTTCCAATGATGTTGATGAATGAATTACGCGTAATTATGGGTAAAATAGGGAATTGATGAAGGTATTATGAAAGGAGTAGGAGTAACAGATGGATCCATGAGGACTATCCATAAGTAAGACAGGAGGATAAATAAAGGGAAGTAGATAAAGAATAGGTAAGAAATGGATAGATTAAATCACGTAAGAGTTAAAAAAAAAAAAGGAATAGATCATATAGGCTAGAAAAAGAACAGATTTGGATATGGGATGTGTATGAAGAATGGATGGATGGGAATATGAGTGAGGGAAGACAGGACAAAGAAAATTAGAGGAACAGTAGGTGAATAAATTAGAGCAGGGCTGGCCAACCCTGGTCCTCAAGAGCCTCAACCCTGCCTGGGTTCCAGTCCTGCTGACTACCTAAACCAGGTGTGTTCAGTCAATCAGGATGTGGAATCCCTTGAGACTGCCAATCAGCAGAAAGAAGGTCAAGGAGAGCTGGAAACCAGACAGGATTGTGGCTTGAGGACCAGGGTTGACCAGCCCTGAATTAGAGGAGGTATGGATAAACCAATATCAAAACGATCAACAATGAGGAAATGGAGTTAAAAGAAGCAAGACAGCAGAACTGAATTGTTGTGGTTTGAATACATACACCTGACGGGTGATTATCAGCGGTTGTCACGTGGGTGAAGCATGTTCCTGTTTGTATTAAAACATTAAACCTGTTTAAAAATGTGTTTTAAAGGGAAAAACTTGACCTAAACTTTTTTTTTTTACTGAAAGGCGTGTGTGGCTTTTTCAAAAGACATTTGTGAAATCCCAAATTATTTTTGCCGAAATTGTGTCTTAAAGAGGACTGTAGACCCTAGAGATGATGCCTGGTGTTAGGAGACATAAAGGGAATAAAGGAGAAAGAAAATGTAAAAGGAAGAAAGAACACATGGATGACTGAATGAGTAGATGAAGTGAATAAGGTACGGATGGATAAGATTGTGTGGGCGTGGTAGGAAGGAATGGATCATGCAGGAAATGAATTTATGGATTTGGTAAGTGCATGGTAGGAAGATACGATAAATGAAGTGATGATATGGGTGAGGCCTGGCTGTATAAGGAGAGTGTTCTGGTAGGAGAAAGAAACTAGTGAATGACAGGTGTGTAAGTAAGACAGAATGGTTCAGGGGAATGAAAGAAACCAAGACAACTATGGTTTGTCTTGGTTTAAATAGACCTGACTGGTGATTAGATAAGGTTGTCAGGTGAGCAAGGGATGGTCCTGCTTCTGAAATTTACTCCACTACATTACCTCCATAATAAAAGTTGTGTGTACAGTGTTCCCTCGTTTATTGCAGGGGTTGCATTCTAAAAATAATCTGCGAAATAGGATTATAGATGTTTCAGGCTGTAAAACTACACACTTATACATTTTTCTCAGACAGACATGAACATTTTCCCCTTTTGTTAACTCACAGTTCAAACCTTCATTGAAAAATAAGTCCAGTTGCATAGAACGAAGACAAGGATCTGATCGCGATTGAACATTTATGTAGACTTTGCAAACTGAATGCATTCAGTACAAGAGGCATAGCACAGAGATTGATTGATAAGGTCTGTAGCCTAAATTTCCCTTCGGGGATTAATAAAGTTGATCTTGAATCTTGAATTAGGTGCGCTGTGGTAAAGAAAAAACATTGAAAACTGCACTGAAACAAATCAGCGAAACAGGAAGACCACGATAGGTGACTTGCGATATAGCGAGGGGAACGCTGTACAATAAAAATATTCGAGAAAAGAGTAAGTTAGACTTTAACAGTCATCCGGAATGGATTTCCCTGTATTTTGTGATAAAATATGCATTTATAGATTATTTTTCTGAAAACCTGCGTTGTTCTTTTGCTAGTACTTAGTTTTCAAGTCAAAAGCCAAAAGGGCGCAATTACTTTCACTACGTGAAAAAGGTTGACAGCAGTTGGAGAACCTTAGCAAGGTGGATGTCAATGAATGCCCTAAATGTAGGCACCATTTCCACACAATAACCTCCAAAGTTCAAACACAGTCTGATTTTATTCAACAAAATGATCAACACCCCCAATTTGTCTGCCGGGAGGATACTGATATTCCAGTTTTTTAAAGAACATCGTCTCTCGTTTTGCATTAATTCAAGTAATATTTGACCACAGCAGAAGCAGCACCAGAGGACGGAGGGTCTCCCTCCTCCTTTCCACATCACTAATCCACTTACCCGAGCTAACAGTCTCTCTCCTCTATTTCTATTTCTCTGTGTTTGCACCTCTCCCCCCCTCCTTTCTTTCTTTGGGCAATGCCATGACGTCCCCTCTGCCCGCTGTGGTGTGGAAAAGAAACCACCCTGCACCAAGCTGGCGCTGGTCAATGCGCACATGTCCTTTTTGGTGCTGCAGTGTTCACGTTTCGCATTCAACACAAACCCCCCAAAAAAGGAGATTAAAGTACAGCCGCTGAGATGAGCGCAGCTTACCAAAATGTGAATGTGAATGTTACATAACCCAAGTGGTTATTTGTCTCTTCCTGCAGCCAGAACCACTCACTTCAAGCTTAAAAGCCTAGAATATTTGCATTTTCATGAGAAAAAAAACTGCAATGTAATTTGTTCAAAAATGTCCAGTTGTCTAAACTCAAAAAGCTGCTTTCTTTCAAATTTAGAGACTATTTTGGTACACAGAGAGGAGAATGGAAGATCTTAGTCAGCACAGGGTACAGATTGGTCACAGCAGGACAATGAAAGCCTAATGGCTATGAGCCATAGATGTATGGTGATGGTGCCATGTCATATTCAGTGGATTGTAAATTGTAAAATATAAAAAATACGAAGATTGTAGAATATTTTAGTGCAAACAAGACTAGATTAAGGACAAAATGTACACTTATTTTTTTAAATTACTACATAGTCTAATTCTGCCAAATAAAAACAGTTCCTGAGATTTCACAGTGCCCAACCAATCTGCACTTTCCACAGTTCAGATACTTGTTATCCACGTGATTACTCTACCTCATTGGGAAGCCAGCAAAAAAACAAACTGAAAAAAATGCCAGTTTTTACGTAAGCTTATTATTTTTTTAATCAGCTTTCTGGGAGATCTCAAGTCACTTTTGAACCATTGCAAGCCGTAGCTGTTTTAGGTACGGGTAGTACTACGGGCGGCTGCCCGGGCCGCCAGTTCAAAGGGGGCGCCAGCTCAGCGCTTGAAGTAAAAAAAAAAAAAAAATCATAGGAAGTGATATATATGTATACTAACACATTGCAAACAAAACATTCTAAGAAGGAAATGAAAATATTACATATTTGCTTAAAAAAAGTGTTTTTTGCTTTTAAAAACTATATTTTCGTTTGAAACACAAATGTTTTCACCTGTTGTTTCGCGTTGTGTCTCCCTATCTTTGATTTTACGTACATAAGTTTCATTTTAGCATGACTTATCTGCCATTAAACAGCCCGCTGATTGGTCTAGATTTTATCCAATCAAGTGCCTCTGTCTCGTTTTGACAGTGCTTGGAGGCAGACATGGACTATGGACTTTGTATCGGTTCTCTACGACCAGGATTCTGCAGTCCTCAACTATTCTGGCCCGTTTCTCTCCGAGTAAAACCTACTAAAATGTTTGTGCTCAGATGCAAAAATATCTTTTGAAAGCAAAAAAGAAGAAATTTTCAAAAGCAAGTATTTAATATTTTCATTTGCTACTCAGAAAGTTTTTTTTGCAACGTGTTGGCATATAAATCCCTTCATAATATCACAGTGTTTGGAACGGCCTGAAACCTGCAAACTGCAGCTGCACGCGCTCCTGCTGTGTAGCCAACGTTTTTGGTCATAGACTACACAAAACCCAAGAAAACACATTAGACCACTTAGATTTAGACGCCAAACATATACCATTTAAAAGAAGATCTATAAACATTCATCTTTTTAATGGAAAAAAAAACGTTTTTTAAATATTTCTTTGTTTTGTTTTTTCCTGCAGACGCTTTTTAAAATCCTAAAAATAAATGACTATTGTGTGTATTCCGCGATGATTCCACAGCCAGCCATCCATTTTAAAGTGACTTTTAATAGAAAAACGTTCACAGGGAGGAGTTAATTCTTCTTGGGGTTCCTGTAAGTGACACCAGAATAAATTCTTGTCACTTTCCTTGGAATTTGTGGCACAACGAATAATAAACGTTATCAGTCTTCCCTCCATTTATGTAGCTTTTGTGGATTGATCTCAGCATGTGGTGGAGGTGAAACTCTCCATGGGATTCAGCCACGTCTCGCCCCCCCCCTTCTCCTCCACTACCAACAGAACCCTTCATCACTGCCTCCAAATGACTGATGTCTTTCACGCTGAATCGGTTTGACCCCTGCTCGACGCCCCGAACCACAGCAGTTTCCATCTCCTGATGAAGAGTCAGCAGGTGGGAGTCTCAGCGACTGCCTTGTAACACATAAATGATTTAAATCAACTGTGTAGCCCGTGTAAACACGCGGCCCAGGAATCCTCATCCGCCTGGGAGACAATCAACATGAATTTCAGATGAGGTTACCTATCCTGGTTTCTTTGAGGGAATTGAGTTCTGAACCGGGGCTACACTTTATAAATTATTGACAACAACCTCAATTCCCCATACAATCCAGCTAACTATAGACTTTCAGCTACAGTAACAGTTGCTCCCTGCAGCAGTGTTGTACCATCAAGAAAATGGCCAGATTTTTTTTTTTTCTTCTTCAAAAGCTTCTCCTAAAGGAAATTGAACTTATTTTTATTGGAGGAAAATAGATTATCCTCTGTATGAACCGTGGTTCTGTTCTGCCATACTGAGATCGGGGAGCACTCTCTGGGGGGTTAGCCCCAGGGTGGTACAGCACCGCAGTGCGGGGAAATCCCTGAGTGTGCCCCCTCCTTCTATTGTAAAAAAAAAAAAAAAAAAAACAGCGTCAAAAGTGAGAACGATAAATTGAGTTTGTTTGCTTTAAATCACAGTGTATAGGATAACTTCTTTACCTTCTCATCTCTTATGATGTATTGCCTCATTACAAAAAAGGCAAAAGAACAGAAGAAAAGGATGGAAAACAAATAATGTACAAACATTCTTCCTTTATATGAGCATCCCCCACTGTGCCACTTCTTGTAATATTTATTGCCGTATTTCTTGGAAATATATATATATTTTCCTGCTTCTTTTTTATTTTCAGCGTTAATGGAGCGGTTGGAACAGAGACAACTAATTTATTTACAAATTTGCTTCAGAACAAAATGCCAAATAAACAAAAACCAATCAATACACATATGGCAATGAGAAGTTAGAGAGATAACGCATTATACAATAAAAAAGGTGCGATGAGTTTGAACAAATAATGTAAAAAAAGATTTTTAAATGTATTTACTGGAGAAACTCACATTGCATTTCTGCTAGCAAACCCTCAAATTCATGCACAACAAAAAAGACGAACTAATGTAGCATCATTAACAATAAATGAGAATTGTAATTATGTTAATTACTTAAGGGGTCACCAACTTGGTGCCCACAGGTGCATGGTTGCCCAGGAGGCCCATTTATAGCACCTGCAAGGCATGCTCTGAAATAATCAATGATCACAATGGGCGGCCGTGGTGCAGCGGTAGGGCAGTCGACTCATGATCGTAAGATTGCAGGTTCGATTCCCGCCTTGCACGCCCATGTGTCGAAGCGTCCTTGGGCAAGACACTGAACCCCACCTTGCCTCTGGTGGGAGGTTGTGTGTGCCAGTGTGTGAATGTGTGTGTGCATGGTTGAATGGGACTGTGACTGTAAAGCGCTTTGGGCCTTCGTAAGAAGGTAGAAAGCGCTATATAAGTATACGCCATTTACCATTTACCATTTACAATGGAGTTCAATAGAAAGTGTGAAAGTTTCATTAATGTTTGGAACTAACTAGGGGTTCAACTGATCACTATGGATCACTAACCACGGTTCCGTGCACGTACTGCAGATTCCGACCCCCCCGCCAGTCCCGTTCCTCGCACGCACCCCCCAGTGCATCATTTAAATCAACAGTCCGTTCACACCGATCGCAGTTTGCGCGTCAAGTTTGCGTACACCGTCTGTGTTTTACCATGCATCAAAGTTGCTGCTTGACCGAAGCTCCTGTCGCGTGTGGGAGGAGCTTCCATTAAAAGGTTTTCTCGACTTAGTCACGAAGAATACTGATGTTGTGAGTGATCAAATGTAAAGTAGTAAATACTGACATCCCCGATTCTCTTCAATTTTTTTTTTCCAAGATGCTTTATCTCATTGCATTGCAGACTTTTTTGATGAGGTGTGTAGTAATTGGGCAGACAAATCACAGACTATTGATAAAGCTAACAGTATTAAGTACTCTAAAGAAGTGATTTTTTGGTACCAGAAATATAACTAGTGTTTCTCCTGACTTTCCTAATGCTTGAGCAGATAAACATAAATAAATAAATGTTTCATGTTTATACATATTTTTCTTCTATTGATATGTGAGCAACCAATTCATACTGTTAAAATAACTACTGCTAATAATAGTTATCATTACTATACTAGTCTGTGATTTTGTTTTTAGGGAAATATGTGGTAAACAGGTCCTGTGTTTCCCTTTATACTACTCAAACCCCATAAAATAGCCCTCATCCTTAAAAAGGTTGGTGATCCCTGAATTAAATAAACAAGTACGTAAGCTGCAGCAAATTGGCAACCTGTCCAGGGTGTACCAGGTCACCTGACATAGCAGTTTAGAAACATCAAGAAGGATTCAGCAAGATTGGAAAATCCAATGGACTAAAATAGTACATAGGGTTTTGTGAAACTCCCACTTTTATTCCAAATTTTGTTGAAAACCATTAGCATTTTAAGGCTTCAGACTACCAGTGCAAAAACAGAGATGAGGGGCATCTATTGGCAAACAGAAGTAATACCAACTTCTCAGGAAGCGACACATTTAGGTTTGCTGTCAGTAAATCCAAAAAAGACAAGTGTGGTGATCAAAATCAGAGAATGATAAATGCAGATTATATTTACTTTATACTTATGAATCTCAAAATATTCACCTTTGTTGCTGACAAATGCATTTGTTTAAAAAGAAATTACGTGAAGACTTTACAAAAAATCTCTTTTGTCCGGTTTAAAAAAAAAGGACTTAGAAACTAAAAGATGCTGCAGCCTTGAAACCAATGCAGTTTGGATATGAAATGGAGCTAAAATAAGGTTAATAAAACCAATGGTAGATTAACCAACACCTTTTCTTTAATTTTGCATTTTTGACAAGTTTTTGCTGCAAAATAAAAAAGTTTTTTGCTAAAATTTGTATTTTTAAAAACAGTCACGAAAAAAAAATATTATTTGAAAACCAACAAACATTTTTGTTGTGAATCTACAACCATCAAACTCACATGATCGTTTGCACCTACTGCCAAAGTTTCCGTGATGAGTTCCTCCCTAATTGAACCAAATTGACATTTATCGTATCTCTCAAATTAGCATTTGATTCGTTTGCAAATTCAGTAAATAATCTTGGCTAAATAGTACCAACAGCCAAGCATGGTGGTGGAGGAATGTTAATCATGTCTACCAAAACTAAAGGAGAAGCCTTCTGTCCAAAATCTCCATCTTGGCAGAAACTTTACAAAGCAGGAAACAAACAACCCCAAGCATATCTGCAAGTTAAAAAAAAAAAAAGAAAAATCTAAGAATAGGGTAAGAGTTAAACAGTAAAAACAATTAATATAGAGAGAAAATAAACCCTCCTGTGATGACATTTATATTTGGATTTAGTTGGGCTATTTGGTCACTTGAAGCCATTTTGCTCATCAAGCCAAATTGACCCGTTGACATTGCACTTTCCAAGTGACCAACAGTATTTTTCACACATCAAGGGCAACAAGGGGCTAGATCCTTTAACCAAGGACATTTGACCTAGAAGACGAGTACTTCGTCCTACAAAGGGTAAGAAATATTTATATAAAAAATGTTTTTGAATGCTACACCCCCCCCCTCTCTCAACCATGCACTCTTTAAAATAAGGATTATGTGGTGACTATATTTTTACAGTTAATGTTAAATGGGGGAACTTTGACTTTTTACATCTCAGCAAAAAAGTTACTAGCAGTGTTCCTCTGATTTCTATCAGTTTTTTTTCCTCCCAGCTTAAAGCGTCATATCCATTACAGTAAGAGGAGACTGTTTTCTAATGACCTTTACAATAAGCATCATTATAAACCTAATGTGAAGTATACAGTATAATTTAGTGGGTCTTGATTGGTTGAGTGGCAGTAAAACAAATGAGGCTGCAGCTCATAGTTTAGTGTCACGTGCTTGCCATCAAAGCAGGTACTGTACCTGAAGATCAACCGAAAAATGATCAAACGGTGTTCGAAGACATCACCTCCAAACGCGCGTCCTCGCAACGTTCTGGCATGGAAAACCAGGAAGTTGCCTCACGGCTCGCTCCAAATCTCACTGATCATCACCTCATCCCACAGCACGCTCTCTCCCGAGGCCAATTACGTTCCATCAGGCAGGAAGCCGGATGCCGGATAAAAGACATGGGATATATTAAGCTACACCGTGAGCCCTGAGAAAAGCAATGCTTTCTCTGCTTAGCTGGAAGACCTACATAAAATAATCAGGGGGTGACATAATTCAAACATCTGATTTGGATGTGCATAGTCAGCTTCATGTCAGATGTTGGACATTTTTGAAAATCCAAAATCAAATAAAGTAAAGACGCTTTGCAGCAAAATCCTAAAAACGAGAGCAGGCAACAGGAACATTTGGAGATCAGATCTTTTCACCTCTCTATAATGACAGCTTTCTTCTTCTTCTTTTTTTTAACACCCACATGCAGTCGTGGGTGTATGGATGACTGGTTTGTTCAGCCTGTTACTGTGACTACATTCGCAGAGCAGAATCTGACCATTCCTGTTCAGATCGCTACAGTTTTGCCACAACTTTAGTGCAGAAAACGGTTAGGAGAAACACCAAAAGCACACCTACACCTCTTACTTTCCAACCAATTTGGTAAACAACAGTGTTTGTCCCTGTCTAAATGCAGCCTAACACTATTTATTTCATACTAACCTACCATTTAAAGCATTAGTTCATTATTGAAAAAGCTACTTTCTTGCAACTCTAAAACTTGCACATTTTTAAGTGATTACTGCTGAACTTGCTTTAAAGCACACTTCTTTTCCCCTCGCTCTGATCTCGTCCTAGTGTGTTTCTCGTCAAGTGCTGCCCCTGGCACATCGCAAACAAACCTCATAGGTGATTAGTTTTCCTTTTTCAGATGTTCCCAGCATCTGCCGGTGCAGAGACCGCTGCTCAATGAAGACGCCAAAGCAGCAGAGACGAGCAAAGTCAACCTGTCTTAGCAGGTGTTTTTTTCCCTCCCTTAGATAAACCATATTTAAACTGGGTTCTACAAAAAAAATGCAGATTTTTCTTGTCTGCTTTTCTCCTGTTTCGCTTGCACAAATCCGTTAACTCTTCCGTCCCTCCTCTAGCTTTTGTTTCAGGTGTGGCTCGATGGTGTTAGTGTCTTTGTGCTGGGTAAAAACTGCCAGATTTGATAGCGTTGTGCAGACAGCCTTACACTCCAACTTGGATCGATGAGTTAACTCTTCCCTTTAAAGAAAAGCAGCCTATTGTTATGGCTGTGGCCGCATTAGCCTTGTTTTTCTTTTTATTGTTTGTGTGCTGACTTCTGTATCAGAGCGGTACCTCTGTGTTGTTTTGTGGATCTTTGTGTGTCATTCTATGTTGACTGTGCAAGTAACTTAGTTCTAAAACCACAGTCACACACACAGAAAAATGCCAACCAAACTTTGTCTTTAAGTACATCCAAAATTAAATAGAACCCGAACAAAAGCGCACAAAACAACAGGAACCTGGATATGGAGAAAGATCCCGGACAAGCCCCCATTTAAAGTTAGGAGTACTGTTATGTAATGTTCTACCAGATCCCAAAGACCAAGCATGTCCATAAATCGGCCTGTGGGCAAAAAGCAGCCGGCATTTAAATTTTCACCGACCTGCTGGCTCCTTTCATAAAGTTAATAATATGTGATCCTTAGCATTTTCTAAAAATTGCATGTAAAATGTCTTGATTGAGATTGGCTAAATCACGATTTACCGACGACAAGCTAACTCTAAAAAATTGATAAATTGACAGTAATTTTGGTAAAAACGTGTTTAGATGTATTTCTTTTCTATGTGAAGACATGAAGAGTATGACATGGCAAAAAAATGTGCATTAAAGAGGTCCAATTGCATTTAATATTATTAAAATAGTTCAAAGAATGTCAAACCAAATGCTTGGCCCTCAAACATTTTTCACCTCACCAAATCTAAGCTTCTTTGCAAACGTTTGGACATTCCTGCTCTAGACAAACATAACACTGTTCAAGTAAAAAGAGCATGCATAAGTCAGGAAATCTTTGGGCAGAGCTCTACAAATATTTGTTGTAATTCCATAAAGACACGGATCCAGAGAAACCTTGATTAGAAAACAAAAGGGTTACCCTGGTTCAGTTGGTTGTCCAATTTTTCCTACTTTGTTACAGTATAGTTGCAGTAGAAGACACAATGTGTTTGTCAGGCTAATGCACAACTTTATAGTCACGTTTTATTTTCTTTAAAGCAAAAATAGGATTTTGTTTGCTTTAAAAATTAAAACCACGTACAACAGAGGGATATTGCAGCTGATATGCGTCTAAAGCAAAAACGTTTGAAAAAATAACTACCGTATTTTCCGGACTATAAGTCGCCCTTTTTTTCATGGTTTGGCAAGGGGTGCGACTTATACTCCGCAGCGACTTATATTAGAAATAAATTGAAATAAATACATTGTTAACCCTCCTGTTATGTTCATTTGTGAGGAACAGAGATGATGTTCCTGGGTCAATTTGATGTATGAGGTATGTTAAGTGTCAGAGTATGTTAAGGGACTCAGAGAATCAGCAAACTTTTTTTTTACAGTCAGATCCTGAAGGCTAACAACATATTATTCTATTGTCCAACGATTTCATAGATTCAGAAATGCAATAAAAATGACAACTGTTTCTACAAATACAGGATGAAAACAGAGTATTAGTTGGCCAATGATGCTTCATGAAAAGAATAAATAAATATGAGAAAGAATTACTGTGAAATTATGAGATAAACAGTCTGCTATGATTGTGTCATGTGAGGTTGTGCAAGTTATTAGTTCTTGATCTCAGATTTTGTCAAATAAATTTCCCGTCAAAATGCGACTTATAGTCCAGTGCGACTTATCTGTGTTTTTTCTACTTTATAATGCATTTTTGGGCTGGTGCGACTTATACTCCGCAGCGACTTGTAGTCCGGAAAATACGGTAGCTTTTCTCTCTAAATAATTTTCCTTGGGATTTGCATTTAAAGTTGTTAATAATAAAAGGTCACTATAAAGAACAATGGATTTAAATTGCTAGAGGTAAATCCTCTGACTGAGGAGTACTTATGGAGGTGAAGTGTTGTCCATCATGCTGCAGCTTACTTAACTTCATTCTTGTCTGCTAATGACTAAGCTGAAACAAATCTTTGACACATTTTGTCAGTAAACACTTGTTCTGTCTTCAAACTGACTCTCAGCTCTCAGTCCAACTAAATAAAAAGGTTGTTTCTTATCGGCTTATTTTGGTAAAATGCACATTATGGTATCTATGATATTATCGCTGAGTTTTCAACAGAGATCCATGCTTGTCAATTTTTGGACTAAAGGCAAGACCTTTCTCTCTTTCTAAGATTGCTCTGCAGCTCGTTTTAATATTTTAAAAACCCGCTCCAATGAAAATTGTGTTTTTGGTGTTTTGAACATGATCTTGTAGCATTTCTTTCAATATAGCGATCACATAAAAAAAATTGAGATTAAAAGTGCACTTCTGAGTATTCCTTCATTCAAATTGTGGTGAGCAGATAAAAAGAGTGTGCCCTGTTAGAAGCTCCGTGCTCCTATCTCATTCTGATGCATCCACTTGCAGACAAATAGATTCATGGATGTCTCTGTTTTCCTCGTCTGAGCTGGAATCTGGATCAAAACTGTACGTCTGAATAGCTTCAATATAGCTCTCCATGATAGCTGCACAGCTCATGCTTGCTAGGGGTTGTGAGGGGCCGTAAGCTAGCAGGAGAGAGTGTAAACAAAGGGATGATGGGAAATAAGTGCTGGCTTACTCCCCGCCAATTGCCCCGCCCACAACTCATAGGTGAAATTGTAATGATCTACTGCCACTCTGCAGAAACTATGTCCTAGAAAGCGACACAGATTTTTATAATTTGGCTGAAAGCGGCATCATCATAATTAAAGTGCAAATGATTTTAAAATCGATCAAAAGATGATTGTAGCGGGACTTTAAAAGGATTTTGTAGGACTCTTACCACTGCCTATGTATAAAACATGGTTTCTCCTTTAAAACCCAAAGCAGCTGAACCAGATCAGAGTTTAGATTTGTGACTGTATGAGGCAGGTTAGTGAAATCCTGGTTGAGACCAATGCACTTTTTATTTTTGAGATGCACAAAGCTGCTTTTCTCAGCTTCAGAATCTGCTGCAATTACGTTAATTCCATGAACGTGTGAGAGTAAAAGCAAATAACTAGCATGTTTATGTTAGCTATTGGCGAGTATCCAAGTTAGCAACCAACATTGCAGATTTGCTTTACACTGCTGTCATTTGAATCTCATAGATGAGATTGTTCCTTTGACTTTTTACCTATTCTGCTTAGTGCTTTGGTGTTGTGTTTATTTTAAAAAAGGGATATTAGAATAATGCTTACATATCAATTAATTCCTCTGATAAAATGTGAATGCATTGAAAACTTTTAAACACCAAAGATAGTTTCTTGTGGAGTCAAAATAAACACTAGTCACTTGGCAAAGAAAACACATTAGGCATTAACACTTTCCAACTTGAGGGGGTGTCTTGCCATAGAAAATACCGTGCGCAAACAATAAATTGTGGAACAAAACATTAAAAGCTTTTTTTCTAACAGTAAAATAAATGCAATTGTCCATTTCCCCTATGTTTAAAGCTGAAGGGTCATCTCTGCAACAATTACAATTGTCTCTATCTGTGCACTCAACAGTTTGAATAAAAATATACAGCAGTTCCTTCCAACTGCTCCGACTCTGACACAAAACTTAAATGCAACCTAGAACTTTTTCTCTTTCTCTCGGGTCCTTCAGGAGGCTCAGTGAGAAGATTTTGGATCTAACACACCCACACTCAAGCTGCAGGGAACAGACTCAGCCAAAACCTTGGGTACTTTTCATCTTTTTGGTGAACAGATCTGTCCTGTTTGCCTGTTTTTCTTCTTCTTTCGTGCATCTGTCTCCCTTGTAGAACATCCTCATTAGCATCAAAAACTCATTTCAGCAAAGCAAGCAATCTTTGTCCCGACAAAAACTTTCCAACTTTGTCTTTTCTTCTCATTAATGCCTACGGGAACTTCATTGAAAACGCTGAATTACCAGCTGAAATGTTATTGAATTTAATGCAGAATGGAGCCCTTGATTCTCACAAAGCAGAATAAAAAGAGCAGCGTTTATTGAAGCTGTACTGTTTGGTGTTTAATCAAGGGTCACAACAAAAAGAGCTCATTATCCGTTTCTCTCCGCAGTAAACATTCTCATGCTAAACCAAAGACAGTCCCGGCTTTGGATGAATATCAGCAACAAAATGTCAAACACTGAAAACAACAAGCAGCTTGATCTGCCGGGTTTCAGCTTCAGTGCTTGGAGAAAGGCCACGAAATGCGACAGTTCTTGGAGCTCAGAGATACAGCTCCACATGTGCAATCCCTCTCTGAAATAGTGGCCTCCACTTAATTAATGATCAGCTACTTCAACCTTTTAGACTTTCTGGCTGATCAACTGCCTTCATCTGATCTCTGGGGGAACAGTGGCTGGCTAGATCCCCGTAATCTGTCAAGCAACTGACCATGGATCATAGCGGAATTGAAAATGGGTTAAATAAATTGGTTCCTGCCTTTCATACTTTACTTACGTTGTTAGCATCTTCCGGATTTATCTTGCTGACACTGGTAGGCATTACCCACAACCTTTTAGGAAGGAGGGAACTAAGTACTAGTGCTTGAATTTGGTAAATAAACAAAATAACCTGTTTTCACAAATGACATACCAAGCAGTTAGCAAATAAGGCTTACCAATGTTTACGTTGTTTGCTCTTAGTTTACTATTAAGTTCCTCTAACGTACATGATTTTGTGACTAACCTTTAGGCAGTTTAGTTATTTTGCAGGTGTTTTAATGCAAAATCGCTTACAAGTCAAAAATCTCAAAGAAAACGTTCAAAATTAGATGATATTTTTCAGCTTGAAAATCAGTATAGCACACCAGCTAAGTTAAAGTACATTGTGGCTCACATACATTTGCAGCTGACAGTCTGTATTCTACTTATAAACACTCTTTGCTTTCAAGTTGTGCCCCAAATTTGTCTTCTGTGTGGCAGAAACAAGCATAATTGAGTCAGAGAGTGGTTGTCTAAAAGCAGCGGAAATGGAGTAGAACAGATGAACTAGAAATAAAAAGTCAAATTGCCCTACAATTATCACCATTTAGAACTTCCTGTAGTATGTGTTGATCTTTGCTTTTCTTCGTAGGCCTATGTGACAAATTTAACTGTTTATTTCTATCTCTATTTGATCCTTGGTTTACTTTTTAAAATAAAGTAAAGCATTTGAATTCATTCAGACCCAAACAAGATAGAAAAAAAGAGACTTTATAAAGATGTAAAGATGATAAAGATAGAGTTACTACCATTCCACCATTTAAAAGTCTTGCCTCAATGAAACTGTCTGCAACAACAAGCAACAACCTTTTGAGTCGTACTCAAATTTTCAGGCTGTCATTATGCAATTCTAACATTGTTAGGCTCTGTTTTATTTAGTTTTATTCGCCCTGAGCTAAAAATGAAAATGTCAAAGCCATTTCTCAGGACAACTAAAGGTTGTTTCTTTGTTATTTGTTGCATACAGCTGAGATTATCTGTTAAAAGAGTCCTTGGTTGCTGTTTGCCAAGTGGTCCCAGTCCTCAGACTCATCAATCTAAAAGCCCATTAAGCAAAAAGATACGTTTTTTTGGTTGCAACTTAATACCAACTTAAATCCTAAATAACTCAACATACCAATGCATCTGTGAGGCCCTCCACTGTTTTTGCTTTGTGTAGAAATGTTCACTTCTTCAGCCAGGATTTCTGTTTCCTGCAATTCTGCCATCCTGAGCACACATCTTATCTTAGAAGCTGAACAGTATCGAGCCTGGTTAATCCTTAGATGGAAGATTGTCTGGGGCCATCAGAGTGCTGGAAGATACTCCAACCACATATGGGCACTTTATAATGCTTTCGTGTGCAGATAATTTAGGATAAATGCAGAGGGTTGATTTGGGAATAAGCATTCTAAATCCTAAATCTTAGTGCAAAAGAGCAACAATGGCGACCCATAGTATAGTACTCAAAGTGCAGTTGAGTGGTTAAAAAGAAATGTATGTCTTCCTGTTGTTAGTAAAATGTTAGATAAAAGCCTGCTCTTAAATACTTTCTCAAATATGTTCTCAGTGACCCATTTAATATCAGTATTTAATTAGATAATTGTACCTTTTTCAATGGAAAGATCAAAGCAGCATATTATCTTCTTATTATCTTCTTAGTTTCCTTTAAACTTCTCTGTTTTCACCTAAATCATCAAATCAAATCAAATCAAACTTATTTATAAAATAGCGCTTATCATGCATTCTGTGCAGCTCGAAGCGCTTTAACATTAAAAACAAAAACACACAACATTACAGTAAAAAAAAAAAACCCAACCCACCCTTCACCCTTCCCACTCCCCTCCTTTAAAACACATGACCCTTGGCCCCCACGTACAAAGAATAATGACTATGTAACTTTAAATAAATAAATAAGCAAACAAACAAACAAGTATGGCTTGGCTCTGCTGTGAGGAAACAGTATTTGGGAATCTCTTCATACCAGGAGCCAGCCTGGCCATTGGAACATCGCCACAGCGCCCACCCAGACTGGGACAACACTGGGGTCCACTTCACAGCCGTGAAGCTGCAAAGCTAGACCCCAGCCGCCCCAGCAAGGGCAAGAACTAGCAGGAACAACCGCTGACCAAGCCGGCAAGCCCTGGAGGAAAAGATCCTCACAAGAAACACTGGGGCTAAAATCATGATAAGAAGCTAAAATTAAAAACATAAGATGTATATAAAAACATCAAATTGAGAATAAGATGCATCAAATGAAAATAAATACCTAAAATAGCCTAGACTAAAACTAATAGAATAAATTAGCAGTTAAAATCAACTAAAAGCTAAATCAAAAAGGTGGGTCTTGAGCCTCTTCTTAAAAACCTCTACAGTCTCTGCTTTTTTAAATTGCATACGTTCATCTTACTCGCACTTAAAACATATTTTCATATTTTAGCTTACATTCATAATGCCAACATTATGAATGTAATTTGTTTAAGAAAGATGAGGCCCAACACCATTCTCTGTGGAACTCTGCAAGTAATATGAGACACTTTCATGACTCATGATTTTGCTCTCAGAAAAGCTTTTTACTCTGTCTAAACTATAATAAAAACAAATTTACTTTCGATTTTTCTTTTCACTTTATGATTAACTGTAACTGAATACATTTTTAAAGCTTTATTTAATGTTCTAAAAAAAACACTACAGATGAGGCTGACATTTTTTGACCGTGCATTGCAGTTGGTGTTGCTGGCAGCACAGGAGCTAAAGTATCATGTCATCGACAAGCATGCCAACATTTACTAGTTCTGATGTAATTTCCTTTTTATTAGAAATGGTTACCCCTTTAACACCAGAATGTTAGCTCCATTCTCTGAACTAAAAGGACTCATCAATAATTTACGCAATTCCAATGGATTCTGAATGGGAAAACTGCAGCTTTCCGCCGATACCAATACTTTACAGTAGGCCTGTACAATATACCTCAAATGTATTGTTATCGCGATATCAAGCTGTGCGATACACATATCGCAGAAGACAGTGAAAATTGCAATTAATGGGTACCTTAACTGTGCTAAAACACGCTTACGGCTAGGGATGGGTACCGTGCCCCGGTATTGAACCAGCCCCGGGGCCACATTCTTCAAGACCGCAGTATCGTTAAGATCTGACCTGAACGGTTCTGCTATCGGTACTGGAGACGTTACTTTTTTTTTTGTGTCCCACAAGCGTTATCTGCCATATTTAACTCACCAAGTCAGTAATTTCCATTAATTAATTATGATAATAATTTCGGTATTCTCGTTGAAGCGGAGAGCTCTGTCTATTTATGTGCACGGGGGGCGGGGCTGTTGTTCAGATAGCACACGCCGCGCGCGCACACACACACAAGACAAGGCAGCGCACACACAGTCAGAGGTGATCTGGTAGGGGACACGTGAGCAGCCTAGACTAAGAACACCCATTTCTGCGTAAAATTAATGAAGTTTGCGTCAAGGAGCCCCTACCATCACCTTGCTGCTACGGTGACCGTATGTTACGCTGTTTGTGTAGAACACGCTGGGGCGGCGGCGGCAGGGAGGTGGTGGGGGGGGGGGTAGATTCACCTCTTATGATTATGATTCCAGACCCGCGACAAACTATCAGCTGCTTCCTAATCCTTAATAATAATTAATGACTAATGATAGTTGTCCTCCGTAAAATTCATATAATTTATTGGGTTTACTGGATTTAAAGAAAAATAAATAAATAGAAAGGAGTCTGCATCAAAGTGAATTTGTTTCCATCATCTCACTCAATCCTAACTCTGGTGTTTGACAGACAGAAAAGTCTATTCAAGGTTGTGGAAAATGGACAAAAGATCAAAGGAAACATCACGCTCATAAAGAATGAAAATAGTTAGATTAAATAATTAAATGAATATCCTGTCTGGAACATTCTCATGTATAAAGTAAAATGTTTTGTTAAAAAAAACAGTGTTGTTGCGTAATGAGGAAATAAAACACTTTATGTTCTTAATTTGTTATTTATTTATTTTTCGTCCTCAAAAAGTATCGATAAGAGTACCGTTAAAATACCGGATCGATAAGCAGTATCGATAAGAGGAGTAGTACCGTTAAAACCTTAACGATACCCATCCCTACTTACGGCAGCTTAAAGTATTTAACGAATCAAATTATATCCCTTTATGCGTTTGACCACATAGATGTACGCCCCCAGGTTGTTGACCAATCAGATGGAGCTCTTTTATGTTAGATGTTGGCCTCCTATGTAGACGAGGGTTAACTCTTATCTAAATTCAACTGTTGCAGTGAAATGGAAATGATGTTTTTGGTTGCTATGCTATACATTCATGTTTCGCAAGTTATATCATCGTCGCAAGATTGATCACTAATATTGCGTATTGTGAGTTTTTTCCATATGGTGCAGCCCTACTTTACAGTAATGTTTTATACTGCAACACTGCTTTGACTAACGGCGCAAACTCATTTTCGCCACATTGGAATACATAACGTTACCATAACGTCAATGAGTTATGGTCATTCAAAGAGCGTGTAATATTTTACTGTCATCGGAGTAGTTTCCGAAAAGGGTTCAATTTAATTTACTACGTAAATATTAGGGCTGCACGATATGAGAAAAACTCGCGATATGCGATATTAGTGATCAATATTGCGATGACGATATAACTTGTGGTACAAAAAACAAATAGCAAAACAACCAAAAACATCAATTCCATTTCACTGCAACAGCTTAAATATGTCACTCCAAGTGACCCTCATCTACATAAGAGGGAAACATCTAACATAAAAGGCTCCATCTGATTGGTCAAATGCATAAAGGGATTTATTTGATTCGTTAAGTACCTCAAGCTGCCATAAGAGGTTTTAGCACACTTAAGATTACCATTTATTGCCATTTTTGCCATCTTTTGCGATATGCCTATTGCACAGATTGATATCGCGATTATGATAAATTTGCGATTTATTGTGCAGGCCTAGTAAATATGATCACATTATGTAGTGAAACTTTAAAGAATACATGTTCTCAAATGATAAAGCGTTAGCTAAATCAGACCAAAGAAACAGCTAATGAAAAAGAGCAAAGTATCTATGAGTACAAACCACTTAAAAAAATCTTGTTTTTTTGAGCAAAACGAGAAAGTGCAGCAGCATTTCTAAAAGAAAACACATCAGTCTATGAGAAAAGCTAAATAGTAGCTGGAAATCCTTTCAGCCCTCTGCTGTCAACTTGGAAATATGACTAATTACAGACTTCTGATACTAAGAAAAACAAAAGATTGTCCTTTTTCCTCAGCTTTTATTACTACTTCTTTTCATACTTGTATTTCACGAATGCAGCAATGCACAAAACAATTATGGTGCAATCTATAATAGAGCGCTGGAACTTTTAGAAGCCACAAGAAAACAGAATATTTAAAACAAAATAGACACTATTTGGCAAGATCCGCCCATTCTTCAGACTAGTTCAGGGTACTTTCCCCTCTATAAACCCAAAATAAATCACAGTGCATAAATCAAACGGACCCGAGCTTATCTGTGAAGACCTTCTAGGTATCAGAGGTACACAAAGAGCCAGAACAGCCTGGAAAATCAATTGTCAAAGCCAGGAGTAACCTGGTGAAGTAATCATTGAGTCATTCTATTGATCCCTACCTGCCTACACATCCAAACACACCTCCCACCTGAAAAAGCATATAGTTCTTTTAGACTGTACACAAATCAAGAAAACTCAGCTTTGTTTCCTGACTTCAGAGTACAGATCGGTGCAGCCATCTAAAAAAAGCAGACAGGTTCAGCAGCCTTTCGCCTCTAATGACAGTCATCATGGCCGCACCTGTGCAGGCAGTCGCCTGCGAAGAGCGTGAGGTGTTGATGTGGTAACAGTGACTGGTACCTAAAGCGTAACATTGAAAAGAAAAAAAAAAAGAACCTCTTCTCAAGGATAAAGAAAACTAGTGGCTAAGGCCAGTAATTTCCCACTTTGCAATTTGGGTCATCGTCAGCTGATATTTTAAGATACAATAGCCTGAAGTTACTCCCCTGTATGAGTGTAAAAAAAAAAAGAAGGGAGAAAAAAATCCAATCAAAATACTCTGATAGCTGTCTGCACCGAGGAGTCTCTGAGGATAGAGGTTAAGACAGGAAAGCTCTGCAGAAAAATGTTGGCTTGGGCAGATTTCGGCATCCTCTGCATGTATGGAGCCTGTCTTTTTAAAGACAGACAGGGTCTCCAACCATGATGTGGTAGATTTCAGGAGCATGCAATGTGCACGGAGACCCACTCACCATGTTGACTTCTGACACCATGTCTATGCTGGCCACGTCTATGCTCATGCCGACTGCAACAGGGGGGCCTGGAAGAGGTTAAACAGCTCGATTATGCATGCAGACCCCAGCTCCTCTGCACCTGACCACAACACTGAGGATGGCGCCAAAAATAAAGCTCCGATGATGATGGAGATTCTGATGATAATGGCTGGTACCTCCAAAGTCCGGTCTCAGTCGGATGTCGTACCCCTTCAGTAGTTTATCCACCGTCTGCTTCACGATGGACATGTTGCCCGGTTCGTTGACGCTGAAACGACCAAACAAAAGCCGACATAAGAGAGGGCTCCGATCAGCCTGGGCAATAACCTTGGCACCCCCCCCCCCCCCTTCATTATAAAGATAAAAAAATAAAAGGTAATAAAAAAAAGACTCACCTTTTGGCGCAACACACAATCGAACCGATAACCAGCGCCGACAAGACGCGTATTTGCCGAACCCTGTGCGGAGCATTCATCCTTCCCTTCCTTAATTGGCTTTTAATTGTTGATTTAACCCCCCCGGTGTTTACAGTCGCGGCAACTGAACGTGCCTTTTCCCCCCCTCCCCCTTCTTCCAATCAACAGTCTACCAAATCCAGAGTATATCCATTGATCACACCACCCCACCACCCCCCTCCCCGTAAATAAATAAAAAAAAAACTAGGGGGAGGGAAGAAATGGGGGAGAAAGTCGATTGAGGCGCGGGAAAAGTCGCGGCTGGAATCGCATGTGAACCGGGCTGAGTGAGGCTCACATCGCCTCCGCGCGCTGGAGAGCTGCGTCCGCTTCTTTGACTGTGTCTGACTGAGAGAGAGGCTCCTACATGCTGGAGCTCCAGCGCATATTGATGAGGAGGGATGCGTTCAGGGACGCTGCTGCTGCTGCTGGTGGTGGCGGCGGTGGTGGTGAAGACACTCAGCTTGTTTAAATCAAAGCCCGACACTTAATACACTGTAAAAAAAAAATGTAAGCCACCAGCAGCATATGTAAAACATGTATTTTTTATTTGTCATTAAATTTGTTGTCAAATAAACTCAAGTAAGAAACTAAAATGCTACATTTGCAAAAATTTTAAAAGACCCATCATTTAATGTGTTTACATTTAGTAAAAGGCTGGTATAATGGTGTTTAATGTGGCAAATAAATCTAATGCTAATTTCCCACCAGGCTCGGTAACTTATGCAACCACTTTCCAATGAAAAGTCGATGTAAACACGCGTAAATGCGCATTCGGGGTTTCGCATTCAAAACTGTCGCGTTCACGTGTCACAAGTTTTTAAGTCCGGATCTACGTGTAGCCATTGAAAGCGCCTTGAAAGTTAAATCAGTTGAACTTGAACTAATCAGGGACTCAAATTTGGTCGTGATGTATGGGGTATGGCGTCCTTTTCAACTGTTTGAAATTTAATCATAGGGGAGAAATTAATAATAGCAGAATGATATGACGTTCTTCTTTGTTCATCTCTTTTTTAGTCGGGTAGTTTTTTAGACTAGATTTTTCTACTTGTGTCTTCAGCACCACCATGGGGACCCAAGAGGTAATACTGCCAGGACCTAGGTTTATATTAACCAGTGCAACATAAAGCCTGAAATAACATTGACACTGCCCTTGGCGACGCAAGTTCAGACGACCACTTCCAATGAAAGGTTTATGTAAACGCACGTTTCGGGTTTCCGCATCCAAAATTCTTGCCTTCACGCATAGCTATGCAAAGTTTGTACAGTTAAAGTTTAACTTCGGCCACCCAGGGACTTGGATTTGGTAGTGACGTATGAATGGCGTTCCTTTTTCATTTACGGAGGGGGCTAATCGTTTGAAAATTGACCGTGGAGGAGAAATAAATAAATGCGTTTTTTGCCCAAACAAAAATATCTGACCCAGAGTCTTTCTTATATCGGAATAAAGCTGTGAGAGAAAAAACCTGAAGCAACATTCACGATATTTGCACTGGTTCCACATTTCACACTAAGCCTCTTCCAACGGAGAGTTTATGCGCTAGTATCAGGTAGTGGCAGTCCAATGAGAACACCATAAGCTAAAAACGCAATCGAGAACAATCGTGTATGTAGAAATAAGACTTTACCCCAACACAATCATTTTTTGTTTTTTTTACCCTCTGGATAAATAAAGCTATTCTAACATCAACAAATTAGCCATACACAGTAAGCTTTTAAAGGGTGGAGTTAAGGAGCTGACTCCACCCCTTTCTTCTAAAATGGCTTTGTGACATCACAATGCAACTTAGATTGTTTTGGGTTCTTGAATGGCAGATGGCTATAAGGTAAATTTGTCCATTTTTATAGCATACATTAATGTGTAGTTTGAGGCACTGACCATTTAATATTAATTGGGGCGACAGTGGCTCAGGTTGTTGAGCCGGTCGTCCAATGATCGAAGGATCGGCGGCTCGATTCCCCGCTCCCACCAGCCAAACGTCGTTGTGTCCTTGGGCAAGACACTTCACCCTCCTTGCCTCCAGTGTGGCCTCCACTGGTGTATGAATGTGCATGAATGATCCCGGTGATGGTCAGAGGGGCCGTAGGCGCGAACTGGCAGCCACGCCTCTTTCAGTCTGCCCCAGGGCAGCTGTGGCTACAAAAGTAGTTACCATCACCAAATATGAATGAGGACTGAATGAATAATGGACACGATGTAAGCACTTTGGGTGTCTTGAAAAGCGCAGATAAATCCAATCCATTATTATTATTATTATTATTATTATATAACTGTTTTGTTGTTTGAAAGCAATTAAACATGGTTCTTGATACGTTGTAAAAAAAAAAGGAAAGATGTTTTTCACTATACTGAATTCCTCAAAGTAAACCTCTTTATAGTCCAATCATATTATGTGAATTTTATATGTTTGTTTTTATTAATTGGAACCCCTTGAGACCAAATATTTAAAAAAGAAAAAGCTGTTTTTTAAATAACAAACAACCATACAAGTTCCTCCACTCAAAGTTTTAAACAGCAGCCTGTTTTTTAAAGGGGGAGTCAAATTCTTAATCACTGAAATCATTCTTTTGTATTCAGATACTTTTTCTATATCAGGCAATTCGTTATTTGCAACTTTTTATTTTAGTTTTTGGCTATGTGTTTCTGTCTCTTCATAAGAAAAATTAATATTAAATATTTCCATATAGATATATATATATATATGCACATACCCAATGTTTTAAAGCATTATTTAAGTAATAATTCATTAAGTTTACTTCAAAAAGGTTGACATCTTGTTAACTTTCAAATTATTCATTTTAAAAAAATATCATATATTACTTTTCTAATGTGTGTAAATGTTTTGAAATATCAAAAGACAAAAATATATTTTAATATTGTTAGAATTTTTTTTTTAACAAAAAATGTTTTACAGTGCACCTCACACCCTCAGCTGCAGCCCCTTTCCTGAGTGTTTCCAGTGAACATGGCGGGACTCAAACAATACGAGACGACAATCCACCAATGGACCGGCATGTTAAAAAAATAAAAAGGGAGGGGGGGTGATTGATTGATCCTTGCGGTTTTCCTGCTGTGTAGAAGGGGAGGGGGGGGGGTGCCGCAGTGACTGGTCTCACCTGGTGTCATAGATGGCGAAAATCTTCTTGTTTCCATCAACAGCGTTCCTGCCAAAACATAAGGAAAAAAATAGTTATGAATGACGTCATTAATTAGAAATGGACTTCAGCCAATGAGAGCTTTTGTTTCCAAAATTGTCTGCTTACCATGAGGGATTAAAAATAGCTAGCAATTGTGGTTAATACAATGAAAATTAAATGAAAGTTTATTATTTTTTAGCTTTTTTTGTGTCTCCTTCTTTCTTAGGAGCTGTCCTCATCAGCCGTGGTGCTGAAATCAGGCACGTCTCCACACGAATGAAAGAAAAGCCTTTGGAGGTTAAACATCACTCACTAATTAGCATCTAGGAAACATGGAACTCGGCTACCCTCTTATGGCAACTGTCAGGATGATAATCCTGTTTAATGAGAGCAGTTATTCAATTAAAAGCTAATGATTAGTTTCAGCCAGGTGGGTGTAGTGATGACGCTGGTATCACATCTAAATCTCCGTCCATATTGTGAGCACACATCCCACTGAGGGCTCTTCAGTGGGGGGAGAGAAACAAACATAGCCCTGTAGTGGGTTTCTGCATGAGAACATAACACTAGGAGGGGGTGGAATGCGGGATTAGGATTCCATGCAGGTTTACACTGTGCAGTGGAAATGAATTGACCTCCTCGAGTGTTAGTTTTCCACACACACATATTTACAAGAACAAAACAGGCTATTATATTACACAATGGCAATCAGACTTTTCTTTTGAAATGCTAATTTTATTTTTAAAAGGGAGAAACAGAGCTTAAATGACAAAAAAAACAAAAAAAATGTCTAACTTTGATTTACTTGAATAACTATAATAAAAAAATAAGCCCTCTTAGGAGAAATCACCCTGTTTTATATAGTAAACTTTTGTAATGAAAACCACATTAAGTAGCATTAATCTCATTACATTTTTTACATTTACTCTACATGTTAGGGATAGCCTTATATAGAAAAAATGTAAACAAATAGGTGTTTTTTCTTATTTTCCTCTAGAAATACACACATTTGCAAGTGACACTCAACACTACATTTGTAATTAGTTTGATGACTCGTTATTACATTTTATTAAGTAATAATATTTTAAAGTAACACTAATGCTTACTTGGCTACAAAATTGGCTACTTGGTAGTGGGCGTTTTAGGCTCAGGTAATATGGGCAATTGTTTGGTGCGCAAATTTAACGTGGTGACAGCGGCTCAGTGCTTGGAAAAAAAAACCCGCGCCTCTATTCGGTTCCTGTTGTCTGTGAAATCACCGAGTTTACAGCCTGAAACAGCGAATCACCGTTCCTGCAGCCGCGCGCTCCCGTCTCCTGTCACACGCGGCTGCGCGTGTGAGAACGAAAGGGGAGGGGTGGTGTGGGCTCTGGTTGCCTAGTGACACGGGGCACGCGGAGGAGCTGCAAGCGCTGTCTGTTGCCCAACACCTGGATCACCGCGTGCCTTTAGATTCCTCAGCTCATGCTAATAATATCATTCTTTATGAACTTGCAGGAAAACAGCTGCACTTTATGAAATCATAAATAAACAATCATCATTTAGAAAAAAAATCAGCACTATGTTTTTTATCTGTTTCTTCAGACTAAAAACAGTTAATATATTGGTGGTGCTGTGTTTGTGTGCGCGAAACATTTTCTTATTCCTAGGGGGAGCCTGGCAAAAATATGGAAAAAAAAAAATATATATATATATATATTTAATAGGTAGGTCTTCAAGACATTGTCGATTCAAAAGTAGCTCACACGCCAAAAAAGTGTGAGCACCCCTGTTCTAGGACATAGTTTCTGCAGAGCAACAGCAGTTTGCCCCCGAGTTCTAGATGGGACTGGTGCCGTGGAGCAAGTCAGCCCCACTACCCATCATCCATCAGTCTACATGCTCTCCCACTAGCTTACAGCCCCTCACAACCTCAACCTACCATTAACGGTGCAACAAAAATGGCAAGCAAAATCACGGCTATCTAGCTGTACAGATTTGAGCACGATGTCAGCTCAGACGAGGAAAACAAAGACCGTACGTGGATCTACTTGTCTACAAGTAGATGCATCAGAATGAAACGGAGCAGGGAGCTCGTGGCCCGCCCATTGTAGCACTTCTGTCACTGCTACAAGCTTTTCCCAACTGCATTTTTTCTTCTGCTCCTGATTTACAATGATTTGAATCAAGAAATTTAAAAAAAAACAGGACTTAATACATCTAATAAAAAACGTTTCAAAGAACTTTTAAAGATATAATCCAATTTTTGATCATGACATTTCAATCATTATTAATGGGTTGTTATCGTTTTAAAATAATCTTAAAGCAGAATTACAGGAATAAAAGTCTCCTCTGCTTTTATCAAAAGACCTTCATACTTGATGATTTAATTTAGCTCCAGCTTAATGGCTAATTTTATTGATTTCTGTGGTTTTATCTTCAAAATTTTGGGTACTTTCACTTGTAATACTGCATCAAGAGAGGAAAATAGTGTTTTTTTTTTAATGTTATTCTAAGATTACTTAATCATAATGTGTTTTTAAATCACCATCACAGCTAGGGGGAAAATCTTCCTGCTATTTTTTGCAAACATTCTCTGGTTATTTTAAACGCACCAATCAGAAGCTCCAATTCCAAGTGCCTCATTAACGGCTGCGGCAGCCCCACCGTCGGTGGGCGGTGCAGCCAAAGACACCGGCTTTAAAACAACGTGGGGGGGGGTTTAAAGTCAGTCTCCTCTGAGGCTAAGGGCACAAGAGACACGGCGGGATCCACTGGTGTGATGCCGCAGCTCCTCTGGAGGCGATGCGGCTGCCGCAGGCACTAAAAGAAGCGACGGAGCCTATAGGAGCGGAGGAGCACGGAGTGCTACAACACCTCCTGATGGGGAGCCGCTGATTGACAGACGCGGAGAGAAAGAGGGAGGGAAGAAAGGGCTCGTGGTGAGGAGCGTAAAGAGGAGGAGGAGGAGGGGAGACACAGCCGATGATCTCTGGGATTTGGTGATTGCCGGTTGCGACGACGGAGACCCCATCTTTGAGTCGCCGTTGGAGGTTGCAGTGATGGATCTCCATTCAGGTAGCCTCTTTTTCTCCTGCGCCGTTTAATTTCTCGATAAGATTGAGTTTCTGGCTGCTGCTGCTGCTGCTGCTGGTGGAGAGATCGGGGAAAGGTGATGATGGAGGAGAGAAGCCCATATGTGCTGTAGTCCCACACAATGGAAATCACACGACAGAAAGCAGTGTGCCGCCTTGCATCCAAATTCCTTCTTTTTCCCCTCTGTAGTAGTTGCAGCTTCATTAGGATTGCCGCTTAATTTAACGATGTTCTTCTCCTGCATGCAGTTCCAACAGTTTTCCTCATTTTCCTTCATCTCTACCTATCTGTAACAGCTGTCGAAATCAAGGTGAGCAGATTTCCAGCCATGGCAGGACTCGTCCTCTCTCTGCTACTGCTGTACGGATGCCAAAACAGGTAAGCAGAGAGATGCGTAACTAACTAATCCCATCCTCGAAGCAAGAAAAAAGCTTTTCGGATTGACAATAGAGCCCTATCATTCAGGTCACTCTTTCTTGCTGCAATCAGCTGTGTTGCCCATAGAAGTTGGGCCACCTCCTTTTCACTTTGGCAACTACTGGAGTTTCATGCATCTTTTCACTGCAGATGTTGCCAGACCTGCTCTCCAGGTGACTGATCACACATCTGAGCGTCCCGGTGCTACTGCACTGCTAAGATGTTGCGTTCCACTCAAGTGTTTCACCTTCACCTGCACAGTCAAAACCCGTTTGAAACTTTTGGTGCACGGACTCCCCTAACAAAGGGCGTAATTCATTTAGTTTTTGCAATCAAGGCACAATGCTTCGCTCCCTGCCATCTTTCCCTGCAGAGCTCATTTGTTTGCATTTGGATCACAGGTTTGAGGCGTAATTATCTCCACTGCTAGTTGTAAGCGCCGCTTATGCTCAATAATTAATCACAAGTCCGTCCTTGATGCAGCGCGCTAATTAATCACGATAACCGTGTCGGGTTTGACTGTTTAACCAATGCCAGAATGCTGTCCTTCCACCCCCCTTCCCAGTCTTGGCCAGTCTACCCCTGAGACTGAGAAGGAGACGGGAGCCAACGACAACAGTACGGTCTTCACCCGCATTCTGGACGGGCTCCTGGACGGATACGACAACAGGCTCCGGCCGGGGCTCGGAGGTTTGTTGCAAACTGCTTCTAATCTGAAGGGCAGAGCGTGGATTAGGATTGGGGTTGAAAATAAACACACACAATCAATGTCAAATTTACTTCATAATGATTTAATCGAACCTAGTAATCAATTTTCTTCAACAGTGGCATTATTTTCAGGCAAAAAAAACAGCTTTTGCAATGCAAAAACTATAAATAAATTGGTTTGAATGAAAATTGGAAAAATAAATGAATATAGAACCTAAATAAATTGTGAAGTTGTGATACAGTATTTAGTTTGGTGATCCCCTGGACTACAGTTGGGGCAGTGAAGGCTCTTGGCCTTTTGCCCCAGAGGTCTAAAACACAACTTTTCGTGTGTTATGCTGCATTCACACCAGCTTCCAACCATTTTTGGGCTTTATGCACAAAACTTTGACCAATCAGGGACTTGGATTTGGTAGTGACATTTGAATCGAGCCCCCTGTACATCTTAGAAGTGCACACCCTTTGAAAATTGATCCTGGAGTAGAAATGAATAATTACCCGGAATCCTATGACACCAAGTCTTTCATGTATCGGAATAGAGCTGTGAAATAAAAAGCCTGGACCAAGATTCACCAGATTCGCACCACATTGACATTTCGCACTATGCGTCTTCTAACTGTAGGTCAGGGGGGGCCAACCCTGGTCCTCAAGAGCTTCAATCCTGTCTGTTTTCCAGGTCTCACTGGACTGCTTGATGCTGATAACCTAAATCAGGTGTGTTCAGTCAATCAGGATGTGAAATCACTTAAGTCAACTAATCAACAGCACGCTGGTGAGGGAGAGCTGGAAAACAGGCAGGGTTAAAGCTCTTGAGGACCAAGATTGGCCACCCCTGCTGTAGGTGGTGGACATGCGCTAGTAAACACAAGCAACAGAAAAACCTGAAGAAGCCGCTCCCTGCGTGTCCAGTTTGATGCAAATGCTGAATTTATGCTCAAGAATGCGCGTTTAGCACGTTCTTGAACGTGCGTCACATGCCTGGCATGAGCGTAGCATTATACACCAAAAAAATAGGCCAAGGCATCTCAGCTGTGACCAGTTTCTGAGGCTTGGATTCAAGCTCTTCACCCTGGCAACAGGAGACAACCTTGAAAGGCAACATTTCTATTCAAACACTTTGGTTCTCTTCTTCCATAACAGCAGGACTCCTGCATTTCTTTCTTTTAAATCTCCACAAACCATCTACCTCAGCCTCCCCCTGTGCTTACCTTGTTGCCATGTGTATGTGGTAGTTGTCCCATAATAGTCAGGAACAAGGGCTTTTTCATATCGAAAGCCTGCACAAACACCCTGGTAACGGTTGCTACCCTTGACAAGAGGGCCTATAAATACATCCCAGAAGAGACACAGAGGCCTTCATTCAGCATTCACCGAGCTGCTCTGAATCAGAGCAACCAATCACGGCTTCCCGGGAACAAATTGATACACGTGAAAAGGGGGTGCAACGATTCACTTTCCCCACGATTTTTGGGTCACAGTTTTGTTTCGGTTCAAGGTATGATTGGTGTATTACCAAACAGCAACAAAAAATTAAAACAGTCAGAAAGATCTTTTTTTTTTATTTGCCAAGAAGCCAGTAACAATGAGAAAAACCTTTCTGTTGACTCATACCGAGGCTTGGTGTAATGTCATAAACAATAAATAATATTTCTTATTTCAATGTAACACAAGTTAAGCAGTAAGGATGCCACAATTACTTTCCCTACAATTCGGTTCAATGGTACGGGTCGCTCTAAAACCGAGAATTGCGTCATCCCTATTGTAAATCTACCTATTCCTAATTTCTAATTACTGGCCATCATTGAAAGCTTTTCTAATAGTCACCAAAGCCTCCATTTGGAGCATGAAATCATCACTAGCCGGCACGGCTGAGAGATGACACTGTACGTGAAGCAATTTTTTTTTGGTAGAAATGTCATAAAAGACGATGCATCGTTTGATGAAATTAGGGAGAAACCAAAGATCTGATCAGTTCATTTTATAAATTAGAAATCTTCGCTATTGATGATTCATAAGACTATCTGAGTTTCTTAAGTCCTAAAGCAGCTGGTTCCAAGCTAAAGTTGTAGATTTTGGACTACTGTGCAATGACCACTGAGAAGCTAACTGTTTACATCTAGAGCCATTTTTTTCAACAGTTTAGAGCCTTTTTTGAAACTTTATTTCATGCTCTTTGTCTCTTTCCAACTTAGAAAATGTCACCGAGATCAAGACGAACATTTTTGTCACCAGCTTCGGCCCCGTGTCCGACACCGAGATGGTGAGTCCGCCTCAACAAATCAGCAGGAAGTCCATCCAGCTTAGTTCGGCTTCTGTTTTAGATGCAAACACATATTTACATTTCATGTGCTGAGTGCCACTGCTCCTGTTGCTCCATGGAAGCACGCCCATGTCCTAGTTGCGTCTTTGAAGATTGGCTCTTTTTTCCTCCTTCTTTGGCTCCATGTAAAGGATCTAAAATTAATGGGTTCCTGTTAAAACCTTTAAGATTTAATGCGATCTGGCTTGCCCATTCCAACTTGTTCCAAATGAATCACCTCTTTAATAAAGCCGTCACTGATGAACTGCTTTTGGAAAATGCATTAAGTGTGCTCTTCAGTTCGCTCTTCCACAACCGCGGCGGACTTTGCCTCAGAAGTTATCAAACTTCCTCAGCCCCTAAAGGCTTCTGCAAAGAAACGGTTGTTTTGATTCCATCCAGACGCTGTGTAGAGAGTTTAGTTGGTTAACAAAAGCTCAAAACATGTACCTCAACCGCTAACTATGTGTATGAGAGCTGGAGTGAGAGACCCCTCCCCCCTCATGCTGCAGGTCCCAAAAAGATGAAATCCTGTGGACTTCTATAGACTTATAAATAGTTAGTACTCAATTGTTATATTTGTCAGAATATCCATTCTTGCTCGGTTAGCATTTGTTAACATGTAATCCTATTTTCTTATGATGCTTTTAAGTTATTTAGGGTTAAAAACTGACCAATCCTATGCCTCAATAAAAGTATGTGGTATTGCGTTTGAAACATGATCAAACATTAGGTATTTTATTGCCATTTTCAGTGAACAGGGCAGTTTCACCGAATTGGAATTTGCTGCGGTGCTAATGTGCGACATAAAACAATCAAGAATAACAAAAATAAACAACAGTGAGCCAAAAAATACAATAAATAACATAACACAAAGGACAGAGCAATAAATAGAGTTACAATAGTGCAAACTGTGGATGGAGAAGGTGCAGGTAGTGGACTGGTGACTGTACATATAAGTGAAGAGTTTAAGGGGGGAGGAGTTAAACAGTGTTCATGAGTCTGACTGCAGAGGGAAAGACACTGTTCTTATGTCTCGAGGTTCTGGTCCTGATGGACCTTAGCCTTCTGCCTGAAGGGAGTGGTTCAAGTAATCCGTGTCCAGGGTGAGAAGGGTCGTCTGCAATCCGACCAGCACGCCCCCGGGTTCTGGAGACGTAAAGGTCCTGGACAGATGGGAGGCTGCAGTCAATCACCTTCTCAGCTGAGCGCACAATAGCCTGTTAATGTCCCTGGTTGTGTGGCTTAGAAACATTTGATTGACAGATTCTCCCAAGCCCTCTTTCAAGTCGCTGTGGTGTGCAACAAGCTCAATCCTGATTGAGAGTGGTTACCATAGAAAGTTGATGTCTCAGACCAACTTGGACCAATCCCAGCTAATTGACAATTTTTAGTTCCAACATGGCGGCATCCATGGCTGCTGAATGGACCTACACGTGTCACAGTAAGCCGTTTTCAACAAGTGTTGTCACATTCACTCGGTCCAGTTCTCATATAAAGTCCACGCCCTTAACCCAGAATTTTCCACATTAAGGCTACCCAGTTTTAACCCAACTACCCTGTTTGCCCTCCAATATCTACACCCAACTTTCACTCAACAGCAACAAAAAAACAAAGCAAAAAAAACAGAAACCACCTGATTCAGCCAAACAATGATGATGCAATGGATAGCTGGGAAGAAGAAGACCAGATTTAGTCAAAAGCATTTGAACTGTGCAAATATCCTATAGTTTTTCCATCTTTAAACTGCTTTTAACCCTTTTTTAATTTTCAGGAATACACGATTGATGTGTTCTTCCGTCAGAGCTGGAAGGACGAGCGTCTTTGCTTCAAAGGGCCGATGGAGATGCTGCCATTGAACAACCTCCTGGCCAGCAACATTTGGACCCCCGACACCTTCTTCCTCAACGGCAAGAAGTCGATTGCTCACAATATGACCACGCCCAATAAGCTGCTGAGGCTCCAGGATGATGGTACACTGCTGTACACCATGAGGTAGGCCTCAATTAAAAAAAAACACACACACAAGTAATGGCTCTACTACGCCTTGGATGAAGCGCATGTGGTCAATTATAAAGTTGGATCAGTTTATACCTATTTCCGGCTCCAGAATAGTACAAAAGTTCAAAATACAAACACAAAGGAATTTACCTTTGAATTCAGAACCTTGAAAGTGCTATTCAATTGGTGGGAGAACAGTGGCACCCAGTGGTCAAACAGGCACACATGTTTAAGCGTTTTTTGTTGATGATTTTTTTTTTTTCTGACATACACCCAACTCGTCTATTGACAAGTCAATCTTGTTGTGGGGATTTGTCTAGGACTAAAAGTAGACCACAAATAAAGTCAAGATCCCAGAGTTTTGGGTTAAAAAAAGGGACAAAATAAGGCAAAATGTTTTATAGGTTTACTATTAAGAAGTTATTTCTTTTAAGGAAAATGACACAAAGAGTTTACCTTAAAGTGACAGCCTAAAAAAGCCCCTTGAATATCTTTTTTGTCACCACACTGCAGATGTTGGCATGCTCTCCTCCCCAATCGCCGACCTTTGACCTCAAGGTTTAACAGTTAAAGGATTGCACGGCTGCGATCCCTATAGGATTCCCCGCCTGAATGCAAAAATTCCCATCCGATTGTGTGTTTGTGGGACACAAAGAGAGTAGGCGAGACAACTCGAGCTCCAGTGGTCTAAAAATGGAGTCTGTTATAGAGGAGACGCAGCAGCGGGGCTGCTTCCAGTCGTCTCATTGTTACAGCATCATTACCAGCAGAGCTCATAACCGCAGACAACACACGTCCACACACATTCACACACGCACACACTGGCCATCTGGGTGCTTATAAAGATCCACTGTGAACAACTGACACTGGATGTTATCACACTTTTTCTTGGGCTGTATGCGTTCAGTGTCTTTGACATTTTTCAAGGATGAAATGTGGAATAAGCGGATCGTGACAACAACGTTGTGATTAAAGCTGTGAATGTCAGGTTTGAATTAATACTTAGAAGGTGGTGATTAATCCTGGGATGATTTTAAATGACTGCATGAAAGCTTCAGCTTCTAGCTCTACTGTGATCACACTAAAGGCCCAGGAACACTGCCCAGGGTCATAGTATTTAATGTGCTTTATGCGCTAAGCTATTTTATTTCTTTTATCCATGCAGCAGCTCCAAGTGCCGTACATTCGGCAAAACTAACCTGGAACTCACGTGTTTTAAGGTGAAAGTGGAAACCGATGTCTGTCTAGTGCTATTTGCCACGGGACTGTGAATGGTTTACTCTAGCAAATCATTTTGTAGAGCAAACTGTTAGGTCAAAAATGATCATTATAAAAGAAAAGATCTGTCTGAATTGTTAACCTTATGAGTAAACGTTTAGATACTGTAGTAACCGTTAGAAACAACAAGTAGTCTCAGGAGCAATCATGAAGTTTTTGAGCAAAATCGGCAGATGGCTTCACGGTGGTATTTTTAATCGAGAGGCTGCAGTCGCATTTTTACATGCCACGCGGTGGGCGCCAAGGTTTTCAGAAAAAGTTCAAATCAAACGGTGACTGGACGATTCTTTGACATTGGTCAGTGACCACCCAGGCACATTTGGAGGTCGTGGAGTGGCAGTCCGGCGGTAGGCAGGAGCACAATAATCAACCGATAGGAGGGTCTCCAAGGTCCCCAAAATTGTCTGATCACTGTCTGATAATCAGACTGCCACCAACCCCCCTCCCCCCCCCCCCCCCTACTGCTGTCTCACTGCCACCATCTGACTGTTAGATTGCACAGCAGCAGTGCGGGCCCTCGACAACGGCTGTTGATACAGGTAGGGGGCCTGCCGAAACGACTATCTGGTGATCCCGGCCACCGTGGGTCCAAATGGGGAGACGGCATTGACGCTGTTGTCTAGTTGCGAATGACCAGCGGTCGAGAATCACTCCCCTTTTTATGTACCCCCGGGCTACCAGGCGTTTGATATGAACCGCCGCCGTCCAGAGACATTAACACATCGTCCAGTCAGAGCTGGTGCCAGTGGGCCATCGCCCAGCTGTCGCCCGATTTCGTAAAGGCATCATCCTCGCCTTACTGACTCCCACCATCTGCATTTATGACCACGCCAACAATTTAAAAAAAAAAAGAAAAAGGCAGCAGCAGCTAATCTAAAAGAATTCTGCCAGTTCCTCCCCATCACATGGTAGCAGCTGTAGATGTGACCGTACCATAACTTCTGTCATTTTGTAATGAAGACCAACCACTGTTACTAATGCACTAAGCAGCATTAATCTCATTATATTCATTCCACAAATCTGGGATAGCTTCATCAAGAAAAAAATCCTTTTTTTTCTTTTTTTTCTTTTTTTTCCACCATTTATTCTCTTTCGGGGTCACGGGGCTGCCGGAGCCTATCCCGGCCACTTGTAGGCAAAGGCAGGGGACACGCTGGACAGTTCGCCAGTCTGTTGCAAAAACAAACTGTAACACTAAATTGTGTTTATGCACTAAGCTTTACTTAAGAAAGTAATTCAGCTTTATCTAATGCACAAATAAGTGTTTACTTAATTCACTAAGAAAACGTTATTTATTGAATGTTCAAACTGAAATCTGCTTAATACATTAACTAAACGTTACCTAAGACTAACTACATTATACTTCATGCATTTACTAATTTCACTAAATGCATTCCTACTGACAGTACTAACTAGATGTTACTTAATGCACTCACCTAACTTAATTTAACACAAACTAATACACTAACTAACTAATGCACTAACTAAATTATCCTTAATGCACTAACTAATCCTCTAACCTAATGCAACAACCCACTTTAAAATCAAAAGGTCAACCATAGCTGATAAACTGATTTCATTATCAAATGCTAAAACAAAACCGTGATAACAATCTGAACTCAGGTTCCATGCATGCATAAGTGGGATGTAATGTGGAGTTTATATATCACCATCCCTGCTGTGTAGGTGTGTGTGATTTTCTTTGTAAAAGTTCTCAGCTATTGGCAGACTGTTTTGCTCTGATAGCTCCGTATATGGCATTGTAAAAACTGCAAAGAGGGCTTTCTAACATTGTTAGGGAAGCTTAAACACTGACATAACCGCAGCATGTTTCCCAACACAGTGGTCCACTCTCTAAAGCGCAGTGTGAAAGCAAATCAAATCTAATCGTAACATTTCTATCCTGAGTTCCCCATTACTCTCATGAGCTGTGAGGGCTCAAGCCTTTACTGTTTTTTTATATACGTTTTTCACTTTTCTGCACAGTTAGGTCAGCTGATCTGATGGAATTTGTGGTTTCTGTTCTGTAAAACAGAGCACCAGATCATCTTGTGTCTCTGAATGTAGATCAAAGTGTCACTAGGACGCTCTGGTTTTGACATAGACACCCAGTTTGAGTTTTTTTTATTCTCTCCCTTTAGATTCTTTTTGATAGTAGGGCAAGGATACATGAATAATTAGAACACGTCTTAATCGCCCACAGCCTTGTTCTCATTTAGTTATTCCCCCTCTCACTGAAAAACCTTGAGCTCCCTTAGCAGGATAACACACTTTGGATGGCGCAGCAACCAGGAGCAGAAAGCAGCGGCGGAAACAGAAAATGGCTCCTCGTCCCACTTCATTATGCTTCTTTCACTTTATTGATTTAATTAGTGAAACCTGCCGCAGCGCATGCACGCTGCACGCTGCACGCGCAGGATGTGTTGGAGCTTAATAAAACAAGTCCCAAGTGGATTTTGTGTCATCCCAGGCAACCAGGTAATTAGGAGCAGGGTTTGAGTCTGGTTAATTAAGAATAAATTCTGTAACCAATAGTGAGGCATGCTTTAATGAGTAAAGGAGGAAACAAAACCTTTCATTTAGCAGATATTTGTGCCGCATCACCAAAACTCTGTGTTCATCCTCATGGAAAGAGCAGGAAAACCCAGAGGGACTAGATTCAATCTAGGACAGAAAGCTTGAGGAAACAAAGGACCTTATTATGAAGTTTGTACGGCTTAGATAAATGACTAGTTTCTTGTTTTTTTTTTTCAACTTTTAAGACATCTTGAGAGCTTAAATGCAGCAACTAAAAAAATCAGGTCCCTACTGCTTGTTTGCTTTTCATTATTAATGAAGAGTTTCATTAAAAAGTTAGTCCTAGTTTCTGTGAAAAAGTTTTAAAAAAATGATCACTAGGTGGTGGTATTATCACAAAAAAAAAAACATAATTTGAACTTCTATGTCCTGATCATAATGCAAATGTATCTAAACACACAACTCAGCAGGTTCTAATGGACACTTTTCTGTGTCTTATGTTTCCTCAGATTGACCATCTCAGCCGAGTGCCCCATGCAGCTGGAAGACTTTCCCATGGACGCTCACGCCTGTCCGCTCAAGTTTGGCAGCTGTGAGTGAAATCCCCGCTGTCAACGTCCACATCCTTGTTACAATGTCCTCTAATCCCGGCTACATCTCATTATACAAGGGCATCACGGCGCTTAACACAGCAAGTTAGACACTTCATGTCAATTTAATCAACAAAAAGCTATTTTATAGGGAGAAAAGGCCTTAGAAAGGAGTCAATTTCATATATTATCAGAAGGAAATATATATATGTGTGGGGTTTTTTTTTCCATTTTAAAAACTGTGGTGAAGTTTCATCAATGGGACGTAATACGGAAAAATAAATGGTATTAATGATTCCTTAACTTTAGGCTTAAAAAATAGAACTGTCGGAGAAGATTTAAAAAATTTTAAATGATAATTTTAATGTACAGTAAAAACAAAACATGATTTATTGTTTAAATTTGCACTTAACTATCTAAAGTAAAATTTAATAGAATAATTTTTGCTTCAAATAACAATAAGCTGTGTGTAAGGATGCAACTAGAGGTGAGTTTGTTTGTTTACTTGTTGTTATTGTGTTTTCAATAAGCCTTTTATACATAAAACGTTTTTAAATGATGCAGCAGAAACGATCTAAAAAAATAGTTCTGCAAAAAATTTTCATTTGTTACTTCAAATGTTATTTTCTATTCTTAGAGGGTAACACAACAGGACAGATGGAGGCTGACTCCACACTCAGCCCAGATTTAACAAATGCAATAAAGGGGGGGGGGGGGGGGGGCTAGGGGAGGCAGGCTGAGCAGACGAGGCGTGGTCCTGATCTGTGATTGACAGTGACAGTCACGTTAGTTTGAGGTAACTAGAGGATCTTTTCATATTGTTTGGATAAAAATAAGGGGAAAAAATCATGAAGTTCAGGAGGCCCAAGCAGGCTGCCTCCCCATCCCGATGCGGCTTTCTGTCTGCTGGCCGGTCAGCTGCCCAGGGGCCGGTTTAGCGGGCGAGCTCCTCCGCCGTCAGGAGCATTTAGAGATGCTCAGAGAGCTTTTTCTACTGAAGCTGCAGAGCCTGACGTGAAACTTCTGAAATGACATGTTGACCAATCACCAAATTCAACTTTATTATGTTGTCTTGAACTCTAGGGGGCAGAAAACAGACGGGTTTAGACTATAATTTCTGGAATTAGATATTAAGTTTATTTATTTTAATTTGTCTAAAATTTTTCAAGGTCATCAACAGTCAGCACTTTCAATGCCTCATTTGTACAGATAAACAGCCCAAAAAAACATGTATTTTCTGTTTAGTTACCTTTTATATTTTTTTCTAGAATATAGGTACATGTTTTCAGATTTTAAGGTCTTTTCTTTATAAAAAAAAAAAGTAATCTGGTGAATCTGGTGAAGATTCTGAGTATGTGCTAATATCAATCTTGCAGGGTTTAAAGTAGTAAATATCCATTTTAAAAAAGTTCTATTTTCATATACATTCATTGAAAATGCACAAATTGTAGATTAGATTTTTGGTCAGAAGAAATTAACTCTGTTTTTACTTATCGCTATTCTTTTGCTACAGCCATTAGTTAATTAAAAAGAATCTAAACTACTGTAAGTTTTTCAATGTAATGGTCTTTGTTTTATCTAAAAGTTCCAAGTTTTCAGTAGAAATAGTGCCTCGTTAGCTTAAAACACAAGTTTTTCTTTTTACCCCCCCCCCCCCTGAAAACAGGGCTATGCAAACAATAACCATTAACTTCCTTAGTTGTTTTTATTTCATCCCATGTAATGTAAATATTGAATAAATCATGAAGTGACTCTCTAAGACGTAGAACAGTTTCATGTTGAATATTCAACGTTTTTCTGAGAGAAAAACATGGAGATAATCATTTGAAACATTCAGGACAATTTGGATTTTACTAAAGATTGGCCCAGTTTTCTGCCTTCTAAATTAGACAAACAGATCAAGCTGGGAGTGTTTGAGACGGTTCCCCTGTAGTGAGCAAGTGTTGGGCAACTGTGGATAGAAATGAGTTCCTTCTACCAACAAGAACTGTAACAGAATCAGTTGGACAGAACAGTCGTCTGCTTTCACTGGAAAAGAGACAAAAACAGGAACTTTGGATCAACGGAAAGAGTATTTGAAACGGGATTAATGCTTTGTGCATAACCCATTTTAGTTCAAAATGAAGTTACATTAGCCAAAGTGGTTAAGGATATTAGAAATTATTTTAAATTGGAACAAAAATCAGGATAGGACAGGATTTCCAAACAATCTACGATCTGGTTGACTAGTTCCATCATTTGAAGCCGTCAGGCTGCACACAAGAAGCACTCACTTATCACTTGAACAGAACTCATTTGCACCTTGTGTGCAGGTTTAATGGGGGTTGAAAAATTGAAAATTCTGTACGACCTGCCTACTTCACCCTCTTTTACCCTTACATGTTGTGTTTTCTACGACTTGTCAGTCGCAGCATGCCCGTAGAAAAAATTGCGCATGAACAGTTTTACTCTACAGGTTTATTAACCTGTAGCTTTATTAATGCACAGCCTTGATATTTCCTCTTGGCCACCTTCTTGCCCCTTGTCCTGCATTCACACCAGTCGGGATTTGCGTGTCAAATGCCTCTCTTTTGACGTGCATTAAACTTCCCTCCTCCACGCCGGAGCAACCGCCAACGTTTTTCTAGACTTCATTCGTTGCCACATCATGGAAAACATGGATGATGTTGAATGAGTAGCTTGGGCTTGGATGCTTTGGAGGGCTCTACAGAGGCTCCGGAAGCACCTCGCCGTGTCTGGCTTTACCAGATCCTTCAGAGATGCTTGCAGTACGGTGATTTTCAACAATTACTGCAGGAGCTGCACCTTGGTGACGGCAGTTCTAAATGTCACATCCATCTGTATGTGGCCCAGTTTTAAGAATTTCTTTCCCGCAATAACCTGAGAGGGGAAAATTAAAACTAAATCTGGAGGATGTTTTTATAAATGTCTCATCTAATCTCATCGCGCCCAGGGTCTGGCAGAGCTAGCAAGCTGCACCGCTGCCCCGGGTCTGGTCCAGCTCCATGGGCTCTATGACAGGCTTGCAACTTGTCCAGGGTGTATCCCACCTTCGGCCTACAGTCTCCGGCCACAGTAGGTTAAGAAAATGGATGGAAGTTCAGGATGAAAATCCTGGCATCGAGAAGTCGTATTGGAATTTTTTTGACCTGCTGATCGAGTGACTGAAAACGTCACATGCCCAAAGCTGAGTCCCTGATTGGTAAATGCAACACTTCAGATCATGTCTGTACGTTGACTTAACATTGAAACTTGACACACTGGATGCGATATGTCAAGTCAAAGAAAGGAATTTTATGTCAAAAAAAGGAATGCACCTGTACCGGTTGGCCCATTTTTCGCACACAGACATCCTGTAATGGAAGTTGTAACTAAGAGCTATGGCGCATTGCTAAAGGTTAAATTTGCCAGCTTCCATAAGACTTATCAGGCCAACAATGGCCAAGTTTATACCTGATGCTCTCTGAACCAGACATCTTCCTAATGAATGAAACCAGCAGAGAAACATCAAGGTGCCATTTGAAGACGAAATCTGGTCAAACTCCACACCTAAGGAGTCTGCCAGGTTAAAAGGATGACACTCTTATCCCCAGGTTTTAGAGAGATGTGGTCCGCCCACCCTCACTATGCTAGATTACACATCCGACTATAATCCAATTACACTGCCAAGAGCTGCCGGGCATTCCCATGGTCAAAGCTAACCTAATCAGCACTGCGGGTTAGACATCTACAATAGGAACAATTTATGAATGACAATACTAAACAGTGCTTTTAAATTGGAGATTTAAAGAAGTTTCTGTACATCAGACAGTTTTTCCATCCAGCCTACCATTGCCCACCTTGGTGAAAAACAAGCGAAGTAATCATTAAAGCCCTGAGGTCTGCTCTGAGGTCAGCCGAGGCAAAGAGACTCTAATCCCTGATCTTACTCTACTCCAAGCCTTCCCAGATCTGCACTGAAAGGTCAAGTAATTATCTGACACTATTTCTCATCTACATGTTTGGCAGAGAAAACCTGTTATAATTGCTTTTAGAGTTTATTCATTGTCAGCAAGTTTTGTTTGTTTTTTTACTCCACTTCTAAGATCTCTTAATGTATCTCAGGAGTAGTAGTATTGATCCAGGTAAGGCAATTGTTCTGATTGGTTATGAAGATTTCAAACTGCCATAAGTGTCTGACTGATGGTCACATTGATCCATTCCAAATACGTTATACAAAAAAAAAGGAGCAGTCCAACTATTTCTTTTATACTCTACTTCTTCAGTTTCTGGCTGTTAGAAATGAGGAAATTAGACGATAAGAGTGTAGTTTGTGTCAGCATCCTACCGGGGTCCTACACGCACTTTTGCATCCCCTATACACTCCGTGCGTAACAACTGAGTGTGGTTTTAGGACACCCTATGACAGCATCACCCGCACATCATAAGAGATCCTTGTTAATGGTTCACAATACACGCACAACAATGGTATGATACATTTTCTTAATCTTCTTGAGGTGGTCGTACAAGACATACCAGCGCTCCTCTCTATGAACCTCAGTGGGGCCCAGACAACCCCAAAACCCGCAGCACCAGTCCACAAATTTCACTTCAATCAATATTTCTCCCTGAGCCTTGTTAGGAGAATGGGCTCAGTAGAGCTTTACGAAAACATAATTATACTTTTTGATGAGCAACCCTTTGTGCTAATGGCTGTAAGTGATTGCCGATCCATTTCTCCCAGAAACTGTTTATTTGTCTGTCAGGCAAAGTGACGAATGCACTTACTTAAATGGAAACGTTGGCACTATATGCAAGTTTTTAGTTACTATATTACTTTAATATGCAGTATAACTAGATGACAGTAGTTGGGTTTGGCTTTTCTGACGTGGTTTGATTGTTTGTACCATCAGAACAGCTGTTGCTTGGAGATATCTGGACTCCATTCATCTGAATCCCTTTTGCCTCACACAGGAGACAACAGTAGCAAGGCATTAGTCGCTAATTGTTGAGAAATTGGCAAAAGCACTCGTTTTGCCTTCCAAAGTCTTCAGCTCTTTGTCTGCATAATGACTTTCACCAATAATCCCCTATTGCAATCTACCCACCTATTACCACTCTGGCCTTTGGCCTGTCAGCGGCTAAATTTAAACTCTGCACACAGTGTTCAGCAACAACGAGCTGCCAAGTGAGCACCCAGAATGGAAACACCCAGGTTAAGTTGCTATCCACCAGCATGTTGCATAAGAACAAAGCAAGATTTATGACCCTAAAAGATTCTCCAGTTGGCTATTTCTGTTGCCAAATATTCTATTGGAGTATGTAGATGAAGATGGCTGTCAAATATCCCTGTACTATAAAAAAAATCATCACATTTCTGTCCTCAACATAAGACCTGGTCTTCAGAAACATTTTTAAAATCATTAAAGTAAGGCTGCAAGCAGCACTATGGAGCTGTGCTGCAGCCTGGATGGGCTTCTGCTTCTATCATTTGCTGGTGACCTTTATGTTATTAGCACTCGTTGGCATGACAATTAGACGTTTCAGTTTTAGCATAATAAAAGGGACTTAAAATCTCATTTTAGTGCAGGGTCTCATGCTAACCATACTTTTCTTCTCTGTGGTTTTTGCATCGATGTACCAAATGGGAATTTTACCAAATGCCCCATCCATTTCCATTGTACAGTGACACCATTGTTGTGTTCAGCTTTGAATTACTGTTGTCACTCAGACCAAGTGTGTAAAAGTTGTTTTTTTTTATCCCCCGAATTGTTAATTTGATGTCGAGACAACTGTAATCGTGGTAGAAGCTAGCTTTCCAAAACCTTTCTTTAGTTTTTTCAATTGTGTCTTTAATCGGTTTAAGTAAATCGTAAGATTTCAACTCCATGGAATACATCCTTTATGGTCCGTTTGAAGGGTTTTGATTCTGTCCAGGGCATCAAACTTTCAGGTTTCAAGAAGAAAAAAACAAATTGTGAAATACATAATACTTTATTGTTTTTTTTTAAATTATTTTAATCAATTCTTGACCAACTGGTAGCAGAAGCAGCAAACTCTGATGAAACCTCCTCGTTCGCTCAGTGACCCCTCTACATATTTTAACGCTCACTTGAGAGCAGATGACCGATATGTGTAGGGGCAACAGTCGGCATGAATAAATGAAATGGTGGGAGCGTCTTAGAGTTGGCTCACCTTTTTCATCCTGAATGTGATGCAACACATTTAGGTTAATCTGGTTTCTGGTGACAGGGGAGCTCACCTCTGATCCAGAATTAGGCTGGTAACAAAAATACACTCTGATATCCACTTACACACCCACAAACGCTGCTGTCACTTAAGGTTGAGGGGTAATTGAGTAGTAAAATAAGGCGTTGCAGCTAAACTTAGCAGGCAGTAGCTAATTTTAAGGATCTGTACTATAAGATCTGATAAAAACGTTTGCTAAAATCCTAGAAATGTCCATTCTCAATGATCCTCTACTGCCTGTTTCTCAGATGCCTATCCAGTCTCAGAGGTGGTCTACACTTGGACTCAAGGTGCTGCCAAGTCGGTAGTGGTGGCTGAAGATGGCTCCAGGCTCAACCAGTACCACCTGATCGGGCAAACCGCCGGCACAGAGGACATCTACACAAGCAGAGGTATGCTGGTGGTTGGCAAAGACCACTGCGATGAAACTGGTCTTTTTAACATGTTCTTGTAACCTTTTTCTGATGACGGAGGGCAAAGATTAAGAAAATTAAGCTTTCATTTCTGAGTTTTTCTTTATTCAAATCTGCTAATCGGGAGCAGATGAGAAAAAGCAGTTTAACCAAAAATCGTATTTGTGACGTAGAAAGTACGCTTGATGAAACAACCGGATCCATTGACTTCTCTGTTTTCCTCGCCCGAGCTGGTATCAGGCTCCAAACTGTACAACATGTTACTCGCCATTTTTGTTGCACTACTATTGGTTTGGGGTGTGAGGGGCTGTAAGCCAGTGTTTTTCAAGCTGTGTATTGTGCCGCGGCACACTATGTTACATGTTCAGGTGTGCCGTGAGAAATTACAATTTTTCACTGATCAAAAACATTTACCATCTCCAGGATAAAACTCTGAGTAGTTAGGAATATGAAAGATAGTAAAATACTTTTTTCTTTGATTTAATTAGTGACATTTTGATAAGAATGGCGGTACCGCGATTTTGGTCGCAGGTTCATTTCTGTTTGCGGAGATAGATTTGGGTTTTTTTGTGAGGTTACCTGAAATTGCATGTTAATAAACTGCCGGGAAAAAACAACTACCAGGGTAGAATTTCAAATAATTTAATTGAAAATTACTACGGAAAACTAACTCAACTTTTAATGACATCTCTTGGAAAAAAACGTTTAGCTTTATCTGCCACAATTATCACAAAAATGCATGTGAGGTTGTGGAGGGACTGTACATAAATACAGACTATGAGTTTCTCCTTTTTTTATTTTTGGATGCTGGTGTGCCGCGGGATTTTTGTCTTGGCTCAAAAAAGGTTGGAAAACGCTGCTGTAAGCTAGCGGGAGTGTGAAAATAATGGGAAGGGGAGGGGTTGGAGGGTCCCGCTCACAACCCAGAGACAAATTTGTAATAAACTACTGCTGCCCTGTAGAAACTATGTCCTAGAAAACGACACAGAATTTTGGATTTTGGCTAAAAATGGCATAATCATAATTAAAAAAAAACACTGGGAACACTTACAAAATAAATCAAAAGATGATCGGATTTAGCATGAATTCTTGGTGATTTTTTTTCTCAGATTTACTGAATTGCAGAACTTGTTTTATCTAGTCTGCACAAGACAAAATAATCAGTATTTTTCTGGGACTGTTGAAGCTCCGTAAAACACCCAAAGACGGACCCATGAGGCAGAGTACACATTGTGGAAACATTTTCAGGAAGTCAGAGGAGTGGAAGCTGGTGGACGAAGAGTGGCCTATCCATCACACAACCAGCTGTCTACAGGCCCAGAGAGCCCTGTCAAACAACACTTATCCTTCATGAGCCCATGAGCAGACACACACACACACAGAGCTGGACAGACCTGAGAGCCAGGGTTAATCCCCCCCCCCAACCAACCAACCACCCATCGGCTTTTGCATAAGAAGCTGACATCACAGATCAGGGAAGAATCGGCTGCTGAGTAAATCTGTGTGTCGGGGGGGGCGTGTCGGCACTGGTGAATTCTGCACTAGAGCAGTGTGAAGAAAAACATGGAACAAGGTAAAAAAAAAAAAAAAAAAAAGGACTGAACTAAAAAGCAGGAATATCATATTTTATTTAGACATATTTTATAATGTTGGTTAAAACCGATGTGTATATGTCAGTATACCTCCACCATCAAAGAAGTGGTCTAAAAAAAGGGGTTTGGTTCTCAGAAAAGTTCAATAAACCGGTTTTGTTGTTTGTACGCATTGGAGAGCCGGATGTGGGGGGGAGGAGGGGGGAGAGCTGAAAGGCATCTGTTTAATACTCTTATGTAAAGCAGAACTGTAATACACTTCACTCTAGTTTTGAGTGGAAGCGTTATTAAAACTCCGGATTTCCTGTCTGTTTTTCATGAAATGGGTTTCTGGTCGAGACTCTTTTTTTTTTTTCTTAAAGTTCATCAGTTTGAAATGGGATATAATCAATGAGTTGGGGATTTCTGTCAACGGAGGATCTTAGGAAAAAAGGCAGATGCTTGGTGACGCCACCAACTCCTTCCGTTCTGAGTGTTTCCATCATGAAACACTGAACTGTCAGGTTTGACTTCACTCTGTTGGTCCCAATCGAGCCGCCATCTGGTGCCGTGACAACAAAACGTTGATGCTATCTGACAATGAAATGCTTAGTAGGACTAAAGGCGGTAGATCATCATTCATGCAGCCCAAAGCTTCCACTGGAAAGCATCCAAATCAGGGGTAGATTTTACTGATGAGTTGGAGCTTTGGGTCACACTCGGCACAGAAGGCTAATTCACTTTGCAGAGGAACTCTTACAGACCAAATATGGCGTTTCTCCTTAAAGCTGTAGCCATAATTAGATATTTTAAGAGAGTTACTTAAATTTATACTTATATGAATTTACAATTTTTCCGTCAATGCTTTCTAAATTTATTAAGCACTTTTCTTTCCTTTTTTTTTAGCAAACCATGTCAGGATGCCATATTTATTTTAGTTTGTCATCTTTCATAAAAGCAAGTAAAAGATGAATAATGACCTGCTCTTGATGGGTATATTTTCATCTATTTTCGATTCACTATTCAGTTCAATGGTTTGACATACAGCCTGGTTTTAAACCGAGAACTAAACAATACTCTAGATTAAGCTTGAAATGGGAACAAATTATGTGTTTCCAATAAACATCAACTGTTGTACGGTGTTCCCCCGCTTATTTGTGGTTTCACGTGTTCGCAGAATTCTTTTCTGGTCATCAAAACGTATTAATCTAAAAACATTTAATAAATCAAAGAAAATATTGAGTTATTATAATATTAGGGATAATTTATACAAATGGAAAGTTCAATGGATTTGTAAATATGTAGTTGTCAAATGGACTCTAAAAAAAACAGATTGTTGTGTCTCTTTTTTCGATTTAAAAAGGTTGACCTTACAGGATAACTGTTTTCAGTTCCAGCTGGGTAAAAATAATGAATAATTTCTTAGCCTGAATATTAAAACGCTAATCACTGTGTTTGTCATTGTGCTCCTCACAGTGAGATTCTAACTGTGTGGCCCCGATCCAAACAAATCCAAGAGTTTTTCTTACTTTCAGGTTCCCGATATCTCAGAAATCTGAAGTTTTAGATTGAAAAACCAATAACTGCTACACTGGAAGTCTTTAAATAGCACGTTTGGTTTAGAGCACATTCTGTTTCAGCTACCAAAGGGGAGATAAGTCAGAGTTTGTCTTTAAATACCTGAGGACACGGCTTTATCTGTATTGGATAGCGATACCTGTCCTGATATAACTCCCCAACTCAGAGAAGATAAGACTTGTTACAGAGATAGTTGCATCTAAGACCTGAGGGGTTTCAAAGACCATGATCCCTGGGATAAATATTTATCAGTTGCGGATTAAATGAGTGCATTTTCAGAGGGAAGAAGCTCTTTGGTGGACTCACCAGTTGACCAGCATCGCGGCGTTGTTCCCTGCCATGAAAGGAAGCTCGCCTTGAACGCCCTGGAGTCCAAATCCTTGGAACAAAAGTAGTAAGATCCTCCAAAGGAGCATGTTCCACCACGTTCCCTTGCTCCCGGTTCTGTAGGGATCCATACATCCACGCCAAAAAGGTCACCTAGACCTAGAAGAATTCTATTGGGTTGTTGTGAGTCCAGCACCTTGCAGTCATGATATTGCTGGGGGGCGTCCTGACTGTGGCATTGCAGCAGAAAGTATGAAATATCTGTTGATGTTCTGCGAAGACCTCCACCTCCCTTACCTCCAACCTGCTGTCACTTTCATAAAGTTCTCCGTTCTCTTCACCATGTCAGCCGGACTGCTTCAGATGGGTATTCCATACGTGTTAAACAGGAATCCGATTTTTTTTTTTTCTTTTTTAAACAAAAAAGGGTCAAAGAAACAGGGAATGCCCAGGTTAGCCCCCCTCCACTCCACCAGTGACGAACAGCAGTGAGTGTCCTCCCTCTGCGAGCCGTGTCAACACAGAGACGTCATGCTTCATGTGTGTTTCCCTTCGTGTATGCGCTTCACCCGGTAGGAAGGACTGGGCGGTGCTTCCAACGAGGATCCCTGGACAGGAAGCCCCCCCCCCCCTCCCTCTCGTTCTCTTACTGATGGCGGGATGCAGATTGTAACCAGGGATTAGGGAGGTTCAAAAATCGGATTTTGCCCAGAGAAAGCCTTGTGTATTACTGTGTGTGTGCGCGCGGCCTAGTGTGTGTGACATAGGGAGAGAGCAGGAGATGCATTGGATTTTCATAGTTCAGAGCTCCTGCAATCACCAACCGCTGCTTGTAAAATGACTTTTTTAAAGCCTCAAATGCAATCTTTAGCACTTTTACTCAATATTATGTCCTCTTCTCTTCCTGTCTGTATCATGCACTTTATGCGTTTCTGGATTTCCCATCTCTATTGTTAAAGCCGGCACATGTACTGCACGATTTCGGCAGTGTTTCCCTAAAAGGGAATACATTTAGTTCAGCTTTTTTTTCTATTGACATTTGAGGATTTTATGTGCTCTTTATCCTGTAAAATAATTCTTAAATCTCTTCTATAGTCTGCTGCTGTTATGATTAAAATAAAAAAAAGGCAAAATTGTTGAAAGAAGGAAAAAAAAACTTAGTAGACCGCGTTTTATGCCCTTGCTGGTGCTGACAAATATTAGATTTAAAGTTTATTTGAGGATTATAATCTGATGCTGATGTTTTCAAAACCAGATCTAACCTCAGACTAGGTCTGTATACATTTTAGACAGTTTTTGAGCATGTGGAAGGGGTCAAAGAAGAAAATTGATGATAAAACATTACAAATGCAACATAGAAGACTTTGCAGCCCCGTTGAGTGTCTCTGTGTGTTTTTTTCTTGGAGCCACACACTGTTAGTAGTGTCTTTTCACACTTTTTTCTTTCCTTTGAGCCACATTCGGTGTCTCTTTGTGTGTTTTTGTCTGTACTACACAATGTTCCTTTATATTAAGGACTTTTTGGAGCTTTTGATATTTTTTTTTCTATTGTTGGGAAGACAATAGACATGGTCCATGACTGTAAAGGAAAAGTAAAGGAAAAGCCCACTTTTTTTTAAATGTCATTTTACTAAAACAAAGTTAAAAGGCACAAATTGATTTCACAATTTTCTCAGGATTTTTGTTCACAAGTGAAAGGATTCAATAAAATTCCTGTAAGCTCGCTTCCATTCAAATTCAATGTGCATGTTTGTTTTAGTTTAATTACATTGGTTATGTAATTTTTTTTTCAGTTCAGTTCACTACAATTATTTTTTTAAGTCTAAAAACCAAATCTCACTTCAAAGAAGGAAACACGTTTTGCCTTTTAAGGAGGTTTAAGGGCAAAACATAATGATGATGATTTAACTGAAGTGTTGAAACATAAAAAAACAAAGTTCTCTTTTCAGAAAAAAACAATTGGATCTGCTAGGATGTCTCACATCTTTTGGACTTTTTGCAGCTCCAAGTCTTTGACACAACACTGATTCCTTCTGTGTTTCTCAACGAGACTCGGAAACAGGATCAAACAGGATTTATGAGTAAATCTCCCACTAAATAGTTGGTTGGAAAAGGTTTCCAGTGTTCCAGTCAAAGTTGATGTTTCTGAGCATTGTTCGTTGTTGAGGTTTTTGTTTTGTTTTTTCTACTTTTAGGACAGTACACAGTGATGATGGCCCACTTCTACTTGAAAAGGAAGATTGGATATTTTGTCATCCAGACGTACATGCCATGCTTCATGACGGTTATCCTGTCCCAGGTGTCATTTTGGCTTAACAGGGAATCGGTTCCTGCTCGGACCGTCTTTGGTTAGTAAAGCTGCTTAATCCCAAATGTTTGAGATTGATAACAGTTGCACTGAGCGTCAGGGTTATGAAGCTTGCTGACTTGTGATCCTGCAAAAGCCGTCATTTAAACTTGTAATGGTCGTTGTTTGTGTGTTCAGGCGTGACCACAGTGTTGACCATGACCACCCTCAGCATCAGTGCCAGGAACTCTCTCCCCAAAGTGGCCTACGCCACCGCCATGGACTGGTTCATTGCTGTGTGCTACGCTTTTGTCTTTTCTGCTCTCATTGAGTTTGCTACAGTGAACTACTTCACTAAGAGGAGCTGGGCCTGGGATGGCAAGAAAGCAATGGAGGCACAGCACCCTAAGGTATGAAATGTCAACCTGAAGTGATTTGAGAACCGGACTGAGTGACCAGGAAGTACCCATTGGTTCCTAGAAGCCAAAATCCCATAGACGTCTATAGAGAAATAAACTTCTTATACTCAGTCATTTTGTGTATCAGAATAACCATATTTGCCTTGATACTTTCATTTTTAAACATTCTCTTGCTAATCTTATGACATTCTTTCAAGTTATTTTTTCTTTAGTGCAAGTTATTCAAATAATAAACTGACCAATCATATGTTTCAATAAAAGTATGTGCCTGGTGGCCATACGTCGAAGGTTCAAAACATTTGATTGATTTCCGACCACTCACTGCTTGCTGACGTCATCTGGCTCCAACATGGACGCGTCCCTATCATGAATAAATGGTGATTGAACTGACTTCATTTTATCAGAGCCAGATGTAAAGCATTTTCTTTGGGTGACGTCACAAACACTTGGTCCAGTTCTCAGATACAGTCAGTGGTTTAGCGGATTTTTCCGTTATAACAGTCCTCTTTGAAAGAACTTTAAGATAAGCCTTTTAAGCCTTAGTCTCATGCACCTTTACCGAGGTTCACATGTGTAGATTCGGGGTTGTTTCGGTCCGTAGAGGGTCAGTAGAGTCTTGTCGTTCCTTTTGAGTTTCCCGTGGCCACCTGAAGCAACGTCAAGAAAGTGGAACATACGATTGGCATGCATGTGGTAATTGTATTGGTGAGGATGATGGAAGTTGCATGCGTTAATGATTGTGCCCTTACACCACACTGGAGTCGTGGAGAAGGTCACCTGCAGGCAGCTCAAATCTAAGTAAGGCTTCTGACTGAAGCTACATTCACACTATGTATGTGACGCGCATTCAAAATTCCTCTTAATACGCATTCTTAAACGCGCTTTTAGCCTATAGTGTTCACACTGGACCGTTGCTACCTGCTATTAGCGCAGGTCCGCCACCTACAGTGCAAAGCTTGCTCCAGGCTTTTTCTTTCACAGCTCTATTTGGATACATGAAAGACTTGATGCCCTAGTAATTTCTCCTCCACGATCAATTGTCAAACCGTTGGTCCATTTTGAAGGAACCCCCTTCATACGTCACTACCACATCGGAGTCAATGATTGGTCAAAATTCAACCTGGTTTAACTTCCAACGCACATTTAATGGGTTGCATTTTATGCGTAGAGCTCAAAAATTGTCGTAGAACTTTGCGTAGCTACAAGTGAACACAAGAGTTTAGAACGTGGAAGCCCGAAACGCGCAGATACATAGACTTTACATCGAACGTGTCTTCTTGAACATGCATTTTCGAGGGTGGTGTGAACATAGTTTCAGGCTTCATGTAGTGTTGGTTAATATTTTCTTAGTCCTGGAAGCACTCAGCACCTCTTGGGTCCACATGGTGGTGCTATAGACCCAAATAGAAAAATCTAGGCTAAAAAATTACCCAACTGTAGATGAATATGGAAGTAACCCTTGTGCTATCTTGCATGACCCCACCCTAACTTTGACGTGTTCTCCCTACCATGACAAAGGTGGATAAAGGTGGAAAAATTTCATGTAATCCATTGAACCAGTGAAGATCACAAAAAATTGAAAAAAAAAAGGTTCATAGCACTGTCTAGTGAATCTAGATGACCCAACTCCCAACGGTAAAGTGCCTAGGATAGCACAAGGGGTAATGATTATTATGCTGTTTAGTTTAACAAAAGACGTAGTTAATAAAAGGATATTTTTACGATCTTACCAGAATCCAAGGCCTTTAAATCATGGGAGACAATATTTAGTTGACCACAAATCAAGGTTAACATAACAAACAGAGATGTTCAGGACATTTATCGTCTTCTAATCTATTGTGAATAAAATATTGATAAATGTAGCTTAAGTTTATGTTGGATTTCATTGATAGAATTGGAAAGAAACCCTTTTTTTTTAAATGTTCATAAGCTCTCGTCGTCATCTGTTCTGCTGCAGAAACGAGACCCCATGGTGCTGTCAAAGAAACCCAACAACGTTTGCTCGGCAGGGGTCAACTACACCCCCAATCTCACCAAGGACGTGGCCATCTCCACCATCTCCAACACCACGTCGGTGCAGCTGCGCGGGACTGAGAGCAAAGCGGTGGACCCCAAGAAGACCTACAACAGCGTCAGCAAGATCGACAAGATGTCACGGATAGTGTTCCCCGTCCTCTTCGGTACCTTCAACCTCGTCTACTGGGCCACGTACCTGAACAGAGAACCGGTGGTGAAGGGAGTTGTCACTTCAACATAATCACGTCTTTATTTTTTTCTGAAACAGTTTGTACGAGGGTGATTATTAATGAATGGCGTTGAAAGGTCTGTGGCTCAGAAAACAAACAAACAAACCAACAAACAAACAAAAAAAAGAATATCTGCGCTTGAAGAACAAAAACTGCACCCTGCTATTTAATTCCAGCACTTTGAATGGATGCAAGGCTCAAACTGAATCCCTTTCCTACTTTACATGGCCTAGAAAAACTGCTTCAAAGACTTCTTTAAACGAAGAGTTGGCGCTTTGCTTCTTTCTCATCTTTCTTGCTGCAGTTTGCATGATGTTCTCCTTTACAGGAAACCATGGACCTCTCTTTGTCTTGAATGCGGACTGTAAGTGATCAGTCTTTGCTTAAAGTACAGAGGCAATTCATTTGCATTGGAAAGTGGATTCAAAAAGCACTCTCTGCGGAGGTAAATGCTGCAAACGGACTGATTCTTCACTTCTGTGTTATTTTAGAAGAGAGAAAAAAGCCAGTTTTTTTCCCGGCATACTGGTCGGTTCTTGTACAGCTTTCCCTATTGCTTCACTATCTTCTGCTGCAGGGCTGGCTTCTCCAATGGAAGATTTTCAAAGAAACCTACTGAAAAACAAAGGTTTACTAAACATGAATGAGCAAAAATACAGTAAAAGAGGGGATTGGAGTTAATACAGTAAAAACAATCATATTGATAATTGCTGTCATTGGTATTTTTATAATTGGATTGATGTGATATGACTTGTTCTGTTAAACAAGTGACTCAAAGTTAGTTATTCAGTGAAATCATTAGGTATCTATTTTGGGAAATGACCAAACGAAACCCTTTACACTCTTATCAAGAGAAAGTGGCTTAAATAATTTGTATCTAGTGCAACGTTGCCTAAATCTTTACTAATTTTTACCCTTTTTTTATTCTAAAAAGGCTAACGCTCATATAGAAAATGTCAAAGTTTAGTAAACTATGAACAAAAGAAAAGAAATTTGGGATAAATATTTTTTTATCTGACCAGGCCTATTGGGTGAACACAGTATTGTCGCCAGCGACACCTGAAAAACGGATTCTATTGACCGTCTACATGATCAACGGGAATCAGCTGTCTGGGACGCAGAGAAAAGCAGCTTTTTACATCGGCTTAGCACCAGTATGGAACACTTTATGATCAAAGTGTTGCTTAAGCCGCTTTTCTGCGCGACGTTATCAGATGATTTCCTTTAAATGCATAAGCACTACTACAAAAAGTTGCACGTGAGCGCAAAGGCTGTGTTTCTCCTCCTCAGAATCCACTGGAATTGAATTAAATGCATTAATGGTTGATGAGTTACGGTAGTCGAAAGGAAGCTCTGGTGTTAAAAGGATTTAACATAAATTAAAATAACATATAATTTTACATTTTTTGGGTAATTTTTCCTTTCAAAAGCGATGTCACACAGCCGCTACATACATTTTGCGCATATTATATGGTTGAAAATTGGTCATACGTGAGTATAGGAGGAAGTACCAAAAGACCACACAAAACAACACGTAAATCAACGTAGAGCATGAACCGTGTGTGATTGGGCTGTTCATACGCAACTGATACTGAATTACGACTTTTTTTGTCTAACTTGTCCCTGTCCAACAGCTGAGCAGACAGATGAAAGCTGAAAGCCTCTTGTGTTACAACAGGGGTTATGAAAAAAACTAGGTGTATATTTAAATAAACCCCTTTTGTAATTTAGGCTAAACTTTATTCATCTTACTCATATCTGTAGCAGTCTTTTGTTGGACCAGACGGAAAAGAAAAAGAGGGGGGGGGGGGGGTAGAACCATAAAGCAACAAGTGTTGTTTACAATCATTACATTAGTCAGGTTTATAAGTAATATAAATCCAAAAAGGGGCGGGGCCTGTTCACACACACCCAAATGAATGAATTACGTAATTTTAATGTGGTATGTGATATTAAATTTCTATATTGATGGCACATGCGTGAAAAGGCCGTTAGACATACGTGGAAAGCCCCAAATTTGCGTAAGCATCTCGCAAAAATCACGCGCAATTCCATACAAATTTACGTTAATAATTAAATATAACCTATGTAAAATCTACATAAACTGCGTGATTGTCAACCCACAAAAACGTTTTCACAGCTTCGTATAAAGACCCGTCGGCTGAAACCGTTGACGGAAACCTGCGCACATCAATGAACGATGAACTCAAGAAACACTTAAGAGTTACTTATATCACAGTCGTATCACGAAAGGCCAAAATTTCATGCACAAATGTAGGTAGTGGCTGCGTGACACTGCCTTAAAAAGCATTAATCTGTGTGATGAGCAGTACAACACCCCACATGATCGCACAGAAATGAGAGCAGCAGAGTGTGAAGCCTTTAGAAATGAAAGGATCAGGGATACGTTCATTTAAAATGATTGGTTTAGTTATTTTTGCAGTGCTTGAATTATCGATAATTTCTCAATGTTTGACAGCAATGAATACAAATATTGACTAATATGGACAGGGGGGGGGGGGCAGCTGCCTCCCTTGCCCCCCTGTTCATTCACAAAATTCGCCATCTTAGATGATGGGATGTCATCAACCGCCACCAGCCATTTGACACTGGAGTGAGTTAGGAAGGAAATACTTATGTAACAAGTTACCTTGTGATTTCTTGATGGACTGATCTGGTTCCTAAATAGTATCAAAAGAGAAGCTTAAGATACACAATCAGCTTCTCGACAAGTAAATGCATGTTCCTTCTACAAACAGGAAGTCTGAACGAAATTCTGTCCTGATTTCCCTGCTTGTAGAGCAACATTTGAAAGGAACTTTATATTTAGATCTCCCTGCTTAAAGTGCTTCATTTGTAAGGAATTATTAGTACGTTTGTTAGAGTTTCCTGCTCATAGTTTGGTGGTGTTGCTGGCTGGAGAGCTGCATTTGTGAGGAACGTTTCAAAAATGTCCCTGCTGGTACGCCTGTAGTCACATTTTTAAAGAACATTCTCTGCCTTGTATCTTTAATCCGTTAACACCAGACCTTTAGCTCCAGTGTTTACATTTTTTTCCCGACTACAGTAACTCTTCAAACGTTCAATTAACGTAATTCCAGCGGATCCTGAAGTGAATGACAGCGACTTTGTGCCGTTGTGCCACAATAAGTGGGTAGTGTGTTGCATTTTGGTGCAAAGAAATTTTCCTCCGCCTCAGAATGAGCTGATTCGCGTTGATCGTGTAAAGCAGGGGTCCCCAAATCCAGGCCTCGAGGGCCGGTGTCTTGCTGGTTTTTCCAGAAAACCTTTCCTCATTTGCTGCTGATTACCTGGATCAGGTGTGTTTAGCCAGTGAGGAGCTTCAATGGCAGGTTGGTTGGAAAACATGTAGGGCACCGGCCCACGAGGACTGGATTTAGTGACCCCTGGCGTAAAGGGTACGGTATGTCGATGAACGTGTGCTATTTAGGCGTATTCGGCGGCATGTTAACTGACACATCCCACATAGTCGACTCATACGCCAAATACCCACTCTTTAGAAACGAAGCACCACAAACACGGAAGAGAGTTGGCAAACCCTTAGAAGGTACTTCACCCAATATCAAACCTGCTAGTTAAAGTTTAAATGCATGGATCTTACAAATGTGGCACCAGAAAGAGGAAAACCAACTTTGTTCCAAGTCCAGATGTGAAACTTTGGTACATGAAGAAACATCACCCAACCAGATTACTTTTTTACTTTTTCATCCAGTGGGAGAAAACGGCCGGCAATGTAGAAAATTACCTCTTTGTTTTTTCCTTAACAGCAAGAGTTTAATTTGGTCACTTGAATGATAACACCACAAAGTGGCACAAGTTGTGTTCAATTTTACCAGCTCAAAAACTGCTGGTAAGGGACCTTAACCATCCAATGTCTTATTTTCTCTGTATGCTGCTGTTAACTTCATGGCAATTTATGATATTTGATGTTATTACATGAATTTTTTTTTATTTTAAAACAAGAGCTTAGTTAGCCACCTAGCTTGTAGTCTTAAATGCTAACGTTGCAACAAAAAAAAAGTAAAAAAAAAAAAAAAGTTTTTTGCGATTTCGTTTTTATGAGCAGTTCCCCCCAAACTTTAGTGCATTTCTTGCTCTGTGGTTTGTAAGAAAAACGTTCTAAAATTCGTTGATATTTTTGCGATCTATTTTTGTTTTAAACGACTTTGTACAGATTTTGGCATTTGAGCCAAATGTTTAAAAAAAAGGAAGTTGTATAAAAAGCCTTTTAATTTTTGCTGATTTTTCTTGAATCCCCCCTTAAAAAAATGTAGTAATATTTATTCATCGTTTCTTTCCTGAGCCTTTAGAAGAAAATGCCAAAGTCTAACGGTGTCTTTCACCTTAATATAAGTATATTCCCGTCTTTCTGTCCTTCTCTAGAAGTTTCCGTTCTGGTTTTTGTTTCATATTTACGATACATTTTTTTGTGTTGTTTTTTTTTTTTTTTTGTATCTGAAGATGGAAGCGGTCCTGATGTTGCGGTTTGGTTGATGCTCACGCCGTTTGCGTTTTGTTGGTACTTGTTGAGATATCCTCAGGAAAAACAGCAGGAACCGAGATTCTACAGCCTTTCCTTGACCACACTTTTCCTTTTCCTTCAGCTACTTAACGTCGATACTAACAAACTCTGGAGATGACATCACATCTACAGTCTCAGCTTTGCTTCACGGACCTTAAATAAATACCCCGATGTTTTAATTTGATCTTTTTCTTGAATATACATTTTGATATTAACACTGTGTTTTGACATGGCTGACTAACTACGAAGCTCCCCCTTTATAACCGATTGGTTGCTGATATTCGCCACCTTAGGTGGATGCACTGCTTGGTAGAGCATGACATCAGAGAATGAGCTGGATGCAAACCAGCAACCTGCAGCTACAGAGCATCTGTTCCTTCAGCCCATCTGAGGTCATTTCCTTAAGATCTGGAATTACAAATGTGACGTGCATCTTGGATAATTGTTTTTTTTTTTTGGGGGGGGGGGGGTAGAATGTAAAATAAAACCTTGTGAAATTAACAAAAGGTATTACATTATTTACAAGAGATTTTTCGTTATGCTTTTTGCTTTTACTGTTGCTTACATTTTTTGTTACATTTATTTGTTCATTAACCAACATTTGTTTTATTATTGCTGCTGTACTTTTCTTTGAATAACATGACTTTCCAAAATAATTTTATTTTGAAAAATTTGAGATCCATGTGTGTTTTTTTTTCTCCTTTAACTGTTGTTTATTTTTTGTTACCTTATTTATTTATTCATTCATTATTTTAATAAACATTTGTTTTCTTATTCCTGCTCTGGTTTTCTTTAAGTTGTAAGATTTTACTAGACAAAAAATTCTTGTTAAAAATCTGAGATTTTTGTTTTTGCTGCTTTTTTTTTTTAATTGTTATTTCTTTGTAACCAGCATTTCTTTGATTATTCCTCTTCTGGTTCTCTTTAAGTTGCAAGATTTTACTAAAAATGTTTCTATATAATTTTTGTATTTTTATATTATACAGTTTTGCATTGTTTAACCTTTTTATGATTGCTATTATTTTGTTTCCAGCCAACGTTTGTTTTATTATTCTTGCTTGTTGCAGGATTTTTCTGAACAATTTTTCTTTTGAAAAGTTTAGAGTTGAATGACAACCTTTTATTTTGAAACTCTGTAGGCCAATCCTTAGCTTTCTATAAAAAAAAAAACAATAATTATGAAATGGTACAAATTAAATAATAATAAAAAAATAATAATTCGTAAAAAGGGAAAGCAACAGAGAAATCTAAAGCAAAGGAAAAATATAAAATCTCGTGTTTTCTTTATTTTGTCCTTTTGCCTAAGTTTATTATAAATCTATATTTCCAGGTTGTTGTTTTCTACAAGACCTCTGCACATCCCAAACTGTGCTTAAATGGAGGCGGTGTCCTCCTTTGAAGACCTGAAGCAGCAGTTGTTTTCCTGCCAGCTCTCCAGAATGCTGAAGCTGCAGAACGGCTTCAGTTTCTGACGAAGAGGCAGCCGCCCGCCTTTCTCCAGCCGTCAGTGTGACGGCCTGATCTGCCACACATCTGTTAGAAACAGGGATTTAGCTCTGCTTAAGTTGCTCTTCCCTCCCCAGTCAGGAGGTCCCTCACAGCAAAGTGCTTCCCCTCCAGTTTAAGCTGCTGCGGCCTGATGACAAACACTTGTTTTTCTCGCCGCCGACTCTGGCCAGCTGTGGTCAGCGCCGACCTTAGGATTGATTATGTGCAGTTTATCCACAGCCAAGCAGACGGAAGTGTGGAAGTGCCAGCCGATGCTTGTGGAAACAACACTTTGTCTTTACCAAAATAACTCCGTAAGTGAAGATCAGTCATCCATACATCCTTCATTTCTTTCATTCATATTACAGATGTACCAGTGTACATCCCAGGAATGAGGCTGAAAGAGGTCCTAACTTTCCACAGAGATGTCGTTTCTTGACGTAAAATGTTGAAAAGATTTCATTTCTTTCTGTTATCAGGCCTATACACGATAACAATATCCAATTCAAACCCTCATTATTTAACTGAACATTTAAAAATAAGTTAAAATGATCAATTAAGCGTGGAAACAATAGAGAAGATTGTAATAAAAACGAAGAAAACAGAGGTGGAACACAAACGCTTTCATCAGGAACAGCTGTGGTGAGTCCAATTAAAACCAGGTGGGAGCAATTATCAGGTCTGCAGCACCAATCTGTGACATATATAAACAGAAGTGTGGTTAAAAAGCTCCTAAACCTTCATGCTTTTAGTTATAAGTTCACATTTATCACAAGTGAGAGCCTTGCTTGTGAAGTAAAATACATTTTAAAGATATTTCGTCCAACTTGTGCCAGAAAAAGAGGAGAGTCCCCTCATGAGTGCTGCCCCTTATGTGTATCTGGATTTTAAAGGTTCAAAAAGATTTTTTTTTCTGCATAATAAAACGAAAAAGTTGCACAAACAGTGATTTATTTTTTATTTCAATTAATACTCAAGCTGGTAAAGAATATTAAATTTAGTTTAGGTCTTTAATATTTTATGTAAACAAGTTAAAATTAAATATAAAATGGAGTAGGTTTTAATTTTACGGTGACAGTAACATAAATGGCTGAGTATTTAATGAAAAATATCAACAATAGTTTTTGCTTTCAGGTGTATTATGAGATGGTTGTTCCCTTCCTCCGCCACCAGGGGGCGGCAGAGCTCCTAAACTCGCTCGGTTGAGGTGAGGTCTGAACCACCGAATCAAACTAAAGTCTGAACTTCGGGGCTGAGCAGCAGTCATGCGCAGAGACATTCGGGTGAAACAGCGGAGAATCAAAGTTTGGGCGCAAAGCTTTGGCCACAAACAGCGGATTCCAGGTAAATAGTTGCGCCGCTAATTGCACTTTTCAGGTGTGAGTCAGAGGGTGCTCCCCTACTCAGGGCCCCCCCACCCCTAATGCCCACAGAGAGGAGGCGGAGGGAGACGCCGCTGGATCCACCCCCCCCCCCCCTCCCTCAAAGTTCTCCTCCGCCGGACTCCTCACTGATTGATCGTCGGGAGCCTCCCGGAGGAAGCCCTCCTGCGTGGAGCGCGGGGGGGGGGGAGAGGAGAGGAGAGGAGAGGAGCAGGCAGACCGTTCCGTGTTTGTGCGGGTCGCACATGACGCGCGGGGAGAAGGCGCGTGGGCGGATGAGGAAGTTCAGATTGATGGCTCTACTGTAAACGGCGCTCGCACGCGGCAAGGGCGCGCGCGCAGGCTCTCTGTCCAGAAGTTTCCTGTGAGCTGAGGTGTTCCGCGCGCGGTAAAATGACAATCAAGCTAGTGGTCACACTGTTCCTCGCGCTCGGTGCTCGGTGAGTTTGTTTTTTAATTAAGCTGTTTATTTTGGGGGAAAAACAACAACAACAACAATGAAAAATTAGTATTAATTTTTTAAGGTACATTTTTTTGAAACAGTAGGTGATATTAAGCACAAAAAAAATGTTAAAGTTTTGAATGATTTTATCCTTTAATTTCAGTTGTGATTTATTGGAATATGGCGACGATGATGAAGATCTCCACGACTCCACCGTCAGTCAGATGCTGGTCCCCAGGTCGCACCAGGAGGACGCTACTCTGATCCTCAACAACCTGCTGAGGGAGTACGACAAGACTCTGCGGCCAGATATAGGAGGTAAGAGGACCAGGACACCCCCCACCACCACCACCACCACCTCTCCTGGATAAAATAAATGCTTTTGGGGGTGTTTGGTGCTGGATTCATCATTAAAGATGCTCTCTAACTAGGGTGATTTTGTTTGTTTGTTGTTGTTGTGATAATCCAGATTTATTATAAAGGTAATATTGTTTTTTTTAGTCCCAAATTGGGGAGAAATTTCACACCAGCCATCTGTAGATTTTACAACAAAGGTGAGAAGTATTAAAAAAAAATATATATATATAAGGCAGAATGATATGGAGAGGGAAATTTCTGGTCTATTTTAACCGATCATTTCTATTTCTTGGTTATTTTTTAGTCTTTTTTCTTTGGTAGTGTTTGTGCTGTTTCAGTCCTCTCTTGATTGCACCCACTTTCCTTCCTGGGTCACTCGCCGTGCAATCAGAGATCAGAGCTTCTCCGAAGGCACAAAGTTGTCTTTTGGCGAGGCCTCTAATCAAAAAGCTTTATGCTTTTTGACGCTGGAGAGTCCTCGCCGGTGGTCTGCACAAGCTCCAGGGGCTGAGCGAGCATTCTGGGGGGGTGTTAGGGAAGGAATGAGGACAGTTTTTGCAGGGTGGGGCTGCATTTTCATGATCTTATTCTGGAAAGAAACAGACTTTCCCCCTCAGCACTCTGTTTTCTTAATCACTTTCTGTGCCCTCATTATATGATTCTTCAAATCAGCAGTCTCATCCATTCGTTGGCTCTTTGGTTGACTCTTGCAGTTTGCTGGGAAAATATGGAATTTTTTAAACAGGTTTTGCTTAAACAAAGAGGTTCTCCTGCTTGTACATCACTGATTGCCAAGGTTTTGTTAAAAAATAATTTACTCTGTTTATAATTTTAGTTTTTTATGGAATATTTTCCATTTTAAAACATCTTTTGATACATAAATACTTATAACCCCTTTGGTAAACAGATAAATCTCAATTTAAAGCAGATAAAATTGGAAAATAAATGTTTAATTTTTATAGTTGACCCTCCAACAAGTAATTTGGTAATTGAGCTGATTTGTTGCTATTTTGAGTTAATATTAGCGGCTTTATTTGGTATTAAAAAACACTTTAGATTTAATGATAAAACTGATAAACACTGTATTTTCGGCATTGTAGGGCGCAACGTCAATGAATGATATATTTTTGAAATTATGTCATTGAAAGGCCCACTAAGCGAGACGAAAGTCAAAGATTCGCCCATCAGTCAGACTAGAACTTATAATGTGACCTGACACGCTACACGTTAACCACGATGGAAGCGTCAGCCATGTTGGCGTATTCACAACACCTGTAACCTTATCAGTAACCCGTAAAGAAATGGACTGATCACGCTAAAACAAACTGAGCTCACTCCCTTTAGTTTATTCACAATGCTTGGAACCAATGAGTTGCATAGGCGAGAGTCGCTATGCTAGCTTATTGTGTTCGCAAAGTTGGACACCGTTTTGGATAGGTCGAGATGCCGATCACAATTACACAAACGGTGCTGGAAGAACAAGGATACGACTTTCCACAAGTAAATTATTACTGTCCGCTCATAAAGAAGAAGCACTTATAGAAAACATTTGGGGAAGATGTGACGGAGTTTCCTCTCAATAGTGAATGTTTAGGCTGACCCTGTAGTCTATTTACAGTCAATGGTAGCATTAGACTTTTTCCACGGTTTCTGGCAGGACTTTTTTGAGGATGACTAGCTAAATCGAAGCGTATTACTAAGCGGAGGAAAAGAAACTAGCTAAGATTCCAAAGACCACCAGCTCATCGTCGCGACCGGTTCTGGCCTGACGAGCCCTGGCAGCCGTGTGTTTTTCTGCGAACGTCGCCCGGACCTCACCGCGCGGGGCCATAGACTGTAGTGCTCACTGCGCCCTCTTTGTGGACCAGCGTGGCCTTTAATCTTGGCTGCACTGCTCTAAGTCCGCTCCGACCTCGGGTAACCGACATCACCGCAGACCACTGGCGCCCGTTGTACGTGGGCTGGTCCGCGCCAGGGGTCTGCGGTGATGTCGGTTACCCACCGACCCATTGTGAAACACGGACTGAGGAGTCTAACAGTTTGTCTAAATCTTAGTCTGTGTGTAGATTTAAATAAAATCGCAACCATTTAACACGTAGGCATTGCATTTCCTATATATAATGATGTATTTATCTATAGAGAAGTTGGAACTGCCGTTCATCTGGTCCAAATACATTAACACCTGTCCAGTGTGGCGTCGCTCATATGGTAACAGGCTAGCGTAGCGTCTTAAGCAATATGGTTCATTGCTTGTAACTCCCAACCTTGTTGGTAACATAAAACAAAACACAGTGCGGCACCGCTACACGTTAGCCACGTTATCGTTATATTCACAATAACGCCCGACTCAGCATTTTGACGGAGCGCCATGCACCTCTGAAAATCACTTTGACATCTTGAAGCAAAACTGGACTTAATGCATATATATAAGGCACACCAGCGCGTTTTCGTTTGGAAAACAAAAAGGTTTTACGTGCGCCTTACAGTGTGAAAATACGGTTAGTGGGTTTGGCGTTAATAAAATAAAATGATGAATTCTCACGAGAAGAAATACGAAGATATTTTTTAGCATGAAAAGGCTAATCGATTCAGCCATTGTTGGTTTCCTTAATTAAAAAAAGAACTCAAATGTCCCCGTAAATATCTTCTTTTTTTTTTTTTAAACTGTTCACTTTTATTCTTTGTAAAGCTGCTACAGCATAGTGGGGTAGAACACATATTTAACTTGACAAATGTGTTATTAATAACTCTTAATCACAATACTTTTGTTTAATTATAAAAGTAATAAAGGTTTAAATATTAACATTCCTTAAAATATTGGGTAATGACAAAAAAAAACTGTCAGTGCTTTCAGCTAAGATAGAGTTCCTCCAAATAGTGAGCATTTAAAACCAAGAATGACGGTTCTTTTATCAGACATTCCTCAAAGTTTAATCTGTATTTTTTGTTTGAGTGAGATGAGTAAAAACCTTTAACCTAGCTCAGGTTTTGGGTGTGGGGGAAGAAAAGTTTGAGAGGATGCTGAGTCAGAGACAGATCTGGGACATGAAAGGCTCGGTTTAGAGGAAGAAACCTCCACACTACTGCAGTATCCAGTGTGACTGGAGTCGCACAACAGTGGTTCAATTCTTTTGGATGTCAGTAAAACACAGTGGCTTACTCTATGCTGCTGCAGCTTCTTTCTTAAACCGAGATCAGTTTCTTCATTTTGGAGAAAGATGAAGAAAACCTTGTTGAATAGAAGTCAGAACTGTGCTCTCTTTGGTTTTCAGTGCATGTTCTTGACTCTTGCTGCTCCTCCATGCAGATGCTGAAGGTTTCTTTTAGAACAACCCAACTTACCATAAAGTTTGTCATCTTCTGAATTCCTTTGCTTTTGTCAAGGCTCTCTTGCATCATGTCCATTCCTCTTTGAATCATCAAACAAAAACAGCCTTTGTCTTTGCTGTCACCCCTCCAACCCTGCGGCGGTGGAGAGCTGTAAAGTGAAAGTGATTGTTTCACACAGGACACCTGAGGGATTTATTCAGGTGGGAACTTCACATTGATCTATCTGTACTCCAAAGAAAATATCTACAGCTTGTGTGTTCTGTTTCGTGGATTGGACTACTTCCTCAAAAGACTACTGGAGGCAAGATGCAGAAATCAGTTTTTTTTTTTTTTTTTTTTTAGTTTATTGCTTATTTAAGGTACAATTTTATTGGAATTTAGTTTGTATTTGATTGTCAGGTGGGTTGACCAATGGGTGGGCCCAACAGAGCTTTAAACTTCACTTTGTCCTGCCCAGTTGTTGTTTTGGGACGTTTTTAAGTTGAGAGGGAGCAGTCTTTGGTCGTGCTTCCTTTTCCATCGGGCATAAAAAGGCTATACATCCAGAGTACAGATCTCTGTGTGTCCAAAGTTCCACCCAGCTGGAGTTGTTCCTCTTTGACACCTGTGTGTGTTCTGATTGTGTCGGTTCTGTTGGTGCTAAAGCCTTTGGAGGCAGTTATGGTGCAGAGTCGTCTACTGATCGCAGTACTTCTACGTTTGTGTGTCAAATATAATCGCAGCTTTGTGGTTAGAAACTTGTTTCATCATATCAGCGTTATGTTGCACGTTTACCCTTTAACACTGGAGCTTTAAGCTCTGGTATTGACATCCTTTTGACTCTGCAACCTTTTTACCTTGTATTTTATCTGGGCTGGGGACCGGCACAGGGAGACCCAGACTTGTTATATTACAAGTTTACCCTTAACACTGGAACTAAAGGTGCATACATCAGAATGGAGCTGAGCAGGGAGCTTGTGGCCTGCTCTGCGTGTTTTCTACATAACAAATACAATCAGCGTTCAACATAAGTGGTTATCCGGTTGTCCCAGACAACCAGATTTCACGGAGGACAACCAAAATGAACCTGATGGTTGTCCGTGTGACAACCTGGTCTTTTGTTCAACATTTTGGTATTTTTCGATTATTTTTTCAAGTTTCAATGGTTAGTATTTGGCAACCTCTGAATTGAGACGTATGCAGCAAATTCTTTCCACTGACAAACGAAGTGCGTGCATGTTAGTGAATACTTTCTGTTTGTACATCTGTACTTTTCAATAAAGATTACCGGTTTTCAAATACGTGTTGAACAACACTATCTGGTGCGACCGCTAGATGTCTCCAAAAACACACAAAAAGATTTAGTTTTAAGTTTTTGGCAATACTTTGTGTAACCAGATGCTTCAATATTTAGTAAAATGTTTTTAATACTTAAAGAGTTTTTAAATGTCCATCATAAGAGGCAGTAAAGATGTAAGTACTGACATCTGAGTTGGTTTCGTTGCTGTTGAATATTGGTATCGAAGGACAACCAAAACTTGGGGAGGACAACCAAGTTTACTTGCCAGGTTTTCCAGAGGACAACCATTTTTTCCCCCTTATTTCTAACGCTGGCAATGTTTTTTCAACAGCATTGTCCTGTATCTGAATGAAAAAAAAATGCAACTAGAAAAGCTTAAAAACACATTTTCGTCAGAGTGGGTCTATTTTTTTTTTTTTTTTAAACAATACTTCAGGATTTAGTTTCATGGAAGTAAAACTTTAACCCTACCCTCTACTCTGTAGCTCGGTCATCATCTCAGTGACTTTGTCTTTTTCTCCTCCGGTCTTCACTATCATCTTCTTTCAGAGAGGATGACTGGTCCACTTGCTGGGGGGAAAAAATGACCCACATTTCATCAAGCAGAACAAGTGTTGAGCCTCACCTTAACCGATAACGAGCGGCGCCTCAGACAAGGATGAGATGCTTTTGTGTCCCTATTGTGTCGCTTTCCTCTTGGGGTCGGAGTGTGATCACTGGGAGATCTGTGTGATCCTCTCGTGCGCTCGGTTGAGGCGCGCATGGATGTGTGTGCATTTACCAGGGAATGGAGGTCAAAGCAAGCCCGGGCTGAACGCTCTGCGCGGCGTCATAAGACATTGGGAGGTTTGAGGCCAGGACGATCTAAAGAGATGGATTGAAGTGTGTGGGAATGGGAAAATAAGCCGATCTTTTAACGAGTTCAGAGATGAAGTTAAAAACAAACAGAAGTTAAGTCCCCATGAGTACAAAGAAAACAGTTGAAGCTTGTGAATATTCTTGACATCAATAATTCATAAGCACAATTACATGGAAATTTGGCTCTGAAAAACAACAGTGCATCATTTATGATGAAAGATATTGTTCTCCTATTGTAAGCAATAAAGCAACGTAGATAAATGTTGTTTTCCCGCTCAGGGATGAAGCATATCATTGATGCCAAACACCAGTGTTTTGTCCAGATCTAGTTGAATTCTCTTGGTTGTTACAGTTATCTGTGTCCCTCTTTTTTTCTGCCTTTAAGGGCAAATATGGATGAGTCTGATTTGGGGCTGGTTACATGGTGACCTGTCCTAGAAACCTGCAAGCAGCTTCAAATATTCTTGGGGTTTTCTCATTTTTATAGTCTTATGTTGTGAAATTAACACCAAATTGATTCTCCACTTTGTTCCCATATGTCCGCCAAGATGAGGCTTATCTGGTCAGCAGATGGGTCCTTGTTTTTTAATGCCTGACTATAAGCAGCTATTCATAGTAGAGTTTAGTGCATCTCAATGTTTCAGTAGATAACTGTGTCCATGTTGCTTCTTCAGAAAGAAACAGCCTTTTGGCTGTTGCGCTTGAGGTAAAGGAACTGGTTTGAGTTCACATTAGACGCCTCTGGTCCTTACCGATCAAACGGACCTCAGAACTGCTAAATGGCTGAACTCTTGCTGGGCTCTGGTTTTATTGCTGGGCTCAGTAGTTCATTAGAAATTCGCCTCTTTAGCATGGCGTCAGCCTGCCCCCTTTATTTACCTGCAAGTGGATGCATCAGAATGGAGCAGAGCAGGGAGCTTGTGGCCCGCCGATTGTAGCACCTGCAGCCCAGCTACAAGCTTTTTCCAACGGCATTCGTTGGAAAATACTCACGCAATTTTAATCTTTCTTATATGTCCTCCAGCATGAGAAAAAAATTCACAGAAACTTGTTTAAAACACCAAAAAAAACGAAAAATTCAGAAAAATCCTTTCCTCTGGTTGGGGTCCGCCTAATTTGTTCCGGATCGAGTCCCGAACCTTGCGTTTGGTCTGCATTCAGACTGGCATCAAGCAGACCATTCAGCTTGTAAACCAGATTGTCAGTCGTTGACCAGGAACTACGAGGGCGGGTCAAAGCAACAAGTGAAAGACAGACATGCTGTGCTTATTAAAATGTTATATATTTTGGTTACTAGTTTTGAACGTCGGGAACAACACTTTTTACTTGTTACTTTGGTACGGTGGAGGCGTGCTGCAAGACAGTTACTGGCAAGAAGACATGCCGTGTGTGCTTTAACTCAGAGGAAGCTCGAAACTGCAGTGATGAGGGTATGAAGGTAGGCGGATAAGTGTTTGACAGAGATTGTTGGGAAGACAGTGAAAAGCCTTAACTTTGTTTTTCATAAGCATGCATTCTTCAACCACATCTCAATGAGTCGCTGTGTCTCATCGCTGTGGTGTTATGGCATTGTTTTTAAGAGAATTCTGTTCAAGAAACTACAAGGTAGCTTGTAGGATGACCTCAAAGCAGCGCATGCAGAGTAATTAGATCAGAAAACCATGGAAGAAGCATTTTCAGCTGTGTTAAAATAAATGTTCTAACATTTAAGGAGTTGGACCATTTTTTTCTGTTTGATAACTACATCTGCTGCTTCATTCCTACTCTGTTTACGTCGACCGTTCACGTTCAGCTGTTCTGCTCTGAGGATGGATGGTATTCAGACTGAGGAATCTCCAGAGAACCGAAGCTCGGCTGATTGGAAACGAACCGAGACCACCTCCAACGAAGGGTCAGAAAGCGGTTCCTGGTCCCAGACCAGCGGCCGCTTGTGTGTCTACTTAGACTGAAAATCTGTTCCGGATTATCGGGGGGAAAAGGACCTGTAGTTCACTTTAAGCAAACCAAATGTGTCCAGTCTGAATACCCCCCTATATTTTAAACTCTAATACCACCTAGGAAATTACCTTTAAGGTTGGTGGAAGTTCTCTGCTGCTCAGAGTAACTGCATCACATTCAACTTAACGATCTTCTGAAATCCATCAAAAATTCATCCTGAACTTTCTGTCCCTCTGTCTTTCAAATATTCAAGTAAGTGGGCTGGTTTTTGGTCATTATGCATGAAAATGTGTGACTTGGTTTGTACCTGTTTCACCTTCTGCAGACTAATATTGAAGGCTGCAATACTATGTAGATATCAAACTATTGATCTTCTGTCACCGAGCAGGTTGCTGCATTCACATCTGCCATTATTGACTCCCCAAATACGTCTGGCACTCACTGTGAAGCCTGATAGTGGAGGGAATAGGCTGTGTGTAGAAATGGGAGGTAACACACATGACATGTGCATCACTTGAGTGTCTAAAAAGAGAATGACTTCAGACGGATTCAGATGAAAGGCAGGTGTGTGTCAGAAATAGAAAATAAAGCTGCTCACACATTGTTGCTTTGCAGCTGTTTTTCGTGTGTGTGCTTCATTTCCATCTGTTTCATTCTCATTCATTCACCTCAGCCCCTTCTCACTATATTTCATCACCATGCCTGCTCACATCGCCTAAACTTCCTCCTGCTCTCTTTCATTTTTGAGACGCAAGTATGACCCACTTCTTGATGGCACATGAGCAACTCAGTTTAGACGTCAAATTCAATTATTAAGGAGCCAAACACGGCTGCAGATGTCTGGGCAAACACGATCCAACTTTTAGTTAACCCTGTTCTCCTGATAAACTAGATAACATTTCATTTTAAATTTGTTTTTTTATGGTGGTTTTGGAGGCACAATACCAAAAAAAAAGAAAGCACTGCTGAGTTTAGAAACTCAAATTATACAAGCATCAATAAAAAATTGTAAAGAGGTGGCACTAATTAGCATGTTAATAAATGCTAGTGTAGCATTTTATCATAGATTCGCTGTGTGTATAGTTTTTTATGCAGATGGTTATTAGGGATATGTCAGTATGGGGAGGGTGTGGCCTAAGGAGATGAACACTTGAACCTTCCGCAGCGGTTGCTCAACAGCAAAAAATTGGTCCTTAAAGAGACCCAACGGGCTTAGAAAAAGAGAAAAAAATGTATTTAATTTTCTGTAACTAATATTTGAAAGCTATAAAGCTGAATATATTGTATTCAGAGATACTTGTAATGTAATAAAAACCTTAAAAGTTCAGCTCTGTTATACGTAATAAAAAGATGTTGGAGCTACTAGCAAAGAGGCCTAGAGGCAGACCAAAGAGGAGGTTCATAGCGTTCATCATGTTTTCCTCTTATCTGCAGTATTTAGCCGTTGTAGAGAGAACAACACGCAGATTAGTCAACGTTTATTATAGGGCTGTTCGATAAAATCAATTAATCGATCTGAATCGATCCATAAAAGTGGAGATCTTTATTTCTTTATTTTATGCCATTTCTGGATTCCTTTTTTTGTATTCTCACCTTTAGAAGCTCCGGATTCACTTGTTCAGCCTAATAAAATTTTTTTAGCTTCAAAACAGATAACTGAGCTCCTGATACTGCTCATTTTGTCCATCTTTTCATCATGTCCTTTGTCCTTCTTAGTCTGCACAGATTAGTCCAATACACAAGAATTTGTTAATGACATACAGTATTTTACTTTGTATTTTTTTCAGCCCTCGAAACATATCCGTCTTATTTGCCTGAAATTTTGATGATTTAAGAATCTTTCCTTCCAATTTTCATCCTGCCCACTAACTTCAATCTTCATTTTCTGTGATTTGTTTATTTTCTTTGGCAGAAACTTGTAGTTTTTAAATGGTAATTAGCTACACCCTCGCGTACACAGGTTGTCCGTTGCTATGGTGACGGCACATAACCTATTCTGAAAGGCTGAAAAATTGAATCAAATGCCACCAGTATTATGTTTAGATCAAGTACAGCAGCTCAAATTATTTTGAACAAACTGGCCTAAAGACAAAAGAAAACCAACCTAAAGCCTAAGGTGCCTGGTCTTAATTGTCCAAGGGTTCCTTCATAGCTGCAAGCATCTCACGTTTTGGACAGATTTCAAAAGATTCAAGTTAAAACCTTTCTTTCTATTTAAGTAATTACCAAAGTCAGTTAAATCTTAAGAGGAGTTTGGATGTTAAAATGAAGACTGGAAAACAAGATTAATCAGTGTTAAACTAAAATAAATTAGACATGACTTCTCCTGGCAACAGTGTTGTCCAAATCACAAGTGGAAAAAGAATGACAAGTTCATAATCCAAAACGTGAAGCATTTTGTTGAAAAACTCTAAAATGACAGATTTACAAAAATGTGATCAATTTTGTCTAATAAAAGAAATGTGTTGTTAAAAAAAGGAAAATTTACAGTAATAAAATGAAGCTGGCAGAGGTATCTTAAACACCAAGTACTGTAATTAGTAGGTAATAGTTTAATTTTGGAGTCAAAGTTTGCAATCTAATTATTACCTCAATGTTAGTGTACTTTAACATTTACCTTCAAACTATAATTAGTGGACAGATCCAGAAAAAATGTCATCACAGCAATAATAGTACATTTAGTTGCTTCAATGTCTACATTTGAATTCGTTCCATTTCCTCCTCCAAGTGTTACTGAAGTCTTGACCCATTTTTAGCACTTTTTCCACTCTTCAAGCTCCTTTTTAGAAGTAGGTGAATCTGTCCGTCTGTGCTAAAGCATTGGTTCACTTCAGGAGGAAAAGTAAAGGGAAATAAATGAAGATAGCAGCTAAATCAAGGAGCAGGTCTTACTAAAAAGTTGCAATACCAGTGATCTTTTTAGGACGTTTTGCAGGATTTTGAAAGTGTGTTAAAGCAAACTGACACAAAAGTGTGAAAATTATTTTTTTTTTAAATTCCATTCAAACTGTTTCTGCTGAATTTTTAGGGTGTACTCAGACCGGGACACATTCGGTTCGCTTAAAGTGAATTGGTTTGTTTCCTCCGATAAATTTTCAGTCTGAATGTACCCAAGCCGATCCTGTTCTGGGACCAGGAACGGCTCTCTGATCCATCTTTCCAGGTAGTCTCAGTTCGTTTCCAATCCGTCTGAGCTTTGGTTTGCTCGGAGAATCCTCAGTCTGAATACAATTTCGTCCCAAAACCAACACGGCCACCAGAGCTGGGCATTATGGGATGTAAGCAGAAGAGCGGAGCAACGACGAGACAAAGCAACTCATTGAAGTGTGGTCTAATAAATGCAGACTTCTTAATACAACTTTTGCTGTACTGCACATTGCTTCTCGCACAGTTTTCCCAACAATCTATATGTCATAAACACTTATCAGCTTCCTTCATAGTTGTCGCCTTCTCAGTAACAGCATGCCTGCACCGTACTAAAGTAGCAAGACAAAAATGTTGCACCTGAAGTTGACACAGACGTTGAAAATTCGTCAGCAAAATATAACGTTTATTCTGACAAGGATTTCAAAGCGTAGAGCTTTCATTAACTTGTATTCCTGGCCAATGACGGAGGAGATCTTTAGTCACATGAATTTGTTTTTAAGCTTTGGATCAAATCAGAAATGTCCGGTAGACAGCAGTCTGAATATAGACCAAATGCAAGGTTTAGGACTTGATCTGTACCAAATTAAGTGGACTTGGTCTGGATACACCCTTAGAGTAAAAATAACTACTATAACATTATTGATTGGGCACAAGAAGTCAAAAAATGTGTCTATTAAAAATGGCTGCTTTTCTTGCTCCAAATGTACAATTTCCCAATTATCAAAGTAGTGGTATGTCTTTATGTAGAATTAAGATATGACATAGTGTCACAACCATTGCCTTTGCAATAATCTATCTTTACACTTCGATTTTGCTTTTCTAAATCCTGAATCAGGTAAATTATAGTTGTAGAATGGAATCATTGTAATCCATAAAAACATTGGTTTCTGAGAGGAGTCACGTTCTACTTTGAGTGATTTGCCTTCCCAAGTGCCTTTGGCATCATTGGAGGGTTTTCAGTTTTTCCATTAGCATCATGATCAACAGTGTGCAGAACAGAAAAGTTCAATGAACAGCTTGAAATTTCCCTAAATCTCATTAGTAACATACAAGTATGCATGCTCATTCTGGAAAAACTGTATGTGGTCCACTTTGGTGATTGCCAATTTTCCAATTGAAAAGCCCTTTTACCCGTGTTACCTTCAAAGGATTACATAAAGCTAATGAATTTGTTTAATATGTTTCTAATAGGGTGTCATTTTCATCACTGTGACTACCCAGCTGGATCAAAATCAGCTAAAAAATGCAGGGAGAGATTAAAGACAAACTAATAGCTGTAATAATTAGAATTAAATAAGACAGAGCTGCTCCCAACAGGAAAGAGCTTGAAAATCGAGGCTCGACTTACCACGGCCCAGATCTGATGGGTAAAATAACAAGGTTTAACCACAGGCTTCCACCAGCAAACTGTAGATGCTGAGCTTTTGCCTGACTTGGTAATGGATATTTGAGTGCAACTGAGTCAAAACCCAAAAAGTAGGTTATGATGGGAAAAACAGCAGCGGTTAATGGGGAGAACAAATGCTCCTGAAGCCTTCTTTGAATAAAATATCCACTTTTAAGCTATTACCTGCACCCAGGTAGACACCACTATTTGTGGCAAAGGTTCACGGTTACTCTTTGCAAATTACACATACTATGTACACACACCCATACAGGACCAAGACATGTTTAGTCTGTGAAGTTTTTTTTTTATCATTAATATATATATTTTCTTAATTCTTTAGGGTTACTTAGACTTTTTTTTTACATTATTAAAGTAATTTTTGTTGTTTTTACTTTATGTTTTGGCTAGCTTGCCTCTAGCATTGTTTAGCTTTTTAAATTTTTTGAATTGCTTGTGCTGGAATGGACATTGTCGGACTACTTTAGTACTTTTTTTGCGTTGAAATAATTATTGGCTTCTATATGTTGAACAAATTTTGTATATATCTTTTAAATTGGTATTTTTTTTTACCAATATCCATTTTGTTACTAAATTTAGCCTTTAGTCTAGGCCTTCACAATAAATTGCAAATGTATCATTATCGCGATATCAAGCTATGCAATATGCATATCGCAAAAGATGGTGAAAATAGCAATAAATGGTTTCCTTAAATATGCTAAAACTATCTATGGTGCTTTGAAGTAATAACGAATCAGATAAATCCATTTATGCATTTGACCAATCAGATGGACGCCTTCGCCTTTTTGACCAATTGGATGGAGCCCTTTTATGTTAGATGTTCGCCTCCTATGTAGACGAGGGTCATTTAGAGTGTAATTTAAGTTATGTTGACTCATATTTAAATTATACTCTACAGTCAAATGTAAATGATGTTTTTGGTTGTTTATTAGACATGCACAATATACCGCAAATTTATCGTTATCGCAATATCCAGCTCTGCAATATGCATATCGCAAAAACATGAAAATAGCAATAAATGGTAAATCTTAAATATGTTAAAACAATCTTATGGTAGCTTGAAGCATTTAACAAATCGAATAAATCCCTTTATGCATTTGACCAATCGGATGGGCGTCTTCAAGTTGTTGACCAATTGGATGTAGGCCTATTGTGTTAGATGTTTGTCACCTATGTCGACGAGGATCATTTGGAGTATAATTTTTCATTTGTTGCAATGCAATGGAAATGATGTTTTTGGTTATTTTGCTTTTGTTTATATACCGCAAATTAAATCGTTTTCACAATATTAATCTTTAATATCGCATATCGCGAGTTTTCCTCATGTCGTACAGCCCTATTGTTTATGTATTTCAAGTTATATCGTCATTGCGATGTTTATCATTAATATCGCAAATTGTGAATTTTCCTAATTTCGTGCATCCCCACTTTAGTCTTATATTCATGAGCTTTTTTACATGCAGACCATAAACGTGACCATTTTAAAATTTCTAGAAGTATCAAACTTTTGAGGTTTTTACAGTTTTTAGGGACATTTGCCATTCAATGGATAAGAATAAATCCACAATCCAGATGGATCAGATATTTTGGATGAAAAATCTAAATGGGATTAAGTTTGAACCGCCATTTGGGGCAGCCTTAAACACCACCACACGATAACTTTTACCGCTTGTGGTGCTGGAGCCCTGTGGAACTGTGCGTTAAGTGCATGTGATTGCATGGTTTGGAGTCTTTACAGACAATGCTGAAAGGTAAAAGCAGGTGTAATTACCCATAAAGTCCTGTGTCCTGCCTCTTTCTCTGTTTGCACAAGGGAAAACATGATTGCCATTTGGGCAAATGGGCTTTTATTGGGCGCCCGGCTGTGTCAGAAAAGCACAACAATGGCTCATAGCATTTACCGGCTACATTATGGAATAACATTGCATAATCATGGCATTTTCCGCCAGAGTTAAAGAGTTGCTCCTTGGGTTCAGAAATGTTTGAGGTGCTTCAATGTCCTCGCAGGCCTTTTTCTCCTTAATCTTCTTGGGGCTGACATTTGGCACAGCGGTAACGCCTCACCAGGTGAAAGGACAATCCTCTCATGAGTCTCCTCCACATCTCAAGTCCAGACATTTTATTAGATGGCGAGTTTAAAATCTTGGCCAGTTCGTCTCCTCACAGAGGAGTTGGCAAAGGGAAACCTTTTACCTGTGTGATGCAAATTTCTTTTCAAACGTGTTTGTTTGTGTTGGAGTGGTTTCATTTATTAAGTGCTTAAAATACCTACACTTATTCAGCAATTAATCATGTCAGCAGATGGTGGAGACAGCAAAAGCACACTTCTGTATTACAGCCTTCGTCACAACACACGACTGCTGATGGGAAAGAAGTTGGTACTAAATCCATATCCACTTTATGTGAACCCTCAGGGGTAATTGAATGCACCAGCTGGTTCACAACAAAGCAAACAAAGATTAATTATGCAGAACATGTGTTCAGATAAGTTAGTAAGTTTTCTACTTTTCTTTTCTTTTTTTTTTTTTAACCGCTAGTCTAAAATTGTTGCCACCTGGATGGAACTTGATTCTGGCAAAGCCTCCATTGGGATTACATAAAAAACTCTTATAATGAATCCGGCTAAGTTGGATGTTTCTTGCCTTTTGTGTAGTGCCTTGAGACAACATTGGTTGTGAAATGATGCTTAATAAAGGAACTAAATTAAATTAGAAAAAAAGCAACATTTTGCTTGTAGAAAAAGGACAAATAATTCCTTGGAATGAAGAAAATTAATCAACTAAGATGTACAAAATGACTACAATAGGGGTGAAAAGCGGCTATCTAGGACTGCAAATGTGTTTTATTAATGTTCATAGGAAGATTAAAAAGGTTTCAATTTGGTATGGAAGATTGAAACTGAAGTCAAATGCTTGCTTGTACTCTAGGTTTACCGTGTTTTAGATTAGTAGTTAGTTTAGTGGGTGTATATCATGCAAATTAAATCAAAAATTACATTTTGAGCTTTTAAGTATGTTATGATGTTAATTCCTTGCGAAAAACAACCCCAAAGTGATATTAGATCCATTCGTGCATTTCTAAGCATTCGTCTAAAAACCGCCTCTCTGAGCACCAGCCCTCCCAATCCACGAAACCTATCGGGTTCCACATTGTTTTTGTTAAAAAGTGAGGAACAGGAAGAGTCTGTGCTGCCAGCCCCGCCCCCAGGCTAACAGACACACCCACTTTCTTCGCAGAGCTAACGGTGTTTGGCAAAAACGCTTTCCTTTCGTATGCGCAGCACAACATCTTTGCAAAAGTTCTGATGTTTGTTTTCACGGGCGAACGCAGACACGCTGCCGAGGCCGGATCTGGGTCATCAAATGAGCAGCACACACACGAAGCGAAAGGCGGGGCCTCAGATAGCGAGTCGCTTACATCCGGGTAGTAAAATGAACAGCAGAAATAACTCATATTTCATTAAAAATTGTTTTTTATTGTGACGAAGGTACTATATTATAATATCTATGGATATAGTTTACTCTAAAATGATTAAGAAAAGCCCCTTAACCTTAAAGGATATAGACCTTTAAGGTTACATAACAAATGGATGAGGTATCCCTACTGTGCCTAGTGTTTAGCATGCAACATGTGGTGGCAGTATTATAATGAGAACTGAGTTGGTCGTCAAAAGGTTGAGCAATGTTATGCACCAGAATGGAAAACAAAATGCAACGGTTGTGTTTTCTATCTGTCTATTCAGCATCTTCATGAGTAGTTCTAAAAATAATAATTCTAAGAATAGAATAAATGGATAAAAAAATCAATTATGAAAACACATTGTTGCAGCCATACACTAACTTGATTTTTATATTTTGGCTTGTAATTCCAGGAAAAATTTGGCAATTTAAACAGACGTCAGAATTCAGTTGCTATTCCAAGAAGAGATTACTTTTGAGTTTTTCAAACCTTTCTCAAAAGAGCCAATAAACCCTTTCATTTACTTTTTTACCAATAGACTCACACTTGCCAGTCTATTTCACCCTGTGCATGTCTGTAATGCCACTGACCTCTGCAGCCAATCACTGGTTAGTGTTTGGTTCTACAGACTTGGCTGCAAATTGAGTTCTGGATATATATTCCATGATCTCAACCATGTCGTGTTATGCATTGTCATCAGCACCATGGTACACTGCAAGAGGGATATTATGTTGCTATGGTGACGTCTTGCAGTCTGTTGGCAGTCATTGTGATCGTACTTAGTTGTACTTACAGATAAGATGATCTCATTATATTCTGGAGCACCTAACTGTATAAATTAGCAAATTAATTGCTTTTTTTCTAACTTCTTGACTGTTTAAGGTTTAAAAAAGCTGCTGGCCATGCGATCATAAGGATGCTGGCAGATATATTTGCAAATGAATGTAGCTTTTTTTTGTTTTTGTTGCTTTTTAATAAACTCAGAGTGCGAGAGGCCAGCAGCAGACCTTGACCAGGAATTTAGCTATAATTCATCTCCGCAGAGAGATTGTTGAGGTTGGTAAACCCTTGCCTTTCATTCCTTCAGCGCGAGCGTTAATGAGAAACCCACAAAGGAATGACCAGGCAATCATGTAGAGCTTTCAAGCGATGGGCTGATACCAGAGTGAAGTGTATTAGGGGGTAATACGACCAAGCTGGGCGCGGATCATGGCTGACACTTTTCCCATCCTTGTGAGTTGTAACCATTAAATCGATTTCCATCTGTGACTCCCGTGTCCGCTTCACCTCAGCCGACATAACGCTGTTCGGCCAAGAATTTATGAACCGTTGATGGACTTTGGAGATGGGAAATAAGGAAGGAGGAATGACCTGCACCTGGATGTGAAGTTTGTTTATCGTTTGTTGTTCTAGATCTATGGGAGTGATTTCTCTAAAATGTGAACAAGAGTCACAAAAACAAACACCCTTACAACTGATATGAATGTAAAAAGCAAACATTTTAAGTGATAACTCTTCAATATGACCAAACCTTTATAGCCCAATATATTTAATTTTACATCCTGATAAAATTATATCCACATTGATATAGACCTTTTTTAATGGATTAAATAATAAATAGGTTTTTTAAGGTTTGCAATGTAAAAATGCAGCAGTTTGAAATGACATACTAAACAGAAGAAGTAGGAACTGCATATACATTTTTATTCTAAACCTTTTTCAAACGATAACATGTTAGCCATGCTTATATCTGCCATTAAAATAGTTTTGAAGTCAAGTCATGGCCTCTGGACTTAAAGTATTCTCTTGTTTAGAACGTTTCACCTCTAGTCCAAGTAGCTTTCAGTCAGACTGATGGCCGACACTCAAGTCCAATTATAGACTTAAGGCACAACCATCCTAGTTGTATGTTATGAAAAAAAAAAAAAATTGAGTAGGGACATTTATCATTTGGATTAATCCTGTGCAGAATTTAAAAACCGTTCAGGTGCTCAAAGTACTGCTTAAAACAAAGACGGAATAAAAAAATATGTTAGTGTGACAAAGCAGCATCACAGCGTGAAGGAGACCGCTTGAATGTGTCCAAGATGCGTTTGGCCGCTCATTGCCATTGCATTGTACACATCACTTTTAATCTACATTCAGTCCATGTAAACGTGTGCATTTGCATGCTTTGGGCTCCCGTGTTCAACACTGTCGCATAATTCTACACATTTTTTAAAATCAATCAATCACATTGAAAGTAATACCAATTTGAACTTTGACCAGTCAAGGACTCAGATTATGTAGTGACATATGGATGGTGTCATACTTAATTCGTGGAAGTGCCAACTGTTTGAAAATTGATTGTTGAGGAGAAATTAAAAATTGTGGTTTGTGTCCAGCTGGAATTAAGACACCAAGGCTTTTATATATAATATAGAGCTGTGAAAGAAAAAAAAATTCAACATTTTAAACTAACTGTAGGGGGCAGACATGCATCCAGCGTGAACACCCTGGGCTAAATGTTCAAGAATGCGCATTGAGCGTGTTCTTGAATGGGCGTCATGTGTCCGACGTGTCCGTAGTTTTAGCTATCCCTCGCTTCGCCTTCAGTATTTTGACTGAAGCTCTGATAGCCTTATATGAGCTTGGCCACAATTGCTGGAAAGATGAAACAATTGGCCAGAATTGTGCACTAAAACTGAATAGAGTTCAAGTCATTGACACGTCCAAAACGAGGCACCGAAATACTACCTTATACATTGGTAGCGGTACCAGCTTAGCACTGAGATTTGGTACCCATCCCTAGTTTGGAGGGCTGTAGTAGATTTGACATCAACATTTAGACTGTTAGTGTATATAGAATACACAAGAAATGTAGCCAAAGACACAAACATTTCCTTTGTTTGGATTTTCTAAAAACTTTTAGAGATGAGTTTAGACTTGAAGAACTGGTTTAAAAAAGCTTAATTTGAATTTCTGCTTTTACTCAGATGTTTAGTTTACATTTCAGGTAACGTTTTGCAGTTGGAAAAAAGTTAACCCTACATTGGGGATAACATGTAAACTCTGGTGGATGCTGGAAACAGCTAAATTCTTTTCCTCCACGTTGGTTTGTTCCGGATCAGACAGTTTCCACTGTTTGTGACTGCATCAGGAGAGCACCATGATGCATAATTCATTGTTTACCTGATGGACACAAAGTCTAATTAAATCTGCAGTCTCTCCAGCTGCGACAGAGGACTCTGGGCTGAGTCTGTTTGGGTAAAAATGTCTAGAAAGAGTCACAATGCTTTAGTTTTCTGCCAACAATCAAAATTATTCAGACTAACATCTCATGTAAATCAAAACTAATCTATCCAACGACAAATATTTCCAGCTTCTGTGCCTCTGTAATATTGTGGTACCAGACTGAAGAAAAATCATTGTGAATGCTTTGATAGGCTTAACGGAAATGGAGCTGAAAGTTATTTAATAAAAGCACCCTCAACACTACGGTGCATAACAAGACCCTTTATTTGCAGATATTGCCTGGTGTCGATTCATAAAGATGAGGATCTGCTCAGGTCTTATTACACTTCTGGAGGAGAATTTCCTTCCCAGAGCCATCACATCAGTTCAGGAGGGTGAACATTCTGGTAGTGGTACAGCTTGTCCTTCAGCGTTCCCCCACACACCTACATTCACAAGTCACAAATACATGGCTCTGTAAAAACACCTACGCTGTGTGTTGGGGAAGTCTTCATCGCAATACAAACAGAAATGGAAAGTATGAGATGTTTCACTTTTATCAACTCCACATGTCTGTATCTAAGCTCTTATCCAAAATACACTTTTCTAAGTGCAAATAATATGCTCCTTTTTATAATCTACCATTTAAATGTGTTAAAAGCTAAACAAATTTCTCACTTTTTCGTATTTGTAAGTGTTTCCTGATACAGCATGTAACAAAATACAAGAACACTTTCCTTAAAGCTATCAAAAAGTCAAACATCGAGTCAAACCACCTGGCAAATGTGACTTGAATGACAGTAACAAAAATTTGGATCAAAAATGGACTTTGATTGCAACAAGCGCCATCACCGACGTGACTTCTGTGGCTCACGGACACATCCAGCCAATTAAAGTGAAAGAGACTTTAACAGATAATAACTCTGAACCACATGAAAGCTGAGACTTTTCTGACAGCTGAGACTTTTCTGACAGTTAATTAACAGGTTTCCTGATGAAGTCAGCCCTGACTTAAACGTATATGCCATTAAAATGACTTTAGACTGTACATAAAAACAGCAATGATTACCAGATCATATCCCTGAGCTTTGATGTTAAGATTTTCCAGATTTAGGTCCAACCTCAGAATTTATCAAATCCTGTCATGGTTTTGGACGCACGACACGCTTTAGTCATTTTTAAACTCCTCAATCTCTTTCATTTTACTTGGATTTCCACAGCAAATTTTATTTTTTGTTTAAGATAACTTGTAGAATAAAAAAAAAATCATTGAAGAAGAGATTTCTTATGAAGTAAAGTTTCATTCAACTTTTATTTCAAGGTTTAAAATCTTAGTATTTTAATTTGTCATTATGATTTAACGAAACTTTTCACTTCATTGAAATTTAACTGGAGAACTTTTTTACTTTCTATTATGAAAGTACATTTGTCCGTTAAACTTTTTTCTTAAAAATTTACTTTAAAACGTTAGTGACTCGTGAAGAATTTAAGAGAATTTTGGAAACCTGCTTTTCTAAAATTGACTCACTATGTTGGCAACTTAGCCAAATTGATTTATTTATTTTTTACTGCAAATCCTAAAAATTTGGAACAGACTCCTGCTGAGATTTTGGGTTCACATACACATCTGAGTTTCTCTATCGCCCTATAATTGTGATCTCAATTTTTATTTCTTTTTTTCTATCCATCCCAAATCAATGTAATTTATTCCCCTGACCCCGAAGTTAAGTTATAATGGTCGGATGAAATATCTTTTCTACATTTAATTTATTCATCCGTTCTGTATGCTTCCTGTTGTCTCATTAAACATGTCTTGTATAATCCAAGACATGTACACTTAAATAAGTACTGTAGCTCAGAATGTTTACGCAATGAACGTGATTCTGATGTAGAGAAAAGTGACTTTGTGCCGCCTTATGTCTGTAAAGTGTTGCACATCGACGGACAGAAGCAGCTTTCCTCCGCATCAGTATCAGCTGATTTAGGTTGATAACCTGAGCACTTCATGGCTGTAAAGTGTTTTAAATATCAAAGCTGCTTGTCTCTGCTTCAGTATCTCCTGGAATTACACTATTTGTGCGTTATCAGTTAATGAGTTACGTTAAGGAATACAGGACGACTTTAGTCTTTATATCCACCTTGGGTGATTTCTGGGTTTGAAAGCAGAAGTGTAAACTTCTTGTACAGGACGTCCATGTCCTTTTTGGTTTTTGTGGTTCTACATAATTTTGACAGGCAGAGTTTACTAAATTTACAGCACAAAACCATACATACAGCTTGTACTGTCTTGTACCAACACATTTAGTGACTGAAATTTCCTCAAATGTTACAAGATGAGTTTTTTTTTTTGGTGAAAACGCAGCCTCTTTTTAAGCAATGCAATAACTTTTAAGTTTGACATTTTTTTTAAACAATTTCTTAGGTGGCGTTTGTGCATCTTTACACACATTTATTAAGCAAGAGGAAAGCTGCGCCTTTAAAAAGAAAAAAAGCACATGTTCAGTTAATAGTCCCGACTCTCAGGTGATAGCGTCTCGGTTGCATTAGGTGCATATGAAGCAGTTCTTGGTGTGGTAGTCGGGTGGTTGCACCTAATATTCCTCCCAGCAGTGCAGATGGCTGACTGCTGCTCGTCCTTCAAGCGAGGAGCTTCTGAAATGCTACAGATGTGGGTCAAATAGGATTTGGAATTGATTTTTAACCTTCACTTCATCTTACTTCGGACAACCAGATGGCCGCAGTTCATCTCGGGCAGCAAGTTCTTTGAGTTATTCCAGCATTTCTCAAAGGCAGAAATCGTCTGGTCGGTTGAGTTTTAGCACCATGAAGAAGTTATTTGCAGTTTGTGTCAGAAACTTTAGACGTTTTTTCTTTTTCAAGTGACCAATTCAGAAGTGATTTGGAAAAAAGCGGTCTTCTACTTTAATGTCTTGTCTTATAATGATCTTTTTTTTTTTTTTTTTTTTAATGTCAGGGCAGGTGGTGACTGTCTGTTTCCATGGTGACAGTCTGAGCAAGACTATTGGTATCAGCAGTGAACATTTGAAAAGCCAAAATCAAAATCTAGTAACTTTTCAACTGGTTTTCTTTGACTGTTGAACACATTTTTGTGATTTGCTTTACGCTGCAATGCCACCTCCATTTAAACGTGTTCATTTTCTTTATGACTGCAATGCTCCTGCAGTCATTACCCCAGAATCATTTGATTCTGTCATCCAGCGTCTTCATGCTGCACTGCTCTTGGGGTTTTTTTTTTTTGGTGAAAGGCACCATTTTTGTCTCTAGGAAAAGTGTCGTCTTCCCAGTGTGTATCAGTGTGTCGTGTGGGCTGATGGGTACTGCACAGCAGAGGGTAGGTTCTTCTCAAGTGCAGCTGCTGCAGTCACATAAATAAAGATTAGGTGGCATTGTGTAATCCCCCTCGCTACATCTAAACCTATGAATCTTTCAGTAACTTTGCCGAAGCGCGCCTGTTACATTTGTTGTTGAAAGCTGGATTCTCGTTAGAAGGGACCTTCTTTTGGCAGCCTCCACTTTTCTGTCACTTTGCTGTTGGATTCATCTTAGTCGTGTTTTCTTCTTTTGAAAGGGTTGAAAATAAAACCAATGTGGTTCTTTGGTAAAAGAACCAGTAAAATGGATTAAACGTTATGTTTCCATGGAAAACAGAAGAAACGGTGAATGCTTTTGGAAAAGTAAAGGGCGGAGAAGAAATTATTTATAACTTGAAATTAAAAAAAAAAAGTAATAAATCAAATAGTATTAGGATCCTATGAAGATATTCAAAGACTCCTTGCTTTTTATTTATTTATTTATTGTAGTTTGGGCTTCTGTTTCCTCCAGCAAAACTAAACCAACAGCCTGGAGAGGAATCCTTGTTCCTTTTAGCCCCTCCCACAAACAAATAACCCACACTTTCTTTTATTGAAAAAGATATTTTTGAAAAATAAATTGGGAAAATTCAAGACATTCTCCTAAAGTCCCAGTCCAATCATCTTTCAATCTATTTTAGGCATTCCCAGTGGTCTTTTTCTATTCCAAAAAGAAAAAAACTTGTGAGATTTTCTTAGACATACTTACTGCAGAGCGGCAGGAGTTCTGTAGAAATTTGCCTCCGAGTTGTGAACGGAACTGTGATTACAGAGTAAGCCCGCCGCTTTCCCGTTGCCCTTAACTGAGAGCTCTCTGTTTACGTCCTCTCCTGCGAGCTTACAGCCCCTCACCCCGACCTAACATTACCGGAGCGACGAAAATGCAGAGCAATGTTGGAGCTATCCAGTCATACAGTTTTAAACCAGATGCCAGCTCAGATGAAGGACATGAAGACAAACATGGATCTGGTTGTCTATAAGTACACACATGCATCAGAGTAGGGCAGAGCTAGGAGCTTATGGCCTGCCTGGAGTATTTTGTATGTCACAAATGTGCTCTTTTCTTTTTCTTTTTCTTTTTCCCAAACTGCATTTTTTAGTCTGCACCTGATTCACAGGGATTTGACTAAAGAAATACTCAGACATTTTTAAGCTTAATCGTCTTTGTATGTGTCCATCATCAGATTAAATTAGAACATGCTAAAAACACCAAAAACATGATTTTTATCTGAGTGGGTCTGTCAAAATCTTCAATCAGTAACACTACTTAAAGAAAAACAAAATCACAGACAATTAAAAGGTGTCACTTTCTGTTATTGTGCGAATGAATGAGTAATGAGTTAAAAGTTCTAGTTTGAATGTCAGTTTGGGGAAATGTTTGCTGGTTAGTTCTTTATTCTCTATGCTGGAGAGCTCACATGGGTGGTCTTGAACAGTGAATTTGTGAGTGCATGCACAACAGAAGTGGGTGCTTCGTCACTCAGCGTTGGTGAACCCTTTTCCACTCGTGCACTCATGTTGACACACTTCAATCCAACTCTAATGCCAAGAGGGACAACTGGGACCCCAGAAAATGACTATGTGGCCTAGTTCTGATAGCTGCCAGTAGGGTGACACTGGTGGGCTGACATACATCCCCGTTATCAGCTCTGCTACTCAAGATGACTTCTGAAAAATAAGAAATTGGCTTACATAAACTGATAAGTGAAAGCACCGAAGTGGAGGAGGTTATGGTGTTGATCCAAAACCATTCTAGGCTGTAGGAAGTTAAATAATTTTTACTGTCCGATATTAAACATTGTCGTTGAGTTTTGGCCACAAAGTTTGAGGCATTCCTGGTGTTGTAAAGCAGTCATCCCTGACATTTAGGCTACGGACTGCTACTGTTCCATGGGACAGTAGGTACCGGGCCACAGTGAAGAAAAAAAAAAAAAAGAAAGAAAGCAGCGAGCTAGGCCTGGGCGATAAATCGATCAAATGAATTAATTCGAATTTTTTGTTACGGGCGATTTCAAAAATAACTAAATCGAGTTTTTATGTGGCGCATTTTTGGCTCCTCAGAGCTTCCGTAGCGTTAGTTTCACACATCACGCGACAGCATGGCTAGCGGTGAGAGTGGGCAGTTTGTTTCTAAGAAAGAAATAAACTCATCTGTTGTGTGGAACTGGTGTGGCTTTACTGTCACAGACGTGGAGGAAGAGTCTCCACGCTGCCACATTTACCTAAAGGAGCTCATCGGAGTCAAAGGCTCTCACGCGCGGTCGCGTGGCACGCGCTCAGTCTACTTACACATGCACGCGCCCTAACACACGCGACCTGACACACATAGTCATTCTACAACGCCTGTATAGTTAGTTCATTAGTTAGATAGTTATTTTTCACTGTTATTTGTTAATAAAGAATACTGCGCTGTAATTATTACTTGTATATTCATTTGCGACGCGGCCACCGTAGGATTTTGTTTCGGGAGAGGACGGAGGGGGGGGGGGGGGGGTAACCGCGACTCCTGCTGCTTCATCAAGACGGGGTTTATTAATTTATTTAAAACTTTAGACCAAGATATGAGCTGTATTGATAACTTTTTAGAAAATGCTGCTACTCTCAAGGTGAATGTTTGTCTCATTTTAGTCTAGACTATAAAGTGTGACTTAAAACACAGCTGGGACTTGAAGTAAGTAAGTAACCTTTTGGACAAGTGAAAACAAGAGTAGAATAACAAAATAAGAAAAAAAAACAAGACAAAAATTATATAAAACCAAGAAAAAATTATGTAAAACACAACAAAATTAAATAAAAACAAGTCCAAAAGGGAGTGAGAAGAAGAAAAATTTTATACTTAACTTTGATTCCAAGAGTGTGTTTATTTATTTATTATTCATCCCAGAAATGGGGGTTACATTTGTCTTGCATTTGATTAAATAAAAGCAACATTTGCTTTAAGTTGTCTGCCGTTTGTACTTATTGCTTTCCTTAAGTAGGGGGGGAAAAAAAATCGGGAAAAAAATCGGAAATCGAATTAAAAAAAATAAAATCGGAGATTTTATTTTTAGGCCATATCGCCCAGCCCTACAGCGAGCATATTTTCTGTTTTATTTGAAATCTGATTCAGAGGGAAGTTTTGCTATTGGAAAACTACTGAATTCTCCTTGAAATATGGATTAAAAAGGCACAATACTCGGTAATCAGCTGTCTAATGTTACAAGGATGCTGCTAACAAAATTGCTCAAAGGGTAGATTATTATGTTATAGTATACATGTAGAAAATACCTGTTTTAGTGACATTTCTCATTTTGTATATATCTTTCACACTGTAAAAGTTAGACAATGTGGTCTTCGATTGCTGTTGAGGAAGGGAAATTCTATTTCACATTTTAATGGTATTTACACAAAATCTAGATTACTGTACATTCCTGGAATATAAATTGCGTTTTTTACTTATTTTTTTTATAGTTTGCCCGGGGGAGTGACTTGTACTCATAAGTGGCTTGTTCTTTTCTCTCTCAAATATAAATAGGTTCATATATTTATCATTATTTTCCCTTATGCAACCTGTTGACTTTTTTTTTTACACCAAGTCTTTTTATTGGTATTTCAACTTTAAACAGAGGGTACAAGGATTTAGGTTTGACAAAGTACACAAAACCGATCCCCTCACACCCTCCCCTCCCTCCCCTTACTGCACCACTCTTTCAAATTGCAAATAATTTGTAAAATATACATTGTCAAAAGAAATAAACTTCTCAATTGTACATTTCTAAAACACAGAGTCAATCATCAAATATTCTAACAGCAGTGACGTCTAAGTTCTTCATATAGTTTAAGAAGGGATTCCAAGTGGAATAAAAGTCCTGTGTACAACCTCTCGCAGAGAAGCGAATTTTCTCCAAAACCAAATACTGTAAGAGATTATTTATCCACATCTTTAATGTTGGAGGAAAGTCATCCTTCCATTTAAGAAGAATAAGTCTCCTAGCAATTAAGGTCCCAAAGATAATTATGTTTTGTGCTTTGTGGTTGAGATTAAGATCCTGTGGGATTACACCAAATATTGCAGAAATTACAGAAGGTTTTATAGGCCTTTGTAAAACATCTGAAAATACTTTAAATATTGAATGCCAAAAGTAACTTAATTTTGGACAGGACCAAAACATATGTGAGGTAGTGGCTGTTGATTGTTTACATCGATCACAAATTGGATTAATATCTGGAATGAATTTTGTAAGTCTTGCTTTGGACCAATGGAGTCTATGTACAATTTTAAATTGAGTAATCCTGTGACGTGAACAAATTGAGGAAGAGTATATTCTGTCTAAGGCTTTCTCCCATATCTTCTCAGTGATATTTAAGCCTAAGTCCTCTTCCCATTGGGTTTTTAGCAATATTAAAGGTGTCTTTTGATTTGCATTGTATGTGTTTAGCAAGTAGTAAATGTTCCCAATTGTTCCCCTGACGCTTATGTTAAGTTTCAAAATGGAGTCTAGAAGTGAGTCAGGTGGGCAGGACGGGAAATGAGGGAATGAAGTTGAAATAAAGCTTCGAATTTGAAGGTATCTAAAGAAATGGGAGCGGGGGATATCATACTTAATTACAAGTTGCTCAAAGGATGCAAACATATCATCAATAAATAGGTCCTCAAATGAAACGATGCCTCTTCTGCTCCATTTCCAAAAAGCTTTATCTGTAGTCGAGGGTATAAACCTATGATTGTTATTTGTGGGTGTACATTTTGATTGGCTTTTCAGGGAAAACATTTGCCTAAATTGTCTCCAAATTTTCAGAGATTGTTTAACTATGGGATTTGAGGTGTAATTCGATATAGGTTCAGAAAAAGGTAGTTCTGAACAAAGCAGTGATTGTAGAGAGGCATGAGGACAAGAAGCTCCCTCCATATATAACCATTTTGGGTTTGTGGATTTGTTAAATTGTAAATCTTTCCAATATAACATGGATCTAATGTTGGCAGCCCAGTAGTAATATTGGAAATTAGGAAGGGATAATCCACCTTCTTGACGGTGTTGCTGTAAGATATTGTTTCTTATTCTGGGTTTTCTGTTATTCCACAAAAAAACTGATATTAATTTATCCACATTTGTAAAAAAAGATTTAGATAAATGCAAAGGGATGCATTGAAATACATATAAAAATTTTGGGAGCACGTTCATTTTGACTGTGTTAATTCTCCCTCCCAGTGAAAAGGGTAATAGACACCAACATTCTAGATCTTTCTTGAGCTGAGTTAATAATGGGATGTAGTTAGCCTTAAAAATATCTTTAAATGAGTGTGTAATCCAAATACCTAAGTATTTAAATTTTTGTGGACTAACTTTAAATGGAAATGGGTCCAAGTTTATTTTCTTAGCTTCTGGATTTACTGGCATAATTTCACATTTGTGAAGATTAACTTTGTATCCTGATATTTTACCAAATTCTTGCAAGAGATTTAAAGTGACTGGTAAGCTTTTTAAAGGGTTGGATAGGAATAAAAGCATATCGTCTGCATACAGGGATACTTTATTCCCAGTACCATATCTTTGTATTCCTATTATGTTGATTTCATGACGTATTGCTATAGCCAGTGGCTCAATCACTATGGCAAATAAAAGAGGTGATAGAGGACAACCTTGTCTAGTGCCGCGTTGAAGGGGAAAGTAAGGAGAGAGGTTATTGTTAGTACGAACAGCTGCCAGAGGCGATGAGTATAAAACTTTAATGCAAGAGATAAATTTTTCGCCAAAACCAAATTGCTTTAAAGTGTAGAACATATAGTCCCACTCCACTCGGTCAAAGGCTTTCTCAGCGTCTAAAGACAACAATATTTCTGGTATATTGGGTGAAGTGGGGCCATAAAGAATATTAAATAGACGCCTAATATTATAAAATGATTGGCGGCCTTTAATGAAACCAGTTTGGTCATCAGCTATTATCGAAGGCAAAGCCTGTTCTAGGCGGCTTGCTAATATTTTTGAGAAAATTTTGTTGTCCACATTTAAAAGTGAAATAGGACGATATGAGTCGCATTCGAGAGGGTTTTTATTCTGTTTGGGGATAAGAGAAATGACTGCTTGTCGCATAGTCAGGGGGAGGCAGCCTGTAGTAATTGACTCCTCAAAGACTAAAAGTAAGATTGAGGAAAGCTGGTCTGCAAACTTTTTAAAAAATTCAACTGAAAACCCATCAGGTCCAGGGCTCTTCCCATTTTGCATAGATTTAATTGCATTAATGAGCTCCTGGGTAGAGAAGGGTTTGTCCAGCTCTGAGGATATTTTATCTTCTATTAAGGGGACATTTATTTTTCTAAAAAATGTATCAATTAAAGTTCTATCATTGTGAGATTCTGTTTTATACAACGTTGTATAGTACTTATGAAAGCATGAATTTATTTCTAAATGATCTCTGTGCTTAGCACCCAAGTGATCATTTATTTCAATAATACATCTGCTAGCAGTTTTGTGATGAAGTTGTTGAGCCAAAAGTTTTCCTATTTTTTCACCATGTTCATAGATTTTACTTTGTGTTTTATTAATGAGGTTTTCAACATGTTTGGTTGACAACAAATTGAATTCTGTTTGAAGATTTAATCTTAATTTGAACATGTCATCAGACGGGCTGACTGCAAGTGCCGTGTCCAATTTAAGTATCTCATTGGTTAGTTTTTCTAGTTTTAGACTGTGATATTTTCGCTGTTGCGCACTGTAGGATATAATTTGTCCTCTAATATATGCTTTCATTGATTCCCACACAGTAGAGTAAGACATTCCAGGGGTTTGGTTATATTTCAAGAAGAATGATATCTCAGAGGATATAAATTTAGTAAAGTTTTCATCTGAGAGTAATGTATTATTAAGCCGCCAGGGGCGGTAATTATTGCATGATGCTGGTATGCATAGTGTGAGTATTAGAGGGGCATGATCTGAGATAACTATAGCTTGATATTCACACTTTTTAACCAGGGAGAGGAGCCGTTTATCCAAAAAAAGGTAATCTATGCGGGAATATGTCCCGTGGACGGGAGAGAAAAAAGAATAACTTTTAGATTTGGGGTTTAGGAATCGCCATGTGTCAACAACGCCATTTGTGTTAAGAAAGCGTTGTAATTGAATAGCTGAACTGGACAAGGATGCAGATCGTGACGAACTACGATCTAAACTAGGTGACAGTACACAGTTCATATCTCCTCCAAATATTAAGTGATGAGTGTCCATGTTTGGGATTTTGGCAAAAAAATTTAGGAAGAAAGAGCTGTCGTCCCAATGTGGTGCATAGACATTAACTAGGACAACTGGTGTATTGTATAATCTGCCTGTGATAATCAAGTAGCGCCCAGAGGAGTCTGTTTCAACTTTGGACATTACAAATGGGATGTTTTTATTAATAAGAATAGCCACACCTCTACACTTAGAGTGAAAGTTCGAGTGAAATGCTTGTCCAATCCACCCTCCCCTAAGTCGAAAGTGATCAGAATTCCGGAGATGAGTCTCTTGAAGAAAAACAATTCCTGCTTTTAATTTGCTTAAATGGTTCATTACTTTTTTACGTTTGACTGGGGTGTTCAAAGACTTTACATTCCAACTTATAAAATTTACGTCACATCCAGCTGGTTTGTTTAGGAAATCCACTTTAGTTGTGGTCATATTTGATCGGAAGTTCAGTTACTGGTTTGTCCCTTGTATAAATGCTCATTTGGAAATAAGGATGACCATCAAAAAGAGAAGTAAAATATAAATGCAAATTGAGATTGAAAACCAAAACATCAAAAAATTCAAAATAAAAACGCGGTGCAGTAAAACCCAAACCTTCACTGATCAGAACGCAGTGACAACATAAACCCCCAAAAAAGTAAATGCACATCTAAGTGCTTAAAGAAGGGCGATGTACCTCCTACTGACAGAGGTCTGCTATGTCATTAAGTTATTAATTATCAGGCACCTCATGCCATTTCGAAAAAGAGTAAGGTATAAATCAGAACATATTATCCCAGATTGTAATTGCTTAACAAATGTGACCCTGGGGGAACATAGAACAGATTTTTGAGAAAGATTTTCCAAGGATCAACAACAAAATGGGAAGTTTTAAGTGTTTACAGAACGGTAATTACTGAGAGAAATGTTTCTAACAAATGGAACTTTGTTCGCATCCTTTTTCCAGCTCTTACTTACTCAGAGCAACTGTCAGTCATTTGATGTTCCAAGTAAGATCTTGGATTTCACATAAGCCATGGCTTCCTCTGAGTTTTGGAACCACTTTTCAGTCCCGTTGTGCGTTATCCGGAGTCGCGCTGGATACAAAAGCCCGTATTTGACGCCCTCTCGCCCGCGGAGGAGCCGCCTCACCTCGCCGAAGGCTGACCGGGCTTGTACCACGCTTGGAGGGTAATCGGGGAAGATGAGGATGTCTTTTCCTTTCCAGCGGAGCGGCCCGGACTCTCTGGCGCGGCGGAGAATGTCAACACAGTCCTGATAGTAGTGCACGTTTGCAACGATGACTCGGGGTTTGTCGTTTTGGCTTCTTGTTTGTAATCCTCTGTGAGAACGGTCTATCAGGATATCTTTATCCATATTTAGGACTTCTTTAAGAAGTGTGGAAACCGCAGTCGGCGAGCTGGAGCCGGCGGTCTCCGGGACATTCAGTATGCGGATGTTAGAGCGCCTCATTCGCCCCTCCATGTCCAGACATTTCCCTCGCAGGTTGTTCACTTCGGTTTCGAGTTTTTCAACCTTGGTTTGAAGCGACACTACTTCATCTGACTGGGATGAAAGCGCGTGTTCCATGTGTGTCATTGTTGCTTTCATCGTTTCCACCTCAGAGCGGACTGCTGCGGTGCTGCTGGCCAGCTCAGTCTTCAGAGCTAACAGCTCCGTTTTGATGGCTTCAAAGTCCTCTGTGAGCGCGGCCTTAAGTTCCTGCCTGAACATTGCCGCAATGTCCGCTTTCAAAGAGGATAGAATTTCGGCCTTCAGAACCGACGGGTCCATTTGGTCTCCAGGTTGTGATGTGGTAGCTTTGGTTGGTGAACCCTCACCGGTTGATGTTTTGGGTCCTGTAGTTGACGCCGCTCCGGAGTATTTGAATTTTCGAAGATTATTGGCCATTTTTCGAGTCCAACTCGTCAATATATAGTATTCTTTGATATTAAGACGGCGAGAAGTAGAGTTCTGGTGTTTTTTCTGGCATAAAGTGTCTGAAAAAGTTACTTTAATTTGTTTTTAGCAGAGCTCGTCTTTTATGCTGCCTACTCCTTTGCCTGCTCCATAGCGCCCCCCCAACCTGTTGACTTTTAACGGTTGTTCCCACGAACAACTACTAGAGGGCAATGTAGGTGTGTATACCAGTATTTGCTACTGACAGCAGTGCAGAAGAAGTACTGTCTAGAACATACATGCAAACTGATCGTTTTCCTCCTACACTTTATACTTATTTGCAACAAGGCATTTTGTGTTGTTTTTTTTTTCCTTTGACTAATGCGGGACAACAAGTCATCAAACATGGTTACAGAGACATGGAAGTACAGCTAAAATCACCGTCATACAGATGCCGCCCCTGCAGTAAGAAGGTAACGATCACCTCAAAGAAAAAAACCCAGACAGACGTGATTACCGATGCTTTTGATTACTCGTCAAAATAAATAAACTTGATCTCTCACAGTCCTCCCTGTCTTTCATTCATCATAGATTACTTATACGGTCAATACTCCTGTGTTGCATTGAGGTTAAAAACTTGATGGTGGCTTCTCCCAGATGCAACGGAATGATCTAGTTTATGAACATATATTTGTTGAGCATCGAATTTAATGGACGTCAAAAAAGAGACAGCAGGTGGGAATTTGACACATGGGAACGCAGCATTACGCCAGGCTTGGTGGATTTGTTCAGAAGCGTTGTACACTCAAAGTTTACATTTTGCAGAGGATGAAGACAAACTTTACCCTCAGAGGTTAAGGGAAGCTAGAAAGTAACAAACAAATTAAGCCTCCTAATGTCTCTCTGTCCGATTATTCACTCCCATCTTAAAAGACATAAATTTGACTAACCGAGAACATGTTTCCCCAGGTCTTCTGATGGAACAACATGCAAGCGCACATTAGTTATTTTGGAGCATGCCGTCTAAATGGATCTACAAAGATCATACGTAGGTGGCTACCAACACTGCTGGGATAATTTTTGCTTGGTGTTAACGACATCAATTGATACATTTCTTATCAAAAATGATACTGAGTATATTTTTAGTTTTCCATTTTGGGAAAATCATGTAAACTCCCACAGGTTGCCGATATAAGTGCTCCACGGTGCAAACACATAAACTCACCGTGGCCTGTGAGGCTTCCCCACGCTAACAAGGCACCAGCGAGCTCATGCATGACATGATGTGTGATTACTGCGGATGACATGGGCTGTATTGGTGCACCACAGTAAAGAGTGATGGATTACAGTGTTTGTAGACAACATTCATGATGATCTGTAATTGGCTTGAACTCCGTGAACTGCTGTCATGGAGTCATTTGTAATGCTTGGACTGCATTCACACCAGTGGGAACATTGTCTTTTTTTGGGGCAGTCCAGCTCTTTGTAAATGAACATGCAATTTTAGGAATGTAATAATAAACCACAGGCAGCTTTGCTATTCTCGGTGGTGCATTCACGTGTGCCACGTGGGCATTAGTCAGTATTAGCAAAGATGCTATCTTCGTTTGGAAAAAGCTCCCAGGTGTAGACTGTAAACTGATTTCTAGTTTTATTCGAGGTTATATATATATTTGTCTTATCTAGCTTTGCTTTGGTTAATGAGCCAAGCCCATTTATGATATTTGACATTGTGTTATGTATTTGTTTTATTTGATATGTTGCAGTCTTTTTGACATGAAGCCTGTCTTACTCTTATTTTTAAGCCTGTAGCTTTGGTTCTGCCTTCGGGACCCTTTGTAGAATCTGTCAGTCATGATATATGTCTGTGCCTGCAGTCAAAGGTAGATGTGAGAGGAGGGCAGACAAGGTGATTGGCTGATAGTATCAGATGGACAAGATTGACATCTCAGTCAACCAATCAAAAGTTGTGTTAATGAATCATTGGTCATCAAAGTTATAACTTAGGGGCAAAGGCAGCAAGAATTGTCGCTTCTGAAAAGAAAAATCCATCAGGACATACCTCCAGGTTAGCAAATCGCTAAGCTCTGATGCACTGACTGATTTTACCATAAACTATTGAGTGGGTGGGACAATCCCTCGGATTATTCTTCAGATTCAAATTAAAACACAACAGATATGCTCTACTGCATTCAGTCCAGCTGTTGTGAAAAACAATAATAAAGTACAGACACTATAACAGCTGTACAATTTGAAAATTATGCAGGGGTTTCCAGGGATTTTCACTTATGATGCAGACAAAAAAGACAAATTCTACATAGTTATGTAATCAAAAAAGCAGATTTCAGTGGATTTTGTTGTGGTTTTAGTCTGTTTTAGGAGTATAAAAAATGGCTTTATATACCGTATGTTTTGTTCTTTTTGTTTTGAACATAATGTTCATTAAGGAATTTATTGCCCAAATTTAAAAGTCTTATAATTTAATATGTAAAAAATATATATTTTTTCCAGAAAACATTCCAGATTTTTTATTTTTATATAAAGATTTTGGTTCACTTGATGAAGAAAATCTGAAGCAACCATCAGTTTTTCCCTCCTTTTAACTAAATTTCTTCATTAAAATGTCTCTTTTCTGAACCTGATCTGAGCTCTACTATAGTAAAAGTAAGCTTATGGCTTAAAGACCCACTACTATGAAAATTGTGTTAGAAAATATGATGGGCAGGACACGAGCTCCCTGCTCTGCTCAATTCTGATACGTCCACTTGTAGACGACTAGATCCATGCTAGTTTTTCTTTGCAGATTCCTTGCTAGAGGTTCTCAGTTATGGGTGACATGAAGGGGGGGGGGGTGCTTCTCACCAACAGTCCTGCCCACAACTCGGAGGTGAATTTCTAAAGACCTTTAAAGAAACTACGTCCTAGAAATGATACGTTTTTATGGATCAAAAGATGATCGGAGTGGAGCCTTAAAAATGATTCATTGAATGATGAAGGACCAGAATCAGAGCATCAGTGAAACACACTGAGCGTGGCTAAAATGTTTTTGTTTGAAAAATGTCATCCACCAGTATGGTAAAGAGATTGTCTCCTGTATTAATTATGATGGATCAAGAAAAAAAATATCTCTTGTCCTTGTATACAGGGCCATTTGTGTTTTAGCTTCACAACCAGGACTGACCTGGTTTAGATGGCTAACAGCATATTTGACAGGAGAAACTATCAATCAGTACAATCTGCTAAGAGTCCAGTAGATTTTGAGACCAACTCTTATTTCTGGTGCTTTTTCTTGGTGCATCTCAATTTTTCCAGGTAAACAGCAACAGATGTCTGGCATAAATATTAAACTAGACAACTACATTGTATGCGTTTATTCTATGAACATTTTGACTTTCTTAGCTTTCTTCCAACATGTCTGAATGGGTTGTTGCCATACAATTTAAAATTTTACTTTTCTGAGAGCCGATAATGTAGCTGGTATTTTCCTCAATAAGTTAATAGTTATTCAGTTCATTCACCCAATAGTAAATGGTTACTTTATTTACATGTTTTTGATAATAGACACCATTATTTTCATAGCCACTTTTACTTTTACTACTTTAGTAATGCCTCCATTCATTTTCAGCTTTAGTTTTAAACACTAAGAACATTGAATAGTGGGGATTTACTAGAATTGTAAAAGGACTCTTATGAATTTAGTCTGTTAACTCGTTGTTTGATAGTTGGGATCATTCTTTTGGAAAAAAAATTGCCATGATTTTCTCAAATGTTTCTTTTTGCAAACATGAGTCGAACCACTAGAGGGCCCAGCCATACTCACACGTTCTCTGCCATTGACACAGTTATTGTTCTTAGTATAAATAATACTTTATGATCATTTTTGTGTCTTTGGGTACCAGAGTGGAATGAATCATTTTCCGGCACATTCGCTTTTAAAGACACTGAAAAAAGAGACTTCTAATCTGAGGTTGATCTGACAGCCCACTGAGCCCTTCATATTCCCAGCACAGAAGTCCTTGGAAAGTGAACATATGGGAGTTGAACGGTCAACTGGGAAAAGTGCATATGAATGTACACACAAGTGTTTTCAGGGGCTGACAATGCGTAATGCATTCGTTATGCCAGCCAGGCCAAGCAGGCATAAAAACCCTTTTTTTTTCTTAATCGAGCCCCACGGGGTAATTTGATAATACAGATGGGAGCTGTCATGCTTTTCTGAGAGAGAACACAGGATGAAGATGAGCAACAAGCGGAGGATGAAGGAGAAATCATATGGTCCCTCTGGTTCAGGGCTTCTCCATCAAGAGTGGAAAATTAGCGTTACGAGAAAAGATGAGTTGATTTACAAAACTGGACTTCCTTGCGTTCTTTTTTTTCTTTTGGATAGATGCAACCAGCAAAGCGAGTTCTCAGACAACAGTAATTAGGAAAGCCCGAGCTTAGATGGAGCTTTGCACATCAATCTGCTATGGATTATTTGAACAAACAAAAATAAAGGAGCCAGATAGTCTTCGTGTACAAAATCTCCTCCAGATTTTCCTTTGTTTTCCGCCACAAGCCAGTCTCTGTCCATTTTTGGCTAAAACAGAGGCAATATGTTTCTGTTTTCCAGTGCATTTCCTCTGGATTTTTAGGATACCCTCAAGGATTGAAAGCAGGCATTCAATTTCCCTGTAGTCCATAAAAAATATATATTGTGCATTGTTGAGTATCCAAAAAAAAAAAAAAGAGAATTATTCATGAGCCTGAATATGGGAGAGAAGCTAACTCCCATAGAAGGTTAGAGGCTCAAATCTCCAACCCAACAGACCCATTTCTGAGACCTGAAAACCAGTAGCACGTCTGCATAAATGCAGTCATTGTAGATTAACATCTCTATAAACCAACAGAGAACAGGGCAAAACACAAAAGACAGGCCGCGCATACAATTAAAATTCAACAAGTAGGTTTTACAATCCCTTAAAAAACAAACAAGACAGCTAAGTGAATCGCTTCGATTCATTGGGATGGAAGTTCAAACCATTATGTTAATTAGGCTGCTTTTTACTTACTACTGAAACATAATGCCGCTGTGAGTATGTCTCCAAAACTCAAAGAGCTATGAAAATCAACTTTTGATTGGGATTTAGACCAACAACAAAAACACAAGTGTGGGTTATCCAAAAACAAAGCACTACCAATGCAAAAGTTGCAAAAATAAATATTTTTTTTCTAACAAATAAGTCGTTTGAGTGTTCTGAGTACAAGCAGGAGTCAAGGCTTGGATTTACATTCTGTCTGCTTATCTGTTGCATTTATTTGTAATTTTAATGCAGGTGTTCTTTCTAAAAGATTAGCAACACTACAGAAGCACTTTAAAGACCCAACCCGATCATATTTTGATCTAAGTTAGAAGTGTTCCCAGGGATCTTTTACTTATGATTGTGTTGTTTTGGGGGCAAAAGTAAAAGTCTGTGTTGTTTCGAGGGAGTGGCAGTAGTTCATTAGAAATTTGCCTCAAAGTTGTGGGTGGAAGCATTGGCCATAAGTAACCCTCTACTTATTTCCCATGATGCCTGTGTTGACACAGTCTCCCGCTAGCTTACAGACCCCCACGACCCCAAGCAGTGCAGCAAAATTTGCGAGCAATGTTGGAGCTATCCACCCGTACAGTTTTGATCCAGATTCCAGCTCAGACAAGGATAATGAAGACGTACATGGATCTATTGGTCTACAAGTTGATGCATCAGAATGAAACTTGGCAGGGAGCTTGTGGCCTGCTAATTGTAGTTTGTATGCAACAACTACGTTTTTTCAAACAACATTTTTCGTCTGCTCCTGTTTCACTTTGATTTGAACAAAGAAATCCTCAGAAACAAAGTTTTTATCTTTGGTTCCTTTATATAACTCATCCATCATGAGAAAAATGCTACAAGAACATGTTCAAAACATCAACAGCACCGTTTTCATTGGAGTGGGTCTTTAAGCGTCATATGAAACAAAAACGTATCTAAAGATTATCGCCTAAATCAGTGTTTTTCAACCTTTTTTGAGCCACGGCACACTTGAACCTTGACAAAAATCCCGCGGCACACCAGCATCCCAAAAAATAGATAAATAAAAAAAAAAGAACAAGCTCATAGTCTGTATTGATCTACAGCCCCTCTGTAATTTTGCATTTTTGTGATAATTGTTGCAGAAAAAGCTGGAAGCTGCAGCTGTTTTTTTTCTAAAAGATGTATTAAAAATTAAGTCAAAAGATTCAAAAACTGTTTGATGTGTGTTCGTTGTTTTAAGACGTTAAGAGGAGAGACTCATTGTCCGCTAAAACAGTCACTTTAATGCATCATGGGAGATGTAGTGCCGATAATCCGGTGACCGCGGAAAGACCCGCGTCTTTGAGCTTCATGGTTTTGTTCACTTGTTCCACAGTTTGATAACAGATTCTGTTGAAAGCTACACCGCTAAAGACGAGCTTTAGCTGGTATTTTTCTTAGAACAGAGACTTTTTTGCGTTAAATCGAAACAAGGAAGTGAATACTTCAACCACTTCTGATTGGTCAGACTGATGACATGTGATTAAGCCTTCAAGAATGATTGGTGGAGACAGTTAAAGGGGCGGGACTTTTCCTTACACCGTTAAAGCTGCAGCTATAACTGTACCGCGGGGGACCGTCATTCTTATTAAAGTGTCTTTAATAGAATCATATAAACACAAAGAAAAAATATTTTTATGATATTTCATATTCTTAACTTCTCAGTGTTTTATCAGGGCCTGTTTGGATGAACAAAGAGCTGATTTCCTGGAGATGGTAAATATTTCTAGATGATCAGTTAATGAGGGCAATTTCTCACGGCACACTTGACCATCTCCCACGGCACACTAGTGTGCCGCGTACACTGGTTGAAAAACACTGGCCTAAATGTTACTTCAGTGGTTATTTTTGCTTTAAAGGATATTAACTTTTGTGACTAACCTAAAAACTGTCTACACTGACAATAACTCTTTAATAAGGAGGATGTCATTCTATCTTTACATAAAAAGTAAAATGTTTAGGAAGCTGTCTGTTATTCATTTGGGAGAACGGATGAAATCAACCTTAGGTCAAACTTCAAGGTTTAAATATCTGCTAGTAAATTTGCATGTCTTTCACCAAAGCTACTGGGGGTTCAATTTTAGAAAAAAAAAATTAATGACCAAAAACAGGAACAGATGCTTCCAGAAAATGAATAATTTCAAAGTGTGGCTGCTAAGTGAAGCAGAACATTGCATTGGAATGGAACCAACAGCTCCCTTCCTCCCAGAAGGCCTGATCGTACTGAAACTGTGAGAAGGAGAAGGTGGGGAGGGATTCAACTTTTATCAGTTGGCTGTAATTGCTGGTCTGTGCAAACATTTTAACGATGCATAGCAACTAGAGCAGTGAGCTGCACCAGAAAGTAGACATAATAGGTATAAAAATACAAGACTACGGTCTAAAGTTCTTTAGGAGACCGCAAATGGGATAAACGGGGTCCATAAAAATGTCAATGTTTTTACACCCTTCATTGAGTAAAAAAGAAACACTTGTTAATGACTTTATTTCTCACAAGCTTTAAATTTTGTTAATATTAATGTTCACACACAATTGCCCAATGGGCAGTCAGGATGAGTAGCCTTGGAAAAGAAACACGTTTTTAATTAAAATGAGCACTTTTTATGTGGTAGGAAACACCAAGTGCTTTGCAGGACAAAAACTATTTTCAGACAGATGACAGACACACTAATCTTAGTTTCTTCCATTTAGTTTAATGGTAAAAAACCACCAATTTACAGTAGCCACTTAATCCTTTATCAGCAGAAATGTTGCTGGGCACGTCTAAATAACACATGCTCTTTGACATACTGTAACTTTTTGACCTTTTATGTGGTACCGTTTAGAAAATCCAAGGCTCCGCCCCATTCAGCTGCATCGGGTGCAATCAATTACTATATTTTCTTCGTCTGAACTGGCATCTGACTCAAAACTGTACATTTGGATGGCTCCAACATTCTTCCAATCTTTATGGTTTTGTGAGGGTTTGTAAGCTAGTGCGGGAGAGTGTTAACAGATGATGATGGGAAGAAGGGGCGGACTGACTTTGGGCCAACAGTCCCTCCTACAAGTCGGAGGCAAATTTTTAATGAACTCCTGCTCCTCTGCATAAACAGTGTCTTGGAAAATGACAATTTTTTTTTGATTTTGGCTAAAAACAGCATAATCATATTTAAAAGACCAACAGATCAAAAGATGATTAGAGTGGGACTTTAGGGAGTTTGTCTTGATACTGCAGTTTTTAGTAGTTTTTAAAACTCTTTTAACCTTCTATTAGTAAAACAAATGGAAGTTCATAACTAGTTATAACTTGGAAGGTAACGTATCGACGACTGGACAACCCAAATGGACTTTCAGGTTTATTAATTCATAGGTCATTTATAAAAACTGTATTTTATAGATATAATAAGAGGCATTTTGTATGGAACTTTATTAGTAGTGCCTTTGTAACATTACAGAGCCGGCGTTGAGCTGAAAAAAACCTTCCCCCCGGGAGAGCGCTGCATCTTTAGCATCAATGGCAAGAATCCTGAACATGATCATGTTTTTAGGATGTTTTTGGTATGATTTCATGTAAACATGAATTAACTGGAGGCAGAATTTGGAAAAAGTGCTTTTTCTGACGCTCCCCTTTTGTAAATCTGTCCTTGTTTTGTCAGCAGGTTTGAATTTGACTTTACAGTTGGTTCAGAGTACAGGTGACTGATTGAAACCCCTCTTCTCATGGGGGCGTTTTTCAGCGAGAAACGGTAATTATATAGAAAAGGTTTCATAGGTGGCATGAACACGCCAAATGCAGACTCATCAGCAAAGAGAGCAAAGATTGATTAGAAATCTAAACAGGAGTTCCTCAGGAAAAAAGTCATTTTTATCTGATGGTTTTTTCATGCTGTTGTAAATTCCTCTCTGTTTGCATCTAATGTAACATCGTTTTTTAAAATACCACACATAGTTTTTCTTTGTCAAATAATTTACAAAATAAAATATTTTGTAGAATAATTTGGTACTGGTAGTTTAATTGATCTACCAGCCAACTTGGCTGATTCAAAAATTAGATTTTGGTATCTGGAGTTTTGTACCAAACTTGTAGCATCAAACTATATGCAGCAAAATCCATTTCAAGGCTGTTACTACCTAAAATGCTCTGCCAGTATTTCTCTTTATGAGAGCTTAAGATAGCAGTAGCTCCTAAAACATCTGCTGCATTGATCTACAATCATTTTTACAGCTTGTATTTAGTAGAACTTTTTGTTCGAGACATTTTGTAAAGGAGGTGTTAAAATAAAATACTTTATGTTAAATATATTTCATAATTTGTCATTTTTGTCAAAGAAAGTAAAAGCTGGTAGAAAACAATCAATTAAAATCGAAAATCAAATTTGGTATAGAAAAAATCAGATTTTATTTTATTGCTATATCACCCAGCTGTATTATTTTTTTTTTTTTTATCACTTTCGGAATTGAATGAATGTCAGGATTTTGTCGACACCTAAGTAGTTTTCCTCGTGGTGTTTTTTTTTTACAGCAATAAGTGCTTATAATTTTATACTATTTTCATGTATACATGAATCCTCGCTAAGTTTTTAATCGTTTAAGGTAAGACTTTAATTGGCATTTTAAAGTGTTTTCTTTATGGTAATGCTGTTGTTTTTCCCCACTGAAAGCAAATACTTTAGTAAACCAACCAAGCTAAGGCTTAGGTGTGCAAAAGAGCAGCACACTTCCAGAAAACACTCATTTCGAAAGCACAGCTGCTTTGATGAGTCTCGTTGTTCAGTTAGTGGAGCAGAACATTGCTTTGGAATCGAACCAACACCTCCCCCTCAAGCTTTCACCCACTGAAACTGTTGTAGTCCAGAAGTACACACATGAATCCATATGGATGTGCCTCAAGTTGGTTGCTTCTGACCTCCAACTGTATAGATCTTCTTAAACTGTCAAGATGTGATGATCTGAGCTCTCCCTATCAAAACCACTTCATTTAACGTGATGACATTAAGAGTACACTTAGACAAGTAACACCATATATCATCTAAATGCACTTGCTGACACTGCTCAGCATAAATGGTGCCAAAAACTATTCCATGGCAAACATTTAGTGTCTACTTTCTTAACTGCTGTAATCTCTCTGCAGTCAACCTTCATTATGATCAGATGGAGAGGTTTTTTTTTTTTTTTTAACTTTCCAAAAAGGTGTCATATTTTACAAAGTCTGGCTCAAAAAGGCAAACTTGGAACCTCTTCAGAAAAAGAAAAAAAAAAGATTATGCCTTCTGGGAAATAGAGCAACATGTTAATTTTTGGTTGGGTCAGAATTTCACCGACTACTTCCCAAATAGTGTACTATATAGGGAGTTCTCTATTTTGTCAGGGTCTCTGAATCTACAATGCTAGAATCCAGTCGTCTGGAAACCTCCCAGAAAGTTAAAACTAGTGTGCATCAAGGGTAGACTGGTGACTATAAACCACAACTCATTACGTTTGAATGATTTGTCCTTGGGGAAAAAAATGTCTGTAAATTAATCTTTTGGAAATCATCCACGTTTTCATCATTAAAGCACAGTGGATTCATAAATAGTCGTTATAAAATTGTATTATTTATTTGGTTTTTACTTTGGCAAATCATGGTTGGCATGAAAAAAAAAATGTAGTGAGCATGTGAATAAACTACGTTAAATCCAGGGCTCTAGGTAGTTCCGTACTATATCTGAGCATTTGTGTTAACTGATTTGAGTAGTGAGCCCAGAGAGCTGCCTCAAAGAGATGAGGTTTCTAAAATCAAATGTTTCTAAAATCTAAAGTCAAGAAAAATAACACCAACAAGGTTATTGTAATCCAGCTCTTGACACCAGTTTTTGTCATGTGAACAAACTGCTCTTTTTGTGGAAAATTAATTACATTTCTAAGAGAGATGAAAAGTTGGGTCGTCTTCTTTTGCTTTTGGCTTTTCCCTTCAGGGGTTCACGGTGAATCAGCTTCCTCCTTCTGACCCGGTCTTCTACATCCTCTCCTATAACACCAGCTGCCTTTATGTCCTTCTTCACTGTATCCATAAACCTCCTCTTTGGTCCTCTAGCCCTCTTGCCTCGGCATCCTTCTACCAATATATTCACTGTCTTTCGTCTGGACATGTCCGAACCATCTCACTCTGGCCTCTCTGACTTAATCACCAAAACCTCTACCATGTGCTGTCCCTCGGATCCATCCTGGTCAGTCCCAAAGAGAACCTCAGCATCTTGGTCCCTGCTACCTCTGGCTAAGCCGAACAACATGGCTGCTCTCATCACAGTTTTCTACACCTTTGCTTTCATTTGAGTTGAAACTCTTCTATCACACATAACACCCAACACTTTTCTCCACCCATTCCAACCTACCTGCACTCACTTCTTTACTTCTTTTCCACACTCTCCATTACTCTGGAGTAAATCTATAGCTGCAAATTTAAATTCTAAAGTAAATTGACAACACATTGAGTCAGTAAGGGAAGGTCACATATTTTTTCTAAAACGCAATTATACTTCCAAGCTGCTGAAAACAGGTCTAAGAACTAATGTGACAATCCAATTCATGTTTGACGTTAGGAACAGGAATCTATTAAACAAATCTTTTCAAGTGTCAAAATAATAATCAAGGACGTTTAAGTTGTTTTGAAATCCCAACGCTGAAGTGTAGGTCTGAGTTAAGACCTTAAGTTAAATATATAATCTTAGTTACTAGTAACAAGTCATATATTTTATGTCTTTTAGTTGGAAAACCATCTAAAGTGGGCATTAGGCTGGAGTCTGTCAAGTTTGAAAGTTTAAAGCCTTAATCTTTGGAATCTAAGTCTAAAATTTTAGCTATTATATCAATTTGAAGTCTATCAAGAACCCATTAAAACAATTATGCCTAACAAGTCATGTCTTTATTCCCGAAGTTCTGACTCAGTTTAATACAATTTGTGTCCCCAACTATTTTGCCTATAGAGTTAACATTTTAAAAACTATACATCCACCTGTCTTCGATACTCAACGTCCAGCCCTCTAGTGATTATATATTATTTTTAAATATTAAAACTGTTATAAACCATATTTATTTCCCTTTAAATTGTAAAATGATTCCTTAAATCTCCTTTCTATTTGAGTCATCAGCGTTTACACGTCATTTCTCTCTTATGAGGATTGTCTTGGGTCCGTAGATGAGTCGCTTTCCATGATTTATGAACTCAAATTATGTATCTAATAGTAAAGATTGTACTTCAGTGTCATTGATATGAAATATCAACCTTAAAACACAATCTGCACTTGTACTACAAGAGTTATACATTACAGGTAGACAAACAAGGTACATCTGTGTCCACTTAGCATCTGACATCATGAGTTTGATTTGGGTCACTTAGCGCTCTCATTAAGTCTGTAATTAATTAAGGTGGCTGTGTAAGCTGAAACATTTTCTGTTCTAGTTCAGGTCTGTCTCACAATGATGGAATAATTTTCTCCAAATTGAAAGTACATCTTCTGCTAATGGGAGCCAATTTAACATTTAGTTGACCGAATGCAACATCTTTGTGTATTTTCCACCAATGTGGCACCACACTTGTTTAACTAAGAACATTCTAAGCTGTAGAGGCTGTGAAGTGGTTTGTTTTAAAACTCTATTTATCATCATGTTTGAAATATGATCCACAATCTGTCTGGCGGAATCCTAAGCAAACAGCAGGTGGAAAAAGTGTGTAGAAAAAGAAAGGGGGAAAAAGTGTAGAAAGCACTGGAAGGAAAAACACAAGAGTCATTGATCATTTTGTCAATGTGGAACAGAACAAAGGGAAAAAGTAATCAAAAGGGAATCACAGCAGGTGGAACACAGAAAACTCTCATAAAAACAGGAGGGCAAAAAGTCTCATTTAGGGGGAACAAAAGGGGCTGGAGTTGAACATAAAGCCAAATTTGTAATTTTCCCGAATTTTCTGTGTTTTAAATTAACATGTTATAGGGGAAGTATAAAACATAACAAAATATAAAACAATTTCTTGCAGTATAATTTAAGTTATGTTGACTTTTATTTAATATAACTGTTGCAGTCAAATGACGTATTAGTTGTTATGCTATTTGTCCATGTATTGCATGTCCTATCGTCATCGCAATATTGATCATTAACTGTTTTCCTCACATCGTGCAGCCCTAATGCTACATCAGCTCCAGCTAAACCAAATGTTACATTTTGTTTTATACCGTTCTTATTACAGAGTGATGGGATATTGGTTCAGGTAATTCACACTACAGAAATTCAGGAAATCAGGCAAAAGAAATACAATCCAAATCATTCCAATAAGGCAAATTTATCATTACTTAATTTTAATTAAATGCTGTTAAAGTGATAGGCAGGTTATATAGGGATGGTGTTAGGGTTAGGGTCAGAGAGAACAGAAAAGAGAAGGACAAACACTGGACCATCTGTTATTAAAATAAAAAAAAAACAGATGAGCAAAGATGTACAGTTCTTGATAGGAAATAGCAGACGTGAGGATGGTGTAAAAACATCTGGTTCATCTTAAAACAAAAAGGTATGGCTGAAACAAATCTTAATTATAAGCGTTGTCAAAAAGGAAACTTTCCAATCTAGCATTGAAGAGAAATGGGGGTTTCTGCCTCCTGACTTCAACTTTACCCTTTCCAAATGTCAAAACCAGCAGAAGTCTCACTCCCAGGGCTGATGGTTCACAGCAGAACCGTAAAGCAGACACAGAGAAGCGACATCTAAACATAATTGCAAATGCACTATAGTTCAGCAGAAAATTGTCCTTTTCTCACAGACTTCTTCTAATTATTTGAAATCTGTTTCAAGCGCTAAAAACCTTCCTGAATAAATTATTTGAGTCAAGGTCTTAAAGGTCTTTTTGAATATTCATGTAGATCAAAGTTATTCAAATTGTCTTGGCTTCTAATTAGGCAGTTGGAGTTTCCGGTAGATGGAGGCCTATAAGAGTAAAGTTTAGTCAACGGGATGCATAAATATATAAATATAGATTTTTCTTTTAATATACATTTGGGTTGACACAAACCATCCTTTGCTTTGCCTCATGAGAGGTTTCACACTTGACCCTGTGATCTGTGTTTGGATCAAAATAGCTCAAAGTACATTTACAACATTATATAAATTACGGCATGTATTTGCTGCGGTTGAAAGCTCTCAAAACGGAAAAAAGATGAAACATTTGTAAGGTATGCGTATTCTGTCTGAAGACCACAATTGAAAGTAAAGGCAATTATCCTGAAGAAAGGGACCCTGAAAAAAAATGTCATTCCTTTTTTAAAGATTTGGTCTTTTGTGTGTAGTAGACCCGTTACAGGACCAAGTGATCGCTTTATTTTCTTGCAAATCTTCTTCAAATGAAATCGATTTTTACGAAGAATGAGAAGCATGGATTTTTATATCAATACATGACAATTGAAGGAGATGAATGTCTTTACAGCCTATGAATGCTAGTTCAAGAGCTATTTCACCAACCATTATTTTTATTGATACTTTAGAAAAAGGCCCTGTCCTCATATTATTTTTGTCAGTTCATCAATTTTTAAATGCAAGCATGGAAGGTAATCATTTTCAGAGGTTTTATTGGGTTTAATAATTGGGTTTTATTGGGTCTATTTGTAGGTTCAAATGTACCTGAACTTTGGGATATTAACATAGACAACAAAACAAATATGGGCCGAGTCTGAATTGCTTCCTTACCCTTCCGGCTCCTCCCCACCCCTTCATTTAGCCCTTTCTTGCAGAGAGTTATGGGAATATTTTTATTAATTTCTACTTAGGGATGGGTATCCTTAAGAATTATTTTGATACTACTCCTCTTCCTCTTCTTCTTTTTTTTTTTTTGTAGAACAATTTAAAACACAATATAAGAATTTAACGTCCTTTGCAACACTAAAATAAAATAATCAGGAAATACTAGTGTGTCCTTGCAACAGTAAGGTAAGGTAAGGTAAGGTCTTAAGGTAACAGCTTAAAAAGTGCAATTAAGAACCAAAATACAGAGTATATCAATTGGCCTCCTCATTTTAAAGAACCATTACAGTGGATATAAATACACAATGTTGTATTTTAATTAATTTTATATTGTGTGTCAGATAATGTCTTATTATTGGGGTACAATATGAATGTGCAGCCTGTTAACATAATTTGATCATTGTTTTTTTTTTACAGTGCTGGTAGCCGTATTCCTCTTTCCCCTCATTTTTATTTAAAAGCTTTAAGCCACTTATCTTATTTACAGTAAATGTGTAACTGGAGGCATTAAAGTTTATTTCTGGTTGAAAATACAGGCTGTGTTAAAGGTCCCAATTATTTCGTCTGAACGAATTAGTAATTTTTTTGTACCCATGTCAGGTCACACACGCCGTGTCATGACAAAAAGCTACTTGAATTATATTCAGTTGGGTTTTTTTGTTTGGTAATTTTACATCACACAAACTGTACTTTATATAATTTTATGATGCACATTTTTTCCCCCCTGTCCTTTGACTACAAGGTTTTTTAAGGAAACACTTTAATTCTACCACTTCTAAAATGCTAGTTGTCCAAATTGGCCAAGAGGTTCTTATAACATGTCCAACAGTTTTTACCAAATTCTTTGCCACTTATGAAGCACAGAAATTGCACAGGGTTCCAGAGGGGGGATTAGGCAAAATCAACATGTCTACATGTAAAAACACTATAATTAAAATGTGTAGTTGCTGGGAAACCTTAAATGTTTCAGATAAAGTCTGCCTTCATTCAAAATCTATCAAATCTAAATATACATTCCTTTTTTTTTTCTTTGCTGTAATCTCATTTATTACTTTAATGTTGACACTTGGGTTTATTTAAAGACAATTACAAATGTTGAAATGCTCATCTTAATATAGCTCTGTCATTTTCAGCCTCTTTAGATGAATTTAATGATGAAAATTATGTTATGGGGGGTTTCTGTATGATGGAGGACATACAGAAAATTAAGCCCAAATTGCATTTCTGAGTATTTTTTGATTAAATTGTTGTGACTCAGAAGCAGACAGAAAAATGCTGTTTGAAAAAGATTGTATTGGCTTTATAAAAAATATGGCGGGTAGGCCACAAGCTCCTTGCTCTGCTCCATACTCATGCATCCACTTGAAGACCAGATACATGTACGTCCCAGTTTTCCCCATCCGAGCTGATGTCTGGCTCAAACTGTAAAGATGGATAGCTTCAATATTGCTCAGCATTTGAGTTGCACTGGTAATGTTAGGTTGGGGGTGTGAGGGGCTGTAGCGGCAGAGCGTGTAAACGGAGAGCTCTCAGCAACAGAGAGGAGAAGAGGGGGCGGGGTTGTTCCCACCCACAACTCTGAGGCGAATTTCTAAAAGGAAAAGAAAGGAAAAAAAAATGAATTCTGGAGGCAAGAGAACCACAACATTGCAGTTAAATGTCACAGGTTTTCTGATAATCGTTTTTTGATAATGGTATTTAAAAGACCACTTGGTACTCTATTTTAATGATGAAAAAGATTGAGGTACAGAAATTAAGCTAGCATTAAACTAGCTTCTTCTTTTTTTTTTTTTTTTAAAGCTTCTCCCGTAGCATCAATATCCATTTGTAAAACGAGTTAAAACAATAAGTGACAAACTTCCATTGAGTGAAGTGGGAAAGTCACTGGTGACCAGCAGCAGGATGATTTATAGTGTGGGCCTGAAGAGTGGTGACAAAAAGATCTGTAAGTGTAGTTACAGTGGAGCCCCTGAGTCACCTTTAAGACTTGAGATTTGGGGCTAAAATAATATTAAACGTAAAAATATTTACCTATGACTTTATGTTATAAGAAATATCCACAAAAAATATCTGTAAAAAATGAAACAAATTTTGTCAAATGTTGACTGAACTACTATTTGGTATTTGTAAGGTTCTCCACAGGGCCTCTCTCTAAAGCAGTCATTAGCTGGGGTTTCATGGACAATCAGAATAAACGCCTGATCAGAATACAAATGCGTCATGTAAACACATGGTTCGGAATACTCTGCCTCAATCAGAGTCATTTGAAACAAAATTTCCTTCCGGTCGAGATAGGTGGGTTATGCAGATTGTTGATCGTGGTGCATGAAAACATTTAATTCCGAATGTGGGTCACTACTGCACTAGTTTAGGTTATGCGCTTCAGAGAAGGCTTAAGAGCACGATTGGGACCGGTCGGCTGCTCTGAGCGAGCAAACCGGACTCGCAGCTGTGTGTTTGCTGGCAAGGGAAGGGTGCTTTCTTACAGTATGAGCTCCAGACCACAGTCCGCCCGGCCGCTCTGCGGGAGCGAGCTAACCACGTCTCCAAGCAGAGGAGCGGCTTTGGGACGGTGTGTGAGCTGGCGGAGGTGGCTTTTGAATGCGGAAATACTGCCCCTCACAGTCCTAAGACTGTAAATGTGAATTTTGGTTTCCAATCGTGTCCAGACAAAATAGAGGCTGATGTTATTCCCACATATTTACGTGCAGCAAAGATGCACATTTCTGCGTTGCCAGCATGGATTTTAAGTTCATCCTAAGCTAAATGTTGTTAGCACGTATTAGCCTACCCCTAACCCTTCTTCCGGGCCCGTTCGAACAAGAGTGAAGCACTGGCCGCACGGACTTAAAAATTATGAGCCAACAGGCACTTGATAATAATTATAACAACAATAAAAGCACGTTTAGAAGATCATCTCGCTCTATGCTGCAGCTCGGTTTGTTTACAACAGAACTTGCTATTTCTTCTTCTGGGTCTGTTTCTGATATTTTCAGATAGTTCTGGACCAAATGATTTATTCCGACCAGAAGTGTGGCGTATGTAAACGTTTGTTATAAAAGTTTTTCTGGGCCCATGTCCACAGTTCAATTCTAATCCGATCTTTGATCCGATCAAATATATTTTGTACATGTAACCGCAGCTACTGATGTGCTGTTCTTTCACATTTCTTAACTCTTACCTCAAACCGGGTTAAATGCTGTTTCCAAGCTCATTCTGCTGAGCCTATATCCTGCCTGGAAATGCTATTACCTGCCATGGTGGCTCGGGAAGTTCTCCAGGAAGCCTTGAGAAGCTTTTTCTAAATTTCACAAGTGTAAATCCGTCTTCTACCGGTGGATTGATGGCTCTGCCTTGAACCAAAACGGAAATAAATCCATTTTATTTGCCAAAGTGACACTATGAATAATGGTAAGCCAGGTTTTTAACTCGATTATTTGTTTGATCTTTTTTTGGGGTTTTGGATGGGCAGCAGGATGAATCTTCTGACAAACCGCTAAATCATCTGCTCATCTCTCCTTCTCTTCACAGAAAAACCGACCTGTCATCAATGTGGGCATTTATGTCAACAGCATCGGGCCCGTGTCGTCCATCGATATGGTGAGTCGGAGTATTATTCCCCTCTTTCCTCCACCCTAACATGTTTATTTGTCCATTATCTAACATCATCAAAACTGAGAGCCTTCATTTGTCATGCTGCATTTGGAGGTCACCTGGGCTTCCACAGCTGTTTTTGTTGGCTGCCAAAGGCAAGGAAGACAGGTGTAGGTGCTTTTTTTTGTGGGCCAGCTGGGATTAAGCCAAACTCTCTGCCAACAAACCGAAGGAAGGACTTGTTGTCTTCCTCTTTTTATTTGCTTTTATCTTAAAAATTTTTGCTTTTATTTTTGAGAGTGAAAGCTCGAACAAAACGTGACCACCTCTTAGTCGAGTTAGTGGACCATTTGGCCTTGAACGAAACGGCTTAATGGATGGACGGGTTCTGTCTTTGGCATCTTTGTGCTAACTGTCAGAGCCATCAAATAAGACATTTCTTTGTGGAAAAAATTTCACACTACCCAATGGTTTGTTTCAGAACCATTAGATGAACATGATCTGATCATAGGAAGGATTTTAAAGCTTAATACCAGATGTTGGGTTGCAGCTGTTGCTTGGCAACATTAGAAATTTCAAGATATCAAAGCAATTGTATGTTGTGTGTCTCTCCCCTCCCCCCTTTCTTTTCTGTCAGCACAGAGTCACACCGGTATTATTTCAGATTAGATATGCACTTTTAAAAATACTTTCTATAAATAACCATACGTCCTGTCAGACTAGATCCAAAGATTTACTCAGCATGTCTTTTTGGTCATAAAAGAATAACTCTGTGACGGCTGAAATAAAAGTACACTTTGGTTCAAAGGGATTCGACTTGACAAAGTTGTCCCCATTAATTATTCAGGTTCTTACCATGCTGTCATTCCACAGAAGGGTATTTAGGATTTCTCCCAAGGTTAATTGAGTTTAGACCAGCAGTTCATTACCTTGATGTTTTTTGAGGACATGGCCAGAGTCTTGCAGTCCCTCTGGTAAACACAGAACTCACCGACCATCGTGGCTACAAAGAATAATCCTTTAAAATCAGCAAAGATGAAAAGAAACATTTTTTTACCTTTCTTACAGCAGAGAAGCGAGCTTAACAGACTTATGTTGTACATCACGCAGCTGCAGGAGGACACATCTGTACGCACAGCTCTATAGTCCAACTAATTAGATCACATTTCTTAATGGTGCAATCAACAGAAATCTCAGGTTACCCCCCACTTATAAAACATCTCAGTGACTCCAAAAGCATCCTAGTAGTTAAAGAACTGATGCACATTATGCACATATTGTTGTGAGCTCGCCTCTGATTGGCTGGGTCTAGGCCTGCACAACATACCGCAAAGTTATCGTTATCGCAATATCCAGCTGTGCTGATATATCCATATAGCAAAATACGGCAAAAATCGCAATAAATTGTAAACATTAAATGTGTTAAAACAATCTTATGCCAGCTTGAGGCGTTTAACAAATCAAATAAATCCCTTAATGGATTTGACCAATCGGATGGATGCCTTCACGTTGTTGACCAATCGGATGGAGGCCTATTGTGTTAGATGTTTGTGACCTATGTCGACGAGGCTCATTTGGAGTATAATTTTTAAACTGTTGCAATGAAATGGGAATGATGTTTTTGGTTAATATGTATTTGTTTATATACCGCAAATTATATCGTTATCGCATTATTAATCTCTAATATTGCATATCGTGAGTTTTCCTCATATCGTGCAGCTCTAGCTGGGTCCATATTTTCCTGTTTGCAAATGCTGGAGTCAGAGGGAGGATAATATCTAGCCATCCTCCAAATAAGAGTTTTGATGAATGCTCAGATGAAAACAGAAAAATTGACAATTTTGTTGATTCAATTCAATTCAATCCAATTTTATTTGTATAGCCCAAAATCACAACAACAGTCGTCTCGATGGGCTTTGAAGTAAAACATGACTCAAAAGGATCATGAATACAAAGAGTCAATAGGAAAATACTAAAATAAACTAACAAACTGACTAAGCTATACTGGCATCCCTGCCCTTAGACCCCCCTTCGCGGTAAGGAAAAACTCCTAAAAAACCGGATTCCGGAAAAAAATGAAGAAACCTCAGGGGTGCCCACATGAAGGAGGGATCCTCCCCCAGGACGGACAGGCGATTTACCAGAACTCTTAGAGAAGAATTAACTTATCTAACTCTACATCTATATATATATTTGATGCTCAGGCTTTCTGCCTATATGTACTAAGACTTGGTCGCACTCATCCCTTTATTTACTCAGATTCCACGCATGAACAGGGTCTATTGGATCTTGGAAAACAGTTACAATCTTATTGTAGTTACCATAACGGTCACATTTAGTCAAATCTGTCATTTTCTGGCTTTTCAAGCGTCTCAAATATTGACTGCAAAATACAGAATTATTGTCTTGAAAACATTTGTGATCAAATTTTAAATTCTTTCATCGTCTCACTTATATTTTGTGGACAGCTCATGTACATGTTAAGCTACTATCGCACCGCCCTCTGCCATGCACGCTTAAGGAACCATTTCCAATGAAAAGTTTATGTAAGCATGCATAGATGCTTGGTTCCGACCTCTGCATTCAAAAGTTTTTGCATTCACGCGTAGCCACTGACATTTTTAAGACCTACGTACAAAACGCGTGGCCATTGAACGCACATTGAATGTTAAACAAGGTTGAACTTTGACCAACTAGGGACTTTAAATGGGTAGTGACGTTTGGATGGCATCCCTTTTAATTCATGAAAGTGCCAACAGTTTGTAGATTGATGAGGGAGGAGAAATGAATAATTGCAGTTTGTACGCTGCTGGAATTCTATGACACAAAGTCTTTCATATATCGGAATAGAGCTGGGAAAGAAAAGGCCTGGAGCAAGACTCACGAGATTTGCATCGCTTTGACATTTCGCACCAAGCCTGTTTCAACTGTAGGTGGTGGACATTCACTAGTAAGCAGTGGAAAAAGAAAAAGAAGCCCCTCCTTGCTTGTCAAGTGTGAACACCTTGGGCTATAAAAACACGTGTTAGCACATTTGTGAACGCTTGTCACATGCCCAATGTGTACGTAGCTTTATACTGTTTTATTTGAGGAATTCTATCTTGTTGCTTTAAATTGACTTCCTGTTTGGGCAGCTATGATGACGGTTGTTGTATTTGTTATGAGAATGACATCTGAACGAAATCTGTTTCAGATTCTCCATTAGTTCCCATCCATACTTTATATGTATACTTTTTATATATTCTATTTTATATTTATGTTATTCCAATAGGAGACGGACCATGTAAAACAACCTGCTTATTATTCCAGAGTTTTATTCTATAACAGCTGAAGACTTTGATGACACAATGTTCATTTTTCAGTTGAAGCTAGGAGTCTGTTTTCCTTTTACCTATTTTGTTCTCTTTACTTGACGGCTTTTCTGACCCATGAATCATTTAAGCGCTAAAGCGATGGTGGAAGAACCAGTTTTCTCTTTGCTTTCAGCTGCTTTCCCCCCTCTTCTGTCCTCCACTCTAGTTTTCTTTACGCTCTTCTGTATTGACAAACTGCACACCATGCTGAGAAAGGACGCAGAGAAATGCCAGCTTTTAGACAATAGCACTTTCGAAACCTTTTGTTGCAGTGGAACTCTATTTGATGGCTGTCAAACTGCATCATATTTGGATTATTTTGTTGAGGCAACAATAGAAATGGAAACTAAATTCCTGTTTGGCAGTTGGAGGGTAAAAATTTACCATAGGAGGCAACAGACTGAAAAAGTTTAATTTTAATGCAGGAGGTAGGGGTTTTAAAATGTCCATTTTTTCACTCTGCGTATATTGAACATAATTCAGATTTATCAAAGATAAAAAATAATGCTGCTTAGTTTTGGTGTAAAAATGTGCATACTACTGAGTATTCATGACTAGCTAATATAATTAGAACCATTTGTTTATTTTTATTTACCTGTATTTATTTATTTATTTATTTAAGATTGTGGGAGTCTTTTTTTTTTTTTTACCTCTGAAGACATATTTTAGGTTTTATTACCACTGTAGTTAATTTACTTAACTGGGGCTCTGTCAGCGATATAAAAGACAAATCAAAGAAGAATCTGGGTCTTCTGGGGTCAAATCACAGAGCTAGTACTTAGCACAGTTAGCAGCTGCTGTGCAGTCGTCACTTTAGGTAGCACGGAAAGGTTTATATAAATAAGAAACAAAAACCTGATCCTTCTTTTGTCGAAATGTATTTTTTGGTAGTTGTTTGCATTAAGACAGGCCAATGGAGATACTTGTCAGTTAAAAACATTTTTAGGAGTTATTTGTCCTGGAGATCCGACTCATGTGTTTCCATGGGAGATGTAGGTACCATAACCGTTCGGCCTGTTCGGGGTCCTTTGACTAATGCTGACGTCACATTATGTGATTGGCTGTATGTTGGTCCGATTACGCGTCAGATAGTGATTGGTCTGGACAAATTACGATACTACCATTGAAGAAAATATAATGAAGTCTGTTGTAAACAAACAGAGCTCCGACATAGAGCGATATTGTCTTCTTAATGTGCCTTTATTATTGTTATGATTATTATTGAGTGCACGTTCCCTTATAGTTTTTTTAATTTGTGCAACCAGTGCTTTATTATTGGCAGAACGGTCCCGGAAGAACAACATTTAGCCATGCTAACAACATTTTCAGCCACGGCTGAACTTATACTGGAATAACAAGCGAATTGTGGCAAAATCTCTTTATAAAAATTACAAAGAATATTGTCGTACACAATTTATGAGGGAAAATAACTTTTGGTTACAAAAGGGAACGTGAAATCATAATTTGTAGAGCCCAAGCAGATCTGGATGCTACGAAGTTTGTCCAAGTGGGGTTACCGTAGTGTGACGTTACCTTCAGTCGAAAGGACCCCGGACGGAAGTTCCAGGCCGAACACGTGATCATCTTGCTAGCCTGACTGAATATGGCAGCATGTCAAGTCTCCTGCTGCGCTTTATGGCAATAAGATGTCATGACATGCAAACGCTTAGTGGCGTATTTATAAGCTTGAAACATGAAGTGCTAATATTAATCGTAATAATTAAAATCTCCGATACTGATCGAGAGATGACATCCGATATTGATAGTCATCAACCATGTGATCGGGCCCAATTTTGGATGACGTGATTGGATTGGGACATCCCTAATTTTTATGTGAAAAAACAACAACTTTATGAAACCTAAATGTAAATGGTTTTGCCATTAGTTCTTGTTTACTTTGTTTGTTTGTACACACAGTTAATGTACACTTATCTTGGAAGAGCTTCAAGGAATCTGGGAAACATCACCTGCACTAGGGTTGTGCCGATGGACGATATCATCGTCCATCGTGATGGGTGACTGACATCCCGATGGAGAGACCACCATCGTGATGCCACGCCCCCGCCACGTTGCGAGTGGACCCCATAAGCCGCGGTTACATGAACAAAATATCTTGATGGGATCAATGGTCGGATTAGAATCCAACCGTGTACATGGGCCCAGAAAAATGTTTTCAGAATATAAAAACGTTCACTAAGGTCACACTTTCCGTCGGAATAAAAACCGGAAGGATAGAAATTCTGCCGAGCGGCTTTTTTTTTTTCAAACTTTATTGAATGTAACAATTCATCACAAAACGACAGCGCCGAGCGGCTATATTCATTGACATGTCAGCTCGGTAAAATACGAGACGATCTTCTAAACGTGCTTTTAATAATGTTACGGTTATTATGAAACACCTGTTCGCTCATCACTTGAATCTTAATCCGTGTTGTCAGCACTTTTTCTGAGCGCTGTTGTTAGCCCATGTTAGCATACTGCTATGCTAACATGGGCTAACAACATTAGCTTTGGGTGGCGCTGCATCCTGGGAATAACATCACCGTTATTATTTATTATTTATTATTTAGTCGGGACACGACTGGAAACACAAATCCACGTCATTGTTTGAATGTTTTCTAACGACTGAGCGACATTTCTGCTTTGAAGCTCAAACCGCTGTGTCTGCTGACGATCCGAGCTGTGCTCAGACACTCACTTTTAGACCCGGTTCTGAGTTCGGTAGCTCGTACCCCGGATCGCAGTCTTAAATCTCCCACACATACCGCTCATGTACCCCCCCCCCCCTTCCCATCAAACACAAAGCTGTAAGTCCGCCGGTCCACTTCGCTAGTTAAGTGCGGGAGCGGACTACTTCTTTTCTATTTTGTTTGTTACTTTTTTTGTTGAAGTCACTTCCCTCAGTTTATACTGGATCACGCGGATGAGTCATTAGTTGGGAAATAAAATGAAAAAAGCAAAATAACGAATAGCAGTTAAATAACAACGAAAAATGTTTTTTTTAAAAATCCCCCCCCCCCCCCCCCGACGATGTCATCGTCCATCCCGATGGTTGACAGCAAACATCGTCAACGGCCAATTTAGGGGACATCGCCCAACCCTAACCTGCACTGTTCAGTATCCTGGTACTTTTATCTCCGAGTCACACTGGCTGAATGTTTGGCTAAAGATGTCCTGGATTGATTTTAAGTCGGTGATTTATATTGTTTAAATTGTATGATATGAATCAAATCATTGTTTAAATGACTCGTTGCATCCCTAGAAGTGCGACAATTTTCAAAAACAATCCCAATAAAGAAGCAAAAACCAGCAAGTCAAACAAAATTGTAGTTCTCTGAATCTGTTGCTTGCCAGTTACTTTGACCATAAACTGATTTTATGCTGGAAGATCCTCCGAACTGACATTTTCCACTAATTCTTTAGTACTGTAAGCAATATCTTTTAAGTTACTTTCACACTCTCTTAGGCAGTCTTAAACTAAATGTAATAACTAAATGTTGTATTTTAATTTTTGTTTTTTCTTAAACTTTGGAGTTTTAAATGTTGTTTGTTAATCTTAATCAATTCTGTAAAACACAATTTTAATAAACTGTCTGTAGTCCCAATATTGTCTTTGAATAAGAAGGGTTTTCAGTCCATGGTTGCTGTCGTTGCCCTGCTATAAACTTTGATTGCAGACACAAGTAGAAAATAAATCTTTAAATCTTCAAAATGAAAAATATGTAGATTAAAGTTAAAAAAGTTTTTAGAAGTAAAAGAACTGATACATACACTTGTATACAGGTCTGTCTCTTGAGATTTGCATCTAAATGAATATGTTTTTTTTATTTTCTTCCATTGTGCTTCTGCACTGCAGGCTTCATTCTTATATTTTTAAAACTAAACAAATATTAGTCTGGATTTGCTGACATGTGGCGAGTTGTGAAGGCGCGTCTTGGTTCGCCTTGCATGAGTCCAAATGTAGTCCCTGTATGATCCCAGTGCATCACGACTATGATCGTCTCTCAAGGAGGGGCTGATTGGCTCTTCTCTGTCAGGGACGATGGATGTTGGTTAGTGGAACGTGAATGCAAGTCTGGCCCCAGGGCTGACTGGACCGAAATCAGTCCATAGCAGAAACCATTGTATATCTGTCTGCATCCTGCTATTATAATATCTGTCCTCCGCTGAAATATAGCAATGTAAATCAAAGATAACATTCAGCTTTATTATTGTATCACAGTTCACTGGAGGCTCTTTCTCCAGTTCATCGCAAAATATCTATTTTCTGTCTTCTCTCAGCTTCTGTGCATGTGACTTCCACATGACAAAACCAGGTCAAATCACAGTTGTGACATATAGTTGTGATGGATCCTGATAACTCCAGCTTCAATCTCTGAAGAGTTGTTAAGGAGCAAACTCCTGAAGGTTTGCCCTTGAACAACACAAATACATTTTCATTTTGATTTAAATGCATCCCCGAGCAATAATAGTAATAATTTAGAACTTTTGACAATGAATGGCTGTGTTTTAACAACACCAGCAGCTTTAAAGTGCTCAGACATAAAGGCTGGTGCTGGGAAGGTCTGACAGCAGCTGGTGAATTAAATGACTAAGACGGACGCACTTTGACATCAACATTATGTTCTTTTCTGTGCTCGAGGAAGCGAGTGGGTGGCATCTGTGGGTAAAACTGGATTGGGTAGAAAATCATTACAACCGTTAGAGCACTGAGTATGAGGTAAAAGCAAAAATAAGTGGCTTTAATTGGTAAAAAACCTCCCAAAAAAAAAAAATTAATGTGGAGAATCTTTGTGTATTTCCAAACAAAGTTTATAGAAATGATATATTATGAAAACCAGCATCTATTTTTCCATTAACTACTTTTACAAAATGCAAGCAATAAAAAATGGTCTAAAATGATGATTATTCAAGTTTAATTAGCCAGGTTCTCCATTCTTTCTTTTATTGGTGGATGATAAACCAATTAAAAATGGTGCAAGCAGGACTAGCACAATAAGTGTTTTAGGGCTGTTAAAAATACTGTAACTCTTCAATTGTTTACACAATTAACGTAATTCCAGCAGATTCAAAAGCCAGAAAAAGCACTTTGCATCTTTATTGCATGTTTCTGGAAAGTTGATATGAAAAGCCGCTTTTCTCCACATCAGAATCAGCTGATTCGCATTGATCGCCTAAACCAGGGGTCACTAACTAGCTACTAACTAACCAGATGCTGGATCATGGGGACCAGGATGCAAAACGAATACAAGGGATCTCTCTATTTTAAAAGGTACAGCTCTTGTTGTCGTTGCAACCAACACATTCTCACTCCCAACTCGTCATATATGGAGGGATTTTCCAGGTCCATCTCTGCGGCACTTTTTGACATTTTGCGTGTCCCCAACTTGTCTTTTTTTGACATGCTGCCTGTTCCCATTAAGGGTACCCCAACCCCGGGCTGTAAACACTAGTTCCATTAACTACCAGTCCGCGGTCCAAAGAGCCATTTGGTACCGGGCTGCAGATGGGAAAAAATGCCTACACTAAAGTTTTATTTTGGAAACCCTCCGGATTCTGTTCCCCCCATCGGTGAAACGGTTGAAGAGTTACGGTACGTTAATGTGTGCTATGTACTTGTCTCTGAAGACATCTCTGGTGTTAAGGAGATAAATAAGTCAGAAGATGTAGTCTGCGCATTACTCTTACAACCTGCATTACAGAAAAATGTACAGGTTTAAAGGTAGTTTCTTAGAGTAAATAAACAATTCTTTGGTAATTATGGTCACTGTTTTATCGGTACTCGTATAAATAACCTTATATGTTTAAATGATCAGATTGTAAAGTACACAACAATGGTGTAAATTTCAGTTATTGGATAAACTACAAAATTTTATATCACAAAAATTTGAATTCATCACAAAACTTAAAAGAATGCACACGTTTACAGAGATTATTTTGATATAACCTGCAAAGGAAGTCATCTTTTCCCCTCAGAAGCCTTGAAATTTGGCCTAAGAGGACGATAAAATTAAGGAACCATACAATGACAGCTTACAGCTAAAGTGACAAAAAAACCTGACGGAAAAATTGCATGGCTGGTAAGACCTGCACTGCTGCAGCTGCTCTTCAGCATAAGAGGAAGTGCTTTTGCCCACTCGCATCAGATTTAAGTGCCGGAGCTGGCGATTTTCTTTTCTTTTATTTTTTTTTTGGTCTCCGGCAGGAAGTGAAGAGCTTCTATTATAACGGCTGCATGACATTTGGGTCACATCTCAGCTTTTCAATGGAAACAAAAACATCTCGACTAGCTCTTCATGGAGACGGGCAAAATTGCACAAAGATCCCTTACAGCTCAATAGATTAACGTCTGAGAGGTTGACTGACAATCTGATGGTGGCTCTTATTTGTGGAGATGTTTAGTCAAAAGTTAAATTTTTAGTATTTTATCTGAAAAACTATCCTCCGTTTGTTACAAACTAGAGTGCACTTACAGCATGAGAGTGTTGAGACAGCCTGACAGATATTCTGTTTTAAGAAAAACACAAGTACTCCACACACAATTTCTGATCTAAAAAAGCAGTTTTAGGCTTTTTATAGCAACAAATGACAGACTCCTAAGATTTTGTTTTATGCCTTTTATAGAGTTTCTGCTGTTTCTTGTGGATCAGCTTCATATTAAAGCTTTTCTGCAGACCTGTCGTGTTTTTCTAGGGTCTTTATTCACTGGGTATGAGGATGCGCTACAGCAAATGCAGTAGAAGGCCTTTTGCCATTAATGAATACCGGTACCAAAGCATACAAAAAACAAACAAACTTTGTACTCCTTCAAAGTGTAGATTTCTAATTTGGAATAGATATTTATGGAGCATTTAAAGAAGTTTAGTAATTCATCTAAAAGGAAAAAAAAGGAAAATATATGTTGCTGTTTAACATTTATTTGCAATGGAGAATAATAAAATGTAAAGGAAAAAGGTCAGTCTTCAATTTTACGTCACGCTTGTCTAAGATCAGAGATTTTTCTGACATAGGACCTGATGACCACCTTTCCTCTCTTGTCAGTTCAAATTTGTCCCTGATGTGAAGAAAGCCATTGATACATGCTCTACAGACAGTCGTCTACATTAGTCCTGATAAATCTGTTTACATGAATAATCTCTGAAGAGCTGTCATACCTAGAAGGAGGGAAATGGCTTTGTTTGACAGATGCAATATATCAAAGCAAGGTGTGTGTTTTTGGATTGTAGGAATGCATTTGTAAAGCTAGGAGCATCTTATCTTCATACTTCAGTGTTTTGGCTGATAAAACCAAAGAAATACAGACTTCTTTCTGCATCTCTTCCCAATTTTTGATTGAGGTCCCGCTACTACTATTTTGTTCATGTCAGACTAGTGAAAGCTTCAAAAAAACTAATTTTCTTTTTGGTTTTCACAAATCCTCCCTCATCCAGGTCTGAGATCAAGGTCGCCCTAGGCAACAACAAGGAAGTTAAATTAGCCAACATTTGAGTCCTTGACATTATCCGTGACAAACGCATTTATCATTCCCTGATTAAAAGAAAAGAGACAAAGAGGGACAATGACATAGACGGAGAAGACAGATTATTATTCCCACTGGCATGCCATCAATCCTCTCACTCATCTTGGCGCAGAGATTCCACATCTATTAGTCAGCACCAGCACATCCAAGATGTTATTACTGACCCATAACCGAAAGCGGGTCATAGCAAGGCAGCGCAGCCAGGTTTTTAATTTCTACGATTGTGCTCTGTTGAATCACGAGGCTTTTTCACTTTGTTTACATATCTCTGCAAACAATCAAGTCTGGGAGTGGACGATAAGTGGTTGCTTAAACATTTTTTCTCTCCCTGTACTGAGAACCATATATTTTTCTTATTTGGGTGATTAGACATAAAAGCTGGCATCTGAACCATTAAATTAACTGAAAAAAAAAATGTTTGTCAGATGGAGGAGGTAGATATTTAAATGCTAAGACAATTTCAGTGTAATGCTTAAACTGTTCTAGTTTAAGTATGTTTTGGACTAAATCAAATGTATGTTCTTTTGGGTAAAAAGAAAGTCCCACTCTGATCATCTTTTGATCTATTTTCAAAGCGTTCCCAGTGGTCTTTTAATTATTATAATGCCGTTTTTGGCCAAAATAATAAAACCTGTGTTGTTTTCTAGAATATAGTTCCTGCAGAGCGGTAGTAGTCCATTAGAATTTCCCCTTTGAGTTGTGGGCGGGACCGAAAAGGCGGGACCTTATAAGCCTTCATCTGAGTAGTGAGCGGAGTAGTGCCGCACATGAATATGTACGTGTCAGTAGCAAGCTACAGTCCGATTATCTTGTTATTCACCTTTCGGCTTATCCTGTTAGGTGTCGCCACAGCAAATCAGCATTCACTGATACGCACAGGTGGTTTGGCAGACATTTTTACGCTGGATGCCCTTCCCGACACAACCCTGTATTTTTAAGGCACAGGGAGACCCTGATGTGTAGTAGCGTGAAGGGTTTGGCCTAACGACCCACACTGGATTTTGGCTCATTGTACGACTGGGAAGCAAACCCTGTCCTGTATGACAGCCCTACACCCAACCAACTGAGATAGATGTGCGCATCTCGCACACACCTATCACTTGGACAGGACTGTCGGCTCTCTGTGCCCAACCTGTGTTTTCTATGACCTGTCGCCCACATCATGCCCCAAAGAACAAAATTAGGTGCATCAACAGTTTTACTCTACGTCTCACCGAGCAGTGTACGATTTTGATATTTCTTGCAGATCACCAGTGTGACCTGTACAGGGTAGACTTTTTTTTTTTTTTTTTTAAACTAAATTTCTCGTAGTAGCATTTTAATGGAGAAGAAACCGGGAGCAAAAAATATTAAACGCCGGAACGGACCATGAAAATAGTTTTCGACATTAGACCAATCTTCGACCCAAAAAGGTTGGAGACCATTGGGTTAAGGTATAACAACACCATTAAAAAATGTACATTTTATTTGACTTGAGGCAAAAGGTGAGTTTATTTAAAAAATGGCATTGCCAAGAAGAAAAAGTTCTAAAGATGATTAATCAGAGACTTTTTTTTTCTTCTTCCCCTTCCCCACTTCCTGTTGAATGGAGTCTGGCGCATAGGAGATGTTGTGAAAGCCTGAGTAGATGAAATGGCTTAAGTAGATTAAAAGTCTTAATGGTAGTGAGACTGAGATCTGGAGGCTTTCTAACACCCTTCTTTTTATTTTCAGATTAACTAACAAGCTTAGTTTTGTTTATGTATCTTAACAGTGCTCTCAGGGTGAGTCTCATTATTCCACGTATTACCCAATTACAATATGATTGGCTTTATTAGTCCTTTTCTTGGTTGTTTTCCCTTATTTCTTTAGAAATGTGTATATATTTGTCTTGAAATGATAAATCTGTTTTTCCGTTTCCTTCTGGATGAAAAATGGGTTTATCACACTGCAAGTTATTGCAATTCCACATTTTTGGGAGGTGAGGCTGTGTTTTGTCGGTGGCGTTAAAATCATTTGATCCTCATCAAAAAGTGGTGAACTGTCTGCATATGTGTTCAGTGATAAACAGAATGAAAGCCTTGGCTATTCTTTTTGAAATATAGATGAATGAATGGAAGGGAGCAGAAAGACGACGAATCCGACCGCAGTGGGTTCTTGCTCTGCAACTTTGGTTTTCCAACAAACCTGTGTTTGCACTTAAACCTTAAAAAAAAAGTGGTAGAAAGAGTGTATTCAACAGCCGCCTGGTGGAACTCACTGAATTATTGAGTCCATGGAAACCAAAGGACTTTCTGACCCTCCAAAAACACGAAAGAGGCTATTTATGTGGCAGCGACACACACTCACAGATGCTCCTCCATACAGTCAAATGCAGCCATCCATCTGTCTATGATTAACACGCACACGTGATGGGGGGGCATACATCAAAGGCCTCAGTCCTCTTCAGAGGAGTCTCTTAGTGCTAAAAAGGAACATTGTGTTTCATTTCCTGTGCCACTCCATTCCTCTTTTTCTCTCCTTACTCTTGATGGTTTCTTCACATCTGCGATGGGTTCCTTCACAGCATTACAATCAAATCAAATGTATTTCTCTTCGCTGTTGTTGTCATTTCCCTGGATTTCATTTGTCAATAGTCTGAAAGAGAGGAAATGTACAGGAAACTCTCTCTCTTTGTAGCATATTAGGTGCCTATTCTGTATATGCTATTAGATGTGGAGAAAAATGTATCATATTAGTGGCAAATGACTTTTCAGATAATTTTATCAAGATATTTTAGAATTTCTAGATACTATCGGATCAGGTAGCTTTGCACATAAATTGCTTGATGTTTCTATTTTTAATTGCTTATACTGTTCTTTTAAAAAGTATTTTTTCTTTGGCAAAAGAGCATAGAAGGATAGATGAAAGGCATGCAGGGATCTAAAGGTTGCAAAGTTTATTAAGTACCAACTTTTCAGACACTTTGGAGGTTTTGATGTTGCTGACTGAAGCTATAGTCACATTCACTATACTGGTTTTTCGGTTGACCAGGTCTGTAGAGAGTCGTAGAGAGGAGCGGCTGCAGGTGTGTCTTGCAGTTAAAAAATGTGGCCTACAATTGGGTGTGGCAAGCGTATCATGAAGTATTTGTGGTGCTACATTCAAACCAGGCATATGTTGTGTGTTCAAAAACGCGCTATACACTGTTTTCATGAACACCCATGAACACGGAGTGGCAGGTAGCGGCGTCTTGTTACTAGCACATGTCCACCAACTACATTTGGAAGAGGCTTGGTGCAAAATGCTGAAGTGGTGCAAACCACTTTTTTTTTTTTCCCCAAAAACTCCATGGCGATGTATGAAATGTTTAAATTCTTTTTAAGTTTTTTAAATGTCCATCATAAGAGGCCATTAATATTAGATGTATAGAAGAAATAAAGATGTAAGTACTGACATCTGAGTTGGTTTTGTTGCTGTTGAATATTGGCATCGAAGGACAACCAAAAATTGGGGAGGACAACAAAATATTACTTGCCAGGTTGTCCAGAGGACAATCATTTCTTTCCCCTTATTTCTAACGCTGTATATTACTACTATATTAGTAAAGTTGTAGTCGCAACTAACCATACAGGCTGTCTGCAGGTGAAAAATAGCCCTTAAACTTGTGCAGTTGGGTTTGAGAAAAATGTATATCTTGTATAACTCACCTGTGACTCACCTACTTTCACCCTTACTTACCCTTGTGTGTTGCATAGGTCGTTTTAACATGCTCATAGAAAAATAATGTGCACTAACATCTTTGCTCCTCTGGCTCAAAGAGCGGGCTACAAACTTTAATTAACTATTTTTGTGTGAACCACCTCTGTTTGCCCAAATACAACAGCCCGTATCTAGCCATGAGGGCAATTGTGACAAAGTCATAAGGGCTATGTCTCTCTGGGATGCTGTTCTTGGTGCCATATTGTAAAACTAAATCATAAACAAATATCTGTTCAAGCCAAATAGGTCCATCTTGATCTTATTCATTTGTCTCTTATTGAGCATTATTCAGTTCTCATGTCAACAATCTTTCAGCTGGGTTTTTTTGAACAGCAGTGTGAAGTCTGTGCTGCAGAGAGCAGGTGTGGCGGCTGTGGGAGTCCTTCTGATTGATTAGGAGGTCGAGACACAACTGAGCGGGTGGGCGGTGCAAGTCTGGGGATGCTGAACGTGGCAGAAGTCAGGTCAAACTTTACAAATGCTTCAAGGTAGAATGTGAGACTTGAAAGAGCATCTGATATGATCCAATTTCTCAACACAAGCCGCCAATCAAACAATTATATCCAGCTGTCTATTTTATCTATTTCAATAGCAGTAAGGAAAAATTCAACTCCTTACCAGAGGGGAGAAAAGAGGATTTCTTTGATATTTTACACCTTGAGGGGCTTTAAAACGATTAAACATAGGGACTCTTGGGAGTTGCTCATTTCTTGTTTTTATTTATAAAAAGACTTCTATAAAGATAAGAGACAGAATCCAGTATCTGAAAGTTTTTTCTGCTTAGTTTTGACAAGTTTTAATTAAACCCGTTAATGAAGTGTTTGTGTTAAACCCCAAATAATCCTGCTGAGACGACAGCAACGTCCAAAATAACACAAGTGTTTTCCCAGATGTCAAACCCATGCAGTCACAGTATGTGACGGTAAAATCTTGTCTCGTTTAAAGTTTTTTTCTTTTGGCTTTTCCATGCTTCACTTGATTCTGACTCATTCTGGACGTGGGAGATGGAAGCGGGAAATTCACTAGAAAAGGTCATCCGATTGCACCGCAGAAGGTCACCAGTCTTCGCCATTGGGGCCAAGACAGCAGAGCGTGTTTATAATTCAAGGTGGAGACATTTAATGGCATTAAGCAGGCTTGACATGATTTTTCTAAATTGGCCGAAAGGCCTCAAAACTTAAAATCCCTTCAATTTATTTGAACATTTTTTCCCCACAATTACGTCTTATTGTCTTTGTAACCTTTAGAGCTGAGTGACTCGGTCCAATTATGTTATTTTCTATTATTTAGTATTTTCACACTGCCAGAGATCTTTGTCATAGTTTGAATCGAGGCCAGAACTTTATAAAAAAGTTTTAATGCAAATTTTTGACATATTAAACTGTAGAAAAGCACAAAAATGATGTAAATAAAAAAAAGGTTTAAAATATGTTAAATTAAATATTGGAGTTATTTAGACAGCAAAAACTATTTAAACATGTATAATAGAAAAATGTTTTTTTCCTTAAATCAATGTTGGAAGCATCAAAAGAGCACATATTTCTGCTTTACCTTAATATTGCATAAAATTAATGCTGTACAAACATGTAAAATAATCAAACTGGTGCGAAATCCTTTAGTGAGTTTGTTTTTTGTGTGCTTGTTTTTGTCTTGTACGGTTTTATATCTTCGCTCTTTACTTTCTATTATCTGTTTTGGAAAATTATTCTAAAGTAAATTTGAAAAATTTTCTGATAATATTTTTGCTACCTGCTCTTCTAAAGCACTTTTTTTTTGGGTGTATTTTTTATTAAAGGAGACATAACAAAAAATGAGACCCCTCCCCCGGACACTTCCAGATTAAATTAACAAAATAAAAACATCTAAATTGTAGATTATGGAGTACAAACTGTTGGATCTGGTTTATTTGCCTAGATTTATTTAATAACTGAACTAAAAACCTCAACTACGACTTTTAGCTGCACCATTTCTACTTTTTTTAATCAAACCACTTAATTCATGAATTTATGCACAATTACCAGTATATAGAAAATGATTTCCTATTTATTTTACCATTCAAGATGATGCTAAATTCAGTGGAGAGTTAATAGAACGTTTGCAAAGCAGCAACACACAGCATGAAGGGGTTAAAAATAAAAACAAAGTAGATGTTGGCAGAAATGGTCGTCTTTTGGTCACAGTGTCATGTTTCCACTGTACAGCAATTAAAACTAGCAGATAGTTTCCAACTGGAAGAAGGACAAAGTATTGTTCTAATTTTACACTGGCCTTGGTAATATGCAGATCACTGCCGCTGCTAAATGCACACGAAGCAAACAAACCCTAACAACTGCCGTCTCTTCTGCATCTTACGGTTCAAACGTGTGAGCTAAGTTCTACCTAAAAATGAAACATCTGAGGCTGTGATAGACATGCTTTTCCACAGGATCAGTTAATCATCTTCTATTTGTAGTTTCTCCTTCCTCCTTGTTTCCTCCTCAGTCTCTTTCACTCCACTTCAATGCCCCTCATTACTTTTTCTGCATCTTATTTGATTTTATTAGCTCTCAATGTTTCCTCTCTAATTAAATTTCCTTTTTCTCCTCCTGTTTCTCTTCTTGTTTGCCTCTCAGAATCAATATATACAGATATTTTGCATTTGAAGCAGACTCTGATGGGCATAAATCAGTTAATTAGGCTGTTTTTTTTTGGAGTCCACCGAAAAGATCACCCTTTTTTTTTTAAAACAGACATGAACAGATTAAGGACTGAAATACTGTTTTAGGATAGTTTTTTTTTTTATTATTATTTTGATACGTTCTTTTTTTTATAAAAATCAGCTTACTAAATGACCTAAGCCTTAATTTAAGATTTACAAAACTTGCTAATTTTACATGTACATGTTTTAAATTAGAAATTTCATATGATTTACTATGTTAAAATATATTTTTGTCCACTTAAGTTTAGAATAATAATGTTAATCAAGAGGTTGAATAACATCACAAACCAGTGACAAAACAGTAAACAACTTAGTTAGTAGTAGGCACTAGAAATCTCAGGTTTTCTCCAAAAAAACAACTTTTATTCAAATAAAAACAAATCTAAATGATGTTCAAGAAATTTCAGGTTCTTATTGACTAAATACAGACACACAAAAAAAGAAAATATAAAATTAGCAAACCATTGTTTCATTCTTTTCAAGTTAAATATTTAGTTTTAATCAATTTGTGAGGGAAACCTCTATGTCGGGGGGTTTGTGGTCATAAGGTCGCATCTATTTGGGAGCATTAATTAATACTTTCATTTCTGTATGCATATTTGCATCTGCAGCACAAAAGCTGGAATTGGAAGCTGGAATTAAGGATTTAAAAATAAACAACTTTCAGAGTAAAACTGAAAATTGTGGACAGAAGGCCAGGTTTTTGCTTGTTGTTCTACTACCCTTATGCCAATACTGTAACTAAGCTGGACACAAGCAAGTCATTTGCGTCGGCCAAAGAAAGGTGGGTGATGCCTGGACTTTAGGCTCCATGTTCAGCAAAGCACAGCCAGCAGTCGGCATCATTTTTCATTCCTATCCCCACAAACAGACATGGAGTAAACAGCCAGGAATGCAAATGACTCTTTTGTTTCCTTCAAAGGTCTTCCCGTCTGATTCCCAAGAACAAAACAAAGCATGTTCATGAAATTAGCTCCGCGCGTGCACGCATGCAACTTGGTCTTCAAAATGCCAGTCATATCCGCGGGTGCCGAGCACTTTTGTTTGTTACGAGTGTGACAGAAGTTCATTATCAGCCTTAAGCAGCGGTTGAATGACGGTGTTTACCATACATTTGTGCCCATCACACTGGAGAAGAATATCTGTACAGCTGTAAGGCCAGAAGCAAATGCTTTCTGGTTGCTACGTTTATGCAAAGTGATTGGATCAGACTCTTAGAGAGAAAATTAATTACTCAAATATGATGTTTTGATGAAGTGTCATAACAGCCAGCTCAGAAGTGGACATGTGACTCTAGGAAATCAACCCTTGATGGTTATCATCTTTTTCTTTCTCTAAGTAGGATGCAAAATGTAGACCAGGGACTAATTTCCCAGGATTTGGGAGTTATAAATATTTATATCATCTCTGCAGCATTGGCTTTGCCTGAAGAAATACATTAGTCAGAGATATGTTCTGGAGTTCCCCTGTTTTAAAGTGCAAATCCAGCATTCTGAAGCTTGTAGAGCTTCAGCTGTGAGGAAAAGGAGAGATTTTTGACCAAAGTTGAATGGGAGTCTTGAACAGCTCAATTGGTACATTTAAGATAACTTCTTTGTAATTTACCCAGAAAAAATGCATGTGAAATACTTTTGTTTACCAGCAAACATGCATGACTTGTGGTCCTCTGTTGCCATATTTCCCCCACTATAAAGTGCACTGGACGATGAGGCCCACCGTCAATGAATGGTCTATTTTGGAAATGATGCATAAGGAGCACTGAACTTATAAGCTGCATAAAACAAGACAGAAGAGTCAAGAGATTTAGTCTGTCAATCGGACTTTATTAATTGCGTTTACAGTAATTCTAGAACTTGTTTGCAACAGGCTAAATGTGAGCATCATTAGAGTATTCACAATATCTGTAACTACCAACCTTGTTTGCAACACGACGACAAAACAGACGGAAACAAACGTTCCTGTGACCATGCTAACTCCCAAACTTTATTGCAACCAGGCACACGCTCTGTTTCTGACCATATGGATAGTAAACGAGTAAAAACGGTACAGCCTGGCCCATGTGGTATTTGGTTGTGTAACAGTTGACAGTTCAATATAGTTGAGCGCAGTGGGGAGCTGGAATCACTGTGGGGATGCCTCTAAACTTTTTTTAAACCCCCAATATGTTACTGATACTGCAAGGTTCAATATTATTATCAATCCAGTATTATATCAGCATAAATTGTACATGCTTTGACCTATTTTCAAGTGTGTAATAGGATAGAGGCTTAATGAGGTAGTATTGCTATGACAAACCGTAATGGCCAACAACAGTATGAGAAAAAAAAAACCTTAAAGACCCACTCCAATGAAAATGCTGTTTAAGGTGTTCTTGTAGCAAAATTAAGATTAAAACTACGTTTCTGAGTATTTTATGTAAATTGTTGTGAATCAGGAGCAGACAAAAAAACACTGTTGGATAAAGCTTGTAGTTGTTGCATAAAATCTACAATCGGAGGGTCACTAGCTCCCTGCTAGACTCCATTCCGATGTATTCGCTTGCAGAAAAACTGATCCATTTATGTCTTTGTTTTCCTTGTTTGAGGTGACATCTGGCTCTAAACTGTACAGCTAGATGGCGCCAATATTGTTCGCCGTTTTTGTTACACCACTAATGTTGGGTTGAAATGTGAGGGATCTCTAAGCCAGCGGTAGAGTGTGTAAACGGAGGGATGTTGGGAAGCAGGGGTGGGCTTACTCCTCAGAGGCAAATTTCTAATGAACTACTGCTGCTCTGCAGAAACTACGTCCAAGAAAATGCTGCAAGTGTTTTTTATTTCGGCTAAATACAACATAATTATGATGAAAAGACCACTGAGGACACTTGTACAATAGATCAAAAGATGAGCTGAGTGGGGCTTAAAATAAATTCCACTGCTATTTGAGAATGATGTGGAGATTTTTTTAACTAAGCATTTCTGCAAGTTGAGCTGTTAATTGGCTCTTGTGCTCTTCAACAATATTGATGCTGTTCTAAGAAGCCTTTCACCTCCACACTTGTGCAGGGAGCACAGAGGAACTTAGCTGTTGTTGTGGTCAGTGTGGGAAATGGAGCTTGGTTTGTAAGGATTGTTCTTGTGTTCAATAGGTGCCTGACAGAGGTAGCTCCACGTTTCAGAGTTTGCCCCTGGGGTTATGTGCTTGCAAGGAGTTGTTGCTGTGATGCTCTCCTCCTGTGTCTCATTGAAGATACTGTAGAGGTTTCTGGAGTCTTCTTTACTGGCTCAGACAGTTTCATCAGACAGAAGGTGTGGTCTGCTGCTCTTCTGCTACTTTCAGCTGCTACCTTCAATGCTGCCTTTGTGTGTCCCTAGTTTTTTGGAAACTGAGAAGTACATCTGTGAAGTACCTGCTGTGAACAGATTGAAAAAAATATTTATTTTAGAAGTTTTTATGCCCAGTTCCAGATGTTTGAGCTTGCAGAAAACAGTAACACACAGCCATAACATGGCAAACAGTAATTCTGTAACTTCCTTTATTATTCTATATCATATAGGAGTGATTTGTATTTCCATCTCATTGTGAAACTAAAGAAACAATTTTTAGTTTTTACACTTAAAATGTCTTTTTATTTTATTTTATTATTTTAATCAACTTGTCTTGTGTGTATTGTTGGGCTCTGATTGATCTACATAAATATAGACATGTATACATGTTTCTGTCTCTATACTGTGTATCCTCCAATAGTGGCCGGTCTCTAATAGACTAATAAACGGTCTTACAGCTGCTCTTTACTTTAGACGTCGGTCTCTAACAGTGGCCGGGCTCCTTTAAGGGCTACACAGTCTACGTTGCTTCTGCTGTAATCATGAGAACTGCTAGATAGAAATTCTGAAATGGAATGTTAGGTGTGGGTCTAAGCTGATAAAGCAGCAGAGCATGTGAGGATTTTTAACAGGATCCAGAAAGAACAGCATTATAAATAGGATAAGGGGCATTTTGTATGGAACTTTACTAGTAGTGCTTTTGTTGTTGGTTGTTGAGCTGAAAAAAGCCCCTATTCACATCGTCCATTAGCGTATCTGTCTTTTGTATATTTAAGCAAACACAAAAGTAGCCAAAGTTGGTGCTGACTGTACCAGATTTGAAATGCCCAAAGTAGAAATCAAGGTAAAGACTTTAGAAAAGTGGATTAATTTAGTTGCAGATGCAGAATATAGATTTGTACCACTTTTTGGACTACTTTTCTGGATAAATTGAGCTTCTCACACGGAGACATCTCTACCCGCGAGGCATAAACACTGCATTCTGTCAGATCATGGATCACAGTTTGGCTATTCTAACTTTTGTCCAAATGAAATGCCAAACTTGGAATTTCGGCCGTGAGTGTCAGCCGTCCTAAAACCAACCTTACAGGAGTGAGTAAATTGATAGCCATCTGTGTGACAGTGAAATGAAAAAGTGTTTGCACTCTTACTAATTTGCATATTTGTTAAAATTAAACTATCAAGATAAACAACTCTTGTTACACAAAAATAACTAAAGTGAACAAATTCATCTAAATACTTATTTTTCAAAATCATTGTCAATTTTTCACATCGTTCATTCCTAATTAGCTTGTTTGTAGAAAGCATGTCTCATCTCGTAGTCCCTCTTTGTATTGAACTCCATGAAAACAGCCACAGCCTCTTGGCATATTTGGCAGACACATTTGTTTCATATTTGACTAAAAAACATACAGATTTCCACCTGGAAGCGGTGGCTGTTAACTTTCCTTTTTTATTTACAGCTGACATTTTAGCAAAATGGGCTAGAAAGGGTCACAGAATGGTCCCACTACAGTGCTGCCACAAGTTTAAACCATAATTTGGCAACCCCATTCAAGAACGTGTACACACGGTTCGTATAAAGTGCCGCTGGCTGCATTTTTTTGATTTTATGAAAGGTGAAAATATTACATTTGGTTTTTGGACATGCCTGATGTAGGTGATTTCTCATTCAACATTTCTAGAAGGTTTAGCTGTTATAAGTGAAGCAGAACTTTCTTGAAAATAGTGGTTGTGCATAGTTTATTCATTTCATCATGTATGGTTCTGCTGGAAAATTATTTCTATTCACATTTTCAGCTGCCCAAATGCTCAGTCTTGGTTTTGATCAATTGTTTTATTAGATTTGCTAATGCTGGGATGTTAGTACTCTATGGAAATGATAATTAATGTTTTTAATTTGATGTTTTTGTTTGGTATATTGTAACAAGACACTCCCTTACATGAACTGGCACTTGGGGAAAAGAAGGATTTAAGGTGAAACGAACAGATGAAGAGAGGAGATCGAATTGTTGCTATCTCCTTAATAAATCAAATCTTGATTATTATGGTTAACTTGGGCTTAAGTTTGTTACAGGCTGTCATTGTAACAGAATCCCTGTTTTTTTCTTTTCTTAAGTATAGAGGAGAAAAACTGCCAAGAGCACAAAAGTCTTCCACTGACCCAATCTAGAATCCTTTTTCATGAGGTGATTGACATGCAAAGAAACCTCAAATCATCTGACCTTTGTTGGATTGAATGAATTTGAATGGATCATAAAGACAATTTAGTGTCAGTTTTGTCTTCCTGTCTTTTTATTTTAATTTCCTATCTCGTCACAAAGTCAGATAATCTGGTAACAAATGACCAAAACAAGTGGTACCCGTGGTAAGAATCACTAGTTATCTCCTTGAAGTTAACGACCAGAATCCAATTAGAGACCCCGTTATTGACTGTCTGCAGTCTGAAACCTTTAGACCAAACATGTCTGGTTGGAGCTGTGACAGACACTAAGAGATAGTGGATCTGCAGAACCACGCCACTGTGGAGGATGTTGATGAAAGACGGCAGTAAATAGTGCAGAGCGAGCCGCCGCCATACAGAGACGATGAGGCCTGGGATAAGGAGGAAGCCATTTGTTGCTATGCCGTAAAAGTCGAGATAATTAATTTCAGTCAGACGTGCTTTTGTTGTCGCCGTTCTTTGGCTTTAATAATGGATTTCACGTTATCAGATCGAGATTCCTGAAGAAACCAAAGATGTTGATCTGTGAGCTTCATGTCTCCAAAGGGCTGAAGACTTTCCTGTTGAGGAAAAACTGAGTTTTGAGTACAAGTGTCGGCCTGGAAAGTTCTAGTCTTTGATTTATTCATTTGTTTGTAAGTTAAATATACTTCTAACACTTGATTTAAAGTTTTCAAGTCAGTATAGGATTTTTTTTTATTTACTAATAAGGTCTCTGTGGTTAAAAAAAAAAGTTAAAAAAAAAAGGCAGGAGATAGAAAGATAGATTTCAGTAAAAATCATAGCAAAAATGCTCTTTTATGAAATTCCCTGAACTTTGGACAAACTTGGAAGTACTCAGATTAGAAATGTCCTCCTTTAGTTCCATCTAAAACTTTATATGAGACCACCGCCACACACAGTAACTCCTATTAATGTCACATTACAGAGCTGAAATGACTGTTTCATCTCTCAGAAGCCATTGTTCAGCTCTTGAGGTTCGACCTTGCTGCTGATGCTGCTGGTGCTGCCCGTTCATGTGCCATCTAGAGCCAGTGACCTTCATAACGCTGAAACTGGAATTTATATGTAGTTGTTATATGTTCCCCATATCTGTGTTGTTGTTTCTTTTTTTTTTTTTTTTTAGCATTTTCAGATTAAGAACGAAGAAATAAACCCCATGATAAAGACATAAGGACAAAAGCTGCAAATGTTTCCCATACATATGTAACCTAAATGAGATTAAATAGGACAGACATTTTTAAATCCCTAATGCAATGTTAAAGCACACTGTTGTAGAATAAGATCACTTTTTATTAAGCTATTTCAATGAAACATTGAGATACTCTGGAATTATGTCCAAGCTGTCCCCTAAAAACACAACACAGATTTATTTTATCCATAACGGTTAAGAAGAGGAAGAGTTGAAGATATTCATCTGCTGCTACGTTCACACCGGCCTCGGCAACCTTTGTTCTAGCACCCACTTCCAATACAAGGTCTATGTAATTACACGTAAACTTAGTGCGTGTCGGGCTTCTGCGTTCAGCTGTCACATTTGCGCACCGCTATGCAACTTTTATGTCCGTTGTCAGGCTCTACGTACAAAACGTATGTTGGAAGTTAAACCAGTTCAACTTTGACCAGTTTGGTAGTGGTGGTGTCCTTTTTAATTAATAATTGCAGTTTGTGCCCAGACAGAATTATGACACCACCATACTACGTCAGAGTATTAGAGCCACCATAAAAGAAAAAAATGACAAGAAGTTTGTGAAATTATGAGGGAAAATTTCACAATTTTTAAGAATGAATTTGTAGAATTATGAGTGAAAGTCAATTGTAAATTGAATGTAAATTGAGAATTTACTAGATTAAACCCTTTTATGAAGCATTAGTCAGTTTACCATGAAAATATAAACAACAAATATGAACCAATGTCGTATTTCAGAGTGAGAGACCAAGCATTGTGCTTCACTCAGCATTGGGTTTACTAATAAGAGGTATTTCAATTAGTCAACATTACGTTGAAAAGAAGACTCTTGACCCACACGAGTGGATTTCTGGCGTGGAAGCCATTTACGCCGTTGGAAGTGTAGTCGCAGAGGTCAAAAAGCATTAAAGCACTTGGAGTCCTTAAAAAGACACACAAACATGTTTTTCATTTTGAAAATAGCTTGTGTTTTTACTTGTTAAATTACAACTTGTGTGTACTTATCCTTGTAAAATTAAGAAATTTTTTCTCTCACAATTTTAAGATTTATACTCCTAAAATTGTGACTTTATTTTTCATAATTTCCTGGCTTTATTTTCGTAAATGTATTTATTTATTTTATGGTGGCCCTAATACTCCGTCGTATATATCAGAATAGAAATGTGAAAGAAAAAGCCTGAAGCTAGATTTGCATCGCTTCGACATTTCACACCAAGCCTCTTCCAGGTATGTGTGCTAGTATCGGCTAACAACGGTCCATACGCTAAAAGTGCATTCAGGAACCCACATTCATTGGGTTTTTGAACATGCGTCAGGTGCCTGGTATAAATGTATCATAAGTAAATCAAAGTCCTTGTTGACAACTTAACAAATACTGTAAAATTGGCCTAAATAAAAGGCTGGTTAAGCTTTATTCTTTCATTTGTAACCTGAAATAAATACTCAAAAATGTCTCTCCAAAAAAAAGCAACACATGAACATGACTCCCCAGTGCCTGACTACCCATCCAAGGTCAGATCCACATCTTTATATATTTTCACAATTCTAACTTTAGTAGGATGACCACGGTGGATCATTTCACACATTGGTGTACCCATGTTTTGCAGGTTTGAAAGACTTGTGAATTCTACTGAGGGCCACCTCCTCACCCTCCCCAGGGATTTCATCTCCCCATTTCCCCAAGCTCTTTGATGGAGTTTAAAAAAGCAAGACAAAAGGACTGAATATGCGAATAGGAATGTGTCGTTATTCCCCTCAGAACTGGTGCAGGCCTAAATGAAGGGGAGAATTCATGAGAGCACTGGGGAATTGAGGGAAAGTGTTATTCAGAAAACTCAACACCAAAAACAAAAACCTGACTAGATGTTGTTTCGCTAGGCCGAACATTTCGGATTACGGTTTCAAAGATGCAAAAAATTTTGTCAATATACAGATCTTTAACAATTTGATACTGAAATGGTAAGTACCAGATGGTATATAGCCCATCTACCAAAAAATGGTTGTAAACTATGATTTGCAGTTAAATCATGACTAAAATGTTTGGAAAGCACACAAGTGACTCAATCAATTGGTCATAAATATGTATCTCGTTAATACCAGGAGGAGGGGATGATTGTGAGCTAAAGCTGGGAGTGATACCAGGTTGCACAAGAAGTAGAGATAACTAACTGAGACTATAACATTGGCCATCCAATTAAATCTTAAATCTGCTAAAAACCAGTCCACCTAACATCTGGGATCTTAGTAACTATTTTAATGGCTCTTATGGACTTTCTTGTTCCAGATAAATCCTAAAAGAAGGCCTATGTTCCATTCCTAAGATGTCCCAGCCCACTTGTTGCTGGTGCTATTGGCGTTTGCTGCTTGGAGTGTTGCATTTAGGTGGATTTTTGAGCTGGAAAAAGAAGTACATCATCTGAACTTTGGAATAAAGCATCATTGATTTGTTAGAGACAATTGACATATGCCATCTAATATTACAGCAAAGATAACAAGAGGCTGTAAGGGTCAATGGATGAAAAACCTTTGGAATGCTTTTTTTAGACTGTGTTCTCACTTATTGTGCTTTATAGAATAAAACAAGGCTGTTTTAAATGCCCATTATAAAAGGATTATACTCACCACAGGATGAAAAACCCTATTTACCAGTGAAACATTTGCTTTCAGAGCTCTTAGAACATATGGGCTATTTGTGAGGGGAAGAAAATGTGCACATTTTCTTCTTTGATGTGGACACATCAGTGGCTTCTTCAGAGGGACGCGAGTGCTCCAGACTTTTTGCACAAACATCTTTTTTTCTGTCTCTTCCTCCTGGAAGGGCTCGGCTGATCATTTTTCCGTCTCTGTTTGCCTCGTTCCAGGAATACCAGATCGATATCATCTTCGCACAGACCTGGGTGGACACTCGTCTGCGGTACAACAGCAGCAGCATGCGGATTCTAACCCTCAACAGGTACGAAGACTTTGCTAAAATAGCTGCAATCAGTGCGAATGAGTCTTCTGAGAAGCATATTCCCCCTCTGAGGAGGGAGGCCTGTAATTAGCAGAACAAATTGATTGATGTGCTTAATCTTTTCCCCTCAATATTGTGTTATTTTATTACCTTGTTACTGGGGAGGCAGGCTGCCTCAGACACTTTTCTCAGTAAATGTTTCTCTACCCTTGTTGTCCAAACAGCAATATGGTTGGCTTGATCTGGCTGCCAGACACAATATTTAGGAATTCCAAGAATGCCGATTCTCACTGGATTACGACACCCAATCAGCTGCTTCGCATCTGGAACAATGGAAAAATACTTTACACGCTGAGGTAAGAGCCTTCCAAAAGCAGATATAAAAAGTTATTTAGACTCTTCATCACTGAAAGGTTGCAATCTAGTGAAAGTTAGTCAACACAAAATGAGATACAGGTGTGTTAAGGGACCCCACATCCTTCCTCCTTCCTCGTACCTCCTCTTCTTTAAAGCCTTAGTCACAACTGCCCTTATGGGCCCTTTTTTTTCAATGGGGTTGCTGCAAGCAACAGGTCGTAGCGAACACTTATATAACATGCAAGGGTGAAGCAGGTGTTTCGTACAATATTTTGTATTTTTTCCAATTCCCCTGCGCAATGTGCAAAGGACCGATGAATTCCCGTTCACGTGATGGGTGCGCACTCCTCGCAATGTTAAACTAAATTATACAATCGGAGCATAGTTTGTGTGGACTTATCATCTGTGTCATTCCCATGCAGCTTACTAACAACTAAAGTGTAGCACAAGGTCAGGGTACGATAGCACACGTCGTAAGTATTAGCCTTATGAGTATATACTGATACACACACACACACAACAATCTAACGTCCTTCATTTCAACGACAACCAATGAGGTACAAGTATCAAGGGCACACCCGCACTACCCTTAAGATATGACCCTACACCCAAAAACCTGCAGCACTTGTATGGGTCAAGGCCCCCCCTCCCCCTATATTGGTGCATGTGACTAAAGCTGAACTCATTGGCTCGGCAGACACCTGACAATAAATCCATCAGGTGTGTCAAAACACAGTTTTTTTTAAACTGATGGAACATTAGAAGGACTTCTGGAATGACTTCACAACTTTTCTACTTTTTGCCTTCAGTAAAAATGTATAACCAATATAATCCCTTAGTAAAAAGAACATGTTTTTCATAATAACATGAAATTAAAACAGAGAAAAGGATTCATCTTATTACAAGACAAAACAACAATTTGATAATGTTATTCCTCCCTGGAGAAATTAGTTCTGCGGGGTTCATTAGTCATTCCTGACTGCTGGGGAAAGCACCATCATGCAGTGTCTTTGTGGGCGGATGTTCTACCAAAGGAAGTTTAGTTGTTTTAAAGCTAAAGTTAACAAAGAAAATGAGCAAAAATAGATTTTCAGAGAACCTCTGACACTCAAATGAACGTGGGTTCTTGAATGCGCTTTTAGCAAACGGTCTTCACGATAGACTGATGACTCACAGGGGGAAGAGGCTTGGTTTGGCAGCGGCGCAAATCTGGTCAATCCTGCTCCTTTACAGCTCCATGAATGAAAGACTTGGGGTCGTAGAATTCTGTCCAGGTCAAGGACGCTACCCACACATCACCTCCAAACCTGATTGGTTCAACTGGTTTAGCTTTTGACGTGCTCACGCTGTGTACGTGGCGCTCAAAAAGCGACTTTAAAAAAATTGCGTAATGTGAGAGTTTGGATCGCATAAACGTGTTTCTACTTAGACTTTTTACTGAAAGCTGTAACTCGGTGTGAGCGTAGCATAAACTGCTGATTTGGAAAGGCCAAACTCCAAATGCCTTATGGGATGTGGAGTCTTTCTTGTTTCCCTTTTTCCTAAATCATTACATCCTGTCAGTATAGACTAAAAACATCCCAACAATGCTAATACCTAGTAGACCATAGAGATTAAATATAAAATAGAATATGAATAGATGACCATGTGGACGGACTTTCACTTTTAAATACAATGATCACTTGAGTTTTGTTTTTGAACTATGAAGAACAAATCACTTAGTTTTTTTTTTTTGTTATACAGCAGGAAACTCAAATGCTTCACATTTGAGTCTCACTTTACTGTGCTAGGATTACAAATATAACACGTAATATTTCAAAATATTTACAAAAAATTACTTTTTGAAGAAAAATTATCATTTAGACCAATTTCGACTTTTTGAATTTTTAATAAATCTAACTGAAAAAAAAAAATGGATTGTTCCAACAGAAATGAACAGGACCTAAAGATTTACTTATTCAAGATTACAGCATCAGATCTTGAAAGAAGTCTTTTTCATTTAACTGTAGCTCAAAATTTCATGTTTTGAGCTGAGAGAAACGTTATTAAACAATCTTTAACTGTCTTGGTGTGGTTGTCATTCATCCGCTTAACTTCTGGACTTGAAACGTTTTGTCCAGGTAGCCCCACTTAAAGCCACAGTGGGTTGAATCCAACTTCACTCAGACTTGGCATAGTTCTTACTGTAACAAAAACATTATATATATATAAAAATACATATATTCAGGTATTGATCATTCTGAGAGCTTTTAGGCCTATTTCATGAACTCCTGATGTTCATTTAGCAATAAGTAGAAACGTTTGCCAAATATTTAGTAAAAAAACTGTATCAGAACTTTAACAACAATTGATGGTCATTTCTTTTTTTCTATTTAAGATATGGGTTTATTGTGACTTTAGTCATTAAAAACAAAAAAGAACCAGTTGGGACTACTTTCCTCCTTTTACTCTACTGTAACTTGATGATAAAGCGGGAAAAGACCTAGATACATCTGCCAGTTCTTGCTTAATAAACTCTATAGAGTTTCAATTCATGTCCCCGTTTCTGGTTAGCTAGTCTACAACAAACTGTAATGGGAGTTTCTATAGACCTGCAGATCCCAAGGCCTGCACGCAAAGGACGTGAGGATAGTCCGTCCTGCCATGAATATTCCTGCTTGGTCTCCCTGTGTTGAGGCACCGCAGAAAGACATCAACAAGGTATAGAAAAGCCTCCAAACGGAACAGCAGAAAGAATATAAACCCTGAAAAATAGATGATTGCCTAAAGCAGCTCCACTCTGCCGATATTCCTCAGAGACGGAACAAGATCCACTTTCCTCCAAGTTAGATGCGCCTCCGTTCACTGCAGGGAGGGATGTGAACGCGGCGTGACAAGTCTGACATGGGCACGCAGCTCATTTCAGCGCATCATGTACAACAATAAATGCAACACGGGTTTAATGGCTTGGTTTGAACAGGGCGGATAGGGAACATCTGATGTTTGATGGATTGGAATTTGGGGGGAAAAGTAAAAGTTTCTGTTGTTTAAAAACCAAAACCTTGAGCTGTTAGATATAAAAGTTTAACACAAAGAAAATTTTTTATTGTTTCAGTTTTGGGCATCAATTTTGAGCAAAACTTGTAAAAAAAAATAAAATAAAAAAAACACTGCAGCTTTCAGTTCTGAATGTTCAAAAGGAGTAGAAACCTCCCCAAAAGCCAACCTTTTCTCTTCACCTTTACTGAAAGCTTCACTGTAATTCCTGCTGCTGCTTTTTTAGATTTAAAGACCCCCCTTTTGTTTTTTGTTTTTCCGTCTGACTCACTTTGCCGAGTCATTTCTGTTGCACCAGTAATGTTAGATTTTGGGGTGTGAGGAGCTGTAAGCTAGCAGGAGAGGGTGTGAACAGAAAGCTCACAGTTATGGGTGATGAGGGGGGGGTTGGTGGTACTTTATGCCAATGGTCCCATCCACGACTTGGAGGCAAATTTCTAATAAATCTCCAGAAAACGACACAGGTTGGTTGATTTTGGCTGAAAACAGCTTCATTGTAATTAAAAGAGCACTGGGAACAATTTGAAAAGAAAAATCAAAAGGTAATTAGAGGAAGAAGAGTGGAGGAAGAAGAGTGGTCTAGAGCAGTGGTCCCCAACCTTTTTGTCACCGTGGACCGGTGCAACGCAAGACAGATTTAACGTGGACCGGGGATGGTATTTTCTCTTTAGTAATGATAATAACAATAATAATTATAATTTTCCCCTTGTCAAAGCAACTTTCTAAAGACGTTTGTTTTTTGCTCATTTTGGTTGTTTGGGTTTAATTTTAGTGGGGTTTATCACCTGATGTTTGGTGTCGCGACTTTTTTTTTTTTTTTTAACTTGTACTTTATTGAGTTTTTATTCCTTGGTAGAACATCACAAACATGGATACAACGTGAGCAGAGGTATTATTACCTATAAAGATGGCTTCTTCACATTAACCGAAATTATACAGCAATCGTAATCACAAAAAAACAAAATAAACAAATTCCGTAAAATTGAATTAACTAGGATCCTCTACAGTGCAACCTTTACGTTTTGACAGCCACTTTCTAGTTTCTAATGTATTTTACAACACAAGCCCATCTTTGGGTAAATTCGTCCATTTTCAGCTGTAAACTTGCTGTCATTCGCTCCATTAAATATTGTTTAAGTTTTGTATCCATTGATCTTTTGTTGGAACCTCTTCCTTTTTCCAGTTTATTGTAATCATTTTTTTGGCTATTAGGAGTATCTTTAAGATGTATGACTGTTCCGAATTCAACTCTGCTTTTTTAGTAAATCCTAGTAGAAATAATAGTGGTTCAAAAGGGATATCTGTTTGTAACATTCTCTCTGTTTCTGTCTTTATACTCTTCCAGTAGTCTTGGATTACAGGGCAGTCCCATGTGTCAGGTCTCCCACTTTTCCACATTTTCTCCAGCAGGGGTGCAATGAGGGTGATTTCAGAAGTCTAGAGATGACCAGAGGGGTATTGAAATATCTCATCACTAATTTCCAGTTGAATTCTTTCCACATTTGACTGTTAAGTCCTTTATGGCATGTTGCACAGCCAGGTATCTTTTTCTAATACAATCTTCATAAACTGTCCGCGATTTGACCAGGTGATTGATTTGGCCAAAAACAGTCATGTAATAAAAGAGCCGGGAACATAAAAGAAAAATTCTAATGGGAAGAAGAGTGGAGGAAGAAGAGTGGAGGAAGAAGAGTGGTCTAGAGAGTTTAACCCATAACTCCTATTATAGCCATGATTTTTCCAGGTCACCCATAAAAGCTTCTCTGGTGGATCAACACTAACCTGCTGCTCAGGAAACGGCTTTCAAGCTTCTGTTTTTTTTTCTTCATTCATAATGATAGAATTATTAGGTCAATTATTGTTAGAACCTCGTTAATGTTTTAAGAATCAGTTGGATCTGTAGCCCAACCTTGCAGCTGATCACCATCAGCATTAGATGTTTTCAGAAATATCTGTGAAACTAAACTATCCTCTACCTATTGATGGCATCTTTTGTTTGTACAAAGAAAAGTCAGAGATTCTTCACACTAAAAGCTTTATGCTCACTGAATAGAATGAATCCAAAAAAAAAAAATCCAAATAATCTTCATTAATTCTGGTGCGGTTTGCTTTGTAGCACTGAAAATGTGACCAATAAAATAGAAAAGTACAAGTTTTAGCCACTCATAGGAAGTGAACTCCATGTCTGTCAGACATCGGTTAGAAGAATTGGGTCTGCATCTATAAAGAACTAAAAATTAGACAATCAAAACCGCTCCAATGAGGATTTACATTCCACTGATGAAACTTTAAATTGTTTCATTAAAAGCATATTAAGCCTCTCACATCCTCCACGTTTCCTGCTGCTTTTACTTTCGGATCCCCCGTGTTTCCCGATGAGTGAAGTTTTTACTGCACATCATTTTGAAACGTGCAGGATTTACGTCCATTTTTAAGCCTCTTAAACAGAGAGCCAAACCTAGATTTACGGTTGGGGAAACGGAAAAAAAAAAAGAAACATCTGCTGAACTGACTTGTTCAGTGACCAAAGGAAAATTTCCCGGGATTCCGAGGCGGATGAGCCTCTGGGCTCTCACCTGAAGATGAAAAGACTCGTCTAACAATGATGAAGCAGTTCTGTCATTTGGAGCGATTTCGCACATCAACCGTGCAATCGAGTGTGATCCCACGCCATCTGCTTCATACAGCAAAAGGCACCGAACCCGCAACCGGCTGACGAGTCCTGTCTGGACGCTTTACGGTCCAGGAAACGGGACGATCCAAAGCAATTTCAGTGGCGGGAATGTCTTTGTCTGAGTCTGTTTCTGTTCGCCGTGCAGGATGACCATCAACGCCGAGTGCCAGCTGCAGCTCCATAATTTCCCCATGGACGAACACTCCTGTCCTCTGGTCTTCTCCAGCTGTGAGTATTGGCTGTGCCCGCATGCAAACACGAACCCAACGGACGGAGACCTTAAAATAAGAGGGAAAAGTACGAACTTGACTCTGGAAAATCTAAATCAAAATGGCACTTATGCTCCAGCATGAAAGATTTCTCCAAAGATAACCCCGTTTTCACAAATGACTGACTGGAGTACAGATTTCCACTGCACTTACCATAATCCATATGCCTAAACTAAATGCTTATTTCAAAATAAGAGGGGGAAAAAAATACAAATTTGACAAAAAATATCAAATAATTGCGAGACTAAGTGAATTAATTCTCCAGCATTAAAGGATTTTTTTCAAAATAGTACATTTATGTAAAGTTGAGACAGATCAGAGTTAGTGTGCAGCTTTTCAAAGTACATGTGCCTCAACCGAAGAGGAACTTCAAAATAAGTATATTAATAAATACATACTTAAGAAAAAAAAAAACAAAAAAAACAGGTCCAGAATTATGTTCGAGCATTAAAATTTTCTTTGTATTTTAGGGCTTGACATAGCCATTTGTCCGCTGGCCCGGTCCAGCTCGCTCGAGCAGTACAAGACTTCATTTTTCACTTGTTCACTAGTTATAAAGATATTAGTTTCAAGTTTTTGGCAACACTTTGTTTAACCAGATGCTTCAATATTTAGTAAAATGTTTGTTTTTATGCATATGTTTTAAATGTCCATCATGGATATTAGAGGCAGTTGAAATTAGATGTATAGAAGAAATAAAGATGTAAGTACTGACATCTGAGTTGGTTTTGTTGCTGTTGAATACAGAGCTCTGAACCTTTTTTCTTCAATGATTTGTGATCTTCACTGGTGTCCATGGATGACATGAAATCCTCTCCACCTTTATCCACCTTTGTCATGGTAGGGATAACACGTCAATGTAAGGGTGGGGTCATAGGATAGCACAAGGGTTAATACACTGAACAAAGTACATGTGGCTAAACTTAACAGAAACTTCAAATTAAGAGTGGGAAAAATACAAATCTGACTCTAAAAAAAATACCAAATCTTCCAGAAATAGTCCAACATAAAATATTTGTTTAAAACTAGAAACGTTTCTTAAATTTCACAGAAAATGGCTGATAGGTTAGTGTGCAGCTTTTCAATATACTTACTAAAAAGTACATGTGCCTCAACTGAATAGGAACTTCAAAATACGATAAATAATAAAATACAAACCCAACTCTTGAAAAATAAACAAATAAATAAATAAATAAAAGGAAATATCTCCCAGCATGAAAGATTTCTCCAAACTAGATACTAGTTTCTAAAATCAGCTGAATAAGTGATAGATGGTAGACTTTCTATCATGCAAAAAAATTGTCATTTAAAAACGTGAATCCTTTCAAAAGATCTCCTGCTTGCTGTGAAAACTGTAGTTTAGTGGAAAAGTTGCTACTAAATGAACTTAACAGAAGAAAGTGTTTGTCTGGTGCTTTGATTTTTTTTTTTTTTTTTTTTTGTATCTCTAAATACAGATCAGACCAGAATATATCTGGTTGTTACAGTTACATAATGAAACGGTAACATTTCAACAGTACTAGCTCCAAGCCAAGCCTAAAAATGAAATTCTCAATCCTTTTTTCCCCCAAAGATGTGTAGTAATATTGAAATCAGGAAGCAGACGTCAGAGCAAATGTAAAACCGACTTCTGGATGGATGGAGATGATCAGGAGTGTCTGTGAGGGACGTCATTTCTCATTTTGACAGCAGTTCCTCTCCTGGAGAGAAAACTGTTGCTGCTGGTCTATTAAGCCCAGGAGCCTTCATTTCAGTCCTTTTTGTCCAACAATATTTACTGGGAATATTTGCTGCTCAATACCCAGACTTTTAAAAGTAAACAACCCTCCTTTTTCCATTCTTTTTTTGGTGTAAGGAAAATCTCCTCACCTGCTTCATCCACAGGAGTCTGTCTACAGGACTCACTAACGTTTGTCGTTGCTGATTACAAAAGCTGCGTCCATTCATGATGATCAAACATGCATTTGGTTTGTTTGTAAGAGCCATCGACCGTAAACAGGCTGCCATTAGGCTTCTGCTTTCACTGAAAGGGGCTTTCCAGTAGATGAAATGAAATCTGTTATGTCAATAAATGAGCAGCCATGGTTTCAAATATTAAACTTTTACTCTTTTTCTGAAAAATCCTATCCAATATGGCCACAAGTAAGCAACATGTCAGGGTTTTTTTTTGTTTTTTTAAGTTGGAAAAGTCAATTTTCACACGTCTGCTCATTTGACTCAACTCTTTGGTTTCATCCATTTGGAGGAACAGATGAAGCTTTTTTTTTTTTCCACCAGTCCTAACCAAACTTTGCCTGCGAGTGGCATATTCCACAGCAGATGGTTTGTGAGCTCAGGATCTGCTGTGGAGGAGGAGGAGAGACGAAGAGTCAGTGGAGTGTTCGGCCATGACAGCTGATCACCAAGCCACTGTTAGCCCTGACTTATCTCCACTGTGTACAGCCCAACCTCTAAAATGTTCCCTCTCATCAGCGTGATGCAGAAGCTCACTGCTCTCCGTTAGTTTCAGTCATTTATTCTTGTAAGTTTGACACAACGTTCCAATAGTCTGAGGGTTTTTTAAGCTCTTAGACGGGTTTTTCAGCAGCGACTGAATATAATTGAGAAAACAGAACACATGACAGGAATGATGTTGGCTAACCTGTTAGTCCTTTAAAAAAATCCTGATCAGATTTTCCTTATAGTTATTGATGGTTATCTTCAAAATGAAGCAGTTTCCATCATTAGTACCAGCTTCATTTTACAGCTCAATCCCATTCTACTGAGAGAAAATGAGCTGGTTTCTGTCTGTCAGGGACAGACTTTGTGCTTTCTAAGAGAGTCAAACCTCGATGTGTTTCCTTTTACAGGAAACAACAGAACTACACGAATTTGCCAAAATGTCCCGTTCCATGTGAAAGCTCTGCAAAATTTAGTACGCCAGAGTCTTGACGCGAGTTTGCTTGTGTCTTGTAGACGGCTACCCGCGAGACGAGATCATCTACAAGTGGAAGCGGAACTCTGTGGAAACGTCGGACCAGAAATACTGGAGACTTTATCAGTTTGACTTCATGGGGCTGAGAAACACAACCGACGTGCTCACAACCACAGCCGGTAAGAAAAGCAGCAGGAAGCAAAGGATGATGGGAAATGTTCCAAGAAGGGCTTTCTTTAAATCCACGTCAACGTTTGGACACCAGAGTAAAGTATTATTGAAGCCAAGGAAAGATGGAGAAATCTTCAAAAGGGATCAGATTACAGACGAGACTTTCCTGTGATACGTCCAAAAAAAGAGGCTTTATTTCCACCATTTCCCCTTTCAAAATAATAGACAATAAAATAATAGTGTGTGGAAGGTTTGGGCCCCTGCAGAGTTGGTACCTTGTACTCTTTGGCAAGTATCCCAGCCTATAAACGCTTTCTGCAGCCAAGAGTCTCACATCTTGTTAGATGTATCTTCATCGTCTTCAGTTCTTTTCCTCTTCTCAGGTCTCTCTGCAGATTATCAATGATGTTGAGGTCAGGTGATTGAGGAGGCCGTGGCAAAACCTTCAGTTTCTGCCTCTGAACGTGTGCCAGCATGGATTTTAGCATCATCATCCATTTGGAGAATCCATCCTCTCTTCAACTTCAATGCTTCCTGTGTTGCAAGCATGATTGGGGTTCTCTTTTCATTCAACTCTTAGTCCTTCATTTTCCAAATGTACCTTTGCTCATTCCACCCACAAAAGTTCCATTTTAAGCTCCACAGAACTTCTTCCCAAAATGCATCAGGCCTGTTCAGATGTTCAAAAGTTGAATTCTGTAGTGAGGAGGACCTAGAAGAAGTTTTTCTTCTGATCACTCTTCCCTGAGGACCACATTTGGACCACACCTCCGGAGTCTGCTCTCCTCACAATCCTGTCAGCGGCTCTCTTTGCCTGTTCCTCTTTGACGCCGTTTCCAAATGACAGTCCGAACAGACGATATGGACATCTGAAAATGCTCTATCTTCTTTAGCCTCACGTTCAGATTCAGTGTTCTAGACCAGTGGTCCCCAACCTTTTTGTCACCGCGGACCGGTACAATGCAAGACACGTTTACCGCGGACCGGGGGTGGTATTTTCTCTTTAGTAATAATAATAACAATAATAATAATGAACGTAAATCCACTGTGTAATCCATGTGCAACTTTATTAGCGGTGTCCCCATAACGTCACACCAACAACTGAACATCACATGAGCAACATCGTTTCTACCATCACCGCATATTACGCACAGCGGGTTTGGTGCGTGGGAATTGCCCGTGGCGATAAATCCATATTTTAAATAGGTTTCTTGATACTGCCTGTTTAATGCAGATTTCCCTTTTTTAGTGGGTGCAGGTTCCTCTTCTGTCCCTTCATTGGACCGTTTCCCCTTGTCAAAGCAACTTTCTAAAGAAGTTTGTTTTTTGCTCATTTTGGTTGTTTGGGTTTCATTTTAGCGGGGTGTATCACGTGATGTTTGGTGTCGCGACTTTGACGTGCGTTAAGTGTGACGGATGTAACGGAGGGAATCCGGTCACTTTTCAAAATAAAACGTTTTTTTCGAGAGAAAAAAACAATAAAATGTAAATTATTTTTTCTTTCTGTGCGTCTCGGTGCCAAAAGGCCGCGGCCCGGTGGTTGGGGACCACTGTTCTAGACTACAGCTTGGAGGAACCCGTGATTGTTGATGACTCAGAGTATTGAACATGATTTCAGCTGGTTTTTGGGGACAATCACTGTCACGTCTCAGCTTTACTTTAACACACGCCATTATTTAGTTTTAGGGTAAATGATGGAAATAAATACCTTTTTTTTTTTCTGTGATCTGATGCCTTTTGAAGATTTTACCATCTTTTCTTGGCTTCTTTATGCACAAAAACATAACGTTTAAAGTGAGGTTTCCAAACCTCTGATTCCCACTATAGACGGAAAATAAAAGTAATAATAAAAGCATGAAAATGACTAACAATCATACTAGAATTAGGAATCAATAGCCTTAAAAAATGTCTGCATCTCTTAAACAAATGTATTTATTGCAATGGAGTCACTACATTAAATTGAAATTTAAGGTAAACAAATGCAAAACATGATATTTATTGATAGAGAAAACAAGAAAACGTGTCTCTGCTCTTGTGTTTAGTGAGATTTTGATATTTGGTGGTGACAAAACATGCTGTGTTGTTTATCTATATGTTGTCTTTTTTCAAATGGTCACTCTTGTTGTTGTTGTTGTTGTTTATAGCTTGAGAGCTACAGTTTGTCGGTTGGATTTCTTAGCGTTTGATTTTCTAAAACACAACAGATGCTGTACTTTGACATGTCAAAGCTTAGAACGTCATTAAAAACAGCAAACGCTAGCGAAGCTCTGGACCTCCCTGGTAGGTCTGGTGTGTATCGTAGACACACTTGAAGGCCTTCATGTTTCCTGGAGTTGCACAGGTTAACATTAGTGCTGTTCCCATAAATGTAATCATATCAGTACAACCTCAAAGCTCATAAGTATTCCCCTCCTGGGGGAAGAAGTGCAAATAGGTTTTTGCAATGCCATTAATCACAGGTTTAAAGATTAAAAAGGAAGTTTAATTATTCACGCCTTCTCCTTTCCAGTCCTTCCAGCGTGGCTGTTGGTCGCGGCGTCTTTTGACACCTTCATGAAAGCTGTTTAGAAGGTGGCGAGGGTCGACCTTGGTCTGAGTCCTCGTCCAGCCTGTGTCTTTGCTTGAATCTGCATAATGTGACCGGCTTCAGTTTCCTCACACATGCATGAATATGCAGGAACCGGAGGGATGCTAGAGAGTTCAACAGTCTCTTTGTTGTGAAACGTTCCTATCAGCTTTTTTTTTTTTTTTTTTTTTTACATCTTGAGAATAATTCGACGGTTTCTGCTGCCAAAGAAATGTCTTTTTTTGTGGGAGAATTTCAGGAAAATGTTCAGTCGAATTCTGCGGAGGCGCGTTGATGGTTTGGACTCCAGCTGCACTGTCAAAACAACCAAACTAATTTTCTGCCATGATGCTCAAACGCGACGGCAAACCTACACATCTACCTCATGCTGTTCAAGAAAATTGGCCATTTCCTCATTTATTAGCTTCTTCTCGTCTCCGTTTCCACGCACACGGCGATTAGACCCCCCCTTGGCTAAAAATAACCATCATTAATAAACATCACAACAAACCCGAAAGTGCTGCTTTCTGCTCGTCTTCTCACTCTACTTGTTTTGCCTCACATGGGGGTTTTAATGAGGACGGAGTGGACCCGGCTCCACGACGACCCGCGGTCAGAAACCCATCGTCATCATTAATTCAGGAGCGTCCACCCAAACACTTCAGAGCTCTGTTCTTTCGGACCCCCACCCCACTGCAAATCCCCCCAAAGTACATTTCACTTCTCTAAAGTTTGATTTGGAAAAGGATTTTTTTTTTCCCTGTGGAAGAAACGTAAGTCCCCGAAAATCACAGCTGGAAAACTTCTCAACGATCAACCAATTTGAAGAAACCCAAAATAAACAGAATTAATCCTTTTTAACCGCAGTACTGATTGAAGTATTTGTACGTTGTTTTTTTAAAGTTGACCCTAAATTGATAATAGAATTGGTCACATGTTTTCCTAACAGTTTATCCATCAGCTGACAGAGAAATAAGTGTCTGTATTAATGCATGTGTGTGTGCATGAATGCATGTGTGTGTATGCTAGCATGTGTGCATGAATGAATGCGGGTGTGTAAGCTAGCATATGTGTGTGTGTGTGTATGCTAGCATGTGTGTATGAATGCATGTGTGTGTGTGTGTATGCTAGCATGTGTGTATGAATGCATGTGTGTGTGTGTATGCTAGCATGTGTGTATGAATGCATGTGTGTGTATGTGTGTATGAATGCATGTGTGTGTGCATGAATGCATGTGTGTGTGTGTATGCTAGCATGTGTGTATGAATGCGTGTGTGTGTGTGTATGCTAGCATGAGTGTGTATACATACATTAATGTATAGGTCTTTGCATACATATTTCTCCATACATTAATATGCATAAGTGTATGTTTACATCTGTGTGTGTTTTTATACACGTATGTATATATGTATCTGTGACTGTATATACTACTGACTCCAACAGAAAATCTGGAGCTCCCATGAAAGCCAGCAAACTGTCAATCTCCTTTTATTGAGCTGGTTAGTGGAGGGAAACCATAGAGGGAGGAGCTTCTGTCCACAGCTGTCCTAACAAAACGCAAACAGACAAAGAAGCCTCCATCCACAGCGATGGAGGCTCTGCTGCCTCCATTCATGTGTTTACCACATGAGTGTGGGTGTGACGCCCTGAAGTTCTCTGGTTAAACATACAGAACACTTGAAAGACTGATTCTAATAAGCTGTTAGTGGAAGACCTAAACCAGATCACAAACAGCTTTATTTAAAAAAATAAAAATAGCATTTTCTGGACCTGCTGTGATGTGTTTAGTAATACAGAAAGGAGGGTCAGATGGGATTGTCTAAGCATGTTGTGATGTGGAACTTCACAGTGTCTGTTCCTCCCATTAGCTAAACTCTTGTTGTGATTTAAGGATTTCGTCATCTAAATGGGAGAAGTTACTTTAACTGTTTTTGTTGTCGTCGTTTTAATTTGTCTGGTGTTCAGTGATCCGTTTGATGATGGAATTTCCTGGTTTCATTAGTATATTTGTGTTTTTGTCATCATAGTGACATGATAGCTAAGCTAACCGTTTCTTCACATGGATTAGTCTGAGTAAAAGAATGAGCTTGTTTACTGCTGGATAAAAGCAGCAGCTGGTTTCACTCAAAGTCCTTTTCTGTGTTTAGAAGGAGTCATTTATGTCCGCTGGTTCCCATTTTCTAGTGAGGGGCTGTGCCACGTTCAATAAACACGTCAGAGCGCGGGGGTCCTGAAGTCGTGACACCTCATTTACGGCGTCTTTGTGGTTTGGACGCGTTGCCTTTGAAGGTCAAACAAATGGATTTAGAACATTAGTGTTTTGACCCAATTTCTCTTTAATTTTGAGTCAAAGTGTGAGAAGGAAACACATGTTCTAAAGCTTTGATCAAACAAAAATGTTCAATCTTTTTGTATATCTTAGAATCTGACTCCATTACAGTAAAAACATTTACTTTTATCTGAGGTTTCTCTTTTACATGTGGCCAACATGAATTTCCACCACTTGCTGGTCACGCATTGACACGTGCAAATATTCATATTAGTCAAACTCCGAATGTCTTTCATTGCAATTCCAGTCTACACTTAGTTTCCTCCAGAGGAAACGAGAATGGAATTATTGTTTCAGAACTCTAAAATGTGAGCCTAATATTAGCCAACATTTCATGTTCTGTGACAATTCCCACCATAACCCCCTACAAAGTGCATTCGCCATTTTATAGTTCTGTCTGAAAAATTTCCCAGAAGTCTCTGCGAAAAACCAGTGGGTGAGTAAAGACCACAATGCATTGCGTCGCAACAATTTTCATAAATCTATGTTTTTATCTTCAGAGGACAATGGACTAAACAAATAATTGTTGCATAACACTCATATCAATTATAGATTTTGTGAAATTGATGATGTCATATCCAGTGTTTACAATAAAGTAGTGGTCATGGTGTCCAATTAACTTTAAAAAACCAGGGCACTACGTGGGGTTGGGGGGGGGGGGGGTTGGACATAGCCTGTGTTTCTACTATAAGTGAAGCATTTTGATGTTCTAATCTGAGTAAATATGCATTATTGTTATTATTAGGATGCTTTTAAGATGCTGATGCATTTATTGGCATTATAGATGCCAAACAAATTTGTCAATGTTAATAAGCTTAATAAGATTTATTAACAAAATAAGTCATTATTATTGTTTGGGGTTCTAGTAAGACATCTAGTAGCATTATAGATGTCTCACATAGATGCCCAAATGTTAATAAGCTTAATTTGTCTGCATTCAATTATATTTCTTTTACAGAAAGATTTCTGTCTGTTTTAATGTTATAAAGTTCATTTTACAAGCTTTGTGGTAAAACGTCCCACTTTAGATGAGGTGCTGCAAAACATTTAATAAACTGTTCAAAAAGTTAATACATGTGTTAAGCAGTTTAGTAATATGTAGACTTTAGATGTTCATGAATCTTATTAACACTTTCAGGTATTTGTTAGACATCTATAATGCTAATAAATATCTTACACATTAATAAAGCCTATTAATTTGTTAAGTTAGTTAATAAAACATATTAAGCTTATTAACACTGCCGAATTTGTTAATAAATGTATCATTAGCATCTTCAAAACATCCTAATAATAAAGCTTGTTAAGGAATCTTAATGTGTGTTTGGAGACCTCCAGAGTTGAGTTTATCATCATGGTGGTCCTTTCAGCTGGAATTAGACGTCTAACTGGAAACCTGTTTCTTTCTGTCACAGGTGACTACGTATTGCTGACGGTTTACTTTGACCTGAGCAGGAGGATGGGTTACTTCACCATCCAGACCTACATTCCCTGCATTCTGACTGTGGTTCTGTCCTGGGTGTCCTTCTGGATCAAGAGCGACGCCACACCAGCGAGAACAGCTCTAGGTAGGAAGAAGCTGCAATCAAACCAGTAGTGGCAGCCAGGTGTGAGACAGAGGCAGACAGTTTGTCAATGAGGGAAAAGAAAAAAAACCCAGTGAGACCAGTTTTTATTAGTAGGTACAGAGGGAGGACAGAAATACAAACCAATGTTAGACTTAACAGTAGAGAATGAAAGGGGGGTGTCACTCTACTACTCTTCATGTCATAGGGTGAGAGCAAAATACAATGTTGTCCATTGGAACTGCAACATAAATAAAATGTGCAAAGGACTGTATGGGACTATTTTCATTGTGTCTCCTTCCATGGATGTTCTACATGTTTTTCTTGGTCTCCAAGCAGGAATGTGACCCTAGAGGTCTGAGGGCCACACTCCTGCAGATTCTTACTGGCAGAACACCTGATCCAGGTCATCAGTCCTCAGCTTAGCGTGTGGAGAACCACTCACCTTAGTTGAGCAGAATAGGACCCACGTCTCTCAGGATCTGCAAACATTCAATCAGACAGCTTTACTTCCTGATCGTAGCATTTGAATCCTCTAGTTTCTTTTTGATTTTTGCGATCCATAAAAGTGGAAACTTATCTTTAGATTGAAGTCAGAGCTCATTAAAAAGCGCTGAAAGAAATCCATGCAGGCCGCTCCCCAGAGAGCGCCAGCAAACGCGGCGGTTCTGGAGGAGGACTCATTCATTACCGTCTCTTCCCTCTGTGGGCTTCGTGCCTCTTTGTCACCATCACGCCATGCGCTCCTGTTGGAAGACAGCCATTATTCAGACCTGATAGAGACTCTGTCACCACAGTGAGAATTTTACTGAAGCAGCTGATTCAAGTCTTTTTCTTCACAGACCAATAACTTTCATCAAAGAAATATCCTTCCTTTGGTTTTTATGTATAAAAAAAAACACTCCTATGTTATGACAAGTGGTGACTTTGGGAAAAAGGCCTTTCAAACAGCAGTGTTTTCCTGTAAACGCCTGTCACGGATGATCCGTGTGCTGCCGCATGAGAGCTGACAGCGCTCCTTGTGGGAGATGTAGCAGCAAGTTAAAGTTAAAGATAGGAGCTTCACAGGCATCAGTCCTTAGGGCTGAAGAGACGTTTGCTGCAGGGACTTCATGGAAGCGTTCACCGCGTGGTAAATCACCGGAATCGTCCCTGATCAAAGGGGAAAGTCAACAAAGCACAGTGACTGACCGACCGTTGGATAATGCATGACTGAGTACACAAATGACAGAGCAGAGGGGACTCCCGACTCATTCCACGCATGCTAGGAGGCTTTTAACTTCTACTGCAACATCAGAATCGTCTTTTAAAGACGGCAGCATCATTGATGAACTAAGAAAGGTAGCTTTTAGGGTCTAACTTGGGGAAAAGATAGAAAACTCTGACCTTTGAAATTAACTTGTTTTGATCAAATTCCTAAGTGACACAGACGACAACTTTTAGATTTATCAAAAGGATCGTAGAACATTTCAGGATGGTTCACGCTAAAAAACACAACTGATAAATAAAAAGGGATTATTTGTACATTAACTTGTAGCTGCTTTCTGTACATCTCATACAGAATTATACCTTCATAGACTCCAGTTGTGTTCATATTCAGCCATTTACTTATCTGAATCTACAATTCCAGAATCACTGGAACAGATACGTATACCGCGATGGAAGAGTCAAGTGATTTTTATCTATAAAAGCAGAGCCACACCCCTTTTTTTTTTTATAAACTATAGACCTGCTTTTCTCTTTCCACAATTCTCAAAGATTTTATATTCAATGATCAGTTAAATTCATTGATAAAATACAGTTTTAGAGAAAACAGATCAACCTCAATGGCTATTATTGATGCTGTGGAATCACAAATGCAGCTGGAATATTCATCAACTTAAACAAAAACATATGACACTGCCAATCATACACAATGATTATGACATATTGGTTACCCAAAGAGAGTCATTAATGTTTACTGAAAAGATAGAAGAATTCTATCTGAGGATAATCAATAAACACTGGATTGTGTAACTTTTGAGATTCTATTATCTATATGTAGTACTACATATCTGTTACACGTTACTGAAATCATGAATGAATGTTTTCTAAAGATAATCATTTCTAGGCACTGGATTTTGTAGCTTGAAAAGACTCAGAACCGGATTACAAAAACTATGTCAAAGTATAAAAGGAATTATCAGTAGGGGGTGGGATCATATAATCTCACTCCTTTTCAGGCAATAAATCAAGCTCAGCATGACTTTAGGTAATGATCACTATATTTAATGAATCAAATGTGACTCAAGTGTGTTTTTGTTTGCTTTGTCTATGCATTTCATCATTTCTGTAAGGAGTTTGATGAATCTTTGTGTTTTGATTTTTATTGTATTGTCTACAAATGAAATAAAATCCTAAATCAATCAAGGTTAGTTAGTTTAAAAGCAGAAAAAACTGATAAAGAGTGGATTATATTGAAAAGTTCCACCGTATTTTAGTTATTTTAAGTCTGACAAAAAAAAAGAAAAACAACTAGTTAGACCTGCACAGCAGCAACAGTCTACAGGCGTTTTCCAGCGTTACAGCCACTCCATAACAACACACTGATGCTATTTTCTACTATGCTAACAATAAACAGTCAAAAATGACGATTACAAGCATCTAATTAAAGTAATCAAGCCTCATTACATGGATAGATAGAGATATATCTATGGATGGATGGATAGTTTTTCATATCTATCAGCCCTACTTATATACTGAATATAGACCACAGTGCATTGCAGGTGTATTTCTTTTTCATAAATTATCTGAGCTTTCATAATCAGAATACAGTGGATTCATAAATGGCAATTATAAATTGTTCATAATAATTAGGTTTTCCCTTCTGGAGATGGTGACGGCATATTTGGCACTAAAAAAAAAAGTATTGACTGTGTGTCCAAATATGATTCATTTCTGGGCTCTTTTAGTAGAAGTGAGAGAATTCTGACTTACACTCAGTTAACATCATGGATATTACGAAAGAATCAATGTTGGTAAATCAAAGCTTTTTCATTTATAAACTTATGCAAAAACAACAAACTGTAGCTTCAAAAACTCCAGCCGTCATTTTCCAATCTCCTAAGTAGGAGAGCAGCTTTTCCACTGAAATGGTTTTAACTGTGAGGACCAGTGATCCCCTCTGGTCTGATGTCATCATCGACCAAAGTTAAGGTTATCGCTTCAACCACAATTCATACGCATTATATGTAAGGATTTAAGTACGTCATATAGTTTAAAAAAAAACCCACTGAAATAGTACTGCACATGGTAAAATAAATTTTTTTTTGTGATCACTTCTGACATCAGACGACTTTTACTGCAGTGTCCTAATGTGACACAAGGTGTCTTATTTTGAAAGAAAAGACCATCAAAAGTTATAAACCATTTCATATTTAGATTGTTTAATTTTGGGGGGGAAACCAACAGTTTTTTTTATATTTATAATTATAGTATCAATGACATAAATTGGATTTATATACAATTTGGACACATGCTCACTACTATTTTCTTAATGAATCTACTGTGTTCTGATCATAAAAACTTGGATGTCTTGGGGGGAGGGGGGGGGCATTTACATAGTTTTATTTTATGACAAACTGTTCAAAGCAATGCATTTTGGTCTATGTTCACCAGTATAGTGACTATTGACGCACACTGGTTTTTCACAGAGACTTCTGGGAAATTTCCAGAGCAATGGATTTTGGAATTGTAGATTCAGTTCCCAGACAAAAAGGAGAACACAAATAAAGATCCGGTCTTTAATCCAAACGCAGGATCCATACATTTTCCTAAGAAGACCGAACCAGCAACCCCTTCGGGATGAAAGGACATTGTGTTTTTAACGTTGTTTTGGTTGGCAGCACTGAGGTTCTCTTTTCCTGGTGCGGGCGGATCCACAGACGCTTTTCTCACCTCTGGATGATGTTTTGTGTTTGTTTGTTTTTTTTCTTGTAGAGATGTGTGAGACCGCTCAGATCACCCAGTTGCTATGGCATCATGTAGTGACAATTTCCTCTGAATGAATTATACCAAGCAAAGAAACTTGGAGGGGAGGAGGGGGCAGCCATTTGCTTATTCTTAAAAGAACAGAAATAAGAAAGGGGGCCGAGGTTTTAAACAAAGAAACGTGAGCTACAGCTGGAAGGGATTTTCTGCTGGTCTTTGGTGAGCTTCTAGAAAGACTCTCTTAACAAACAGAGTTGTTCATTTACCTGCTCGGCTGCTTAAATCTAATGAGGGGGTAAAAGGAGAAAGTCTAGACGAAGCGTTGAGAGGCGGCTCAAAATAGAAGGGAGCAACTCGTCTCTATGGAAACCACCGGGCGAACACAGAGGCACACGCAGCTATGTAGGGATGAGGATGAAAGGGACAGAGAGAGAAAAGGATGGAGGGAGAGGAGGGAAACGCGGTGAGCTTAGCAAAGTGACGCGTGTCACAGCTGTAAATATGGCCACGTTACTGTCAGCGCGCTCGCTTCCCCCTGAACGGATTGATCTGACATCAGCGAGTGAACGAACGGGGCTCTGAGAAAACCTCCGTTTCCACAACAATGGCCGCAATTAAAAAGCATCTTTGGTTTGGAATGGTTGTTTGCAGCTCTGACACTGAAATGAGAGGGAACTATTAGTCTAAATGGAGCCGTCGATTGTGTTTGGCAGCAGCGCCAACTGTAAGACTCTCTGCTCCTTTGTCCCTCCTGGGCTTCTGTAATCACCCACATTCTACTGAATGAATGCCTGCAGTATTTTTTTTTTTTTAATTTTCTCTTCCTGTTAAGCAATTATGAGACCAACTCATCCAAACGTGTAAGAACCTGATATGGGAAACATGCTGTAGTTTACATAGGCGTCTAACAGGAAACCTGTTAGTGTCAAAATAAAAGCTTTTCTGAAACCATTTGTCTGCTCCTCTAGTGCTTTTACTCTCTTAAGTTTAAAGACATGAGGGTTTGTGTCCAAATTCCCTCAGCTCTCTGAATCTACAATTCCAAAACTCAGTGCCCTAGAAATTTCCCAGGAGTCTCTGCAAAAAAAAAAGAAAAGAACGGATAGTCCCACACTATATGGTTATTTTAGTAGTGAGGCCATGAAAGCACATGCAATGAAGCTCTGGCCACAGTTTTTGTGCTACAGTTTAAGCCGATGAAGAACAATCTATGCTTTATGAAAGTTCAGTCCAGGTCTCACACAGACTGGTTTCTAAAGTACATGAATGAAAGACGAAATAGCATCAACTTCTGTGAAGAACAACATGGAACCGCAGTTTCCAGCAAACTAGTGAACGAACAGCTAAAAGTAAAGCCTTAGTCACAACTGTTGCTGTCAGTAGGGCTGTGACGATAACCGCATCACCGCATCACCGCGGTGATGAGGTCATCACCGCATCACCGCACTTTTTTTTTCGTTGTTTTTTTTTTTTTTTTTTAGTTCAGCATATGGTCCGTGATTGGAACTATAATAAACACATTCATCTTTGCTGATAATTTACTTTTTCTGCTAGTCCTGTGTTCAGACTTTCCTTCTTTCTATCAGACTGTTCTCTCCTTTTCTCCCACCGCGCCTGTCACTCTCTCTAGTCTGCGCACGCGCTCTCAGTGCCTCCGCGCTGCACGTGCCACGCGGCTCCCTGTACACACACAGGAGCGCGCTTTCAGAAGCGCACACACTCAATTTACAACAGATGTTTCCGTCTCATGAGGAAATACGACAAATTAACTGCATTCTAATTATTCATTTCCATTGCATTCTTTTCCATTACAAACTGCGTGCGTTCTTAAGTGCGGCCGGCCGCTGGAGGATTTTGTGTTGGGGGGGGGGGGGGGGTTATTACTATTCTCAGTCACTCTAACACCAAACATGAACGCGCTCTGTTAAAGTGCGATGAGAATCACTAAATGTTGCCTCGCATGCAGCTAGAGAGCTGTCTGCTGCAGAAGGATCAACGCACACCCCCAACACACGTGTGTGCGCTCCTCCTCCTAGTTCTCCACACCACGCAGCGCACACACAGTCATTCTACAACACCTACATAGTTAGTTCATTAGTTAGATAGTAGTTAGTTGTTACTGTTATTTGTTAATAAAGAATACTACGTTATAATTGTATTTATTTCTGATGCGGCCGCCGGGAGATTTTTTTTTTTTTTGGGGGGGGGGGGGGGGCGCTGCGGTTAACCGCAACACCGCGCCCCCTGGTGGTTCATCACCGCGGTGATCAAAAATCCAACACCGTCACAGCTCTAGCTGTCAGTCACATTTCTAAGCATCATGAGTGACTCCCAACTCATTTAAACACTAAGAAACGCTGGATTTACTGTATCTTCTTATTGATTAGTACGAGTTCATCAATTTATGTATTTGGATCTCAAGTATTTTCTACATTTGCTTCACATCTTAATCTTTAACTCTTGGAGCCTTGTTGGTTTTCAAAAATTCGTCAAAGCACAAGAACTTTACTAAAACGCTACATGTATTTCCAAACACTTCTTATAAAAACAACAACATTCAATCCAGCTTCGTTTTTAGACAGAAACACACAAACGTGTCTGGAGGTGGAACCACTGCAGACTCTTCTCTCTGTCATTTGAGGAAAAGTGGACCAAAAAGAGCTTTGACTCTCAGGAGGCCGTCTGGGCTCTGGTCACCTGTTGGTGCCCTTTCAAATCTCAGCAGGGGGGGGGGGCGGAATCACCACAGGAAGATCAGAAACTCTGAATAATGAGCTTTGACAAGTGAAGTCTATGTTTCCACTTAATGATTTTTCTGTCAAATGTGGTGAGTCTGATTGAATAGAACGCTCAGGTTTTGGTTGGGTTTGGCTGCTGGATAGAAACGATGCAGTGAAGTTTCCTGACCTCCTTTGTGCTGTTCATGTATTCTACATTTAATTGGTTTATTTATTTATTTATTTTTTAAGGAAAGCAATTTTTCTTAATATTATAAAATAAAAATAAAATGTTCACATTTGTTGAAGTAAAAGAACACTACTGTGGAAGAATCTCTTGTACTTTTTGACAAGAGACTCGCGTTCAGTTTGATGGCAGAATGACGGTATAATTAGATGATTGGTGGAACACTGACAACTGTAGGAAGAATCCAAGAAAGTCCACATGTTCAAAAGCAGACCAACCCCCCCCACAGTCACACACAGTCACACACACACACACACAACAGAGATTACCCAACTGTCAATTCACACAGGGGAGCAACCGGCGCCACTTTCAGAGCCCAGCTGCAACGCCGCAAAAGCTCCAACGCAGGAAGAAATGAAAAGGTCAGGACAGAAAGCTGGAGCGGGTTTCAAACCTGTGCGGTTACTGCAGAGACGCTGAAATAGCTGATAATGGAGGAAGCAGACAGGAAAAAGTACTAAAAGCCATCAGAGACGGTTAAACTCCTAATATCACTTTAAATACATAACTCAATTTTAGATTTGTATTTATGGACATCTCAGTAAAATGTGATTTTGTTTGATCCACTGTTACTAATTATTAGGATTCTGTGATGATAAACGTACTTTTGTTTCTGAAAACAGTAAAAACATCTGCTCTCAAAAAAAGATTTTCTACAAATGTATCCGATCGGTCTCAGTTTAGTTTCAGTCTCAGACTCATTAGGACCAAATGTAACAATTTGAGACATTTGGACACAGTTTAAATCCATTTTTAAGCCTTTTTCGTTGGCATTTTTCTGACGACTGTGACTTGCTGACCTTTTACGCATTAAACATAATCGCAATGAATTCTGAAGCTGAGAAAAGCAGTTTGGCGTTAATATGCAACATATACAGTAAAAGTTTTTACATTAGAATCCATTGGAAAAACATTAAAGGGCCTATAGAATGCAACATGAACCTTTTGAGCTTTTAAGTGTATTATGTGAAATCTTCTTAAAAAAAATCAACTCCAAAGTGATATTTGGATCCAGCACATTTAGGTTAACCATTAATCGCAGTCTTTTGCGATATGCGTATGACACAGCTTGATATCGCGATACTGATAAATTTGTGATTTATTTTGCAGACCTATACAAAAATAATTCATATTTCATTAAAAATTGTCTAAGAACTGTATATGGATATAGTTAACCTTGAAAGGCTATAAGCATGAAATATGCCCTTTAATTGTGTAAATGCTTACAACAGTTTTACTTGCATGTTAACGCACAAAAAGCGTGATTGAAAGAGCCACTGCTGGATAAAAATGTGTTTCAGCCTGTGGCAACAGCCTTAATGTAAATAATGTAACGTTTTCAGAAGCTCCGCCTCCTGGCAGCTCATAAATACACCCCAGCTGTACGGTGAGACGGGTCGGACACCGAGTGCACCACCCCGTTACTATCTCCACCTCTGAGACATTTCCATAGCAGTTACTGCACCCATGTGAGGACTAAACGGCTGATTAAGAATAATTTATGTCTAATTAGGTCACTTAGTATTATGTATAATTTAATCATCTCTGTCTGGACACATTTTCCAGCCACATTCCCAAAACAGCCCATGGTCTTGTTACCCACAATGCCGTCTGCTAAGTAAGAAAGCCCTCACTGGTACAAATTAAGTACATTTCCCAGGAATTTTTTTAAGTAACATATTCTATAAATCTATACAAATACATCAAAAGGATTTATGAAAGCAACAATCAAAACAACCTGAAACTGAAACTCTAAACATTCACATTCTTCTATGAACTAGTTGGACCTTTAAGAGTTACATTTGTGTTTGGCCCCAAACATGATTTGTTGCTTGGCAACGGTTAAGGTCACAGAGGTCAAATGTTGTTGTTTTTTTAACTATTCAATCTTTAATTATATTCGGAAAAACACATTAAGGGTAAATTTACTTTTGTTTACATTCAGACTTTGTAAATAAATGTCAAGTAAAACCACAGATGAAGCAATTTGGGTCAAGTTCCCTAAGATTTTCTCATGATTAGTTTGCTTGGTTACTAGTTCTGTCTTAGAGCTGAGGTTTGTTACAATCGATTCATGAATCAAGACCAACGATTCCGAAATTCTAATTGATTCGTTTTTTTGTTTTGTTTTTTATTTCCCCAGAACTTATTTTGGTCAACTGAATTTTCATTTTGCTTGTTTTTTTTTATCTACATCTATTGGGAAAAACACTTGTTAGCTTTTACTTTTAAAAATGAGAAGTTTCACCGACACTTTTCTTTTCTCTTCTTTTAAAGTATTATTTACTTCCGGTGACGGTAGCACCAATTTGCTGAGTTTATAAACCTAAAATGTAACATTATTCTGCATTCTAGAGCGATGATTACATTGTCTGAAGATTTTTTTGAATGTATTCTACCAGATTTATAAAAATCATGCATCAGCGATCTTGGATTGTGAAAATATTTACCTTCAGGACCAGATCACCAGTATCTGGAAACTCATTACAGCCCCACCCTTTCTTGTGTTTAACCTCCAGATCCCTTCACCTGTACCGGTTAGACCTCCACGTTCGTCAGCATTAAAGTCGCACTTTAAGGTTTAATATGAGTCCTTTAGCGTCCAGCCTGATAGTTCATGGAATTACAATCTTGAACATGCTGCATATTTTTCTTTATTTATTTTGACTTTCCCCTTAATGTTCCGTTTAGATAAACCTAATAGAACTGTCGCGAGACAAAAGCACAAGATCAGAGAGTGAACTAGGCCTCTCCTGGTCCCTCACCCTGCAACAGTTTGTACTGTTTGAGATGATTTGATGGTGCCGCACATTCTGAACTGATGCTCAGGTTTGTTGATGGAGTCACATTGTGATTCAGAAGCATCTGCCCACATCTTCCACAGTCTGCAACATTCACGCGGGTTTCTATCTGTACACTTCCTCTCTGACAGCGTCTACCTTTCCAGGTATCACCACAGTGCTGACCATGACCACCCTGAGTACCGTGGCCAGAAACTCCCTCCCCAGGGTGTCCTACGTGACCGCCATGGACCTGTTCGTCACCGTCTGCTTCCTGTTCGTCTTTGCCGCCATGATCGAGTACGCCATGCTCAACTACTATTCCTACATTATACGCAGACCCCCTCCCAGGATGCAGAGAATGGTAGGCCTGCAGCAAATGTGCACCCACTGACTTGCATTTGCATTTGATTTTTTTATTAAAAATACCTCTTTATGCTGTTTAGACTCGACCTTAAAGGCGTATCATTTGAATTTTTTGTTGGACCAGAGTACAGAGAAAAACTCCAGGCAAATATCAAGCTATAAAACAGGCAGCAGTTCAGACTGTAAAGAGACGCCAGACCATCTCGATTCAAGGCTGCAGTGAATTTGTGTAGGAGCAAACTTACATGTCTGTGCCCAAGAGCGCACAAGTCTGCATGTCTTTCCACAATAATAATACTACTTTTTTTTTTTTTTTTTAAAGGGTTTCGTTGTGGTCGTGTACTTCTGACAAACTTTTACATCCACAACACTAAACAGACAAACTTTAAGGTGCGCTCTGTTAAATGTGAAGTAAACCTACTGGTGATTGAGACAGGCCAACATGGGTGTTGGTGATGTTTGCATTTTGCATAGATCTAAGCACAGAGCACAACCAATAAACAAATCCAGAAACCTGGAAATACTTTGGCTGTTGTCCATGCTGGCTCATCTCCATGAGCACATGTGTGCTGATTTCCTCTCATCATGGTGAGAAAGCCTGATGTTGCGTGGGCGTTCTCCAGCCTGCACCTGCCGCGAGCTTTAGCGGCGGCAGACGTCTAGTGAGATGGGTCGGACACCGAACTGAGTCAGCCGCCGCTGCCTCCACCTTCCTCGCTCCATCTCCCCTCACTATGCATCGCATCCTCCCAAAGTACTGGAGGTCTGCTGAATGTGTCTCAAGGCTAAGGGGGTTTGTCTCTGGTTGGACAATTAAGCTGTGTTACATACTGTACCTCCTCCATGTTTCACTGTGCACCCCCTCCCCAAAGACTTCCACGTGGCTCTTTTATGCCGCCCACTCCTCCGATTCTCTCTTGCCTACCACTCTTCCTTTAATGGAAGAAGAAGAGGGACCAGAAATCTAGTTAAAACCGAAATCTAATTAGGTTGTCCCACATGATTTTATGAACACCAGGGAGTGAGTCATTTCTCCGGATTTCCTTTTTCTGTTCTAAACATTGAGACTACTGCAGCTTTACGGTCATTGTTTCCAAGTTATACGATGTTACTGAACCAATGGACATAAGAAATCTCTCCAGTTCTTCAAAGAATCAATAGGAGCAATGTCAAAAAAATAATTAATTATAAAGCATCTTCCATTTTTAGGGGATCTCTAAGGACAGTTTAGCCATCATGATGAGCAAAAACGTGGGAAAAGTGTTTACAATATGTTCTAGAAGGAACTATGAATCTTTAAGGTTGAATAAAAATGTACTGCCGCAACTGTGACTCTCCTTTAGGCTAGAGCTGTGACGGTGTGGGATTTTTGATCACCGCGGTGATGAAGCAGCAAGAGTCGCGGTTAACCGGTCTAAACTACAAGAAAGAATTCTGAGAATTCCTAGCGTATTCACAGGATGTTGACAACATTTTTTGTCAATTTTGTGTTTCGTCTCTAAAATTTGAATAACAATCATTGATGTTATAACTGTATTTACTGTATTTATTTGTTTAAACAAAGACCAGCCTTTTTTTTAAAGGCGTGCAGTGTGAGAGCAGCTCCTCTTAAAGTAGAGATCATATTTTCATATCATAATCAAAAACTTGTTTGAGAGTATGAACTATGACTCTAAGACATTGTGAGTCGTTGTTTGGTCCACCTAAAACATTCCTCTTTGCCTTGCAGGCCTACTCATCGTTCCACACAAGCCGCACTCCCCGACCCATGATACCCATGGGCAACTCCCTGTTCTGGCACGACTATGACGACAGCTGCCTGTACGAGTGCTTGGACGGGAAAGACTGCAAGAGCTTCTTTTGTTGTTATGAGGAGTGTAAAGAAGGCGGCTGGAGACGAGGACGAATCCACGTCAACATCAGCGAGCTGGATTCTTACTCCCGGGTTTTCTTTCCCACGTCCTTCTTGCTCTTTAATATCGTCTACTGGGTCAGCTACCTCTACCTCTAGTCTGTTGGGGCTGCTACGTGATCCGTGGAAACAGCTATGGCCATTTTGCACTGCGGCTGGTGATTTTGAGGTGGAAACAAAAGCGTAGTGGAGGAAAACCAATCGGATCCGTGGGACTTTTGAGAAAAACCCCCCACTGGTGGAGTGATGAGGCCACAACACTTTTGAGTTGCACTTTACGGCGTCCGAATCGCTCGGCAGTGGGATGACGAGTCGCCCCCCCCTTGAATCTCGGACACGGCGACTTCAGAGAAGTTCGGGGGGAGGAGCCGGTGTTGCGAAGCTGAACCTTTGGCCATTGAGACAGCAAAGCACCCATAGTGCCTTCTTTAGAAAGGGTGCAGCACCAACAGACGCAGCGTCAGAGTTCCCTCCATTATATCTTTATTACCTCATCCATCGCAAGTCGCATGTTGAGCTGATCACTCCGTGACTAAACTAGCCCGGATCACAGTTTAAACTGGGGACGTTCAAAACTCTACATTTTGTAGCACATTAGTTTTAGTTGTTCCCTTTTATTTGTATTTCTTTACAAGCTAGTAATGTTTTCTTGTAATTCTGCTGAGAATTAGTTGTGCTTTCCAGTCGCACAGGCATTGGTTGTTAGTTGTTAATTATGGGTTAGAGTCAGAGCCAGTGGTTGTCTGGTATAAACTTGTTATTGAGTCAGTCAGCTTTTCCTTCATGATGTTTTTGACCAGACGATTCAAGTTTTCACAAAACAGCAAGAGAGTTTGGGTGTTTAGAAAACAACACAACAACTGAATCACAACTGCATGAAGCCACCAAGTCCAACAGTAAAGATGCTAATCTCCTCCCCCAGTTCTATTATGTATGTTTCAGTACATGATTAAAGACAAGAGCAGATTAGACCGTAGGGTAGTGCTGGTTTCTCCCTGGAAACAAATATAAATATTTAGTTTAATAAGATTTTATCCTTTTTATACAGATTTTAAACTTTAAGAAATCATCTGTAGATTAGCCAAACTTAAATTAAAAAAGTTTGACACAACCCTAAATGATTTCCAGAGACTTCTTTCATCTCAACCCACACTTCATTTTCTCTCCTCTTGTAATTAATTTTAATATGCGTTTCTGCATTCATGAAGAGCCGTTTGAGTTTGGAAAATAAGATTTCCGTAGAGAAAATAAGCATGCTTGCTTGATTGGAAAGATAAAGAAAAGAATATAAAAACTTAATCAGAAAACTACTTTACACAAGACATAAATCAAATGAAAAACAGCAACGGACTACACAGTTTCTACATCTTTAGCGGTTTTCTGCGGCCTGATTTTTTGTTTTTGAAATGTTGCTTATACAAAAAGAATTGTAAAGTTCAAGAGTTAAAACCTCTAATAACTGAAAACATAAATACATCTACCTTAATTTAAATAGTTTTAAATGTTGAAACGGTTTAAATGACACATTTCTGAACTTTAGTGCAAAAAGATGCAAAACTGAACACATTAACAGTAAAATGGGACAGTTTGAATCTTTTCTAAATGACTATGTTGTACACAGGATGTTTGTGTGGACGCTGCCTCACTAAGACGTGAAGATGAGCTGCTGGAAATGATCTGAGCCACTCCTTGAACACTTGCTCTAGACCTTTATTGTCAGATTAGGTGCTTTTATCTGACAAGAACTACATCTTCTCCCTTAAGGGATCACCACAGTGAATCCTCTGACATCCTCTGACATCCTACTTCAAACCCCTTCTATCCTACTTTGCCATTAACGTTGCTTCCTTTAAGCCTCTATCCTAGTAGCTCCAACCTCAGCATCCTTTCACCAACATAGTCACTGCTCCTCGTCTCAACTTGTCCAAACATCTTGATCTGCTTCCCTGCATTTATCTCCTAACTTCCATCATGAGCTGTTGCTGTGATAGATTTAGTCCTGATCCTATCCATTCTGGTCACTCCTATAGAGAACCTCAACATCTGCAACCTCCAGCTTTGCCTGTGTCTCTAAACCAACAACATCCCACCAGTCTTCTACATCTTTACTGTCATTCTTGATGACACTCTTTTGTCTCACATCAAACCTGAGACCTTCATCGACCCTTTCCAACCTGCCTGCAACCTTTATTCACCCATTTCCCCGCTGACCCATAGTCCTCCACCTTCTTCACATCTGCTCACTAAAGATCACAGTATCATCTGCAAACATCTAGAGATTCCTGTCAAACCTGATCTGTCAGTCTGTCCATCACTTCGGCAAACAAGAAGATGGTCTTTGGTTCAGTTTCACCTCTACTTTGAACTCCTGTCATGCCTACAGGACATCTCACCACTGTCTTTCAGCTCTCATACATGCCCTGAACAACTCCCAACGTTCTTTTCTGTCACTCCAGATTTCCTCTCTCCTGTTATAGACTTTCGCTAAATCTACAAAGACAGAATGCAGCTCCTTCTGACCTTAAGCTCCATGATGGTTGCAGGAACTTTGTAACTAAACAAAAGGTTATTATATTCATTAACAGTGTTGTTCCAAAGAGAAAATAAACACATTAGTAAGACAATCCCTTATTCCTTTAGTCCCTATGAAATTATGAAAAGACTGAGAATGGGGCGTGACCACTGAAGCCTAAAGGTTTGTTTAGTTTAACCAGTTTGATCATTTAATTCTCTTGAACGGATCTGAAAACATTAGCTGTACTTTACTGGAAACTAGTTCAGCCAATTTTTAAACATAAAAAACAAATTTACCAACCTTTGCTAAATATGTTTGATGACCTGAACAGATCATCAGATCAAATATAAAGGTCTCCCATGAAAAAAAGCTCCACAAAATAAAGCAGCTCTTCAACCTATAGGATCTTACAAAGGAAAAATAACAAATGATGCCAGAGCCATCAGGTCACAGTACAACAGAATCACTAGCAATTCACAAAAGCCAGTCAGTGAGACACAACAGTCTTAACACAAATGAGAACCAACCTAATGAAGGCCAACATTTCAAAGGACATTATTATTAAAACTTCCAGCAACAAGCTTAGCTTATTAAAAAAAAGTCAGGTTCTTTACAGTAAATTAGGTCTGAAGGAAAAACACTAAATGGCAATGTCCACATACTGTATATGACTTTGTTGTGATTATTTTTCCCAGAATTATTTATTTGAAATACTGAACTTGACATTAAAATGTATAAATGATGAGTGTAACCAGATGTACTCCCTTAGTTTGCCTATTTTTTACCTTTCAGAACATTAAATTCTTGATATACATTTCATTTGACTGTGTCACTCTAAAAAAAACACTGTGATTTTTGTGCTTTTAGGTCATTTCAATGGTTGGTCAGCTTTGTGTTGTATTTTCCTTTAACCTCCTCATACAACTTTCTGTATAAAATGTTTCGATAGTTCCAGCAGATGATGCAGATCTTGCCGTTATTTCACTTTCAAGTATCAAGCAACAAAAAATTAAGTCCCAAATCTTACCTTTAATAATATCTAAACCTAAATAAAGAGGTAGTGTGTGAAAAAACTGCAACCAAACGTTTTACGTTGCATTTTATTTGTTACAGGAGGAACTTCTCTGATAAGCGATACATTTTAAGAATTTCCCAGCTCAAAACATGTGGCTGTTGTTGGGAAATAAAATTTCATTAAAAAAGGAAAAAAATGTCTTTAATCTTTTTAATGATTTAGCTTAGTCTGTTTGCTAAGTTTACTCGAATCAAACCAACTTTCTGTCTTAATGAGTTTGTCACCCTTGTGTGCAAATATTAAATGATCAAAGTGCTTCAGAAAGCCAATAGTGTCACTCAAACATCACTATTTACCTCATCTGACCTCTCCCTGACCAACAGTTCTCCTGTCTTATAAACCTAAAAATCCATGCCAGCGTCCTCCTCACTTTTAGGATTGTTTGCCATCAAGTAATAATTAAGAAAAAATAAGACTTTGTGGGTACCTAGATAGGAAAGTTGTGTGCAGTTATAAAGGTGGGTTTTCTCCCAATATGGTCTCCCTTAGAATTCAGTTTTATTTGTTTTTATTCTTTACTAGCACAGAACAGAGCGTTCAGATTGTTTAATAGAGCCCTACTTTGTAGCAAAGTTCAATTTGATTGACAGAACTAACTAATATAAATTTCCTAAACAGCACTGTACAGGGTGTACTCATCCGGAACCAATCCGGAACTAATTTTGAGTCTGAATACATCCAAGCGGATCCAGTTCCGGGACCAGGAACTGCTCTTGGACTCATCTTTTGAAGTGGTCTCGGTTTGTTTCCAATTAGACAGGAGCTTCGGTTTGTTCTCTAGATTCTTCAGTCTGATTACTAACTGTCCTCAGAGTGGAACAACTGAACCAAGATGGCCACCATAGCTAGGCTTTACGTGATGTAAACACAGTAGCGGAGCAACAATAAGGCACAACAGCTCAGTCTCATTGCTTCTCGACTTTTAACGTGATAAAAGTTGCTTCTCACTATTTTCCCAACAATCTATGCATCACAAACACTTATCAGCGTAACTCCTTAGCCTTTGGCCTTACATCAAGTCTCCGTTGTACCAAAGTAACAGGTAAAATGTGTTGCACCTGACATTCAAAATTGGTCAGCAAATATTACATTTATCCCGACAAGGATTGCAAAGCGTACGACTTCCATTCTTTTTCTCGTTGCTTTGCCCCGCCCTTGTGATTCCTGGCCAGTGACAGAAGAGATCTTTAGTCACGTGGTTTTGTTTGGACTGAATGTCCAGTACATGTCCAGTAGTCTTGTCTGAGAACAAGTTCAGGGCTCAATCCGACCAACAAACCTTTCCAGCTATTTTAGATGTTTTCATGACACAATCATGGGGGTGCACTCATTTTTTCACACACTACTTGTACAATTTGAAAAGGGGTTTGATACATAAGTAATGACACAGTCAAATGTTTGCAGTTGAATTGACAAGAGGCCATTTTGCCCCTCCTGTTGACACGATAGACCGGCAGAACCAAATTCTCTAAGTGCTTCAAGGTGGTTTTAAACCTTAGCTCTAAAAGGAGGTGTACTTTTTTAGTAGTATTTCATATGACCACACATTTGGAGAGGATATCCACACACAAATATGAAGGCAGAGCAAAGAGCATTGTTGAAAAATGGATGACACAGAGTCTTGATGGGATCCAACATCCTACGTTACTACCATGTAAAATTGATGAGGGGGGGGTCCGCAACACAAGGATGCAACCACGTAGTGTTGGTTGCAGATGTTTGGCTTTCCAACAGGGTCACTGGAGATTGTTAGGACGACAACTTCTATGTGAGCTGTATCTAATTATTGTTTCTATTTTCATACAGGAATGGAATGTATTTTTTCGGCCAGTAGCAAGGCCACAGTCCATCTGGTTTCAATTCAGTCAGTTAAAGCTGCCGAAATTAAGGTTTCTTTAGGCTTTAATCAGTTTTTGTAGTCACACATAACAGCTTTGCAAAAAAAGAAAAAAAAAAAGGTTTGTCAGAAAACCTCTGCAGGTTTTCACCGATTCGTCTACAGACTATCGTATCAAACAGAAACAATTTCTATCTATGCGTCTAGAACTGACTGACTTGACCAGAGCTTGGCCCACACCGCAGTAACTTTTCCTCACCTCTGATATTTCTACTACACTTTATAAGTGTCTTGGTGTAATGAGATACTTCAATAAAACCAAAAAACACTATTTTCTACATCTGGATGAAAATCCTTGGAGTTTCAACTGACTGGGATGTGGATTTCTAAAGCCTCTTTGGAATCAGAGTGCTAATCCAAGATCAGCCCAACTGAGCCTAATGAAGCCTCTCAAGAGGCTCCTTCAAGGGCCTAGACACCCCCAAACACACACACATACACAAGTTTGGGTAGAGAAAAACAAAATACTGGCCCTGCAGAGGTTTTTTGTTTTTTTTTAACAGTCGTTTTTGTTCTGCTTATCAACACCATCTCTGGAAGACGTGCTTGTACAAATTACACAAATCCACCCTGATCTTGGATGAGTCCTCTGAGGGAAAATCTTTTGTGAAAACAGAATCTGGAGTGAAAACAGGCATCTTTTTTCTAGTGTGTGGTGTATTGCTTATATAAATAAATAATGTTTTGGTCAAGTCCTTCTGTGAAGACTTTTTGTTGAAGAAGGAAACTGATGGGTTTTCTAGACTAGTTTTAGAAACGGTCGTGCTTTTGACTTCTTTTTTATTAGATCGAGGTATAAATCTTTGCACCTTCTATGCTATGTAAGGATACAATCAAAAGTTTAAATAATTTCATATTACTTATAGTATCTCACAACTCCAACCTAACAATAGCGATGCAACAAAATTGCTGAGCAACATTGGAGCTATCCATCCGTAAGGTTTTGAGCAAGATGTCAGTTCAGATGAGAAAAATACAAGCCTTACATGGATCTAGTTGTCTACAAGCGGATGCAGCAAGCTTGTGGTCTGCCAGGAGTAATTTCTACTTCACAGAAAAATATGTTTTTTGTTTAATTTTTTTCACCTGCTCCTGATTCTCAACAACTTGAATACAGAAATACTCAGAAATGCAAATTTGAGCATAATTGTCTTCATATATGTCCTCCATCTACATAAAACTGCCAAAAGAACATGTTAAAAACGCAATTTTCATTGGCGTGTGTCTGTAGGAGGTTCACTGAAATATTGAAGTACCGTTTTTCCTTTTGTTTAATGCGGGAGTTGCGTTCTAAAAACCCCCTTGTGATTGGTGAAAGCAGTTTAACGGCTGTATAGACTTTATATTGGTTGAACACATTCAGTAAAAGGGCTTTTGTTCTCTAAAGTTTTTATTGTCAGTTCAATACAACATTTCTTGTTACTTTTTAAACATTTTTAAGTCTTTGACTAAATCGAACTTATCAAAATATTTTGTTACCCCATCAAACCGTTTATTATTTAAAATAGACCAGTTCTTTTTTTATTTTAGCTTTGGGAAAGGGTCTTGCCACACATTAGCCGGGGTCCCTTTTCATCTTTTATCACCATTACAAATATAAATGTAGCTTCTTGTCACTATTATTTTAGAAACATTTGACTATTAAATACTTGACTTTTTTCCGAATAAAATAATTTTATTATTAAATTAAAAGATAATGGAAAAAAAATACTATTTATTCGTATACTTCTTATACTTCTTATTCTTAAAAAAAATAGGTTCAAAGTAACGGGTGGTATGGGTGGTTTACAATGAAATACCAAAAATAAGATCAAAATGTTTGGAAATCCCTTTATGTGAACACCTGAAGGACTCCTCTATCACACTCGAGGTAAACTTTAGATGAGTAACAGTAGTTCATTTTGGGTTCAAACTACACCAGCAGAGAAACACCAACAAATTGTTTTTATTATTATTTTGATAAATCTAATCTCCTCAGGTCAACGGCTTCAGTTAATACAATAACCATCACTATGAGGGATGGACGGACTTCCAGTGACCAGGGAAGAACACCGTTGATCTGGGATTGTCAGAAAGGGCACTAACTCAACCTGACTTCTTTTAATGGACAGAGCACACGGATAAGGGAGGTCAGAGACTCTTTGACTATCTGGATGAAACAGAAGTGCAACTGAACAGCATCTGAGCGTGAAGGATGGTATTCAGAAATGAGAAACTCTACTCACGATGGAACATTCCTTCAACCCCAGAACAAAGAGCAGAGTTTTATCAGTTCTGGGGGAAATGGTTTCAGTTTTCAGGTTTTAGGCAGAGAGGTTAACCTCATCATGTCAGAGGTGGTCTGGAGGTTCAGGACTATTTTCTGGTGGGAGTCCAGGAAACTCTAGCAAACAAAAGAATTCTCAGTAAACTTGATGGCTCAGGTACAAAGACTGAAGGCATTTTCTTATAAATATGATAAACAACATTCTATGTTATTCCAAGAAATATAGAATTTTTGCTGATTTCTCATTTTACTTTTTAACATTTCTTTTTTTATATGTAATTCATTTTTTGGTTTACTAAAACATGGCCTAAAACATTTAACCTTAATTTCAGTTCAACTTGCTTTATTAATAACTAAAACTGAAAAGTTAATTGAAGGAATTTTTTTTTCAACCAAGATTTTATTTATTTATTTTTTTTACCTCAGCTTCTTACTGGCCTCTATCCTGTCCAGTAAGGATAGAGGCTGTGGTCCCAAAAACACTGGTCTCTGACAGTTACCCGTCTGGGGTAGAGTTGGTACCAGAGCGCAGAGAAAGAAAAAAAAAAGAAAAAACTATGTTTACTACATTTTATTTATACTGTTAGTCAGAAGAAAGTTTTATTTTGGAAAACTGCTGGATTCTGTCCACCAAATCCGACTCTGTCTTCCTGCATCTCGAGTCGTTCGGTCACGTGTCCAAAATCCGTCCGCTACTTTATTTAAAATGTCTGCAACGACAGCTAAAGTGGAACCTCCAAACTAGCAAAATTAGCAAAAAAATTTGTTTTAAATATTTGAAAAGTGCAGAAAAGCGTCAGTGAGGAAACAGAAGAGCCTTCGACTTCAAAATAAAAGAAACCAGACAAAAACAAGGAATCTTTACTTGTTGTTTCCACACACTATAATAATAATAATGCATAATATATTCAGCAACATGCTGTCTGATGTTAGGAGGATGTTGTTAATAAAGTTTCACATGTATGATTATTATATATAATCCCAGTTTTAGTGACCTATTTTTTTTTCCTTTTATCCGTCGTACCTTTACAAAGTTGGTGTCCATAGATTTTTTAGCCTCTACTTTAACAGTCACAGGTACTACAGGTAGTGTTTGAAGCAGCTGCGGATATTTTACAGAAGATGAAGATACCCCTGAACGCTAAGAAAACTGGAAACTAAAAAAAGAAAAAAACTGGCCTTGTACAGACCAGTCCATGAAACTGGTCAGTGGGCTGCAATAAACTGTTGAATCCAGTCTGGGCTTCAATGGTCAATAAGTGATGTCAAAAGTGGTTCACAAGAGACAAAGTGACAGAATCTTGAGTGGCTGTGGTGACGTTGATGGTCGGGAGTTGTCTTAGACATTGGTTGTTTTTGTTTTTTCTATTCACGCAGTAAAGGTGAAAGTTATGGGTTTTTTTTACGGGTTCCTGGCTTAGCCCTTTACTCTGACGTCCCTGTAGGACTCCTGTTCACTGCGACAGCTGTTAACCATGTTTCAATTTCATGAAGCAATGAGTTTGTAAAAACAAGGTCCAATGTAATTATTTCTGGATCTGCTTTAAGGGAGAAAACGGGCAGATTAATTGGTTTCATTAGCAACAAAATAAACAAAGAAGTCACCAATGAATCTATTCACAAACATCAGAGTGACGAAGAATTGTCCTCAGGCATTCAGCCTGCTTAATAACAATAATGAGACTAATACCCAGTGACAGATGCATGAGCACATCATTACTTTCCTCCCAATGACCCAGTTTTAGGCAGACTCTTCGACAGAGTCCATCGAGGGACACAAACACAAATCTGTGAGGGGGAGCTTTAGGAAACGCCTGCAGAAGCAGGCCGGTGATTTTAAAGAAGGAAGCTCCAACAATAAAAAAAAAAACATAATGAACCTTATCCTGTGAAGCTGCTTTAAAGCCATGACGACGACTTGTTCAGTTTTAAGAGTATCTCAAAGAGTTGGAGGTGGCCAAAGGTTGGGTGGGGCTGCAGACGGATACCGCTAGAGATCTAGTGAGAAGTCACTAGAGATCCATACAGAAGTTAATAAACAGGCACGAAAGCCTAAAAGCAGCTCTGCAGGAAAAATTGGACATGTCACCTGAAACCGACAGTTAACATTCCAAGCTGTACCACAACAGATTTACTACTGTCTGAAAGAACTTTACTGATGATGGATCCTGGCAGAGCCACATTTCAAGGTAACCTGCTAAGACGATTACGCATGGGCCAAATCTTGCTTTTTTGGTACCTAAATGCACCGAAAGGAGCTCCAGGTTGAGGAACCACCACTCAGGACATACGGATGCACCGCTACAGCCATCAAGAAGAGGAAATTATCCAGAACAACTAAGTACAAGCAGCTGACATCAACTGAAGTCTGGTGAGACCTCTCTGTAATAAAATTGTCAATAGTTGGGCTATAAAGCTTCTTCATGTCCCAATCGCAACACTAAAGCTGGTCCCTACCATGTACCCCAAAATGAAGATAAATGTTCAAAACATAAAGAGTTACAAAAGTAAACATAAAAACTACAAAAAGTAACTGCTTCAAGAGAGAAACAATGGTAGACTTACATTTTGGGCCAGAAAATGTGTTGTAATTATTGGGAACGTGGACTTCAAAGCCTAAACTTCTATTTAGTTTGTTCACGAGGACAAACTTGAAAATCAAAATCCAGAAATATCTCTTATAATTCATGATAACCCTCATTTACTACATGTTAGGGGTAGGAGACTTTCATACCGTCATATCAAGTGGTCATCTGGTTGATTTTAAATGCTGGTGGGCTTGGTTTAAACTAGTCTGCTTGAAGTGAATTGAATTTTTTATCTTACTGACACAACTTTACTCATCTCCCGAGCATTTATAATTGACAGGAGTAAACCAATGGGCATTCAGCTTTTCTAAAGAAACAAGTCCAAAGAACATGAGGTGACTGAGATAGGTTGATATTGCTAAAGAGATTCAGATGGCAGCATCTGGAGTATTGTCAAACTGCTCAGTATGGGCACAGGTACCTGGCCCACTTAGAGCAAATCATTTACGCTGTCTGGAGCCAAAATAGACTTTAGAAAAAAATGTTATCAAAGCTGGATTGTGTGGTGGTTGAGCCTGAGGGCTGCACGCGCAGAAAATCTTTGCTTCAAAGGGTAGACAGAGAATATTTAATTGCTAAAACAGGTTAAATATGATAGTCAAGGTCAAAGACATCACTTAAAAAAAAATAAACTAGTGAAAACAACAGTAATGTTAATTGGTTAACCTCATCGCTGCTGAGAGCCACTTCATTGTGGTCATTAAACAAAGAGGGTCTGTTTGTCATTCCGGGATCAGAAAACCTCATCCACAAAGCAAAGCTCAAAAAAACAGAGCTCGTTGATGTCATTAAAGTTGCAAACTGGAAAGTTGCAATCGGAGCACATAAACCGGCCAGAGGGTTGGCGGTTCGATTCCCGCTCCCCCCAGTCAACTGTTGTGTCCTTGGGCAAGACACTTTACCCTCCCTGCCTCTAGTCTTGCTCCACCTGTGTGAATGTGTATGAATGTCCCAGTGATGGTCAGACGGAGCCACGCCTCTGTCAGTCTGCTACAGTCTGGCTACATTAGTAGTTACCATCACAGCGTTCGACATAAGCGGTTATCCGGTTGTCCGAGACAACCAGATTTCACGGAGGACAACCAAAATGACCCTGATGGTTGTCCGTGTGACAACCTGGTCTTTTATTCAACATTTTGGTATTTTCGACTATTTTTCAAGTTTCAAGAGTTAGTTTTTGGCAACCTCTGAACTGAGACGTATGCAGCAAATTCTTTCCACTGACAAACGAAGTGCGTGCATGTTAGCCAATCCTTTCTGTTTGTACATGTGCACTTTTCAATAAAGATTATTCAAATAATGTGTAGAACAACAGTACTTTCCCTCATAACAGAACAGACTGACATGAGCTGGAAAAAACCTTTTTCCATGGGATTGATATGATATTCTAAATTTTTACAACATTCATTGTATTTTATATTCTTTAAGCAACAATTATCAAAACCAAAGAAAAAAAAAGAACCAATATATTGAAATCTGTGTAAAAATACTAGTTATAAAGATATTAGTTTCAAGTTTTTGTCAATACTTTGTGTAACCAGATGCTTCAATATTTAGTAAAATGTTTGTTTTTAATATTTAAAGAGTTTTTTAAATGTCCATAATAAGAGGCTATTGATATTAGACATATAGAAGAAATAAAGATGTAAGTACTGACATCTGAGTTGGTTTCATTGCTGTTGAATATTGGTATCCAAGGACAACCAAAAATTGGGGAGGACAACCAAGTTTACTTGCTAGGTTGTCCGGAGGACAATCATTTTTTCCCCCTTATTTCTAACGCTGCCATCACCAAGTATGAATGACAGATGAAAGAAAATGGACACATTGTAAGCGCTTTGAGAGTCTGGAAAAGCGCAGATAAATCCATTATTATTATGATTATTTTTCAACCTGACTTCTTGTAACCCTTGTGCTATCCTAGGCTCTTTAACTTTGGGAGTGGGGTCATCTAGACCCACTAGACAGTGCGCTGAACCTTTTTTCTTCAATGATTTGTGATCTTCACTGGTGTCCATGGATTACATGAAATCCTCTCCACCTTTATCCACCTTTGTCATGGTAATGAGAACACGTCCATGTAAGGTTCGGGTCATCTGGACCCCATAGGATAGCACGAGGGTTAATGGAAAGAGCACATGGATAAGGGAGGTCAGAGACTCTATGACTATCTGGATGAAACAGAAGCGCAACTGAACAGCATCTGAGCATGAAGGATGACATTTTTGTGTTGTCTATGAAAGAAACCAGGGATGCGACGATTCACATTCCACAATTTGGTTCATTGGTTTGAAAAGTATATATTTAATCTTTTTTTTTTTTAGCCTTTCAGAGTAAAATCTCCTTAACCTTTGTGCTATCCTAGGCACTTTATCGTTGGAAGTTGGGTCATCTTTTTCAATGAATTGTGATCTTCACTGGTTCAATGGATTACATGAAATTTTTCCACCTTTATCCACCTTTGCTATGGTAGGGAGAACACGTCAAAGTAAGGGCAGGGTCATCCAAGACAGCACAAGGGTTAACCTTTGTGCTAGCCTAGGCACTTTGACATTGGGAGTGAGGTCATCTGGACCCCACAAGACAGTGTGCTTAACCTTTTTCTTCAATGATTTGTGATCTTCACTGGTGTCCATGGATTACATGAAATCCTCTCCACCTTTATCCACCTTTGTCATGGTAGGGAGAACACATCAATGGTCATCTTGACCCCATAGGATAGCACAAGGGTTATACGCACCACACGGTGTGAATGCAACATAAAACGTAAGTTTGTGTCCGTCCTCTTCCTCTTGTATGGCTGAGGAAGGGCTATATATATATGTCTCATATGAAAGCTAAAACCCTCCCAAATTATGTTCAATATACTAAAATAAAATTGCTTCACTGGAGAAAGATTGATCATTTAATGAACACAGAAAGGTCACATTTTGGCAAGACAAAAGTTTTGTAACCTTGTCATATGATGCACTCAATCCTAGATTATAGCCTCACCTGTGATCAATTACTGATTAATCAATTAGTGGGTGTGTATAAAAAGAACCCCAGCACCCCAGGCCTTCACATCAACTGCAACTTGACCTCTGACAACATGCCTAAGATCCACCCTGAGACCAAAGCGTTGATTATCAAGAGGCTGAAGACCAGATCCACTGCTGAGGTGGCTGACACCTTCAATGTGTCTCAGCGTCAAGTACAAAGAATAAGAAAAAGATTTGAAGAGACTGGAGATGTATTTGACAAGCCCAGGTCCGGCAGACCCCGCAAGACAACTGCTCGGGAGGACCGTTTGTTGGTTGGAAAATCCAAGGCCAGCCCCTTTTCCACTGCAGCAGAGCTCCACCAGGCCTGGTCACCTCAAGTCCCTGTGTCAACCAGAACAGTTTGTAGAATTCTGTCTCAAAATGGCCTCCATGGTCGAATCAGTGCCCAGAAACCAGCACTAAACAAAAGGCAATTGAAAAAACGTGTGGCATTTGCCAAGGCCCACAGCCTGCTAAAAGGATGGACGCTGGAAAAGTGGCAGAAGGTGGATTTCTCAGATGAGTCTTCAGTTGAAATACATCACAGCCGCCACAAATATTGCAGGAGACCAACTGGAGCCCGCATGGACCCAAGATTCACCCAGAAAACAGTTAAGTTTGGTGGCGGAAAAATCATAGTCTGGGGTTACATCCAGTATGGGGGTGTGCGAAACATTTCCAGGGTGGAAGGAAATATCAATAGCCTAAAATATCAAGAAGTATTAGCTACCTCTTACATTCCCCACCATAAAAGGGGTCAAATTCTGCAGCAGGATGGTGCTCCATCGCACACTTCCATCTCTACATCAAAGTTCCTCAAGGCGAAGAAGATCAAGGTGCTCCAGGACTGGCCAGCCCAGTCACCAGACATGAACATCATTGAGCATGTCTGGGGTAGAATGAAAGAGGAAGCATGGAAGACGAAACCAAAGAATCTTGATGAACTCTGGGAGGCATGGAAGACTGCTTTCTTTGCTATTCCTGATGACTTCATCCATAAATTGTATGAATCATTGTCAAACCGCATGGATGCCGTCCTTCAAGCTCATGGAAGTCATACAAGATATTAAATATGGATATCACAGTAGCAATACTTAATTCACTGATGTTATGCAACATATTTTTGTTTTTGAAGTAAATTATTTGTTACATTTTAACATTACTCTCTGTAGGCGACAAAACTTTTGTCTTGCCAAAATGTGACCTTTCTGTGTTCATTAAATGATCAATCTTTCTTCATTTTTTAGTATATTGGACATAGTTTGGGAGGGTTTTAGCTTTCATATGAGACATTTCTAAAACCAATGGATTCATTAAAAGTGAGGTTATACGCTTTTGTTTCTACAAAATGGATAAGCAACAAGACTTTTGTCAGGGACTGTATACAGTAAAATATAAAAAATCATTTTCTCTTCTTTAGGATCTTTTAATGCTAGTTCACCACAAATAGACTTGCTGACTTTCTTTTGTCCTAGTTGATTAAAGGATCATTAAAATCAAACAATCTTTGTATCTTCATGTATTTTAACTCAAATGTTGCACCAACAAAATCTATTTTTTATATTGGGAAAATGTCAAAAACATGCAGAGATTTTTTAGATCGCTCAGTCCTAGTTCTCTGCTGATTCGCACTAAGCTCAGGGGGAATCCTTGGACTAACTGAGTCATTACATCAGGGGCAATGAAGAGAAATGAGCAAGTGTCGTCCACACTAATAAATCCAACTTGAGTTTTTTGACTTAACACAATCTTTCACGTTGTAATAACTCTATAATCTAAGTTCTACTAATCAATTCAACAATTTAAGTCTGTTCAGCAAGTTAAGGTAGTTGTACACTTCAACATTATTTATTGAGTTGTCTGTACTTCCATATCTAAGTTGCAGTTCAGTACAGTGTGATAAAGTTCTGTGAACTTATCTTATTTGATTGTGAAACGTGGGAATGCCAACTTTTGGAGTTGGCATTGTCCACTGATTTTTATCAAGAAGCGTCTTAACTCTTATTTCATGACATAAGCAGTAGAATCAATTACATATATATGTTTGTGTGTGTGTTAGTTTACAGACACGAACCAGGGGGGTATTCCAGAAAGCATGTTTAAACTACCCTGACTTTAACCCTGAACTCTGGCTGAAGTCTGCCTGAACTTGCTTACTCTGGGTATGTCGGTTACAAAAGACCGGATATGAGTTGGCGTAATTACGCTCGACTTGGTAACCCTGGGTTAACGCACGTGCACGTCAGGTACATAAAGAAAATCTTAATGGATCGTCAAATTCCGGAGTCACCATGGAAACACGTGGTGAAAAAAAGAGAGCGCTACACTTTTGAGACAGAGTCGATGATTTAACGACGGCGTATGAAGGTTATAAGACCACGAAAACAGTAATACGGCTGAGAAAGAGTTTCTGCTTGGATAAAAAGAATGGACAAAGTAAACGCACAAGCTTCTATCTCATTTCTATTTTCATTACGATGCATATATATATATATATATATATATATATAGAGTCCATTTCCGTCAACCAGACATCGTAGTGGTGGACAAAGAACAGAGGAAAGCAATGAGAACATCAGGAAGAAGGAACATGAGAAACTGGAGAAATACCAGGGACTCAGAGAAGAACTGGAGAAAGCCTGGAAAGTGAAGGTGACAGTGGTGCCTGTGGTAATTGGAGCACTCGGGGCAGTAACCCCCAAGCTTGAGGAGTGGCTACAACAGATACCTGGAAAGACCTCAGACCTCTCTGTCCAGAAAAGCGCAGTGCTAGGAACAGCTAAGATACTGCGCAGGACCCTCAAGCTCCCAGGCCTCTGGTAGAGGACCCGAGCTTGAGTGAGAAACCACCCGCGGAGGGTGAGAGGGGCAAGTATATATACACATATACATACATATATGTCAGGGCCCGGTGCTGTCCAGTTCTTCATACCTGAGACTCTTTCTTGGAAGTTCTGCCACTGTGATGGTTACTGGATTCTGTTCAGGGAGGTTGTTATGTTCTTTTCTCAGGGAGACCAGCCACTGGGCATTGCTGTTATGTGCTGTCTCTTTCTCCCATATACTTTTCCAGTACTGTCCAGTTTCTAGACTTGATCTCCAAAGCAGAGAAGCGCAGGTTCAATTCCCCGTCTCTGTTTTTTTGTTGTCGGTTTTTGCCGCTCCTTGACAGTCATCAGCTCAAAGGAACAAAGCACCACAATTCTGATATAGACAGGTTAGCACAGTGGGAGTTTCTCTGTCCTTAAAGCAGGAGAGTGCAGGTTCAAGTCCCAGTCTCTGTTTTTGTTGTGTGTTTTTGCCGCTCTTGGACCGTCATCAGCTCAAAGGAACGAAGAACCGCAGCTCTGATGTAGACAGATTAGCACAGTGGGAGTGTTTCTGTCCTTAAAGCGGGAGAGCGCAGGTTCAAGTCCCAGTCAGGGACATCGAGGTGTTCATTCACCTCACAATTCAAGCTACGGCTAGGAGGAGTCAGGACGCCAGGAAATGGGGCTTCATGTTTGCCCCCCCCACCCCGAGGAAGGAGGACCAGAAGAAGAGGATCCCACGACGACGACGATGAAGAAGACGTGCATTTAGATAGAATCAGAATGTAGCTTGGATGTGTGCAGGGTCTGAGCACCTGAGACGCAGTACAGGTAGCAACACCTGGATGGATGGATGGATGGATGGAGGGAGGGAGGGGGCAGAGTGAGGGAGGGACAGTGCAGATAGCCAGGGAGGGACAACAACGGTGATCTGACAGTGTTGTCAGACTTCCCTAGGTAAGTAAAACTCTTATTTAGTTAACTGTTTAAACAAAACCTTCATCCTCCCATAAAGAACAAACTTTTCTAGAGGCTTCTTAGAGTTAAAAGATTTATGAAGGTATAATTGAAGGTATAGTACCATAAATACTTGTACGTTTGTAGCATGCATAGTAGTGTCTGATCTACCCCCCCAAAAAACAAGATAAATTAGTACACAGTCTAGTTGGATTTAGCCTCAGTGTCAGTCTAGTCTTTTAGGTACCATGTCCTCTATCTACTTGTTAGCGTGTCTCTAGTCTCTACCTTCATCATCTGTCTTATAGCACGGTAAGCCTCGTTTATCGCCCCCCCCCCCTCAGGGTCAACCAGACTAAAGATGAAGCCGCCCCCTTTACCCAGCATCCACCCTTCCTCACCACAAGCATGAATTTTGATGCAACTAGCAGGACTTGAACCTGCGCTCTCCTGCTTCAAGGACAGAGACACTGCCACTGTGCTGATCTGTCTACATCAGAATTTTGTTGCTTTGTTCCTTTGAGCTGAACATGCTCCACATGTTTCAAAAATCAACAATCAGGTTTAAAGACACGGACATGTTTTCCTAAGGACCCTTGTCTTAACTGGGAATTGAACCAGCACCTTCTCACTGGAAGCACAGAGACACTGCCACCACACTACTCTATCTGCATCAGAGCAGGGCGGTTCTGGTCCATGGAGGAGGTCCACGCAGAGTCAGCTTTTATAGAGACTGTTGACGAGTACGGGAATTGAACCCGTCACTCCCACTGCACTATTTAAAGCACCACACAGGTAGAAAAAAATATTCTTTATCAGTTTTTAAACTAATTTGGATTTATTACTACATGACAGTTGTTTTACTTACTGGTACATCCTTTTATCCGTTCGTAAGTCACACTTAAACATAAATCAAAGTCAAAGAGATTTCATCATTACACAGAACATTCTTCTAATGTTTTATTTCTGCTTTAGCTATAAAAAATGCCTTTAAAAACTTACTTTGTAAAAATTTCAAATCATTTAAGGTACGACAAAATCTCGAAAGCTTTTATCAATTTAGTGTCTATCCATCTTCAGAACCAACTGAATCCTTTTCAGGGCCACATAGTTGCTGGAGCCTATCTCAGCTGCTTTTGGGAAAAGGCAGGATACGCCATGAAAAAAAACTCCCTTTTACGTTTTTGCTTTCACGTTGATGCTAAATGTGGGTAATTTTGGAGCCAAAGAATGCAAATTTATTTTTAATGCATATTTATAGGCATTAAGGGGGTAGCTGGTTTAGCTCGTGCTGGTTTGCGGCGCCTTCCGTCTGTGAAACCAGGCTTCAAATCTGGGCTGCTCCCTGTTCCCTCTCTACCTCTGTGCCGGTCCCTAGTCCAGTTGCTTTGAGATGGTTGCATCAGGAAGGGCATCCGGCGTAAATCATTGCCAAGCTTACCATGCGACTCATTCGCAGTGGCAACCCCTGATGGGGAAAGCCGAAAGGGAGGGAAGATTTATAGGCATTAAAGGATTAATGCATTGTTTTTGTCTATTATTCAGAATATATATTTATTTATTTACCTTCTGTTATGGTATATTTGGGATGCACAAGCAGCATTCCAAGGAAACGGATATCTAATCTGTTTTGGAAACGTTCTGAGGTTATGCATGGATTTCAGTCTGACTTTCAGGAAGCAACACCAGCTTTGCATCTCAAAAATTTAAATTGTTTTCGCTATTCTACTCACAAATATCATAATGAAACACTTTGCAGCCTCCAAAACAGTTTTTGGAGGTTAACTGTATATATTTCATGCTGAAAGTAGTTTAAAAAACGTTTAGTATCCAGTTGTTCTCAAATAAAACACTTAAATTTTACTTCAGTTCAAAGTTTGTTTTTTTACTTGTTGGTATTTGCATTAAATGACATTCCAAACAACCCCTTTTTTTTCCAATTTTATTTGAGATGTATGTAGATGTATGTATGCAAAGTTTGCCGAACAATAAGTAAAAAGAAAAACAGAAGAATTTATAAGGATATGAAAATTACAGGCAAAAACATTTGTATTAAAAGAGAAACAATTTTTAGTTTCCTGACAAACCAACAACGGTTTTGTTTGATTCACACAAAGAATAGAGAATTAACTCCTAAGGACTAGACTGTGCGGACGACCTAGCAGCCCCTCCCTGAAGCTCTTAAATATTAGTTCAAGTTGGAGACTTGTGTCATAAATAACTGAAGACAAAAATTACTTTTAGAATGTTTTCTAAAAATTGTGTTAGGAGAAAATGGCCGTCCCTGGTACACATGAGGCGCTGAGGTGCTTAGTGACTTGCAACGCTGGGATGGAGCGGTTTGACTCGGACTAGGCGGGACAGTCCAAGTCGCAGCCCCTGGCTGGGTGACTTCACCGGTGGACTGTGATGAGGCGCTTTTACCAATCTGAGCTGGAATTTAATATAAATATAAATATTGGCCTTCAATCTGATTACAGCAGTTTAAATAAGTGTATTGATTCTCACTGAAGCTGTACACTGTAATAAATCCAACTTAAGTGTCATGTCGCTCAAGGCGTGAGAACCCAGACGCCGAAACCCAGAAGGAAGACAGGTGAGTGTTTTGAGAGAAAGGGTTTATTGTTTCTCCAGGACAGGTGGTAGTAGTGACTGAATGAGGTCCGGTCTTGACGACGGCTGGTGGCGTGGCTGGAGGGCTTATAGCGGTGAGTGTGATCCGTGACGTCTTCAGGTTTTCCTGAGCAGCAGAGGGGGAAGGCAGTGCTGACGTCACTCGTGAGGTGTAGGTATCCTGAGACAAAAAGTGAGAATTAGTGCGAGGCTGAGAGCAAGGAAGGAGCATGAACATGAGAGCATAGGCTGAGAACCAGGCTTAGTTACTTAGTTACTTACCAGGCGCCATAATTGTAAAACGTGTTGAAAAGTGTTTTATTTATTTTTTTATAAGGGGTAACGAACTGGCGTTGAACTGAAGAGTGAGGTCTCCTTTTAAGCAGCAGGGCAGATGAGGTGACTGAAGTCAGCTGGTGGCAATCAGGAAGCAGAGCAGGCAGAGCTGGAGGGGGAGGAGTCTGATAGGCACAGTGACATTAAGTTTTTTGACTTAACGCAATCTTTCAGGTTGTAATAACTCTATAATCTAAGTCAGTGTTTTTCAACCAGTGTGCCGTGGGAAATTGCCCTCATTCACTGATCTAACAACATTTCCCATCTCCAGGATATCAGCTCTGTGTTCATCCAAACAGGCCCTGATAAAACACTGAGTAGTTAGGAATATGAAAGATCGTAAAATACTTTTTTCTTTGCGTTTATTTTATGTTATTAAAGATATTTTGATAAGAATGACGGTACCGCGATTAAGCTGCAGCTTCCGCAGTATTTTGGAAAAGTCCCGCCCCTTTAACTGTCTCCACCAATCATTCTAGGAGGCTTAATCACATGTCATCAGTCTGACCAATCAGAAGTGGTTAAAGTCTTCACTTCCTTGTCCCGATTTAGCTCGTAAAGTCGACCAGTTCTTACAAAAATACCAGCTAAAGCTCGTAACGTATGTTTGATTGCGCAACTGAACTCAAAATCAAAATCAAAAGTTCTTGTAAAGCTAAATTTTAAGTTACTTCAACCTTTGGTTAAGTTACCAATAATTGGAATTAACAGTTGTTGTAACTTAAAAAATTAAGTCTGTATAACTTAGCCTGAGTTGGTAAAAGGTTAAGAATCAGAGTTGGGATTACGGGACATTTTAGGTCATTGTAATTTACATCTGAGTTGGTCAAAATTACAATTCAAAGTTAATCCAACTTGAACTTTTACGTTCATACAACTTAAAACTGAGTTAGAAGAACTTAAATAAATCAGTTTGCAAACTCCAACGCAAAACTTAAAATGTTGAGTTTAGGACCTTAACTCAAAATTTTGCTAAAGTTTGTTGCCTTACAATTTTAAGTTCTATGAACTTTTCTTTTTTTTGCAGAGCACGTGTGTGATGACTCTGTTAGCCTGTAAGAGCAAACCCGGGTCAAAGTCATCGCACACAGCAGCTGCCGCCAGCAGGTGTGGACACTTCAGAGGCCTGCTGGGATTATAGCAACTGTGACTGACTTTCACATCAACAACTTTGGTTTCAACAGCGTCTTTGTGGGTGGAAACATTGCAGGAATGCTGCGTCTCGGTCAAAGTTTTAAAAACCAGAAGAAAGCGTCTGTCCTCTACCATCTGCAGCAATCTATTCACTGCCCCCCCCCTCCCCCCACTTTGATTGACTTTGAAATGAAATGAAGAAAAATAGGTTTTGATGTTTATCCATGACCTCCAGCACATTTTGTTTTTGTCGTGTTTTCACAGAAATGCAATTAGCAGGTCAAAGGGAATCCTGGTTTATTCAGCAGAGGCCCCATTTGCATTCCAATTAGCAAACAAATAGAAAATCAACAATCTTTCACTACGTTGACACTGATCTCTGTGATCTAAGGATATGGTCAAATGCGGGAGGAAAATGTCGCCAGTCTGGTCATCTTCTGGTCTATTTCAGAAGCGTTCCCAATGGTCTTTTGATCAGGATTATACTATTTCTAGCCAAAAACCGAGAATGGTTTCTAGGATATAGTCTCTGCTGAGCAGCAGTAGTTCTGAGTTGTCGGCAGGATTGTCGGAGCAACCCCACCCCCTCTTCCCAACATGTTGCTGAGAGCTCTCTGTTTACATGATCTTCCGCTAGCCTGGACGTGAAGATCACAAATCATTGAAGAACAAAAAGGTTGTTAACGTTGTCTCCCAACGTTAACGTGTCTTAGATAGCACAAGGGTTAGGAGTAGATGTTTGATGCGTCATCTGATTCAAAAAGCTCATAATATTGGGTTCATATAAACTAATTTTACTGGAATGTTTTTAAGTTTTTTTTAAGCAGCTTATTTTTGCACATCAGGCAAAAAGTAAGCTAATCCTCTGGCGGATGAGGGGCACCCAAACAAGAATCTCATTTTCTACAGATATATTGCCAGTAAATTAACTTCCTAAAAGATAACAGTCAGAGAGATAAAGAATACATTGAAAAGAAGAGAAGGGTGCACTCAAGGTTTTGCATATTCATCACACTTGGATGATTCAAATCACCAACATAACCAAAATAAAATAAAAAAAAATGGAACTCATGGTACTATTTTATTATTCTTATGATCCATTTTAAAAAAGTTGTTTTTTGCCAAAATCTATAAACCTGTGTTGTTTTCTAGAACAGTTTCTTCAGAGCGGCGGTAGTTCATTAGAAATTCACCTGAGTTATAGACGAGACCGTTGACACGAAGCAACCCCGCCCGCCCTTCCCCTCTATGTATCTTTTTCGGCACTCTCTTTCAAATGGCGTTTTTTTTTTTTGTCTGCTGCTGATTCGCAATCATTTGAATTAAGAAATACTAAAAATAAATGCTACTTTAAGCTTTCTTTTATATATGTTCTCTCTCATCAGAAAAATGCCACAAACACATTATTTTCATCCGAACTGCTCTTAAGTACGGCATAAAAAACAGTCTTTTTTGTATACAACTCAATTCTATTTATGATATTTTGTGCTACAGGCTCAAGCTGTCATTGGGTAAAGACCAAAGAATAATCACTGGCAGCAACAATAAAAAAGATTTTCTTAGTGTGAACTTTGTTTAACCCCAATATCTTTCATAGAACACTTAATTAGCCTAGCTAATAATTATATATGCACGGCTGTGTCCAACAGAATCCTTTTGTTCGGTTAAGAATAGCCCTCAAAGAAACAAAAGATATTTTTCTAAACTGGATATTTTTATTCAAACCATTTGTAAAAAAATATAAATATCATGGGGTTTTTCTCTGTTGTTTTGCCTTTTACATCACGTACAACAATAACAAGACATCTGTACATCTCCGTATGTAGGAGTGCGATGCACACAAACGCATGCAGGTGACGCCACTCATCTGATTCCAGCACCTTCGCTTTATGCAGATGACACAACAGTCACATACATTAAGAGTGCAATCGTGTAAAGTGAAAGATCATCCTTTTCCTTTTATGGTACGTCGTCTTCTGAGCTCGTTTGAGTCAAATAAAAAATTCCAAGCTTCATCCTGGAAGACACTCCGGATGGAGGGATTTTTTTTTTCTCACTCTGCCTTTTTTCCTCCCCCCTCCCCATTTCACAGACACATATGTACTCGACACCCCCATTTTGGTGGCACAAACATGCAGTGTTTGCCTCTGCTCTGCGTACCACAGATAATCTTTATGAGGCAGAGACCCCATTGAGAGTATTTATAACCCAATCAGATGGGTATTCAGCTTTTCCTTCTCCCGCTGTTCCTGCCCTTGCTTCAGAATGAATGTTAAAGCTCCTGCATCAACATACATCTCACTGTTTGACTCGCATAAGCCTGCTATGTGAGCACGCTTACAGCCCCTCAGAAGCAGCAGGTTACAAAGAAAAATTCCCCAATCTCAGACAACCGCATGTTTGGCTGAATAGGGACACATGAAAGATCTGCACGTGTGTCAACTTGCTGAGCTCCTTCGGCTACTAATCAAAGTCGTCAGGTGCCGATGTGAAGCTCCAGATTGCCGAGGTGGAAATCTTGTTAGGTCGCATATCTTTTTTTTTTTTTTTTTAAAGCAAACTGTGCTGCTGTGGTTATTTTGTACAACTGAAGGAGCAAACGCCGCATCAGAGATGTCTGAATCGCACCTTCGGGGAAAGTCTGCACCAGAAATGACAAGTAATATCTCTAATCTTGAGCGGATCTTAGTGGAAATAAACAGCCGAAGACGACAAGGGGCTGAATTCTCTCTGATTGTGTTAATGCGTTGGGGAAAATTGCGCTGGTGACACAGGCATGTTTCATTCGCCTTCAGCCTGAGAAGTGGGCGGATTTATCCCGAGGATATAAATATATGGAGCATGTTTCAAACACGCCAACAGAACCAAATAAAACAGAAGAAAAACAAAGGGGAGATTAAAATTTAAGTGGTGCATTTGAAAAGAGAAAATTCTCATTCAAACTGCCCGATTTTCCTTGAGGACCCACCAGTGGCCGACAAAGGCAATATGTACTGAACCAAATGGGCAACCAGTGGTAAATTGGGACCAGATTCAATACAATACACTTGCCTACATAATGTATTGATCTCTACAAATACATTTGTATTTTTTCAGAAATCAAAACTAAACAACACTAATCTTCATTTTACAGCTAACCTCAAAAGAGGTAGATAACGGTCTCTAGAGGTAGATAGGTTTCTTGGTTTGATTAAGTACTGAAGCAATAAAGCAATAATAATGTGGTTTTAGCTATTTAGCCACCGTTGACTGTATACGAAAACTGCACCAAGCGAGTGTAATAACACCCATTAAAATATATATATATATATATATATATATATATGGTTAACTTCTGCTTCAATCAAATAAAGTCAATTTAGTTGCTATTTTATCGCAATACAAACAGACATGTTGAAGCCAGGCAACATCAGTAAACAGGGATTGGTCCGATTCGGCTCAGGATAATCTGAACTTTCAGCATGAGACCACGTACTGTTATTGAAGTCCTCTGATTGGTCAGTTTATAATTTCAATAACTTGCACTAAAGAAAAAACTATGATTAGCAAAATAATGAGTACTAGTAGTTTATTTCTCAACAGAAGTCTATGGGATTTTGGCTTCTTGGGGCAGAGGGTACATACTACTTTCCTATTTGAAATGCGAGGGGGGAGGAGTTCTTCAGTGTTGTTCTCAAACTGAGTTAAGACAGTTTCACCTAATGGGTAATATTAAGGACTTAGGGTTCCTATTTTAACAAAACTTTAACACAACGAAGAAAATGACATATTTGCAACTGGTCCAATTTAAATCTGACTGTGACACTAATTATAAATCTAAAACTGTTTTTCTTAACGTACAACTGTCTGCTGGTTAATGAATACTTCAAAAACCCTTGCAGGTACATCATATTCAATTCTTAGTCTTTTTTTTTACCAATATGGAAATGACAGGATATCACGTAGAGCTTTCTGGACACATAAGTGAAAAACTAGGATAAGTCATTGCAATATCTAATAGAAACTTCACAGATAACACTGAGTGCAGATATTAAAGAACTTCCAAATTTCTGGTGGTTTAATTTAGTTCGTCCGACCAGATGTTCTCACCCAATTTCTCAAAAGTGACAAGGTCTTAGGTCACACCTGCATCTATTATTTCTGTCCCACCAAACAAGCACGTAAATGTCCTCTGAAGAAACGGAGATTAATTCATTATGGCCCTTCAAAGCTGTGCCACAAAAATGGCTTCCTCTCCGTTATGTATCAAAATATGTACATGTGCTGGAGGTCAGCGTTCCAGAAGGGACAAGGAGCCTACAGCTGGCCGAACGTGCACCTGCGTCATGACAGATGTCCTTGACTGATCTGGGATCATTGGTGAATTGCAGACCCCCGGGAGGGTGAAGTGGATTCAAAGCGCCTCTCAGATGCAGTTCAATTCATTTATCAAGCACGTATGGCTCTCACATGGATGGAGAACTTTTTATAGTCGGAGCTACATTTCAAGGTTGACAATTTTCATCAACAGAACATTATTACATGTTAAAATGGCTGCTAAGAGGAGATGAACTCATTGATAAATAGCTCTCGAGGTTTTCAGTGTTTTAAAGTCACACTCCAATCCTCTTTTCATGCATATTCATAGAGTTTCCAGTGGTATTACGATTATGCTGTTATTAGCCAAAATAAAAAAAATCCTGTATGGTTTTCTACGACCTAGTTTCTGAAGTGCGGCAGTAGTTGATCAAAAATTCATTGTGGGCAAGAGTTTTGGTGCAGAAAAATTTTCTTTTCAGCGCAGCTTTGCTGTTGAGCTTGTCATTCAATTTCTTCTGTGCCGTGTTTTACGGAGACGTAAAGCTTGCCAGCGTTAAGTGCATCTTCACCGTGATTACATTCTCGCTTTCATTCCAATACTGGACTTATTTTCTATGAAGGTTGGAACTTCGAGAGCTAAAACAAGATAGAAAAGCCTGAAAATCCTCATGTCTGTCTGAGGAAGGTGTGGAAAATGCTTTTAATTTGGTAACAGATTTAGATTTAAATTCAAGTTTTTATTTTTTTTTATTTCTGTTTCTTTCAACGTAAAATTTCTGTTTAAGTTAAAATGTTATATTCAAATTTCTATAATTCTTTCAAGTTTACAATATGTGTGTCTTCAAATGTATTTATTTTTTAAAATTTACAATCTGGTTTTTTCGTTCACTTAAATTTAAGCTGATTCTAATTTGACCCCATACATTTGAATAGTAAATTTTCTATTCATTTGTCTTTCATCATCAGAAAAAGGCACCAGAACTTGTTAAAAACAAACACAAAAAAAACACAATTTTCATCACAGTGGGTCTTTAAGTTTAAAGTGTGGATGCCATGCTTTGAACAACTTTGTCAAATAAAAAAGCCCTTTAAACGCTGATTCTATTGATACCAATAGTTCGCGTCGAAAAAAATCCGAAGCATATGAATAATAGACATCTTTCGAAGGAATCAGAGATTTGAATTTGCCGCTAAGAGCTGGAAGTGACCCCGATATGACCTGTGACGTCACGAAAGGCATTGACTTTCGTAGTTCCGCTTCGGACAGCAGGTAAACAAAGCAGGTAGTCTTCGTTTCTCTCGTTAATCATCGTTAATTCGTTAATTCTCTGTTAATCATCAACATGCCAAGTCGTTGTGTGGCAGCTGGATGTAGCAATACTTCTAGTGAAAGTGTATCTGTGTATAAATTCCCAAAACAAGAAACGCTGCTGAAACAATGGACAAAACAAGTTCAGCGCACGTCCGAAAAACAGAAACGCCCAGTACCAGCACTGGCAGGAGCCAGTACAAAAAGAGAAAATCTGTGACCGAAAAGCTGGCACAAAAGAGAGTGAGTTTAACGTTTATTACATAATGTATTTATTACAAAAGAGAGTGAGTTTAACATTCAGTGATGAAAGTCTTCCGGGAATTCCCGGAAATCCGGGTTTTTGAGCAAACCGAACGTACTTTCCTGGAAATAAAGACCTGATCTCTATGGACAAATCGCTTTCCGGATGAAAAAATTGTCTGAAATCGGCGAATTTTAGCTTTATTTTCTATATTTCTCTGCGGATCGCTTCCTCTATGGTCACGGCTATCTCTCGTCTACCCGGCCTAATTGACCAATGATGGGACGTTTTAGTTGCTTTCGGATGCGTCGACGGCTCTGATTGGCTCTGTCTGTACCACGTGGTCAGCGTGACGGATCCCCTAGAGACCAAAAGTGGCGGACACACGCTAAACTTTCACAAACAAATCTGAAGAGTTTGCGATCAATAATGCGGGCATCGTCATTATTGAGCGTGGTCACGACCTCAGTTGTGAGAAGACGATAAAACAAACAAATTTAAGTGGTCTTGGCTGGAAGACGGTAGCATCACTCTGTGCTTCGCTATCGGTGCTAGCCATGTTGTCTGCCTTTCGTTACGTCACAAACAGGGCGGCGCGAAGTCGGCGGAATGCGTGAAGCCGGCGGCCGTCCTCGTTGTTTATATCGCGTTTTTCGCTATTTATTCTTTTTCGAAAAATATTAAAAACAATCGCAACATGAAATAGAGACTATTTACTATATTTTGGCTTATTAAAATAGGCCATGTCACCCACACTTTAAGGCAAAATGCTTACTCACATTCCTCCTGGGATCCAAAAGCATCCTTTTTATTAAACAACAACAAACTTGAGTTTTGTTGACACACCTCGTCAACACCCTGCTGTTACCTCGCTACCATGCTGCATCAATCAAAAGCTTGGGCACCTCTGTCACACTAAACACAATGAAAGCCTCACATTATTTGCAGGTCTGTATGGTGATAGCTCTGAAACATTGAGCCTCAATGGAAGATTCATTCTTGCTTTTAAAGTTGATTTATTATGATTAGAAATTGTTAAAAAGTCACCACAGAAGACCGTTTTTGTGTTATTGATTCGGCCCGTACTTCAGGAAGACGTAACAAACATAAACGTAATTTAGGTTTAATGGGGCAGAATGTACAGTAAATCCTTCCGTTAAAATTGAAAGAAAGGTGGACAAGAAGCAGAACAATCCCATTAAAAACTTGGCAGTACAGTACTTGACAAACACCCTCCATTAAAACGTGAAGCGGCAACCGGAATGAAATAAATGATGCAGGTTCGAATTTGACACCAGTGAGGAATCCCTTTATCCACTGCCTAGTTTATATGCAAAGGCAGTTGAATGATTTCTCTGCAGAGATTGTTTGACTGTTGAATATTTTAATAGTCGTTGCATTTCTGATGATGCCAGACAAGGTGGGAGATGGAACACATGACATATGACAAAGGTCAACGGCTTCTTTTGGGACGAGCAGACCCGCTTCCAGTCTGTCATTCTCGCAACCACATTTGACTCCATGAAGAAATGCTTGGAAAGCTAAAATCCAGGACCCCTTAGGATCTGTAGGGGAAGCCTTTAAAACTTTGAAAATATTTTGACTTAATTCAATTTAAAGACGTACCTTTAAAGCTACAGTCACATCCGGCATGTGACCTGTACTCTAGAACAAAACCGAAACAAAAACGAAGTGCAACGTTTCTTGATCACTTATCAAATATATACAGGCGAAAAGTCATACAATTTATGGATAGTTTGAGTAGTTTAAAAGTAACAAATGAAAACTTTTATGATTGGAAACCAGTATTTACAGTTTTCTTAGTGTTGTGTCCTGAGTAGGGTGTCAAGGGTATCATTCCAGCACATTTTTGTCTCAACAACACCAGCTGGACGAGTCGAACCCCAGAACCATCAGCCTGATAAAGAAGCACATAAAAAGCTGTGCTCTACCTTTGCTAGGTTAAGGATGTTGAAGCGTTGGTTCCTCTGTGGTGTTCTACCAAAGAGGTATTAGAACCCTTTCTCATCTACTTTTTTTCCCCCCAATTCATTTGTGTCCGAAAATCTAACAGGTGATAACATTTCCAGAGTTTCTTAACCTCGTTAGCATCTAAAGGAGGCCAGCAGATAAAAGTGACCCATAAAGGCAGAATTCACAGCAGCATCACAGCCACCACAGCTGTATTAAATGGGCCAGACTGGCATGCGTTGGTACGTATGTGCACAGTATTAAACACATCATTTTATTTACTTTCATGGGAAAAACAGATGTAATTTTCTTCCAGAATTGAATGATTAATTCTAATTTTTCTCTCAGGTCTACTACTATATCAGCGCTGGACTAAGTGAGTGTAATGTAATCCCTAAAATAATGGTTTACTCCCAACAAAGTGAAGTTAGTAAGCAGCGATTGATCCAAATCAGTCTGAATCGTTGTTTCTATGCAACCATTCTTGCCAATCAAGAGTGAGCTTGTTAGAAGTCCACACCCCTAACACTTGAGAGCGAGATACACAAAATCTGTCAATCCAACTTTTCATATTGAGGCATCTGATTGGCCAGCTCATATCTTGAACACCTTGAACTACAGAAAAAATATCATGAAATAATAAAATAATCTTAGCAAGAACACTTTAAAAAAGGGTAAAAGAGCAAGTATGGATGTTCTGAAAAATAAAGGCCTGCACAATAAAGCACAAATGTATCGTTATCGCGATACCAAGCTGTGAAATATGCATATCGCAAAAGTCAGCTAAATTTGTGACAAATGGTAGTAACCTTAAATGTGCAATCTTATGGAAGCTTGAATTATTCAACGAATTAAATCCCTTTGTGCACTTTGCCAAATTGTCATTGTCACTTTGATGTCTTTTTGCACTGGAATGGTGAATATTCCAATTTCTTTGTCCAAGTGTACAGTGACAATAAAGGCATATCTATTTATCTACCAATCGGATGGACTCCTTTTATGTTAGATGTTCGCATCCTATGTAGACCAGGGTCATTTGGAGTATAATTTAAGTTGCGTTGATTCTTATATAAATTAAACTGTTGCAGTGAAATGGAAATGATGTATTTAGTTGTTTAGCTATTTGTTTATGTATCACAAGTTATATTGTCATCGCAATATTGATCACTTACATGGCAAATCGCAAGTTTTCCTCATATAGCTGTTTATTTCTCAGTAGCAGTCTTTAGGACTTTGACTTCTTGAAGCCAGTGTTAAGATGATTTGCCTTTCAAGATTAAATGTCTGTTCCCATTGTATGTATCCCAAAAGTGCAACTTGTATATGACTTTTTTATTCTGTATTAAGTAAGCATTTTTTAGCAGCTGCGACTTCTATTTCGGAGAAACTGACTAGTCTGAAAGATATGGTATATATTTTACATATTTTCCCAATTTATTGGCTCATCGTAGTTCTTACATATATGATTTTTTAACTGAGTCAACGTAGAACCAAATGGGACTTTACATGTCTAAATTTCCTCCTTGAATCTTCAGCAGAGGGAGCGCTCACTTCTGATTTTTCCATGTCAATAATTACTGGCAGAGCCAATTCATTGACATAGAAACTGAGATCTCTTATTATGGCTCATCAAGGAGTGGAAGGTTTCTGCCCCGTCATTGAAATCTCAATGTAGAGTCAAACATTTCTTGCTGTGCGGGCGGACTGACGGATGATGAAATCTAATTCGTACACTATGCATATGTCTGTGTTTATGTGTGTCCAGGAGGAGATGGGTGTTAGATAGGAGGACTAATGGAAGGATTGGGGTTAAAACAAGAAGCAGAAGAGACATTAGGGAGCAAGGCAAGCTAGAAGGTTGAAATAGAACGTAACAGAGAGGCAAGAGACGGGAAAATTACAAAGTCCATAGCAAGGACTTAGAAAAAATCTGAAAATAAGGCTAGGGCAGAAGGAGCAAGATAAAATGTGGCAGCTAACAGAGGCATCCCACTGATGTGGAATGCTGCAGGAAAGCATGTCCAAACACACAGACTACCCTGCTTGAGGGAATTATTTTTGAAAGCTCATCTCCTTTTTAGATGACCACTAAAATGGAGCACCGTCTAAAGTGACGGCAGGCCCTGAACCATTGCATCTGCCTCTGAAATGTCAAATTATGCCACTGACAAGTTATTATCAATCTTAGCAGCTCATCAAATCAAAGGAAGTGGCAGTTAGTGATCTGGAGCCATCAGGATTACCACAGCAAAGACCCATTTCCAAGTTTCAGATGCGAAACGGTGTGGGGTTTTGTATTTTTCATCTATTAAATTAACGTTAATGTTAATCTAGCAGAAACACGCCGCGCACTTTCCGCAAAAGCTCATTCAATTGGACACAAAGAAATTTTAACCCAAGTCAGGACTTGGTCTAACTTATCGCACTCAAAAAGAAACTACAGGCAAGAAAACCCAAGTCACCCAAAGAAGATCCTTAAATAATCCAAAATAAGGATGTATCTTGTCCAAGGATGAAGTTCATTGCACCCCCTAGGAAACTAACCCGGTTTCCCATGCGCCAGTCCTACACACAGCCAACTGAACTATACAGCCATTTCAAAATGTCCTCAAGTTAAACAGCAATAAATCTGAGCTCCTCCAAGTTGGCACTAAATCCACATCCTCTAAAGCAGCGGTCCCCAACCCCCCGGCTGTGGACCGGTACCGGTCCATGGGTCATTTAGTACCGGGCCACACAGAAAGAATAAATAACTTGGGGATTGTTCAAATGCAATGCATTGTGGTCTACATTCACCGATCTACTGAGCATCGATGCACACTGGCTTATCGGAGAGACTTATCGGAAATTTCTAGGGCACTGGATTTTGGAATTGTAGATTCGGACAGCACTACAAAATGGTGAACGCACTGTGTAGTGAGTAGTGGAGGAATTCGGACATAACATGGGTCGGGTGTCATTTTAAACAGCAGTCTGTCATTCTGATTATCTTATAAAAATGTCTCTTGGTCAGTATATCTCCACCAGCAAAGTATTAAACCCCCCAGTACTTGTCCATAGCCGTGTCACTTCCCACACCTCTTACTGAAACTCGTCTTTGTGGTCCTTAACAAAAGCTCCACTATAAACTCCAGTTGGTCCAGAACTCTGCAGCTCCAGTCATCACAAAGACTTCTTCCTCTCACCACATCACTCCGATACTGAAAGAGCTCCACTGGCTGCCTGTTTATTTCAGAACTCCTATACACTTTCCAGGCCATTCACCACCTCTCCCCTTCATATCTCCTCTAGATCCGCCCGCTCTCCCAGATCCTCGGCCTCCAGCCGCCTTACTGAGCTTCTGTCCACTTTAGCACCACGGGGAGCAGAGCTTTCTGTCGCTCTGTCCCTGAACTCCGGGACTTACTTCCACCAGACATCTGGTACATTGATCCACTCCCCGTCTTTCAATCAAATCTCATCTATTTAGAAGAAGTGCTTTTTTCTTTAACACTAATTCTTCATCAATTTGTTTCTTCATCCCCTCTGTTCTTCAAAATATAAAGGTCTATTTTTGTATGTTATCTCCTGCAACGTGTCGTTGCCTGTTTTAAATCAAATGTGTTATCATTTCTCTTAGAAATTAACATTTTGTTGCCAAACGACACAGATTAAAAAGTCATTTTAGGACAAAATGTTTGTCTACTCCTACTTCTATTTTAAACCACAACTTTGTATAAAAATCTGCCAAATCTTTGTGACGATAAAATTAGGTTTCAGTCATCCACAATATCAGATTTTTGCTAGGGATGTCCCAGTCCGTTTTTTCCGGGCTCAATCCAGTTCAGAGTTGTTTGATATTCGAGTATCTTCCGATACTTTTGTAACACATTTAATCACTTAACACTTAAACTGAGCACTTCTGTAAAGTAGTTTTGACAACCAAGTAAGAAAAGTGCAACTATATCAACCAGTAAAAATAGTTAAATATTGTCTAGTAAAAAAAAAATGTGTCATGTGGATAAAGTTTGGCGTTGTTAATATTTCAGAACAAATGAACATTTTTGGTAAGGTGATATCAAAAAATCTTAAAACTTAATAATGATTTTGTTCTAAAACATTATCGCGTAATGATTTGATTGATTTCATTTTTTTAAGCACAGATTTATCAAGCTCATTATTACAGAAATAATGAAATGCATAGATAAAATTACAAAACAAAAACTCACTTGAGTCAGATCTGATTCCTTAGGTAGAGTAATTATTGACTAAAATGATGACTGGCTTGTATCAATACAATCATTTATTAGTTTTGTTTTTTTATTTCTTTAGAAAAGATGGGATTCTTTATTTTAACCTCTCAAAACCTGGCATCCACATGCGTGAACATCACATTTAGGGTTTTATTACCACAGTAGATTATTTTTGCTCAACAGGGGGTCCTGTCAAAAAGAAATAAAGAAGGATCTGGTCTTAGGCGGTTAAATCGGAGAGTGCTGTTCTCATTAAAAAGAAACACAACCCCAATCTTCTTAATGTTAAACTGCCTTTGTAGGTCGTTGTTTGCGTTCAGACAATCCACTTTAAAACCTTTTTTTAAGAGTTACTGATCCTCAAAGTCAGAATCTGAATATCTTGCTAGCTTAGCGTAGACGTTTTTGCGTCCCTCCTGCTCTAACTAGAATGTTGTGATCTGTTCATGATAAGCAGACGTCTAGTAAAGTATTTATGTGGAATAATAAGCTAAAAATATAAAGCACTGTTCATAATAAGAATAAACATAAATGTCTAATCTTTAATCATCAACCACGTGATCAAGCCTGATTTCTGATCACATGATCAGATCGAAACATCACTAATTTTTGCTAATAGCCTGTTTTTAAAAAATTTTGGAAACTAAGAAAGTAAATCAATAATATTTAGACATTTGCTTTTAATAACTAATTTAAAAGTGATGCATATAGTGATCCATTTATGGCTGTCATAACTCAAAAAAGAACCATATCAGGAAGACATAGAAGTTTATAGTACACACTCTCCTTGCTTTGTTGTTTTGCCGGCATTACCACACATCAAACAAATTTATAAACCTGTTAAACTTTAATCTGTTTATTTGGAAACCTTATAACCTTTGGTGCTCATTTGTTTAAGCTTTTGAATTGATTAAAACAATACAGCGCCTCTGGCTTGAATCCAAAATAGGAGCAGCTAGAACATCTCCCGTTTTCAAACACTTGCAGGGGTTTTATCAGAAACAAAAACAGCACCTGCGCGGCGAGGACGCCGTCTGCCGTTTCAGCCGCATCCAGCTGAACACGGTGCGAAAGAGCAGTTAAGGAAAGCAGTTTAAACAGCAGCATTTATCATGCAGAGGCACAATAAGGCTGGGCTTCAAAGTTTCACTGCCACAAAAGGAAAAGGTCAGGGCTCGACATAGCCGTTTGTCCGCTGGCCCGGTCCTGTTTTTCGAGCAGTACGGACCACAAGACTTTATTTTTCACTTGTCCGCTCGGGCCACTAAAATATCTAACTGTTAATATATTTTTCACCTTCTTCAATAAAGTATATTTTGCGAAAACGTGTGGATTTACCTCGTCTTCATAATTTACTTTTTCTGCTAGTCCTGTGTTCAGACTTCAAGGGTTTCTATGGGAAACCTTTTTATGACTTCTCCTTCTCTCCCGCCTGCTGCGCGCGGCTTTCACTGCCGAGCACCACGCGGCACGCGCTCACTACTTTTTTTTTTCAAACTTTATTGAATGTAACAATTCAATACAAAACAATGTTAAACAGCAACAACGAAGGCACAAGCCATTGGGTTATTATTACATTTGATTATAAATCCGACACCGTCACTGAAGAGAGACTGAATCGTGTCAGAGATGTGGAAGACATGGCAGGAATAGTTAGGAATAGGGGTGTGCCAAAATATCGATATGGTGATATATCGCGATATTTAGTCCCGCGATCGATTATCGATACGTCTTCATCAAGTATCGACCTTTTATTTACATTTAAAAACCCTGTAAAACGTTATATTAACCATCCTTTGGTAAGACAATTCCTTGGAGGGCCGATAGGGGGCGCTCGTTGCGAGATTGGCTGTTGCGGGCGGACGAAGAAGAACACACATTCAAACAAAGATGGCGGAGCGGGAAAACAATGAGAAGCGGCGGCAGTAAGTTAAAAGACGCGCCGGAAACATTGAAGCTGCATCATCCAGAGTTGTTAGAGAAAGCTGTGGCTGTTGCTGCCTGAAGCCGACACAACCCGACGCGGATACTTTTTTCCAGACGAAGCTACCGCCGTCTTCTGAGAGAGACAGAGCAGCGGCAATAACGGAAAACGGTCCCTGCAGCGCGGTGGAGAACGAGGGATTTGGGTTTTTATTGAATGCAGTAGAGCCACGCTTTGACATTCCCTCTCGGAAATACTGAAAAAAAGGATCCCTGTACTGTACGGCCAGACCAGAGCTACGGCTGAGATGGAAACAGCAGAAAGTTGCATCCCTTCCTTTAGACCCCCCTTCTCTAAGCAGCGGTAGATGAGCGGCGTCTTGATGCTAAAGCATGTGGTTCTCCAGAAAAACATGAACATAAACATACATCACATGCAGCTTTACCCAAACGTGTTGTTCACAAAGACGTTAACTTTTAGATGCACTTCAAGTTTTTTATGTATTTTATCCCTGGTAATTTATTTTGAAAGCAGTTTATGTCTTAAATAACTTAAAGGAAAGGTCCTAGCTACTTATTTTTCTGTGAGAATTATATTTTTGTTTACTCCACATTTACACTAAAAGGTGTCATTTATATTTTAACAAAGACAATATAATTTGTTCACAGAATTAATATCTGATTTACAGCTATTTTTTAAATTAAGCAATGGCTATGGTTTTGTTTTTCAAAAGTTAATACCAATGTGTCTGGCAGCTACTTGACTCATTCATTTTTTATCCTTTTTACAGCAATTTTGTACTAAATAATGACACTGCTGTTCATGTTCACTATTGTTTAGACCACATTTTACAGATATTTCCAAATGAAAATTGTCATTGTTTGTCAAAGACAGAGTATTACTGATTTCAGCAATGTTACACAAAAGTCTGTTATTCATTACACCAAATAGGACACAAGTTGTTTATTATCATGGTGTTTAAAAAATAAAAAATAAATGGGGAAATATTTTCCAAAAAGCAGTTTTTAAAGTTCTTCTTTCTTAAAGTTTGATATATCGTGAGTTGTTAGAGACGAGATATATCGATTATCGCATTATCGCCATATTGTGATAGTATCGTTATCGTGAGCAAAGTATCGCGTATCGTATCGTATCGTGAGGTACCCAGTGATTCCCAGCCCTAGTTAGGAATATGTTAGATGGAGTAATGGATGGAATTAGTAGTATAGACAGCAGGATATGTAATGAATGCATTGAAGATGAAACTGTACGCACTAAGCTTTAAGCTGAAAAACAAAGAATCAAAGGCAACTCCAAATTCCTGAATCTCAGACTCAAATGCAGTATAATGTCAAAGTACTTCATTTTGTTTTTCTTTACAACACTGTAAGCAGTAAGTATTTCTAGTTAGCTGAATGATCTCAGTTAGACCTGCACGATATGAGGAAAACTTGCGATATGCGATATCAGAGATTAAAATTGCGATAACGATATAATTTGCGGTATATAAACAAACAGCAAAATAACCAAATAACCATTCCCATTTCATTGCAACAGTTTAAAAATTATACTCCAAATGACCCTCGTTGACATAGGTGACTAACATCTAACATAATAGGGTTCCACCTGATTGGTCAACAACGTGAAGGTGTCCATCTGATTGGTCAAATGCATAAAGGGATTTATTTGATTCGTTAAATGGTTCAAGCTGCCATTAGATTGTTTTAACACATTTAAGGTTTATGATTTATTGCGATATTTGCCGTCTTTTGCGATATGCATATTGCAGAGCTGGATTTTGCGATAACGATAAATTTACGGTATATTGTGCAGGCCTAATCTCAGTCATTTATTTTTATTTAATTTTTCAATTATTTAATTTAATTAAGTAACTAAAGTAACTAAAAAGTAAATGTAACTTTGCAACAGTAACAAAAAGCAGAACCTCAAGGCAGTCAGAGCAGAAAAGTAAATAAAACTTCTTAACTATTGATTACGAACAAATGTGAAATAGCAGTGATTAGAAGCAGCATGAAAACTTCTGAACTAGGGTTACCTACTACACTGCAGTGCTCTCTTCAAAACATCTAAAACAGACTAGAGCAGATTATAGTTTGATATGCTCTATTTTCAGTTATTGAAAAGTGTATAAATAAGTGCTAGATGTCACCAGAATGCACCAAATTGCACCATATTAAAATTTTCCGGGGGGGCATGCCCCGGGACCCCCCTAAAGTTGCAAGCACCCGCGGAGCGGCGGGTCGCGCTGTGCGCGGTGTCGGGCCAGTAACTTTCAGGCAGGACCAGTAACTTTCAAAAACTACTGGCCCTATGGGCCAGTGCAAATTTCTGGGCTATGTCAACCCCTGAAGGTAATCACGAGCACGGCTTTATTGTGTGCTTTCCTGCTCTGTTTGCTGCTTGTGGTAATGTTGGAGTAGAAACCAGTGTTCTTACACCCCCTCTTTATAGCTACTTTTGTCGTTCTTGTTTTTTTTTTTTTTTTTTTTTTTTTACTGCTTGCTCACGTTGTTGCCTGTGTTTGTGGAGACAGTAGAATTAAAGAGAAAAAAAAAAAGCTGAAACACAAAGATGGGATTAAACTGTTAAAATACAGTTCAGTGTGAAAGGTTCCACTGGAGCTGGACAGAACTCTAGTGCTTTTGCCAGCTCCAAAGGCTGCCAGAAGCTGATTATTTTATGCGGAAATTAACATGCATGACACTAGAACTAAAGCAGCGTGTGTGAGGTATGTCGGCAGTAAGATTTCATCTATAGGCTAGCAGTTTCAGACAATTATTTTTTAGCTAAATGCATTAATATGACTATACAAACAGATGACCTCTCGGGGGGGGGGGGGTATCCTCGTTTGACCCAAGATTGTTAGGAAAGGATTCATCCCCCCTTAAACATTGAGTGTAGGAACCTGGTTTAGATCTATCTGATAAAGTATACAAGCCTAAACTCTTACCGACTCCAGATATTTTTTGTAATAACAAAAAAAAAAGTAAAGGAAAAGAAGGGGAAGGTTTTAAAACAGGGGACATCAGCTTCACAAAAAAAATAGAATTTTTAAATAAAAATGCGGTCGAGTGTGCTTTTCTATCCTTAAATAAATCATGTCTACTCTAAAAGGCTTTGTGTATTTCTCAAGCCATCTTTGCACATCGTCTTCTAAAAAAAAATATTGTCTTAATATTGGAAACAAATATTTTTGACAAAACTTTTGTTCCTATTACTCATCTCAGTTTGATCTCAAACATAAAATAGAAAATCTTTTTTGTCTTTTTCCTTTTAGCTCTGGGACAAAGAGTTGGCAAAAGCAGAACAAAAACTGAAGTGCACTGCAGCCAAAGAGTGCCTAATGGCCGAGGCGGTTTACATGTGTTCCTGTTGAAAGTTTCATAGGCTCTCATAAGTCAGCCGTTGTTAAACCAGCTGAAAAATACAAGCTTTCAAGGCCAGCAGTTCACAAGACCGCTGACACGGCAAGCATCAGGGAAGTTCTTGAGAAGATCTGCCAGCAACGTTTTTCTGTTGTAAAACAAAAATTACAAAACAACACTTCTTCATCCATCAATCCATCAAGCAGTGCGGCTTTGTAGTTTACCAGAGTTGTGCCCGATAAGATTTTTGATTGGCATGTACCACAGAGGTCACCAGGTCAGTAAGAAAGCAAGGATGAACAAAAAGGGAGCACGGCCAATTTTTGAAAAAATTAAAGGTCGAATAATGTGATACACAGTAAACAGTAAAGTCTGCAGACTAAACAGGAGGGTAAATTAAGGAGTTGCACACTGTTGGCCTTAGTTGGGAAGCTAGCAAATAATATAGAAGCAATTCTGCTAATAAAAAAAACCCATAAAGTTTTCCCTTTATGTTAATTGAGGGGTGGGCAATTCCGGTCCTCAAGTGTCCTGCAGGTTTTAGACATTTCCCTGTTTCAACACCCCTGACTTTAATTAAGAATCATCATCCCCACATCACCAAGGTCTGCACCGCTTTGTTGATGACACCGTCATGTTTGTCATGGTTGTGTTAAAGCAAGAAAACACCAAAAAACCTGCAGAGACACCCCGGCCCTCGAGGACCAGAATTGCCCACCCCCTTCTTAATCCCTTAACCACATTTCTGTTCTGTTGACTGCGTAAACGTTTGAGGAGTTATGGTAATTCAAAAAACTTTGCTGTTAAAGAGTTAACTGATTTGGACTTTTTGCACATTCATTACATAACATAAATGTACGATGGAGTAAGTAAAATTACGAGATTATAGTGGAAGTACAGAGCAGCAAGTGAACGCAGCAGAGCAGCCTAGTAAAAACTTAGTGTAACAGGTGAGATGAATGTTTACTGATAACGTTACAAATGTTTGGAAGCGCCTTTGTTTGATTTACGATTTATGAATGTTTTATTTATTGAATGGTGGCTTCCAGGATCTCTGCAGCCCGTTGATGAAGACTTCGGTATCCCTGCAGCTGTCCACTTCAATCCTTTCTTCCTCCGCCAAAGACAAGATCTCTAAATCTGTGTGACGCTTCAAATCAAATCAAATCAAATCAACCTTTATTTATATAGCACTTTTTCGACAACAGATGTCACACAAAGTGCTGTGCATAAAATACAATAAAATTTAAAAACAAGATGACAAGACAAACCGTGCGCTTCCGTCTGCGGAGGAGCACTTTTTGGCATTTTCAACATTTTTATGCTAATTTAACAGACTATTTTCATTCCTCTTTGTTGTTTTATGTTGAAACGGGACGTTTCATCTGGAGAAGGGGGCGTATGGAGCACTGTTTACCTTCAGCATTGGTGTTCTGCGCATGACACGTTCATGACGTAATGTGACAAATGGACTTCTGGGTATGTGAATGAAAAGAAAAATAACGTTGCGGTCCTCTACCCCGAAACGTGTCTCAGAGCTCCTTTATATGTATAAAACTCTGCTTTGCCGACACCAAACTCCGAAAAGCTGGCTGGCTACACTGAAAATAATCTGATTTTGAGTCAAAGGGTTCAGAATTTCTTTCTTTTTGAAACCTATCCTGAAATAAAGCTTCACAAAATGCTCCACATCTTTCATCTTCAAGCTAGGCTCCGATAAACAGACAATGTAGGTCTTTTTTCCTCGTTAATCTATGAGTATTTTCTTGTAAATTTAAAATGTAAAAGTTGTAATTTTTTTTTTTTTTTTATTGTTCGTAAACTGACCCTAAAACTCTGTCGTGTAAATGCACACTTCCCAAAAAAACCAGAAGAAATCCCAGTTCAGACCAAAAAAAAAACTATACTGACAAATTTTTAAATGTGCACAAATTAGGGATCTACTGTGTTTCTATTTAGCAGCAAATAAAACCAAACATTCATAAATAATGATGTGACAGGGAAAAAAAAGGGGTGGGGGTGGGGGTAATAGGTGCATATGGCAAATCATGTCTTTGGAAAAATAAAATGCTCACAAGTTGCAGTGTAACATAACATTTCCCTGCTGCTCAGGGAAATCTTATCAGCAGTTCCTCTGCAGGACTGTATGTCCAAACCATTGTGCATGCAGGCACCAGCAGGGCTGAGTTACTATGGTTACAGTTTAGGCTGTGTCTCCTTCTGTTTGCAATTTTCCTTCCCTCATTTTTTTCATTAATCCACTGTTAGTTGCAGCTGTGAGGACAACACGACCTTCAGGTTTAATACTGATCAACCAGGTCTAATTATCCTAATTATGTCAAAAGGATTCTCATTTGCTTAAAACGGCCCCTAAACTGATGCCCTTTAATCATCCATTAGGTACAAAGCCTTCATTAAAGTAAATCCAGCGGTCTTTCTGAATCATACTTTTGTTTCTACGGCTATTTTTTAAATCCAAAGTAAAATATTATGATGATTAGCATGAAATTAAGAAAGCTTGCAAACTCCTGTCTTTCTCTTGTTTTAGGTTTATGAATTTGTGTCTACAAATTGTGAGTGAAAAGAAATCAACTCTCGTCTTAAATGACACATAAAAGAGTCAAAACTAACATTTTTTTCCACCTTTAAAACCAAAGCTAAACTATATTTATTTTATAGAAAGCTCTATAACAAGCAAATTACAAAGATAGATAGATCTATAGCAGAGTGAGCGTTCTCATCAAACGGTTTATTTGTTTGGCTTTCTTACGTTTTTTACCAGCAAGGCACCCTGTCCATACTAGGTTAGCTCTGAAACAAGCTTTAGAATTCTGTCTTTTGAAGTAATTACGCGTTACTCTAAAAACGGGGTTGTTACATTATTTTCAACGCATATTTTGTGTTATTTGTATGGTATAAATTATGGTATGTAAAGTAGGCATGTATTTTGGATTTTGTATGGCGCTTGTATACTCTACTTCTGTTTATTTCAGTTACAAAAATATAAATACGCAAGTTTTCCAGAAGAAACAAAAGGAAATAAAAGAACCAAACTCAGGGTCCTTTGGAACTTGCTTATATTTGTTGGACATGGCTGTCTAGCAGCATCAAAGCAGCATTAAAGCCACATGCGGTGAGGACAGCATTAGAATGCCCTGTTCTTGGTCACAATGAAGCTAACCTCCAATGGTAACTTCATGGACTCTCCACTAAGGCTAGATAAAACTGTCGTGAAAAAATTTGAGAACCCTTCTGGACTGCGAACAAATGTAATATAGCAATCTTTGGTAAGGAAATACGCAAACATTTGAGGCTATATCTGCAAGTTTGAATTGTTTGGTATGACCACTACTGCCACATAGGTGTTAGGTGTGTTACTATAGACTCATCAACAATCTCAGCAGTTGAAACAGTAATTCAGCCTCCTTTGGACTTTGCGACAAAAACTTTCTGAATAATTTGCCATCTAATTTGCGATACTGGAAATGCTTTATTTTTAGTGACTTTTTTTTGGACAGCGTTGATACTGCTTATGCTTTTGCCAGAGATGTCCTTTGTTTTCCTTTTGAAACCCCAGTGTCCTGTCAATGAAAACTCATCAATATCTGAACAGAGACCCCGTGTTGGCAGCCAGGTTTTGGTCTCAATGGTTCCAAATTCAGAGCAGTCCACAAAAAAAAGAAGGGGACGTGACAAAAAGTGTGTTCAGTGGGGCTTTGATCAGATTGATGGGCGACTGTAGATTTCACATTCAAGTACATAGAAAAACCAGCAAAACTTCATGATATTATGCAAACCCCGACTAGATTCAAACATCTTGAAAGGGAGCCAGCTACTAAGTGCAAGTGCATGAGCAGGAACAGCTGAAGGGCCTTACAACACAAAATGCCTTTGAATGTGTTGTGCATATCCGCAAAGGGAATGAACCCTTTTGTTCTGTATTATTTTGGTCTATTAACATGTCACAATCTGAGCTTTTCCTGCTACATCCAACAGAGAAAAATACATTTAAAGAAAGAGACAGGTAGTGCAGGTTTACTCATATTTTGCGTGCATGTTTGTGTTTCCGGATTTAAAGTGTGAGGTTTGGAAAATAAAGAGCCAGGAGGGACGAGAGCGGGTGTTAATTACTTATTTTCTAAAGGTTGAGCCACAATGTGTGATTTTTGCCAAGTGGCGCGTGTCTTCTTTTAGCGAAAAAACATGCTTCAATTGCTCATTCAGTTTGGCAGGAAGCACCCGACAAGTCACATTTGGAATATGGTGCAATGTCTGGGCAGAGTCCACGTTTTTCCTCCGCCTCTCAGGGGAAAGTGGCTGCCAATTAATTTAAGTTTGCCGAACAAACCTGCTTCCTTTGCTACGGCCGATTCTCACACACTTTCTTTCAAACCTATCCGGGTTTTGGATCGCTGAGAAATCAATGCTATCTGGACCTGACGGTTGACTTTAATGTGACATTTAAATTGTGCTCTAACGATTCTTGACAACCAGCCAAGCCACAATGTTTTCAAATTGTCGTCTAGATTTGCCAGCAAAGTAAGCCATCAATTTCTTTGTAAGAAAACAATAAAAAAAAATCACTGCCCAAACATTCATTGTAGAATCTAAAGGTACACAACCTCTTATGCAATCCATACATCAATTATGAAACATTTGTTTCTCATTCTGTTGTAGTTTTTGCTTTCTAAAACAAGGAACTAAATAGGAGTGGGTATCACCAATAATTTCCAGAATCGATTTTTTATTTTAACTCAATCCCCTCGATTCACTTCGAGACGAGTCGATTTACACGGTTTACACATTTAGACATATTTGTACAAAAAAAAAACATGAATAATCTATATATGATTTGAAGATATTCATATTAATCTGATGAGTTAAATAACACAACTTGCCAAAAAATGTTTAAAAAAAAACACTTTTTAAATGCCAACACTTTCAAAATCTGTTTAGGATAAATATAAAGTTCCAAACTGAGTTAATTCACCAGGCAACAACAAGGTCAGAGAAGACACCAGACGTCGGTTTAATCTGTGGCAGACCTGGCAGCCCTTCTTTTCTTGCCAAAAACACTGAGGGAACTGATCAAAGGCAGCCAGTAGTGGACACAAAAGCTCCACGGCAGCAATACTCTCGGTTTGACTCCTACAATTTGAATCACAAAATGGCAGAGGGTGCTCATGCACTTGCAAAGGGTATATATGCTGTTTTTGAAAAATAAAAGATCCTGTTAAATCTAGTCGATAAATGGCAACCAAGTTGGTGAAATTTTGATTTTTTTAAATGGAATAATTGAAATAAACCAATCACATCACTCCATACCTTACATATAGTCATTGTACAGTTTACCATCAAGTGGTAGTTTTTGTAATTATTGGTGGTGTCAGAAATTAGCTGCCACTGAAAAAGGACCATTTTCTAGGTTCTGGATTTATTTGGGTATATATTCAATTCTATATCGAATCTAAATGAAAATTGTGAAAACTATATTAACAAAAATACAAAATCCATCAATAGAGACAATACAGGTTTCAGATCGGATTACAAGTATACTTTATTTCAGCTACGTTACAAGCTTGTTTGGTCCAAGTAGTGCCTGATCTGGAATTTGTGATTTTTTAAAAGTACTTTAATCTGGAAGTTAAAGGTTTGATGCTTCAAAAGAACAGACTAAAAGAAGGAAGACATAGCGGCTACCAAACGGACAAAATGAGAACTTACTGCTGTGAGTTTAGGCTCTTTTCTTTTGAGTGAAAGAATAACGTGAGAAAAGAAAGAAAGCGTTGACATTTTGGGATTGACAGGGTTGCTCAGTGCAAATCATGTCCAAAACCCCCAAACTGGGCCTTAGATTCCCAGGCTCCATCAAAGCAAAAACAGCAGATGCTCACTCCACCTCATGCAGAAGTTGCATCATGAAAACACTGCCTTTTAAGTTGTGGGCAGACTACACCTTTGGCCCACCAGTGAGCTACACTGAACACTCATGCAGAGCCTCACCCTCAGCTACATCAGCTGACTCTTAAGCCAGTCCCACCTGAAAACCAACCAAACGCCCCTGAAGATACAGAACTCGATCAGTTCATGATGCTCATGCAACTGAACCCACCAAGGTACCAGGAGCTTACAAACATGTCATGTCAACATTTTTTTTTTTTTTTAAACTTGTCCTGTCCAACAGCTGGGCAAACAGATGAGAGCTGAGGGCCTCTTGTGTTGGACATATTTTACTTTAACAACAGGGGTTATGAATATTCAGACACACCAGAGGTACGTCTGAATAAACTCCTTTTGGAATCGAGGCCAAACTTTATTCATTTTAATCGTATTTGAAAATCTTTTGTGTTGGACGGAAAAGGAAAGAAGGGAAGAAGAGAGAGGGATGTTAGAGAGGGGGGGATATAGGGTGATTAGGGGGGGGGTGAAACCATAAAGCGGCATAAAACAACAAGTTACTGGGTGTTTATCATTACGGTGAGGTTCAGATATATTACAAATCTCAAAGGGGCGGGGCCTGTCCACACACACTCAACTGTTATAAACATACCTGTTAGCTGCAAAAATGTCCACATGTCAACATGTACACAATACAGATAATGTTCACACACGCATACTTATGCCTTTTAACCAACTGGCGTGAATATTTCATTCATTCAATCATGCAAACTATTAGTGTAAAGGTGAGCCAACACCTGTGCTCAGGTGAATCTTTATGTTCTTCTAAAATGGATGGTGGAATGTGAAAAGAAGGAGGGGGAGTGCCCAGCCACCCCCACACCAAGACCCTCGCCGCAGCAGCCAGAACCCCCCAACGCCACACGGCAGCAGGCAGAGAACAATCAACAACCAGGCCAGGGCCAGCAGGACCACCATGGGGCCCCCAGAGCCAGAGAGCAGGGAGGCATGGGGGAACAGAGAGCGCAGCTCCAGCTCAACCAGGAGAGCAGCCCCCCCGCCGCGCCGGAAGAGCCCAATGCCGGGCCCCACCCGAGAAGGGTGACCACAGCCCCAGACGAGCGCCTCATCACCACCCAGGAATACGCCCCAACCCCAGGTACGAGCCAGGACCCCCCAAGGGAGACACGTTCCGCGATCCAGGCAGCCACCCACCCTGCCCACGGTTGATCCAGGAAGGAGCAAGGCAGGGGCCAGCCGCCCCGCCCAGGAGGAGGGCACCCAGGAGAAAAGGGAACCCACCAGGGGTGATGTAAACATGGCCCGACCAGGCTCGGCCACAGTTGGAAATTTGGTGAGGCCCAGCACTCAGGGGCAAGGACCAGAACCCACACAACAGGGACACGGACACCCCCCGGCTCAGGTGTGATGGGATCCCTCTCCCCATGTGGAGAGAGGACTGCCAGACCCAGGAAGCCAGCACCCTGGGGACACGGCCGCCTTTGCCAAGGGCTTAGAACAACTTGCACTACATCAAAAAGATTAATGAAAAAAAAATTAGGATTGGCAAGAACATTTTTAAAATAGTTAACCGGAATAAGAATGGTTATTCTGACTAATAGAATAAGTGATAGCTAAGTCTATGGGATTTTGGCTTCTTGGAACCAGCAGGTACTTCCTGTTTGGAACGTGAGGGTTCTGTAGAAGTTTCTGGAGAAGATCTCTGTTCAATCAGTCCGGATCTCATTCAAAGTCAATGGTAACGTCTGACCAAAGATCCAGGAAATTTAAATAGATGTGAGGAAACAAAGTAGAACATATCTTTAAATGGAAAATTACTATAAAATTCAATAAAAACAGAGTTTTGATTAAATACCCTAAGTTTAAGTTGTTGAAGAGTTTCTACAAATGAGTTTCTACAAATGCAAACATATGGTGAGAAGCTTTTCAGATTTTTTTCAAACTTTTAATCCTATAGGATGGCTGTTGAAAGCCATGTAGGACCTCCACTAGATGGACATCCAACTATTTAGTAAAAAGTGGCACCCACTTGTAGTTCAAACAACTGTTTTCAATGACTAAAGAAACCAAATGAATGAAAAATAAAGGTAAAAAGATTAAATCTGGTTCATTTGAAGAGATTTCTAGAAAATGTAGCAAAAATCTAAATCAGCTCATTGAATAGTGGAAGTCTAAGAAAAGGCTGAGCTACAGTCCAGTCAGTATTTGAACCCCCCTCGTCTGACTCAGGACATTGTATTGGCAGGCCGTGTCAAAAATAGCTGGAGGTCTATTGCACTATAGCATTCAGGGAGTTCGGCAGCGAGAATAGATTTTCTCAGCTCTTGGCAAAGAACCGGCCTGCCATAACGCTGTGACAAGGCAACACCCTGGAGACCTCACACCAAAAATACCCACCTCCCCTTCTTTGAGGCTGCAAGGTGTGTACACACCTTCAAACCTCATGAGGTCAGACATGTCAGAGTTTCTAAAGGGAGACTAATGGCATCACATATTAAAACGATTCAAAGGAAATAAGGGCATATTAAGTGGCTAAAATGCAAATATGACGATTGCTAAATGTGTGGGACTAATTTATCCGCGATTTACAATTTGTAAAAATTATAATTATGGGGGGAAAGAGTGAGCTATGTCATCACAAAAATACCCTGTTCCAACAAAAAAAGTGTCTATTAACGTACCATATATGTAGACGGTGAAGCACACCAGATTATAGGGAACCAGTGATGAAAGTCAGGCAAGGAAAAAATCCCTGAACTTTTCTTTGAGCGACATGGCGAGCGCTGAGAGAAATTTTGGAAAAATACATGGTCTTAGATGCATTCTGGTACATTCTGGCAGCTAGTTGTTCACTTCTTAATCAAGAAACTAAGACTAAAAGACCTAAAAGCTACAAAACATACAATTGCTAAAATACAGTAACATCAAAGCCCCAAATGGCAAAAAGAACACCAGTAACTATGATATTCTATGAATGTACCTCATTTATTTGAACGATTTTTGCTTTAGAAATGCTGTTTTCTCAAACTATAATTATATCAAAATATGGGATCTGCTTTAAACTATCGTTCTATAACATAATACATCAATTCTTTAACACCAATACTTAATAATCTGAGCAAAACTGAACTAAATCATGGTAATTAGGAAATACAAATAAAAGCCATTAAAACCTGATAACCGCACGGTGAAGTTCTGGTCAGCTAGCTGAATTTACTGTATCACTGCACCGGCTTCTTTAAAACAACCTTTCGCTTCATCATTTGGACAAAAACTAGCAGTAAGAGGAGAACTTTCTCTCTGAACTAATGCTTTATTCAACCCATCGGGACGATCAGCTTAGATATATCGCTGAATCTTGACTGCAGCGGTGGTGCTGCGCGACGGACTATGTGTTACGTGATGCGGCGCACACAAATGTCATCGCAACCTCTTCAGATTTGTTTGTGAAAGTTTAGCGTGGTTTCGCCGGTTTTGGTCTCTAGGGAATCCGTCACGCTGACCACGTGGTACAGACAGAGCCAATCAGAGCTGTGGACGCATCCGAGAGCAACTAAAACGTCCCGTCATTGGTCAATTAGGCCGGGAAGACGAGAGACGGCCGCGCCCATAGAGGAAGCGACCCACAGAGAAATATAAAAAATAAAGCTAAATAGCTCTGTTTTATTTAAATGGGTGATCAAGAAGGCAAAAAAAAAAAATGCCTTCCAACGGGGGACTTCAAGATGAGGAAGACTTGTCTCATGGTCCAAACTCTTTAGTACACCGTCCCAGAAACATCCAGGGATGTCCATTACAAAGGATGTGTGTGGGTAGTTCGCCAGTCATCAATAATAAACAAAACAAAAAACATATAATTATATTCAAAATTGTCATCAGCCAATCATCATCAAACATCCTCTAATACATTCTTCACTTCCCAAGCGTGCTCCCAGTAAAATGAGCGCAGGTAAGGTGTTTTTCTTCCACCTAAACCTCAGAATAAAGGTGTGAGCGTTCAGCGTCAGACTCCTAACTGTACAAGTAGCTGCTAATGCTTTTATTTTTTTATTTATTCCTACTGGACTGGCTCGAGGTCAGTCACTCGACCACGCGGCACTTCTGCTGTTGGCATATGATGTGCCGCGGTACCGTTACCATGACAACTGCGAGCACACAGGTCAATTTCAACGAGATAAAGGGAAAAAATGACAGCTTTGTCATGTTGCTTTGTCATACTCATTCATGGTTATGATTTCTAATATTTCAGCATTCGTTGACTTGGAAGGCATTTTTTTTTTTTTGCCTTCTTGATCACCCATTTAAATAAAACAGAGCTATTGAAAGGTTTGTGATGGAAATTCACCATTGAAACACAAATAATTAACAGATGATTCAATATCAAATCCTCTGCATTGTTGTTTTTAGTCTCAAATGAGAGACAGTGTATTAGATGATGCTAACAGGGAAAAAAAAACTTAAAAATCTGTGTCTAAATGTACCGTCTTTCCAAAACAAAAAAAAGCCTAAAAGCTATTAAGGAGGCGTTGTATTTTCCTACCTGAAGTTCCTCTGGCAGACGGGGCGATGGCGTGTCGGTAACAACAGCTTTTTACGTCCAGGGAAGAAATTGGTCCAGCTCGTTTCGGGGGTTGAAGTTGGCAGGTCACTCGTATTCAAACCCGAGGTGCCAAAAGCCGAGCCTGAAAAAGCAAAAGTGGTGTTTGTTAGAGACGCACCATTTCCTGATTTTATGGCGAATTGTGAGGAAGCGATTTAGGAATGGTGCTACCTGAAAAATACCTGTTTATTTACTTCTTTTTTAATACATGTATTTTTTTTCTTTTAAATTGTATTTTCCCTCCTAAGAACTGTTGACTGCATCTTTTTTTTTTCAATAAAATGTTTTTATGCCTTCAAAACAAACAGTACAGTAATAAACTTGCCCTGTGTTTTTTCTTTTTTTTTTCTTCTGTTTCTTTTTTTTTCTCTCTTTTTTTCCTTTTTTTTCTTTTTTTTCCTCTTTTTTCTTTTTTTTTCTCTCTGTGTTTTTTCTGCTTTAGTGTCTCAATTTTCCTTCATTATTTAAAGATTTTAGTTTGTTATTGAATGGCTATAGACCGTTAAGCATCTTTTTCATCTATTGTTAACCTGTCAGACATCTTTAAATCAAACTTCACACCTATACCATTGCATTCCAATCCAAGCAGCCAAATGCAGCCCATCCAATATGTGACAGCAGCAACCGGAGCTCTAAGTTTAAGGACAGAGAATCCATGTCAGAGACACAATAAATCTCTAATAACAACAACAAAAGTGGCTGGATTTTCTGCAAGCCCGAGGTTTGATCAAGAGCTGCTGTGGGATTTGAAAAGCTGCTTCATTTTAAAAAGATGCCAAGTTGGTAAGACTTTGAGTTTTCTATCATCTGTTGTTGTGGATGGAAGCCAGTCAGTAACTTCCTCGGTTTACAACTTTTTTTGCTCTGCAATAAATAGTTGATAAGAGGCTAAAAAGAGAGGGATGATTGACAGCTACACAATTAGACAACAATTAATTGATTTCTATTTACTATATATTCATTGCACGACCGTGTTAGGTACCCTGAACTGCTACGTCCTTTCCTGGGGCCTGTTGCACAAAAGTAAGATAGGGATTAAGCCAGGATATCTTGGTGATCCTGGCTCAATTGATCCCCAATCCGGTTGCACTAAAGCTGGATTGGGGGCAGGAGGATATAATAGGGTATAAATTACCATGGGGATTTATTCTGTGGAGCTAGCCTGCTCCAGACTAGGCTAAATTCCAGGATCTATTTAATCTCATCCCTAATGTCAGTGAGCAGTCGCCACAAATGGAAACCAATCAGCGTTAGAAATAAGGGAAAAAAATGGTTGTCCTCTGGACAACCTGGCAAGTAAACTTGGTTGTCCTCCCCAATTTTTGGTTGTCCTTTGATACCAATATTCAACAGCAATGAAACCAACTCAGATGTCAGTACTTACATCTTTATTTTTTCTATACATTTAATATCAACGGCCTCTTATGATGGACATTTAAAAACTCTTTAAAAATTAAAAACAAACATTTTAATAAATATTGAAGCATCTGGTTACACAAAGTATTGACAAAAACTTGAAACTCATTTATTTATAAATAGTATCTTTACACAGATTTAAATATATTGGTTTATTTTTTTCTTTGGTTTTGATAATTGTTGTTTAAAGAATATAAAATACAATGACTGTGGTAAAAATTTAGAATATCATATCAATCCCATGGAAAAAGGTTTTTTTCAGCTCATGTCAGTCTGTTCTGTTATGAGGGAAAGTTATAGTGTTTATGAATGTGTTTTAAATCTATTTAGGGCTGATTATTTTGAACGTGTTTTTGGCGCCAGGTACTGTTCAACACATGTATTTAAAAAATCTTTATTGAAAAGTGTACATGTAGAGACAGAAAGGATTTGCTAGCATGCACGCACTTCGTTCGTCAGTGGAAAGAATTTGCTGCATACGTCTCAATTCAGAGGTTGCCAAAAACTAACTCTTGAAACTTGAAAAATAGTCGAAAAATACCAAAATGTTGAATAAAAGACCAGGTTGTCACACGGACAACCATCAGGTTCATTTTGGTTGTCCTCCATGAATCTGGTTGTCTCAGACAACCGGATAACCGCTTATTTCGAACGCTGTCAATAGTTATTTCACTGCTCACTATACATTGTTATCACATATAACTAGACCCACTGTCATTATTTAAACGTTTGTGATCATTAATGTCAATCATTTTGGATAAATAATGAGTTTTAGATGATGTTGCTATCATTAGATAATTTACAGTTTCCCATAAACTATAAGGCTATATATAAAATGATAGAATATTAGGGCCACAGAGGGAAAAAAAAGACAAGTCATAATATTGTAACCAGTTGTTTTAAAGGAGGACGGTTGTTAAAATGACAGATGTGGGGCATTTGGTGAAATTGTACTTCAGTATGGTTTCATAAACGAAGACATGTTGATGTGCCAGAATATGAAGTATCACATTGTCATAACTATCAAAACTGTCAAAAGATTATGTTGTTTTTCTACAGAAAGAACCAGCCTCATAAATGTATGACTTTATCCTTTTTCCTCAGTGGGGTCCTAGTACTCTGTCCTATAAACAAATACACATTCCATATGAATATAGAAACACAATGTGTAACATTATGTTCCTTTATTGAATAAGGACAAAACAAAGCAGGTAAACTACACTAAAAAAACTTTCACTTTGAATGAACATAAAAAAGTTATGGAAATGATTTCCACATGAGATAGCATTACTTGAACAAAAATGAATCATATTGGTCCTACTTAATGTACTTAGGTTCAAACTAATAAATTTAAGTTGATTCAATCTAAATACTGCAGTTGGACCCAACTTTAAATTAATACTGTTGCTCACTCAAAAGAAAAAAGTTGATCCAACTTAATTGAATCATTTCAATTGGTCACACCTCATTAAAATAAGTTTATTCAACTTAATTTTGTATGACTACCCAACACAATTTATGTTAATCTAACTAATTTTTTTTATTTTTTGCTTCAATTTTATTTATACATCTGACATTGATAATGTTTTCCAAAGTTATAACCAATGGGTCTTTAATTTTCACATCAAATATGTGAATTACGCAGCAAAGTCCCACATCACAAGACAGGAGCTCAAATTCCACAAATTCTGTCTAAAGTTTTGTATCATTAACATTTTGTTGCATCCTCTCCCACACTCTAACTCATGGTGCAGAAAAAAAAATAAACATAACAGTTTAAATCACTAGTTAAAACAGAGTAAAACAGCTAGACAATAAAACCCATGGACAAAAACTCACACTTAGACCCCAATCTGCCCAGATACACAAAGAAAATGGTATCCCACAATTCCTTGCGATTACTAATGTATCCAAGTTAATGGTATCATGTTGGATTAACATGATTAGGCCTGCACAATTAATCGCAAATTTATCATTATTGCGATTTCAAGCTGTGCAATATCCATATCGCAAAAGTCTGTCAAAATCGCAATAAATTATAAACCTTAAATGTGCTAAAACAATCTTATGGCAACTTGAACTATTTAATGAATTGAATAAACCCTTTATGTATTTGACCAATCAGATGGAGCCCTTCACGTTGTTGACCAATCGGATGGAGCTTTTATGTTAGATGTTGCCCTCCTAATTAGACGAGGCTCATTTGGAGAATAATTTATGGTATTTTGACTCTTTTTTAAATTAAACTTTTGCAGTGAAATTGAAATTTTTTGGTTGTTTTTGCTATTTGTTCATTTATCGCAAGTTATATCGTCATCGCAATATGTAAGGGTTAATGGCCGACGAAGTGTGCGGTTACTACTTTTTAACGCACGCCGTGGAAGCCTGAACCGCGAAGCGTCGGACGGTTGCTTCCGTGAAGTGCGTTAAAAAGTAGTAACAGCACACTTCGAAGGCCATTAACCCGCTTATACCATGGTCATTTACAAAAAAAATATTTTTCAATCAGTTTTAGTACTTTATTCTTGTTTTTTTTTCAGTTTAGATCACTTTTTCACAAAAAGCGGACTATTTTTTATGTGTTGCTTCTCGTTGTCATGACTACAAGTCCAGGTGCGGAGCCTGCACTGTAGCGGAAAAATGTAGGATCACATCGTCAGCCTAATAGCATATCTGCCTAACTCATTTTTTTCAGGTTTTTTTAAAAGAAGAAAAAACACCTTTTTTTCCAACACTCACAGTCAAGTTAGGCCAATATCTCAATTTGGCAAAAAAATGAGTTAGGCAGAAATGCTATTAGGCTGACGATATGGTGATCGTCATGATAAAATAATCAAAGCGTCATTGTGCACCTTACCGCTGGTTATTGTCCAGATGATGAAGCAAAGCGTGTTAAAGAAACAAATACACAAGTAGCTTCCAAGATTTTATTATAAGAAATCTCTAACAATAAAGCTGAACATTAGCTGTCAACAACAACAAAAACGGTTTTATTAATTAATAAGTTATTTTACATCGAGCCTGTTAACTTTGAACCGAACAAAAAAGTCGGCTTTAGGAAGACAGAATTATTTATTTAAAATTAAATTCAACATTGCCATTAATCGTAAAATTTGACAGAGATACTGGCATGTCCATCATATTGCTGTTCGAAGGACCGATATTTAGTTTTTGTGGACCCTGACCACTGCTTGTGGCGACGTTGCGGGACGACAAAATGTTGCTCCATTCTCGCCTCTCCTGGAGTGACGGAGCCCAGTAAGCCTGCAGGCTGCTTTCACAGCGGTGTCCCGTCACAGACATGATCTGGCGTGATTCCAGACCGGCGTCTGAGAGTCGACCCACAGCCGTGCTCCGCAGGCTGTGATTTGTGTAAATCTGCGACAGACCCACCTTAAAAAAAAAAAAAAAACAATCATAAACATGCAGGCAATTTACAAAAGAGGAAGAGAGGTTTGACAAAATAGGGCTATGTAGATATACAGACCTCTTCACTAATTTTTTTTAGCATTGCTCCCAGGTAGTTGACACCCATCGGTTCCCTGGAGTACCAAACCTCAGCTGCTGCAGTGACGGAGCGCTTCGGATGCAGATAAAAAGATTTTGCATCTGGGGGACATTTAGAGATGTATTTCTTGAAACTTTGTATTGGGCACAGAGGATCCCCGGGTCTTGCAAACATAAAACCCCTTAGGTTTTGCTTGTGTGGGTCGTTTGGAGTTTTGTGATTTTTAGTGTCCGGATTATGCGATAGGCTGAGGTATTCAGCGCCTTCCTCGTCTCTGTGGATGCTGAAAGACGCCATGGTCAGCTCACGGCACCCCTCCCTCCCACGTCGAGCCAAACACAGCTGGATGTCAAACCACACCTTTCTGACGAGGCCGAGGGGCGTGTCGGGAGACAGCGCAGATGAGCATCTGATTTTCTCCAGGTCCGACTCAGGAATACGAGGATGGTGGGAGCTGGTGTCTTTCCCACTCTTTCTGTAGCGCTTCATTAATGCCTTAAAAACCGCATTGCTGCTCTTGAACACGGTGTCGCTGATGATGTTGACGTCTCTTACGTGCCGATTGATGCCGGCTCTCAAGCTCCTCAGACTGGCAACACTGTACTCTCCTCCTTCCTTAGTGGACTGAACAGACGCTTAAAAAAGCCGCAGACTCTCATTGAGAGTGGTGGCAGTGGAGTTTTCAAAGTTAATGTCCATGTTTGTTTGAGCCAGGAAGTCTTGAAATATATTAACTGCCCATTTCGTGACTTTCTTTGTGTTTACCTCATCCTTGTCATCTTCCAAAAAGTTCAATTCTTCCGGTGACACTTCCTTGTGTCTCCTCTCCCTCTTTTGATGTTCTTGTCTCTCTTTCTCTGTGGCTGCATCCCAGTCATCAAAATTATCAAATTCACCGAACAAGTTAAAAGAAACAACGAAATCACTCATGTCTTTTGCTGTGTTGTTGTAAACTGTGAAATAACGTCTTTTAACGTATGTTTTAAGTTTATTCTAGCGCAGTGATATGTGACCGGAACTTCTTTTTTCACCGTGCGGTTATCATGTTTTAACGCATACCCAGCAGCCAATCAGAATGGAGTATTCAACCGGACCATGGTATAATGATCAATAATATCGCACATCGCAAATTTTCATCATATCGTGCAGCCCTAAATATGATTGAAATTAGTAACTTTTAAATGGATTATTTTTATGTACAATCGACATGATTCATTCACGTAAGATTTACAAACAAAGTTTTCTGGTTGAAATGATGACAAGTTACATGTTCGTAAACTTAATTGGCTGGTAATTTCCTTTTTTTTTAGTGTGCTTTATCACTGTGGCGGTGTTGCCTTTCTTCTTAATTATATCTTTTACCTCCTCGTATGAGGATTTGTGCTTCCGACGGGGGAAAAGTAGGCGGATCTAGTTGCCATGGTAAATCAGTTCATCTGTGATCTGGGGCGGGGTCTATTTGAGTGAGCCGTGAGCGCGCAGCTATCCAGGATTGGTTTCACCTGGCTTAATGAATCCGTGTCTGCTCATCCTGGCTTGGTCTTTGTGCAACCAATTAAGCCTGGACGCACATGTTTTGGCTTCATTGAGCTCAGCTAAATATCATTTATCCCGGATGTCTTCATTCTACTTTTGTGCAACAGGCCTCTGTAACACACTATATGCATCCCAATAGAACAAATTCCAAATAAACAAAAGTGGACTCGTGTGATATCAAATTGCCTTTAACTATTTCTACGTCGCTTCATAACCTGTAATTTTGCTTTCCTAAAACCCGCCACGTCACGCCACAGTTCCAACGATCACGTGGCTAACTTTAGACGGTCCACTTCATTAGCTGCTAAGCTAGCTAAAAGCTAACTTACCAAAACGCCCCCAACTTCTACGGTCCAAACAGGTCCTGCCACGTGTCTCCTTGAACCAGAAGCTCTTGGGAAAATCAAGTTACACGATTCTGATTTTTTTTTTTTTTTTTAATAAACTTTGCTCTCGTTTATTTGTCTTTTTCCCTTCGACACATGTCTCGCGACTGGGTAATGTATCTAGAAACATCGAAGTGGGCGTGGTCATACTAGTGGTTTTGATTAATGGGAGGTGTCGACGTACGTGCCTATCCAATCACGTGCTTGCTCTTCTGTGATTGACAGATTATAGGGACATACCTGGAACAGAGAAGTTCCGAAAGTCACCTGACCACGCACCGACCAATTAAATACCTGTTCAGGTCAATTGTGTCAGGATTGCTAAGACCATTCAAGAATGCTGGGTCCTACATTTTTTTTTTGTGGCAGTTTTTCTTTTATTAACTGTATTTATTTATATTTTATTTAGGTGTTTTTTTATATTTGAAAATGTTAAATCATGTATCACTATTTGTCATTTTTTTGCCTAAACATGACAAATTATGTAGATATATAGTCTGCATTTACAGAAATTATAAAGCACATTCTTTTTTTAGTTATATGTCCATTAATATTAGTTTTTATGATAAAACAATAAAAAACTACTGAATATTCATTTAAAATCGGATAGATACTTAACACCTATTTTGGGGTTTTATTAATGTTACATATACATTTACAATCTTTATTAGGGTTGTCTGATGTTGGAGTAAATTGAGATTTATCACCTTTACATTCTGTTTGAAAAAAAAAATTTTGTCCCATTTGTACTGCATGTTTCTAAAGAATTTACTCGCTAATGAAGAATATCATTGAGTGGCTTTATAAGTCAGCTGATTGCTTTTATTTTTAAACCTACCTCATACAGGAAGTCCCACAGGAACAAGAAGTAACGCAGATGGTCATTGGTTGGGATGGTATTCATCCGAGTTGACTGGAAAACAAGCCGGAGAACTGTCCTTCAAAGCCAAGTTATGACTTAAAATGGTTGGGATCGGTAACCGTTTAGAAGAACTGGAAAAACACTTTTTTAACTTAATCATACTTTTAGAACCTTATTGGTTAAGATACATTCATTCCTTTTTTTTTTTTTTTTTTTTTTTACTTATACTGAAATATATGTTGTGGAAATCAGACAATGTTGACTGTTCTCTTTCTATATTTTAAGTTACCAAAATAAAAGCACTATGAATTTGGCAAGGGTAAAAGCAACTTATATATGAGATACAGTTGCATCACTTAACATTGTGATCATTAAATAAACTGAACTTGACAATTTTTTCACAATTGAAGACGTATTGAAATCCAGGTAGAATTTTTTCTAAGTCATCTTTTTTTTTTTAAAGAAAGAAAATGTGTTCCGGTACAATATCGAGGATACGTATCGTATCACCAGACTCTTGCCAATACACACCCCTAGTTAAAAGTAATCAGGTGGAGTCCAGGTTGTAAGTGCACCGTCATTAGAAATTATTGAGGGGAAAAACAATCACAAAACTTAATCATGTAAGTCTTTATTCAAACATCCAGCTTACAGCTCCAAAATATTGTAACTTTTGCAACAAAATAAGTAAAAAGGCAAAGGTTTCCCAATTAACTTGTCTATTTGATATAAACAGACCCACATAAAAGTCAATGTTGGGTTGTGGAAAAGGAGTCTGGATCAGCTTCATCCCCCTGATAAATGCTTCTTGGTTTTTCATTGTTCTCCTATATATTGTTCTTTGTTTTACCGTCAGCCCACCTGCACTGTTGTTGCTCGTTTCCAGCGTCGCATCTTTATGCAGGTTTGAATTTCTGTTCATTGGACTCGGTCTCCCGGCAGGACTTTTTTGTTTTGTTGTAATTGTTCAAAGGTAATTTATTTTCCCTGCATGCCTGCCTCTTGTATGAGGCTGAATTGGGGATCACCTTCAAACCCCCGTGACACCAGCTAAACAATGAGAAGGGCAGGAGAAAAACAACAGCTATGAGTAAACAAGATGACACAAAAGCTATTTGTTTGTTCATCCACGTCTGTTCATCCCCTCTTTTTACTCCTCAGTTCCTTTGACAGACGAGGAAATCTGTGGCAAACTTAAAAAAAATGCTGGCTGTGTTCAAAGTCCTTTAATACTCACCACATAGTGCACTATATAGTGCGCTCGCCAATTTGTAGTGCTGTCCAAATATGAAATTCCCTGATCCAGTGCCCTAGAAATTTCCCAGAAGTCTCTGTGAAAAACCAGTCTGCATCGATGCTCACTAGATTGGCGAATACAGACCACAATGCATCGCGCTTGAACAATTTTTGAAAAGAAAACTGTATTTAAATGTTTTTTTTAATAAACTATCAACATTTTCATCATTAGAACTCAGTGGATTCATAAATAGTCGTCACTCATATCAATTCGTGAAATTAGTGACGTCGTATTCGCCAATTGAGAAAAAAAAAGTAGTGTGATTGGTGTCCAAATTGCTTTTAAAACACAGGACACTAGATAGACCCGCACTAATTTTTTTAGTAGTCAGGGGTTAGGGTGCGATTTCTGACACTTTATCACAGCTCCTTCTGCAAACCCATGTCTCCTTCAAATGCATTATTAATGGGATTTATTGAGTAGATTTACACTAAAAATGGTGCAGAGGTTGGACTGACCCCAAATTTCCTAAGGAGTGTCTCAGAAATCCGCCATGTTGAAAAAGAATCACCCATCCAAATTGCTTCAGCAAATGGAAATACCAATGACAGCACTTATAAATTAAAAGGTAGCCTACCATTGGCTAAGTATAGGTATACATCATAGACCAACATTAACAATGTATACGTATGTCTTGTACTTGTCTACCTTACTTCATTGAAAAAAGGTTTACACAGTCACATTCACCCATGCACACACCATTGAACCGGAATGTATCAACCTACATTAATGGAACCAACCAATAACCACCAGGAGCAATGTGGGATTCAGTGTCTTGCACTTGGACAGATGGGTTGGCAAAGCGGAAACTGAACCTGCAATCCTTCAATCAGAGGTTGACTGCTCTACTCCAAAAAAAAAAACCTGGTTTACAGTCTTAACTATGAAGGGGAGAGTGGGGTCATTTGTTTCCAAGGGGCAAATAGTGCCACCCCTCTTATCTAGAAAACCACGGAAGAAGATGGTGATTTGGCCTAAATTTAGAAGAGGCATCCATTCCACTCAAAGAAGGGAGCAACATGGTTTGTGAAGAAAGCACGTTTAGTTCAAAAACATTTTTTTGCTCTCCAAAGTAAAAATGATCTTTGTTTTTTTCCATTCTTTTGTTTTTAAACAATTATAGATGCATTTAAAACCAGTTCACACACGCTTCAGTGCTTCAGCAAGCTATGCCATTATACACTCAGCATGATAATGACTTATAACAACTGGGGGATCCTTTTTATTTTGATTTATTTATTTTTTTTTACAAAATGGCAGGATTGGGGTAATTTGTGCCAAAGGGTGTGGGTTAAGTTGCGCCAGCGGCACATCCTCACATTAAGAGAAAATGATGAAGGAGGTCTCAAGAAACTCCCCCATACCACAAACACGTGGTGGTACAGCCAGAAGGGAAAAAAAGATTCATCCCCTTGCGGCATTGACATGGGGGATGATCAGTTGTAGGCTCAACTTGCTAAAAGAATCAGATCCAAATGATTTGTAAATGCCTAGGTGCTTTTTTTTTTTAATGTCTTCTTTTGTTCTAAATATATGTTCATATGGCACAGGCCGTTGACTAAGCACTTTGGCCTTTGATGTAAACCGTTTTTAAGGAAAGAACCCCCACCACTTGGTCATACAGCCATAAATTAACAAAAGCTTCCTGTTTTCCCGCAACATCGGAACAAAAAAATGGCCTGTGATTTTTTTTGTTTTACTTGATAAAAACAATAAAATAATGAATTAAATAAATTCTTTATTAATATTATACTTACCCCACAACTGGGGCAAGTTGCACAAGATCCTAAACTATTTGAACATAATTTACTCAGAGACTTTAGTTCCCTTGCTTTAAAAGCACTTTATGCAGGTTTTTGAGACTTCCATCTACATTTTTAAATGAACAAACATTATTGTTGTTTTTTTTAATGTGGCATATTTTATGCATTCAGGTTTAAACTGGATTCTAGCTTCTTATGGTTTTAAACCCTACTTACCCCGTCCATCTGCAGTCAATGCACAAATCTCCTATGAGTGATCTAACCAGAACATATCTTATTAGGAACAAGGGCAGTTAGCTCTAGATCACCGTGGCGTCCACGGACAAACCTCATGAGGCCTATTTTCCAGCCCATTTATTGCCATGTAGGCCCCACGCGTGCATGATGGCTGTGAGGGGAGATAAACACATATGTACCCTACAGTGCTTATAGATATCCAAAGACGCTTTTTCCCTCTTTCTTGGAGTCCAGTGTCAAGAATGATCATGATTCATGACATTTTTAAATAATTGTAATTTAAATAAACCATAACAACTTTTGGATTTGGAACAATCTGAATTTATAGCAAATGTTTCTTTTTGTCTTTTCTTCTGAGTTCCTTACAGTTAAAATGCTCTAAACTGTATAGGAATTAGGCTGTTTTTAACTGAGTTGCACCAAATGTAGCTAGATATAAACTGGAAAGCTTTGTATTTTCTTTCCTGACAATTTATTATGACTTCTTAAAATCATAACAGGGGTAAATAAAAAAAAGGGGAAATATGTTATCCAATTTAACTATATTCTTTTGCGTGGATTTTGCAGATTTGCCTTTGCTACATCAAATAAGAATTGGACTGATGCAATAACAGTCACAAATTGGACTGCACTGGTTTCAATTGGGATCTCTCTAAAATATATTTTCGGTCTTACTGTAATTTGTTGAAGTAAACTGGATCATAATTAAACTAAAATTAGCCAGAATTTTTTTTTTTAAATAAATTGTAATTTTGCTGAGCCTCAAGTCTTTTGTTGAAGTTTGGTTACTTATGCTCAGTCACGACTTGGTCTTTTTGAGTTCCATTTTCTCTTCTGTCACACCTGGCTCTGGTTCCTAATCATTTTAGATCCATAGTCTCTGATGCTCTCAGTCTCTTATTCTTGTCAGTTTTTTGTCCTTAAGTCACATTTCTTTTCAGTTTGTCATGTAAAAAGTTTTTGTGCTTTTTTATTTTTGGTCACAGCTGAAATGACTTGTTTTATAACAGGACAGTACATTTGTTAGGTTACAGCGATATCTTTCCCAAGATCCTCTATCAAACGTTTGCTTAGTGGAATTGGTACGGTCCATTCTCTGCTAAAAGAAAAAGGAAAAAAAGATGGTATTCCAGCTTGGTCATACGTTACTCATGAAGTTTTTCTCTTTAAGGATATAATGGTTTGCTTTTCACTTTTCCTTGAAAACCAAGAAGCAGTCAATTTCGTCATCCAGAATGTGTCATACCAAGAGAAAACCAGACTGATTTACTGTTTCATGCAGTCTTGCAGGTGCCAAACAATTTGCAGTGCTCCGACTAACTGGTAACCCATTATTGGGGGTAAAGGGGTGTAGGTTTGTGCAGCTTTTTGTTTGCCAAGTGCTCTAGAAACTGTGAATGGAGGTATTTAGACAGCTGAATGAGTCATTTTGCACATTTGTTGGATTCTGTCATCTCTTGATAGAGCATGAGGTAGGGGGTGAGATGTGTCACATACACGGCATGTGGTAACACTTTACTGTACTGGCTCCGTCGCGGTAGCAGTATGTATGGATCTCTGGGAAAAAAAGCAAAAAGTTAAAGGTGTTCATTGGGAAAAAGACTCCAGTTATTTGCGTCATCGAACACTTAGGGAGACATAAGTGTTTGTGATCCTGTTTGAGGCAGAACACACTTTTATTTTTATGGGTTAAGCTGTTGGGAGACATGGCTGATCCAGCCTGCCCACTAATTTTCCCAGACTAAACAGCCCTCGTCTCCTTTAGCAAGAAACCTAACTTCACTTTGCCGCCAGGTTTGTAACTTTTGTGCTATCCTAGGCACTTTAACATTGGGAGTTGGGTCATCTAGACCAGTGTTTTTCAGCACACTGGTGTGCCGTGAAAGATGGTCAAGTGCTCCGTGGGAAATTGCCCTCATTCACTGATCTAAAAACATTTTCCATCTCCAGGATATCAGCTCTTTGTTCATCCAAACAGGCCCTGATAAAACACTGAGTAGTTAGGAATATAAAAGATCTTAAAATTACTTTTTCTTTGTGTTTATTTGACTCTATTAAAGACATTTTGATAAGAATGACGGTACCGCGATTTAGCTGCAGCTATAACTGTGTAAGGAAAAGTCCCGCCCCTTTAACTGTCTCCGCCAATCATTCTTGAAGGCTTAATCACATGTCATCAGTCTGACCAATCAGAAGTGGTTAAAGTCTTCACTTCCTTGTTCTTAATTCTGCTCTTAAAGTCGCTCAGTTCTAACAAAAATACCAGGTAAAGCTCGTCTTTAGCGGTGTAGCTTTCCACAGAGTCCGGTGTCAGACCGTGGAACAAATGAACAACACAATTAAGCTCAGAGACGCGAGTCTTTCTGCCCTTTCGGCAGTTTTCACACTACATCTCCCATGATGCATTGGCTTAAAGGGACAGAGCACGATGAGTCGTCCTTGTAAAACGTCTTGAAACCACAACAAACAAACAGTTTCTAAATTTTTCCAATTTAACTTTTATTTCATCTCTTAGAAAAAAAACAGCCGCAAATTCCTGCTTTTTCTGCCATAATTATCACAAAAATCCACGTGAGATTGCGGGACGGGGGGCTATCGATCAATACAGACCATGAATTTCTGTTTTTTTTTTTTTGGATGCTGGAGTGCCGCGAGATTTTTGTCAAGGTTCAAGTGTGCCGTGGCTCAAAAAAGGTTGAAAAACACTGATCTAGACCCACTAGACAGTGCGCTGAACCTTTTTTTCTTCAATGATTTGTTATCTTCACTGGTGTCCATGGATGACATGAAATCCTCTTCACCTTTATCCACCTTTGTCATGGTAGGGAGAACACGTCAATGTAAGGGTGGGGTCATAGGATAACACAAGGTTTAAAAATATATAAATTACTTTGGATAAAAGCATAGTTAATGACATGTAGTTGCACTTTTGAAAGTCACTCCGAGATAGATTAAAAAAAAAAATGTTTTGCTTAAAAATTAAGATGTTTACGATTGGACCACTAAACTCAACCTTACTTTGTTGTAGCTGGAGCTAAAGTAGTACACTAATCCTAATCCAGTGGGCATTTAAGACTTTTAAACTATGTTTTATTTAGAAAATTGAGTTCTTAAGAAACTAAATCCCAAAACTCTAACTCTAAATTCTAATTTTGCTGTATCTGGAGCTGAGGAAGCATCCTAATTCAAAACCAGAAGGCATTTGAGGTTTTAAACTTTGTTTTATTTAAAACATTGAATTGTTTCCAAATAAACCCCAAAATACAACACTATTTTATTGTAGCTGGAGCTGATATAGCATGCTAATTCTTATCCAATGGTCATTTGAAAATTTATACTATGTTTTATTTAAAAAAAAAAAACCTGAATTTTTCACAATTAAACCCCAAAACAAAACCTTATTTTGTTGTAGCTGGAGCTAAGTTTTAGCATGCTAGGCATTCTCCAGTGGGTATAGCAACAAATGCAAACACCTTTATATATAAATGTATGTATGTATATGTATGTATAGATAAATTCTACAAAAAATGAAGCAAATGAAAGCAGTGCTCAAATCTCTTTATTTTTTAAAACATTATTGATTATCCTACAAAAGCATAACTCGGAACTCTTTTTTTTTAAATCCTCGTCTTCACTCAAACTCCTCATCTGAGAACCTTCATCACATTTGATTGATCTTCTAAGCCCCCTGGATTCTTTCTTCTTTGAAGGTAATTGGATGGCATTGGACTGTATTTAATTGGACATTTTGTTTAATTTGTTTACTCTTTGCAAAATGCCCTGGTGACCTTTTGTTTTGATTTGGTGCAATATAAATAAACTGAATTAAAGCAACCTTTAATCCACGCCAAATGTTCTTTTATTTATTTATTTATTTAGTCTTTAATACTTTGAGGTATTTTACTAAAACACTGCATGTCAGGAAGGTGGCAGCTTCAAAGCAAGAGAATAAACTGATTTGTTGAATTGTTTGTCTTTTTATTCGCGCCAATCCGTTCAGTTTAGGGAAGGAGCTTTGTAAATCCAGCAAAAGGTTAGTAGGGCAGGCTGCTGTTGTTTTCTACAGATACTTTTAGTAGCTCCGATAAATGGGTTATATCACAAGGCAGCGACATGACTGGCACAGTTTTTTTCCAGGCTAAACACAGTCCACAGAGGTACTGATCCACATCACATCCAGCCAGCAAAGTGCTCCAGTGCACATCAGAAATTACGGGTCACTGAAGCCGGCGAGATGGCGTCAAAGACCTAATGTGAGGAAACTGGGCTGTCTTCAGAACCCAGCTGCACCTCTGTCCATCTTTAATACCACGGAAATAAAGAGCCCAACGTGACTGTTGCCTGCTTCAAGGTGAGACTGCTTTCACACTGAGGACTCACAAGCTGTGCTCGGGGCTTAAGTGCATTAAATGCCCTGCGGCAGAACCACTGCTGCCTGTTCTTTTCTCACCGAATACACCGGACACAGCGAGAGCTGATTTCAAATGGACAATGACACCAAAAGAACATCTGCAGCGGGAGCAGCTGGCTCAATACAAAACGATGCATGGGAAAAAAAATCTGTATTTTAGTTTTTTTTTTTGGCCAAACGTCTCAGTCTTTATAAAAAATTAAAATTAAAAAGAAAAGCCTGAGGCAGGTTTCAGACAGCAGCGATTTCCCATGTTAAAAAGTCTTGAGTTTATAAATATATACACAGCCTGGGGTCAAAAATGCTTTGGATGCTTTTTGTTTTATGTCTTATTCCCAAATGGTGTTTGGAATCTTTCTTTTTTTAATTGTCATTTTATTAGAGTTAAAATCTGTGACTTTTTGATTAAAGATTAAAAAAATTATCCCAAAAAATAATTTTGTTTTCATGTCTGATTGACTTCATCTTTAGTAATGCAGCTTTAATTGACTGCTTTAATTGGGAATTTAAAGGCAATTTCACACTGTTGTGTTTGGTCCACATGTTCAGTGCAGCATGCAAACTGTTAAGTACAGCTTCTTATTTATTTACATAAAGTTTAACATCCAATCTGTGGGTTTTAGATCGTCCATCCATTTTCCAAACCCACCTTCTCACTTTTGGAATTGCCGGAGCCTATCCCAGCGACAGTTTGGCAAAAGCCAGGTACACCTTGGACTAGGGATGGGCGACTCCAGCCCTCACGGTGTGTCTGTATGATTTCCAGATGTCCAAGGCCTACTCATGATTGATTACCTGGTTCAGGTGTGTCCAGCCAATCAGAACTTGCTAGAGCAGGGTATGTTGGAGAACATGTCGGAATGCGGTCCTTGAGTTGCCCATTCCTGTCTTGTACAGATCTACCAGTTCACCACAGAGACACACATACAAGGATATTTACACCTATAGACAAAGAGTCTATGAAGTATGTTTGTGGACTGTGGGAGGAAGCTAGAGTTCTTGGAGAAAACCTACGTATCCACAAAGAGAACATGCAAACAAGAGTGCTAACCACTACACCACAGGTGTCCTAAATGTTTTCCAACTAACCGGCCATTGTAGCTTTTCATTGGCACATCGACTTCGTCAGCAAGTATGACTGGGTTCCTGAAAAACCAGCAGGATGCCGGTCCTTGAGGCCTGGAGTCCAACCCCTCTGCCACACTAACCATGCAACCCTGGGTTTGGATCAAAAATCCACATTTATGTTAATGAACACACTTTTTATGGGTCAGATTTCTCTTTTGGCAATATTTCATCATGCTGCTAAATGCAACGAAAGTGGAATTAGTATCACCAACGAGTATTTTTTATAACTTAGTCTGTTGTCAAATATATCAACAAAAAAAAGTTTTTAATCAATAAGTGAACGAAAATCATGATTTAATTAAGCGACATTATCCTAATGTTAAAAAACACAGCAATTAAACGTCTTTTAAAACAATCAAAAAATCCTCTTTGTATACAACACACACACAAACACACATGTACATACTTAAATAGGGTGAGGTTCAAACCTTTGCAGACAGATAGCTGAGCCATCCCTCACAAATCACTCCACCCCATCTTTCATGACTCTAAAGTACACAGAGGGTATGACACGTAGGCTCTGAGGTTACAGCTTTATTGGGTGGGAACAGACGTGCGTGTGAGCGAGAGAGGCAGAGAAAAATCAATATTTCATCTCATCAGGTGTTTATCTGATGGGCCGTGCGGTAAATGTAATGATGGATGGTTGTGGGTTCGCCACATTTGTTCGGCAGGTCTCTCACACGCGCACTAACAGAGGAAGAAGCAAACGTATTCCTGCTTGAATTTGAACTGTTAGAACAGCAAAATGAAACAGTATGGGTGTCTCGGGTCTCATGTCCAAAGAGGAAGGAATCCGCCAAGTCCCCAATGGGGACATGAAAACAAGAACATAAATAAAGCGGCTGCAGTGCGGACTAATCCTCCATCTTCACCGCCTCTCCTGAGCAGCTGTGTCGCTCACGCTTCGGGTTTTTGAGCGTACATGTGTGTGAGATCCCACTGGGACCTTTTTTTTTTTTTTTCAGTGTCAGCGCTGACGGAGATGATCTCTGGAAGATTACCCCTCGCCGTGTGCAGCCATGGACGCGTATAAAAGATGAAGCAGCCCACTGAGGGCATTTCATCTCCACAAGTAGAGGATTACCTCAATGTAAAGGCGAGAAATCTATGATTTGATTGAGAATATTTGCCAAAAATATTGATGGGTGAATATTTATGAACAGCTCTTGGTGACCCACTCCGACGAAAAATCACTGTTTTTTGTGTTTTTGCTTATTCTTGTGGCATTATTCTATACAAAATTAAGTTCAAATTTACATTTTTGAATACTTCTTAATATAAAAAAATCCTTGTGAATCAGGAGCAGACAAAAAAAAGCAGTTTAAAAAGGATCGCATTTGTGACGTAGAAAATACGCTGGGTTGGTCCACAAGCTCCCCTCCATTCCGATGCATCCACTTGTAGACAACTAGATTCTTCGTTTTCCTCGTCTGAGCCGACATCTCACTCCATTTCTCACTTTTTTGTTGCACAGGTAAAATGTCAGACTGGGTGGCTGCGAGGGGGCTGTAAGATAGTAATAATAATAATAATAATAATAAATTTTATTTAGAAATGTGCTTTACATTTTAGATAAAATCTCAAAGCGCTACAATGGAGGCAGGAATGCAATGGTTTAAATAAGAACAACAGATAGCAGGAGAGAGAGAAAGATGGATGACGGGAAGTGGGGTGGACTTACTCCAAGCCACCAGTCCTGTCCACAACTCAGACGTGGAAATTGCGACGAACTCCTGGCGCTCTGCAGAAACTAAGTCCTTGAAATCGACACAGGTTTGTGGATTTTGGCTTAAAACGGCAAAATCAGAGTTAAAAGACCACTGGGAACGCTTTGAAACTAGATCAAAAGATGATCGGACTTGTAAAAAAAAATGGACTGAATCCCACCTGATGACAGAGTGGAACAGAGAAGTATACCTGGCTATATCTCAACACCTCAGAGTGGGGAGCAGCTTATCCACAGTCCTTACTGAAGGAACTCAACCTGCTTACGTCCATAATCTGTGAACGGCTGTCTGTGTGATGTTAGGAGCTGTTTCTGAAGTGCCTTTGAGTTTGACTGAGTGCTTCACGACAGAAACGTTACAGCCGTAAAAGGAAAAAAAAAAGGAAAAAAAAAAGCTGCACCAGACCACCGAAGGAGACAGGAAGGATAGGATCTGTTCTATTTCTACAGACTGGTAAAAGCAGGAGAAGTGAAAGTTTCCTCTGAACCACCTCAGTGTCTCAATAGGCGGGCGTTGGATGAAGCTTCCAGCTGTGAGCGTGTGAAAATCCTCCCTGAAGCGACTATTCGTGTTAACACGAATGTGTTAATAAGGGCTGAGGAAAAGTTAAGTCTCGTTGCACCCCCCACCCACCTGTCACGCCACGGTCTTTCGTTTGGAGGCAAAAGATTTCTGTTAATCGTGTGTAAAATGTTTCATGTGAAGACGCCACTATAAACAACATGAATGTCGTAGAAACTCCCATCATAATCTGAACCCTTACGTTCTCCTTGCAGTGATAAATCCCACTTAGACAGCTCTAATGCGTGATTTAATTGAAAGCTAATTTAAGAAGGTGGGTGCAGCTCTGCAGAGACCCTGCATGCAGTGGGGGTTTATCAGGAACAGACAGCAGTTTCCCACTTTGACAAACAATGCAATCCAATTTTTTTTTTCTCAATTCCAGCATTTAAGCTCCTGCATGACCTTATCACATCTTTTTTTTTTTTTTTTACTTTTTCATACTCTCCTGCGCCCGAGGCCAGCCCGGCTGCAGTCTTACCACCAACAGGAACATTCACGACACTCAGCTCCACATTATCGCCTGACTCCCCAGATTAGCCGATAATGAAAATGAGTGCCAGGGTTAAATCAAGTTGTGGTCGGTTCGGCTCCTTTGTAGCTTGGCGACATCTGCCCGAGGCCATGGAGACGGGTCTCCTGAGTAACACTCGCTGTAGCTTTACATAAATCAGAAAAACCGCCATGAGCCGACAGGGAGGGAGGGAAAAAAAGGTTGGGAGGGCAGAACGGGAAAAAAGGGCTGAGCGATTTCGGGGAAGAAATGTGAAGATATGAAGATGTCGGCTCTGTGATGACGACATGATTGACAAAATACTACGTACTTCTACCAAGCATGACAGTGTGCAGCACAAAAATGATGAAGCAATTTAACAGCTAATGAAAATTAACAGCTCCAATTACAACAGCAGGGGAAGCGGAGATAACGCTGGTGACCAACGGGTGAACTTCTGCAGTTTGTGAGGGAGAGAAATCTTAATTTGTAAAATAGAAAAAGCGAAACCCAATTTACCACCAAATGCCTTAATGAGCAGTTCTACTGAACCCCATAAATCATATAGGAGATGCGCTTTTGTATTTCCTAAAGACAAACAGAAACATTTTCCTTCAGCCCAACCAGCTGGAGTCTGGAAAATTATTTGCAAATGTTGCAAACGTTAGTTGGAAATACTTAAAGGGCCTATATTATGGTATTCTTAAGCCTTTTATAGTAAACAATATCCAAGCATATGATAATATTTTACCCTTGGCACACTAAAGAACGATTTTTTAAATTAAATATTAGTTATTTTCCTGAATTCTTTTCCTACCTGGAAGTAAGACGACTCGATCTCTGAGGCACCGGCTTCCTCTCTTTGTGGGTGCCGCCCGTTTTATGACGTCAACCTAGAGTCGGGCTCGGCAGCGTGTCCGTGTTTTGCCCACGGAAACAAACAACTTCCAAACTTTTGAAAATAAGGATGTACATATCGTGCATGTAAAACAAAAGCGTTCTTGTCGATCATCGCTAGCTCTGCGGAAAAAGTGGGGGTCTGTGTTAGCCTGGGGGGGGGCTGAGCAGACATTTCTTGAAAGGGGCTGTTCTCATTGGTCCATGTCAGCTCATGAGAACCCGCTCATTTGAGTGGTTTCGGAGGGGCAGGTTCTCAGAGAGCTCGTTATGAATGAACATTATTTAAGAGTTAAAGCTAGGATATATGCACATCTTAAACCATTGACTGTATATGAGAACTGGACGTTCCAAATAGGGACTACCCGCTGACTCCAAGAACCCAAAATCCCATAGACTTCTATAAAGAAATATACAGCTATTACCGTATTTTCCGGACAATAAGTCGCCCTTTTTTCATAGTTTGGCAAGGGGTGCGACCTATACTCCGCAGCGACTTATAGTCCGGAAAATACGGTACTCATTATATTGGTTGTTATATTGGTCAGAATAACCATTCTTGCTCTGCTACCTTTTTTTAACATGTTCAAAATGGTGACTGAATTGACTTCACTTCAGTAACAGTAAGTCATTTTCTATGAGTGATGTCACACTCGCTCGGTCCGGTTCTTATATACAGTCAATGGGATAAACTGAAAGTTGCAGCCACTAATAAGAAAAGGTAGAGCTTAGTCTTTTAAATGCAATGTAGGAAATGCACAAATAGCAGGTAAACAACCTTAGGTGGAAAACAAAAATAACGCTTTTTTGCAGAGTACAAAAATTTTGAAGAGCAATAAAACAAAGTCAACGTAAGTTTTACCCTTAAACACCAGAGATGTCGCCGGCGGCTCTTGAATAACACACGCTCTTTGACATAGCCTACACGCGATCGATGTGAATCAACTGATTCTGACGCAGAGAAAAGCGGCTTTGCACATCAGCACATTATTAACATACAGTGCAAAGCAGTCGTGTGCGTAAATGGTTGAAGAGTCACAGTAGTTGAAAGCATGTAAATAGTAGAGCTAAAGCTCTGCTGTTATTGGTTCAAAACAAAGAACGTCTCTCATTTTTATTTTCAACCCGTATCCACTATCTGATAAACTGGATCTAAATAGTGGGAGGAGTTAGACGTTGACCGCCCACGTTGACGTGGTACTTACACATAAAACAAACAACACTAAGGCGAATAAAGGCGTAAAAACATCTAATGGAAACACAGCTTTACTGTAGTTTCTCCTTTATCACTTCTATACATGTAAATCACTTTAGCTGCAATTATATGTTAAGTCTTTGTATTTACTGGTTGTCCACTTCTAAATTTGGTGGTAGTAGAGTTTTTTAAATCAGTTTCTTGAAGTTACACTCCTCTAAATATCCTAAAACCTCACATTTCCTATCCTCTGCTGTCATTTCTCCTTCATCTAAACTGCTCTTTAGTTTCATCAATGATTAACAGAATTGGGCATATACACCAATATGTCATGTATTACATATCACATGTGACAATATATGACATGTATTGCTTTACAACTGTACATAACCTACACTTAGCCTTTTCCTGAAGACTAAGAATGGTAACTTTCTCTTTCCCTGCTTTGAGTTTGTGGATAAATCTGAAACCCTTCAGCACAGATGTTTATCTTTAACCCATATTTAACAACCTGGTAAACCACCATATTTTTGTCCAATACATGCATATAAAACAAAGCCACTATTAATCACTCCCCTTTCTCAGTGTTCTTATGACTGTTGTTCTAAATCCAATATCAATCTATATCTCATTGCTCTGACTCTTTAGTCTCTGCTGTGACTCAGGTGGGCTTGAACATTCAATTAAGCTACAAACACATCATGCATTTAATGTGATAATTATACTGCTTCTACCAGGGAGGCACAGGTCTGCTATGTTAATGCAGTTTTCTTACAAAAATAGGATTCCTGGTAAAAAATCTATGCTGGAGCCTCTGCGGTTGGAGTTTTGTATGTTCCCCCCACGCCTAAGTGCGTTTGTCCATCTGCTTTACAGTCCACAGTCACACACTGATTGGGTTGGATAGTGAGTCCAGATTGATTTTAGGGATGAACTGGACAATGTACTCTCTCTCTCTCCTCGCCTGTGACAGCTGGGAGAGTGACATCACTGACCCTAAATTTAAGAAAGCTAGTTGATTTTTTTTTCCAAACTTTATTTGTTTTATGGAGAAATTGTACAAAATGTCCATCAAATAACAGACACCAGTCGAAATAAAAGTACTTTTGCACAATCTTCTTTTTTTTTTATAAGTTAAATAAAATAAAAAACTGAAAACAGAACACAAACAACAAAAATCAAGAGAAAAATAAAAAGGAGAAACACAAAACTGCACCAACCCTCTCTATTAAAGCTTTAGAAAATATAATAGATTCCAACAATTGTAAGTTAACACATGCCCAGATTTCTCAGAAGAGTAGATTAATATAAGCAAGAAGTAAACCAAACCATGAGATAGAATCAGACAAAAGGGAGCCCCGAGAAGAAGTGACTTTCAATTCAATTCATTCATTCATTCAATGTCATTCTTATCTTTTCCAACTTGATGAAGTACAGAACATCCTTGAGCCACGATTTTTTTTTTTTTTTTACTGTATTTATCCCACAAAGGGATAAATACCACATTTGACCCATCCCCTGGGGGAGCGGTGAGCCGGAGCCGAACCGCACTCGGGAGGCAGTAGCGTTAAGGGTCTTGCCCAAGGACCCCCACTGGGTGATGTTAATTGCTCGAATTTGGTCACTCTTGTTTTTTTTTTCGATCTAAGGTTTGTAACTCACTAACCAAAAGCAATCGTGGAGATCCTTTAATCTAAAATATTTATGGTTCCAAACATTCTATGTGGCTTGACTTTTTTTGTTGTTGTAATATTTCAAAGTTTCTCTTTCTTTCTTTTCTCAACTTTGCAAATAAACAAAAAAAAAAGCACCACACCTGACTAAAAGAAAGAGACTGCCACAGAAAGAGAGACAACAAAACAATATGAAACTTTCCAAACAAAGCTTATCAATAACCTAAATTGTATCTTTACCTTTCAAATACAGATTATACTTTATACTATACTACATTGCCCAACAGTAGCTAAATAGATTCCAGCAACCCTATGACTCTTAAACAGGAATAAACAGGTATAGAAAATGAATGGATTTACAAAAAAACACCAACTGGTTTACCAAATATACTAGTTATAACTCCACATAGTAGAGTCCTATTGGTTCGTACTCTGGTAAAAAATAAAAGCAAGGCAAAACATTGACCCCTAATTCTATCTGTGTGAAAAAAAAGTTGCATTATCTACCAAAACAGGTAAATTAAAACTGAATCCATATTTGAATAGAATTCTCTTTATGTACTTGTGATCGCTAACCCCAAATGTTTTTCTCTGAATGGAAGCTGAAAGCCGTATGTTTTATGATATTTCTTTAAAATATCTCTTTAGGTCGTAAAGCTTTTAAATGTTTAATTAGTGTTGTTATTTCTAACTGAGTCAAAGCAGTGTGAGTATTTAACACATCGTGTTGGTATTCCCCGGTGGATCCGGGTTTTGCTGAGAGTAAAAGTTGCTAAATGAAATATAAATATTATATTGAACTATAGAGTGACCTTTGTTTCTCATCAGATATCAAGGATACGTGCCATGTTTAAATAATGCCTCTCCTGACATCAGTTTGACCTTCTCATTAGGTTTTAAATTAGATCTTCATTTGTTTTGCTGAATGAAAACACAGTGAGAGAAGCTCATTCTATTCAAGCTATTTGTTGGAGACAGTTAACCAAGAACATTATTTTAACAAGTCTACCTTTAGGGTATGTGCATTATTTTGATAGTATCTAACTGAAACAAATGAGTCATCCATCCATCCCTCCTTTTCCCCTCAACAGCATCGTAGGGCAGCAGTCTTCTGCCAGCTCCTCTGCGAGACTCCTGACGCATTCCCAAACCATTCAAGAGACATAGTGTCTCCAGCATGTCCTGGGAAGGGTCCAGGAGGGATCCGGACCAGACACTTGAGCTACTTGATTTGATTTTGATTTTGATTTGAAATGGTTTATTTCAAGCAATCAAGTAGGAACAATACACAAAAGCAATACAATCTGCAGTTTTACATTCATACAATAACTAATCAAACTTATGATAATTAGGCATATTAATAAATATTGCTTGAAAGGGAGTGGAAGGAAGCGAACTTATATAATTCCACCCCGTTATACTATAACCATTTTATTACATGAATTATCAATATCCGGTTCCCAGTTTTTATCAGACAGAATTAAAAATCATAAGGTATCGATAAGGCACATGACAAAGATGAATTACTTAATTATTATGTTAAAAATAACTATTTTAGAAATCAACATGGCAAATGCAGATCAGTTATCTAAAATATATGTTACTCATAAAAGTCATTCATATGATTAGAACATAATACTATATCAGTAAAATAGACACAACACTGTTTCAGAGATTTTCATAGTGAACTTTCATCAAGTATCAAAAGTTAAAAACATGTGCAAAATTATGTTACATTAGGAAAGATTTTTGAATCAATTTGTCAATTTTTGGAGCAAGTGAAGTGATATCATTAACTTATTATTATTATTATTAATCATTTTTTTTTTCTTTTTTTTTTTTTTATATTTAATAAGGTAATGCTGTAAGGGAGAGAAAAAAAACAAACAAAAAAAAAACAAAAAAAAAACAAAAATAAAAATAAAAGGGTCCATATTCTGTCAATTATCCAAGGTTGGCATATCTTCTGCTGAAAAAACAGCTGCTCTTCTGGGTTCAAAACAGTTTGTAGTCTCTTCCATGTTATGTCTGCAGACATTAGATTCAGGTCCATATCCTTCTTCAGCTGATATCAGCTCGGTGAAAGTTGAGGTCAAGTTGTCTGCAGGTCAGAACTCTCTGCTGTTGATTCAGGTGACGTCAGACGTATGGAGAAAGTGATGAATACAGGTGTCATATTTCTTGAAATTATTTGACTCTTTGGTTTAATACTCCATGTTGTTTTAGACCACTGTAAACAAGCACTTCTCAAAGTCGCTCATGGTGTTCACAACCAGAACCTTGGACCGGTCCGGTGGACCGAGTGGTTTGACGTAAATCCTGCAGCCTTTAACCCAAGTGTTCTCAATCTTCTTCTGCTTCCTGAGAAGCCGTGCATGTTTGGAGATTTCAGCATTCCTCCTGGTCAGATGGTCGTTAAGATAAACAGCCGAACCTTTCAGGTTCTTTCTTTGGTTCATCAGAGCTAGCTTGTGTTTGTGATTCACAAACCTGATGAGGATCGCTGGTTTATCCGTCTCCTTTCTCCTGGGGAGCAGGTGACAGGTCTCGATGGTATTGAGATACAGGGAAATCCCTTTAGATGTGAGAAATGAGTGTATTTGCTGATCGAGAGATTCTGCACCGCGCTCCGTATTAGCACTGCTAGCCACGCTAGCGCTAGCATTAGCATTAGCAGTGCTAGCTCCTGCGTTCAGCTTCGCTCCAGGCTTGATTGGTAATCCAGTGTGAATGACATTATTCATCCTTACTTGCTGTTCCACATCGTCCAGTCTTTTCTCCAGAATGTCGACCCGGTTTTCTCGTTGCTCGTCTTGAGCCCGAAATCTTCTGAACTCTTCCAGCATTTCCATGAGTGGCGTTAGCTTAGCCGACACCTGATCCATAAAAGATTTAAGCGTTTCTTGAATGCTATCGATAGCTTTTTTGAGCTCTTCATATTCCTGGGATTTCTTAGGGGGCATGGTCAGCTCTCTTTTTGGAGAAAATCAGCTTTTTAAGTAATTTAAGATAGTTGTATCCGCAGAGAGACACTCCACGCGCCCTGCCTGTAACCCGGAAACCGAAAAAAAAAAAAAAAGAAAAAAAAAAAAAAAAAAAAAAAAAAAAAACTTCAACTGGCTCTTCTCGATGTGGAGGAGCAGCAGCTCTACTCCACGCTCTCTAAGGGAGCGCCCAGTCGCACTACAGAGGAAGCTGCTTTTATTCGGGACCTCGTTCTTTTGGACATGACCCAAACCCCATGACCACAGGTGAGTACTTGAACAAAGATCGACCGGTAAATCAAGAGCTTTGCTAACAGAGACTCTCCTCTCCACCACAACGGACGACACGCCAAACGCATAAGCCGATCTTCCCTCACTTGTAAAGAAAACATACCTCAACTCTTCCCCCTGAGACAGGAGCTCTCCACCAACCCAGAGAGGACAAAACTATCTTTATCTACTCGAGAACCACTTCACACTTGGCCGCAAACCACCCCAATGCATGCTGGAGGTTCTGGATCAATGAAACCAACAAGAAGACATCCTCTGCATAAAAGCAGAGAGGAGATCCTGCGGACCCACTAACCAGACAAGATTATGCTTTTGTTTTGTATGTTTTTTAACTGCAAAATAGCCGCAGATCTTCCAGCAGTTGGGTTATTACTTTAGCTACTATAGCTAACATGCTCTACAAGTTTTAGCATTTCATTACAAATTTGGACTAAATATTACTTTTACTTAGTAGAACGATAAGGACAAATACTAATGCTTTAATGACGTGTCATTTAACAAGAGTTCTTTTGTCAGTATAAATGTGGGGTACAGTCAAATTGGATATCCACAACATATAATCTGAATTTGGCACTCCTGGCACAAATGTCACTGCTAACGCATTAAATGCTGACATAAATATGAATGCAACAATATCTTAAGCCCAAATTTATATTGTTTTTTTTTTGTTTTGTTTAGATTGTTGCTAATGTTCTTTTCTGACAATTTTGTTTCCAACTGTTGATGCAAAGTTTGATAAAAAGTTTAGTTAATTTCTCTTTTAGTTCTTGCCAAACTGGCATCCTTTAAAAATGTATCTCATTCTGGTCACAATAAAAAAAAAAAATTATTTGAATTCCAAAAGATTTATAAAATTGGCCAAAATGTAACATTTTTCTGAGGTCATATTAATAATTCAGAGACTAAGGCCACCTTTTATGAGTAAAACTCTGCTAAAGAAGACATGTACTGCGACACAAGTACTAAAGTAGAGTTTGTAGGCTTTTATACTTTGACAGCACTACTTCAATTTAAAGTTTAACAGTGAAATGACACTTTTATAAGTAAAAAAACACTCAATCCCCTCTTTGTTTTTTCCATTTAGAAAAAAACAGACATCACACACTGACAGTATCAACAAATTGCAATGTCATTTGCTTTGTTTTGCTGCTGCTTTGATAGCAGGAACACTTTGTCATTGCAGCTCAAACGCAAAATGAGGAATGTTAATTAAAGCCTTAGCTAGACTTAAAAATCAATTTCAGAAACAAGAGTGTGGGAGAAGGAAAAATGCTCCCCAAGGTTGGGCTGAAATTTGCTCAACAGCAGACGGTAAATGTCCCATATTCTTGGGAGGCTTTAGGCTAATACAAATCAAAAACTGAAGTGTGGAGCCACTCTGGTTACCTCGCACAGATGTGGCAGCAGGTAAATAAAGCTGGACGGTATAAAAAAAAGTCACATTGAATGAAAACTGGATTACAGCTGGGTGAGAAAGAAGGGATATAATGATTCTGACACCAGGCAAGAGGCCGGAGCTGACGAGGCCTACCGGTACTTCTCATATAATTTTAGGGTTCTGCAATTGTGCTGACATTTACCAGCGCAAACGATTGACCCCATATTTATCTATGAAGCTCAACGAATATTATATTTATCTAAGCTTGGGAATATAACTGATAGAACCAATGTGTAGATCTGTATTGATGTTACTCTTGCTGTGCTCTGTCTGGTACCTTTGCTTAGTTTGGGGAAAAAACGTTGGAAAAGCAGAGAGAGTTCAGGGAGAAGCGATGCTAATTACCAAAGGCATGTTGTGCTGAAATCTGATGATCTGCAAAAATCCAGCTTGTTTTGTTTTTTGGCCCATTTATCAGAGTAAACAAACTAAACCGCTTCACATAGTTTAGCAGTGTACTCATTTCATGATGTTCTTTATCACTGAGGTTAGATTCTGTTTTTGTGCTAAAAAAAACATGTTTTTTTCCCATCATGGTAAAAAAACAAACTTAATGGGTTGAAACAGACTTTCGCCTGGACATCTAACCTCTCTAGATTTTAAGGAAAATCTATGTCATCTTGGGAATTGTTTGCTAACTGCTTAAAAATCAGTTAACTTACCATAAAGAGGATAACCTTAATCTTATTGAGTTTGAATGAAAGTTGTGCAAGAAAAAAAAGACAGAAAGCTCCTCAACAAAACCAGAATTGATGTTACCGTCTTATTTTCTAAAAACCTTTCAATGTTTTCCTTTCCTGAGGCTCTTAACACTGACCCTCACAGCCCTCCAGCGTGAAAAGATGATGTCATGTCTATAGAGTTTGCAGTTTTGTTCAAAGGCTGACACTTTCTTCCACATCCTCCATGAGACGCTGCAGGGTTTTGAAAAAGACACTCGAAGAATAAAGTGCCTCCCCGTACTGTTTAAAATGGACTTTTTGCCCAGTTTTCTTTTGACACAGCAGTGTTATGTCCACAAAGCAGCAGTTTTTGTTCTTAAATTATTCATAGCCATACCTTAAGTATCTTATTAAGGAAGTGGATTGGCTCTCAACTGAGTGGAAAAGCCAACAGGGTGAAAAAACAACAACTTTTCTTATAAAGTGCTTGTAACCACTCTAGAAGATTACAAGGGATCCTGGGAAGCTAACAGTACTCAACACCAAGTTCATGGTTTCATTCTGATGACAGTTTTTTTTTCCTTCCAGCTCCGTGGTCAACAAATTTCATGGGGATAGAACGGATTTGCAAAAAGTGGCAAAAACTGGACTCAAATAAGACTGACGCTTGTAAGAAACATGGCAGTAAGATCAAAGGTGGGGTTTTTAGTTGGTTTCAGTAATCAGTAACACACCAAATATCCACTAGTTCTCTAGTTTCATGAGTTATTCATAGATAGGATCATTCATTGCCCTTTATTTTATACCAGAACTAAATAGTTATTTGTCTAAAAAAAACTACGTTTCCCAGCACATTTGATTAGTTTTTTACATTTGTACATGTCTAAATGTAATGTAGAACCCTTAAGTCGTGAAATTGACACCAATGATAACATTGGGTATCCAAGGCAACCGTTGCTTCCTCCTCATGGGAGACAAACGGAGAACAGCAGAAATGTGTTGTCTATTTTGCATACATATTAGTTCCCACAATAGCTAATGACATGACTGTCAGTGCTGCCATGGTTACCATAAACAGACCAGCTAGAGTTTTGAAAGGAACAGGAAGTTTCAAACTTTTGCCATTAAGTTCTAACATTCTTCGGAATTAATCAGAACAAACAAAAACCCACACTGGGATTTTTTTGACGATTATCTGAGTACTCGTAAATACATGTTTTTTGTAAGCATGAAAAAGGACTTGGCGCTTAGTTGGGTGACACCCAATAGAGAAAAGAGAAAAAGAAACAAACCCCTGTCTGAAGAAGAGAAAGCGACATCATCAAACCCTGTAAATGAAAGGACTGTGTGGTCTTTGTTTGGCAAGCAGACGCAGGTAGACAAAGGTAAGTAATTATGCAAAGTAATTCATTTCAAGGCCTTGCAGGATAAACAGACGGAACAGATGTTAGGAATTGTCTAATTGGTGGAAATAACACGGCAAGCTCACTTGTTTAGAGAGTAACACACAATACAACTTCAAGTCTGCAAAGTAACTTTGAAGCTAAAGAGCCCGTTTTCTGAAGTACTGATATAATTTTCTTTTCTTGTTTAGTCCTGAGCTCAACTTTTGTGCAATGTGACTAAAGAAATGTAAAAAAAAAAATTAAATTGATGAATGAAGCTCAAAATCCATAACGCTCACAACAATGCCTTGCCGTAACGGTTAAGCTAATTAGAGGAAGAAATTAGCTGATAACCAGACTCTGTTCAGGCCAACACAAAGAGCCCCCCCCCCCTTGGTTCTAAGGAACCAGTAAGAAGTGTTGAAAACATTTTTCCCCTCAGAGTCCTTCACGGACGTAATGAGTCCTTAAGTGACGGTGACTCTCTTGGGTATCATTGTGAAAAGACAAAGTAGCAGAGTCACATGGTGGATAAATGTACGGCTTTAGCCTCAGATACATGGGTGGGCTTCGGCTGGAAGAACTTAAAAGGACTTGGTACCACTGAGGGTTTCTAATTATTTTACAATGGCCCTGAACGAGTAACTCTTATATCGGGAGTGAAGTGAGAGTTATTTCTTCTCTTAGACCCTCTAGCTCTCTTGAGAAGACTAATCCATCTAACGAAAGGAGGTATTGTTCCAAGAATGGCAGGTTCGAGACACTAATGCCCCCAATTAAAAATAATAATCAAGGATAATGCAGAAACATGGCGTTGTTCCTGAACTACTGATGAGTGAAAATGCAATAATCAGCATTCCGCCTCTCAGAAAAATCCCATTACTTAATTACTGTAGAAAAAGTACGCTTTTCATGTAAGCGTTGATGGGTTTGGACACCTAAACTGCTTTTATTTCCGACTCCTCAAATGTGTTTATGAAAGCTTTCATCTGGTATATTTGAGGATAATTAAACTTGCAAAGCTCGTTTCTTGCAGCTTGATTGCAACAGCAATGACGGGTCCTGGTTTTAGACAGAAGCCATGTCAAAGTAGGCTGGAGAAGAGATTATTAATAAGGATCCTTTAAAACACAAAACACAAGGATTTCAGTCTAATTCAGTACTTAAAATAATCTAAAAAATTAGACTACTTAACATGACACCTGCACCACTATTTATTTCCACTTGTAATGATTTCAAATCATGTGTTTTGAGCTTTTAAATCCATGATCAGTTTGTAGTAGCAGCTAGACTTTCACAAGTAAGTCAACCTGTTTGATTGTGTTATGTACATTGGATAAAGGTTAACCCATATTTGTTGTGTGGTGTTTCTTAAATACAGAACAGTGTAACCCTCGATGGTGTGTTGATATCAACTTCCTATATGAAACCGCAGGGCCTCTATCATGCAAAATTAACTTTTCATTCTCTTTCATGTTGACATTTTTAACAGTCCATGTGGCGCTGTGGCACTTAGTGTTGACTTTAAGGGGATGTGCAGGCACAAGGAGACATTTTTAATGCGCCAAAAGCATTTGGTAAACTTATAGCAGTTTCTGATAGAAGTGGTTTTTCTCCATCTTTCCCAGCATCCCTCACACGGCTTCCATGATATCTTTCTGGAGACCCTGCTGTCTCAATCAAATGGTGGCTTTTCTGAATATAAGAGGCTGCAGGCAGTCATCGTTGAACAAAAGCTGATTCATTTTACATAGGTGAATATTAAAAAGAGATTAAGTGAAATTCAAGTATAACACATTTCTTAAAGAAGTTCCTCATCCGTAAGCGTAAAAGACATAAAAACAGACATTTACGCATAGAACTGATCTGAAAAGATTATTAGGAATTATCTCTGGCCATAACATCCAGTAATCCAATCTAATAGAAGTCCTTTTTAGACTAAATCCCAGTGATACTCAATCCAAGGTTAGGCTCACCCCCTTCTCCCTCCCCTAAAAAAATAGGGATTTTGTTTGCTGTTTGTTCCCCACCCTTCCTGTCAAAAATAAACATTTGTATTTCCTTCTGTGGAAATGTCAGGGGGATTAATGTGGCCCCACTTTTTGTGTCCGTGGCCTATTTAATGCTACATTGCACAGCTCCTACATTGTGGAATGAAAGCATGGATCTTTGCTCTTTATTCTATGAAGGGAATTTTCTTGATTTGAGACATTTTTTGAGTTAGACTCAACAGGAACAGAGAAAGAAAAAAACAGAAATAAACCTCTCTTTTTTGGGTTGTTTTTAATTAACTCACAGCACTCTTATGCATCACAGACACTCCATCAATAGCTTTAGCTTCAATTTCTCCAAGAACATTAGAGCGTTATCGATTTTGAATGAAAAAACTTGAAGTTTAGCTTTCTGACGTAGCTAAGGCTGAGCCTTAGGAAAAAATCTTTTAATTATAGGCCTGCTGAGAATAAAGCTGACCCAAACATCGACTTTTTAGAGGGATTGGAAAATATATATTCTTACAGGTCAAATCCAGTCGCTAAGCATTATTCCCAAACTTTAGGAAGTATTGACGGCACACATAATTGATGATGGCCAGCACATTCTCGAGGATGGGTGGCGAGGAACCAGTGGAATGACTGCTTTGGAGACATTTTTCCTTTAGTGAAAGACCAACTACACAACTCTGGCAAACTAGTTCTGCATTATTGGTTGGATACTGACTTCAGATATTTTCAAAGTGGTCAACTGATTCCAATATCCTGTGTAGAGAAAAAAAAAGGCTTTTCAAGTATTTCATACACCGAGTTGATTGACTGTATTCTGAGATTTAAAACATCCCAACATGTTGAAATTTGGAGTAGACACATTGATCCATTCGTTCATTTTCAGATTTAGAGGACTTTATCTGCATAAATTTTAACAACCATCTTTTTATGCATCCCTGTGCCAGACAACCAGTTACAGTCAGGGCGTATAAGGGGTAAGTGCTGGACTTCTGCAATGCTTTGGTAAGTTGGCGGGGATTCAATCAGCAATTGCTGGTAAGACCCAGCAAACGGACAAAATACAAAGTTCCAAGACCACACGGTCAGCCTGTAGAGCAAAAATCTTCACCTACATTTTTTCTACTGGCGTGCTGCTGATGATAGGTTGTAAAGAACACATACAAACGCAAGGGTAAGTAAGAGTGAGGTAGGTTAAACTCAAGCGTATTGCATTTATTTTTCATTTTAAGACCCTCCCTAAACGCAGCAGACAACACAAGTAGCCAGTTAATGCTGTTCACGTGATCAGAGCGGGCTCCCTGACTGTTAGGAAATCAGACAATTGGGGAGTAGTTTGTGTGGGCATCCTACGGGCATTTGTGTGTAGATGGTAAGGGTCCCACAGACGGACCTTAGGGTTCAACCCTGGTAAAGGCTTAACGCTGGGGACGGATGCAATGTAGCTTTTCTAAAAAAGCGTTTTGCTAAACGTCTGCTAAAAGACTGACAGACGAATGAAGTTTGGGTCCCTTTTGATCATTCCAATGGATGCCATCTTTTTTGATGGCAGAAGAAAAACAAATGAAATCACAATTTGACCAAACAGCTGGTTTGTGTCTCTCAGGTGTTGGATCTCTTTAGATATTTCTCATTTTCATCTAATATTAAAGAACAAAACTACTAACCATCCAAAATTACAAGAAAAGTATGTTCTAATATTTAACAAACTGAAAGATTGTTGGGATCTTTCTTCATTTTTAAGCCTAATAATCAATTGTGAGCAATAATGATGGTTATGCTGTAAAAAAAAACAACCTTCATCCCTTTTATAAACAAACCATATTCCCATCTGGGGGTTGTCGGAGCCTACCCAGCTACCAAAAAGCAAAGGCGGGGTAAATCCTCGACAATTTGCCAGTCCATCACAAGGCCACACAGAGACAAACAAGCACACACACATTCACACCGGTGAAGAACATCCAGCAGTTAAACATGGATTTATCTCAGTGATGCTCCGGGACTAATTTGCTTCTCTGTGGCAATGGAAACCTTATTGGGACAAAAGACTGTAGCTACAGGAAGCTATAGTCGGACCTTTTAGGACACCAATAACAGATCCATCAGGAATGCAAGAAAGATTTTAAAGAGACGATCACCGTTTCCAGACTTGTACTTTGAAAACGTCAATGATACGACTTTAAACCGTGATTTAAACTTGTAAAGCCAAGAATATTAGTAAAAGATGATATGAATTGGGTGAATATGTCAATACAAGATGGTACTATACCAAGAACTAAAGACATTTCGCCGTTACATTTCTCTAGTCAATAAAAGATTTTTGCTTCTCTTCAAAGGGAATCAATACAAAAGGGCTTTTGTGGTTCATCCATTACAGTTGGTCTGAACTGTTTTGACAGTGTATCCTCCGGCAGACGTGTGTTCACGTTTAAGATTTGTGGGCAAATTTGACCGACCTGACAGCCTAATATCAGCCGGCCAAGCCCATCAATTTGAAAAGCGGCGGAGCCTGAAAGCGCCGCCAAAGTTGCAATCATATGAAAACAACTGCAGCCTTCCTGCTGCGCTGCAGGTTAAGTCGAGGGCTGCTGCAGCAACATTTAAAACCGAATTCCTTCACGCTGCAAACATATATACGAGAGAGAGAGGAGCTTATGGAGACAGATTCCTGTGCTGCTAACGTAGAGAATGAGCAGTAATCAGGGCTGAGTTGAAGCAGAACAAAGGGCTGCAGGGCTTTAGTGAAAAAGTCGTCCACGTAGAGAAATTGAGCTCATTTTCCTCATGCTTCAAAGTGCTCATAATAATTAATGTACTTTATCTCTTTTTAAATATAATCAGTACACCGAACGAAAACTTTAGGAGCTTTGTGGAAAGAAGTAAAATAAAAGATTTTAGAAGAAATACTCAGCTAAACTAAAGGAGATGTAAGTACTAGCAACAGATATTAATGTATTTTCTTTTCAGGAAAGATAATTGAGGCTAAAGAGGATTAAACAGAAACAAAAAAAACAAACCACAGAGTCTCTAGAGATAAATAAATAATTCTCTTGCCTTGACAAAAGATGGACGCTGTTCGAAAGCTGTCATTTGAAAAGAAAAAGATGATTTTGAAACGTCCTTTTCAAAGCTTCTGCCCTCTGAGTCGAAGTTATGGCTCTGACACTCTGACTCTTCGTGTTGCTCAGGTGGCAAAACCACTTTGGGTTGTGAGACTGGAAAATGACAGCAGCAATTTAAGTCATTCCGCATCCGATCAATAATATGAAGCCTGTGATTTTTTTGGTGGGGGATTTTGTTTTTTGGGTGTATTTTACAGCAACTTTGAAGCCTTTAAAATATAGTTCAATCCCAGAAGTTCAGATTTTTTCAAGATTAGATTTAGTTTATTGCAAATTTTAATAGCAAAAAAAATGTTCTTTGATGGAAATCAGACAAAGAAAAAACAAAACAATGTTTAAAGTCCCACTCTGATTATCTGAAGTCTATTTTAAAAGCGTTTCCAGTGGTCTTTTATACGGTGGTAAGAACCACCATCGCAGCAAAAAAAAACTACAAATAGAACCTGCAGATAAAAAGAAAAAAACAAAAAAACACTTGAATAAAAAAAAGCCACAACAGAACTGGATTGTCGGGGATTGTTTTAGCCCGAGCACTGCTGTGAAAAGAAGGAGAAATAAGGAACAATTGGAAAATGGACGATGTCACTTTGTGTACTTTTTTAATGCGTCATTTGGTTAGGGAGAGATGCTCGTCAATAAAACGTTGGGAAAGACAACGCACAGAATGACCAAAATGTCCTGTTTCCTTTATCAACAATGACCTAAAATGACGACTGCCACTGCTGTTAGCATGCGTGGCCCCACCCCAACAGTTAGACGAATTTATAAACCATCAGCGAAAGCGATATTTAAAAAATCCATTCCAGTTCCTTCTCCGTTTAAATGGAGACACTCACTCCTCTTACGGTTTGTTCAGACTAAGAACACCAGAAGCTCTTGGAGTCCTATCTGTCCCAATTCCAGCCATTTAGAGGGCTAAGAGCTGAAGGTACGCGCAGAGGGATTTCTGTAATTCATCCTAATGTTTGTCTCGTGTTACGCTCTAGTTTCGGTTGCAGACAAATAGGACATCATTCCGTAAATAATAGAAACAAGTGTCTAGTTGCGCGTTGGTTGTTGACGCTGTTTCTCCCCCAGGAAAACCGCTAATGCCTTTCACTCTTGGCATTGTGCTGCACCTTTTTTTAAATCTTCCAAAGTGGAGAACTTGCAAAAACATTGCTTTCGTAAACGTCCGCACTCCGACTGATAATTAATACATAAAGAACTGCGGGTGAACTTTCTTGGCATTGCTCACATGCTAAAATATAAAGTAAAAGCTCTGTTAGAAACAGCATGATCTGATTATGTTACAACTCTTTACCCACTCCAATGAAAATGGTGTTTTTTAACATGTTCTTGTGGCATTTTTTATGATAAAGAATAGTAGTATAACAATGAATTGATTTCTATCCCTACAATCCAACCAGATCGATTTGTTTGAGGCAGAATCGAATTGATCTATCCCATTAAAAAAGAAAGGATTCAACATGAGATAAACCAATAATCCAATCGATATTGGAAAATATCATGTGGATTGAGGTAGAGTAGGTTTATTTACTATAAAACACCAAAGTGCCTTCAGAGGACAAAACGTATGTGATGTCAGCAAAAAAATGATCATCCAATCATTCCAGTCCAATGTGTGGAAAGACTCTGAATATAGTAAAGAGATGTGACCATATAGTTTGGTAGAATGTTCTAATCATGTTCCTTTTGTGTTATTTTGATGTAAATAAAAACAAAAAACAGCGGGGTGAACTTTATGAAACTAAAATGTCTAACATCTAATTGTCCTAAGTTGATACGTCTTTGTATGAATGTTTAACTGCTGATTGTTTTGTTTTTTGCATTGTTCTTGCTTTGATTGCTTGAAAAAAAACATTTCAAATCAAATAAAAGAAAAAATATGAATGGATTTGCCATTAATTCTTGTTTACTTGTTTGCTTGTATACATATTTAATTTACACTTGATTAACTTGCAAGAAATACAAGGAATCTGGAAAACTTCCCCAGTACTATTCAGTACCAAGGTATTTCTCTCTGAGTCACACAGGTTGAAGTTTTGGCTAAAAATGATGGACTAATATTAACTGAGAATCTGATTGGCAACCACAAATAATTTAAAATTCAATTGTTACACCCATAATAAAGTAAATTAAGCTCAGAAGTAGATTTCTGAGTATTTCTTCATTTAAATCAGTGTGAATCTTCGCAGACAAACAGATTCATGAACGTCTTTGTTTTCCGCGTCTGACCTGGAATCTGGCTCAAACCGGAATGGCTGGATAGCTCCAACGTTGCTCGCTGTTTGTTGCTAGATTTTGGAAGTGAGTGGCTGTAAGCTAGTGAAAGAGAAACAGATGGATGTTGGGAAGCGAGGGTGGGTTTACTGCCGCTCTGTAGAAACTATATCCTAGAAACTGTAACTGTATAATCATAACTAAAAGACCACTGGGAATTCTTTTACAATGGATTAAAATATGATTGGAATGGGAAAGTTGCTATTGTATGGTATATACATTAATATATGTTGTTTGTTGTTTCACTTTCAGCTTTTCCCATCAGGGGTCGCCACAGTGAACGAGTTGCATGGTAAGCTTGGCAATGTTTTACGCCGGATGCCCTTCCTGACGCAACCTTCTCAAGGCGACCGGGCTTGGGACTGGCACGGAGGTAGAGAAGGAAACAGGGAGCAGCTCGGATTTGAACCTGGGTTTCACGGAGGGAAGGCGCTGCAAACCAGCACGAGCTAAACCGGCTCCCATATATATTAATATATAACATATATAAAAAAGACTTTGAAAATAAACCAAATTTAGCCAATTTTGAAGAGTCTAATCCAGCAGGAAGCGTCACTGAAGTGACCCGGGGAAAGCAAACACAGTAAGTTCTGGGCTTGTATTTGGGTGACTGCCACTCCGGCTCACCTGTTGTTGCTTTCTGACCTGCTTCCATTAGAGCTGGCCGTGTGTTTGTGCCAGCTCTGCTGTTCCTCCCACCTGAATGCACTCAATTTGGACCGAGGCGGAATGCGCCAGGGGTATCATTTGGACGGCCTTTCGGTCATTCCGCTCTGCAAATGGTTCAGGTGCGCCGCCATTAAGCCTCGCAGACAGAGGCCCAACAGTTGCAGCCAAAAAGTTGAGAAACATTCTGCTGTATTGGTTTTAACGCCGGGATTCTTTAGATTTCTCCCCAGCCTGTGTGCTCTCTGAATTCCGTCATCTTCACAGTCTTTTTCCTTTCAGAGCTTTTTAAAAGTAACGGCAAAGTTCAGCCTTGACGGCCTAAACGCTGCTCTACAAGCAGACAAGGACCATTCAGAGTTGAATTAAGTCCAGCTCTTTGACGGAAGCTGGCAGACTTGAAGTGAAGCTGCAACTTCAAGGCAAAGCTAAGCAGAGCAGGAAAATAATAAGGTGGAATGTGTGAGAAGCTGCAGGGATGAAAAAAAAAAAAAAAAAAAAAAAAAAGCAGGTAGAGAGGGAGATTGTAGCTGAGGGTTATTGACGACTTATTCCCAGGGGTTTCATTGTACGGTCGATGGGACTGTAGACAGGGGGGTGTTGCGCACCAGAAATGGCCTCTTTCTCATTTTGGGCATAAAAAAAAAAGATATATATATTTTTTGGGAGGTCATCAAGAGAAAAACACTTAATTTTCTGTAGGGCTGATACGAAGCGATTTTTCACTTTTGAGGATATACACGGATGTATAATGACATTTTTTTAAAGATAGATGCTGACTCATTTGTGCTGTCATTACACAGCCCATTACTTATTAAATATACCTTTGTTCTCTGAAATGAATATGTAGGTGCAGGCCTGCTTCCCTTGGGGGGTTACAGGCTGTAAAGAGGAGGAAGATTACCATCAGATGGGTCTTTATCATAATTTCTCGGTTGAAATCTCCTTTTGTGGCAAAAAAAAAAAAGCCGGAGCAGTGTCCTTTAAAGAGCACCCTTTGCTGTCATCTGAATATACCCTGACAGGGAAGTCAGATGGCTACGGGCTTCAGTTTTCCTGCCAGGATCCGAGTCCATGTCTGAACAATGTGACCTTTTTTTTTGGTGCATATTTCTGTCTGGAAAACATTTTTTTTTTCGTATTTACAGCCTGCAATTCGGAGGACAAATAGATGTGGTCACCCTTCTCTGGCTGCCGTCAAACTCACAGAGTCGGAGCTCCCTCTATGGGTGGTGGGCGAACCTCCCTTTATTCACGTTCTGACCTCGGCTGGTTTGCTTTCATTGATCTGAACAGTGGATTTTAAAAAAATAAAAATAAAAAAGCATCTACAAGATTCAATCTGTTGCTTTATATGTCAAATTTTGGGGGGGGGGGGAAGCATCAGAACAACTCTGACGGCGTTCCGTGTTTCTGCGTTTGCAGGAAAACTGCCTCATTATTTGCAGATTTTCACACTAAACTGCAGCTGTGCTTGCAGAGGAACTGACTGGAGGCGGGAGTAACACATTTAAAACCTTTCTAGTACTTGTGAGTGGGTGGAAAAAGAGCCTTCAAGGTGGGTTTTTTTGTTTTTTTTTCGGAGTGTATGTGGCGAGTGGGATGTATAATGTGCCTTTGGAGTGCTGGGTTCTGCCTATTCACACTCCTCTGCCGGTGAGTGGGTCTCTCTGCCTGTGACTTGGAGCTCCTTCAGCCTGGCCATCACTCTTCTCCCCATCTGGCTGATCTCAGATCGGCGGGTCTCCTCTGCGTGACGCTCCCTGCGGTGACAGAGCAACTCCACATTACCGATAGGAGGGGGTTAAAGGCGCTGAGAAGCAGCTGAAGTCGTGAGGAGAAGGAGGAAAATGATAAACAGATCTCCTTAAATAGGCTGGAAACTCTTTAAAAAACCCAAACAGAAGATCGGTCACATTAAGTGGGGCTTTTTGTCGTGTTATGTAAGAATAATAAAACATTTAAAACCAGAAAAAAAGAAAACATGTGGAGTTATAGCGTGAGCGACTTGATTGTTTAAAACAACTAAATTTTGAAATAGTTGGAAGGAACAGGTATTAGCTTATTGTAAATCTGAAGACAGCAACAGGTCTGTTTAAGGTTAGAAGAGGGAGATGCTCCTTAAAGTGTCATTCCTCTTATTTGAGGAACTGTAACTTAAAAAAAACAGCTGATCTTCAGCCTCTTTTCATCTATTGTAAAATTGTTCCCAGCAGTCTTTTAATTACGATTATGCCATTTTTAATAATTAAAAAAAAAAACTGTAATTTTTATAGGACATAATTTCTGCAGACAAGCAAGACATCATTAGAAATTTGCCTCCGATTTGAGGGCATGAACATTAGCGCGGCGTGAACCCGCCCCTACTTCCCCTCATGCATCCGTTAACACTCTCTCCCACAAGCTTACAGCCCCTCCCCCCACCAATATTCCATCATCTGTGCAACAAGAATGGTGGAGTTTCCCCCCTTTGAAACCAAGGCTTTGACGTGCTACATAATTCTTCAACCGTTTACATTATTCCAACAGATTTTGAGGTGCATTAAGGCAGCTTTCGCAGACATGCAACCCTTTACAACATTAAAGTGTTTACGCAATTAACGTAAACCGTTGGATTCTGATGCAAAGAAAAGCAGGTGAGCGCTTCGAAATGCGTTGGAATTGTGTTAAGTGCGTAAACGTCTGTCGATTTAAGATAGCTGACCGGAACTTCTTTTTGGGGCGTGCGTTTATCACTGTGCGTTATCACTTTAGGGGCGGCCATGGTGCAGCAGGTGGGCCGGTCGACCCATGATCGTAACATTACAGGTTAGATTCCCGCCCTGCACGCCCATGAGTCGAAGTGTCCTTGGGCAAGACACTGAACCCCAACTTGCCTCTGGTGGGAGGTTGGCGCCAGTGTTCAGCAGCGGAGCCACCACCAGTGTGTGAATGTGTGTGTGACTGGGTGAATGGGACTGTGACTGTAAAGCTCTTTGGGCCTTCGAAAGAGGGTAGAAAGCGCTGTATAAGTATACGCCATTTACCATTTACTTTTTAATGCACACCCAACAACCAATCAGAATCGAGTATTCACCCGGACCATGGTATAAGTAAGGGTTAATGGCCGACGAAGTGTGCGGTTACTACTTTTTAACGCACGCCGTGGAAGCCTGAACCGTCCTCCGATTCGCGTCGGACGGTTGCTTCCGCGAAGTGCGTTATAAAGTAATAACCGCACACTTCGAAGGCCATTAACCCGCTTATACCATGGTCACTTACAAAAGCAATACATATTAACCAAGTTTTAGTCCTTAATTCTTGTTTTTTTTTTCGATTTGGATCACTTTTCTCACAAACAGCGGACTATATGTTACGTGATGCGGCGCGATCACGTAACATATAGTCCGCGTCGCGCAGCACCACTGCTGCAGTCAAGATTCGGCGATTTATATATGCTGATCGTCCCGATGGGTTGAATAAAGCATCAATTCAGAGGGAAAGTTAATCGCTTACCGCTTGTTTTTGCTCAGATGATGAAGCAAAAGGTTGTTTTACAGAAGCCGGCGCAGTGATACAAAACATTTAAGCTAGCCGACCAGAACTTCTTTTTTCACCGTGCGGTTATTAGATTTTAATGCATACCCAGCAGCCAATCAGAATCGAGTATTCAACCGGACCATGGTATAAGTAAGGGTTAATGGTTTGCATTATCACTTTTAAACGCACGTCGTGGAAGCCTGAACGGTTGCTTCCGCGACGTGCGTTAACAAGTAATAACGCACACTTCGAAGGCCATTAACCCGCTTATACCATGGTCACTTACAAAAGCAATACATAGTAACTAGTTTTTAGTCTTTAATTCTTATTTTTTTCCGATTTGGATCGCTTTTCTCACAAAAAGCGGACTATTTGTTATGAGGTGCGGCGCTCCACAATATAAAGTGAATATATATGCTGATCTTTCCGATGGGTTGAATAAAGCATCAGTTCAGAGAGAAAATTCACCTCTTAACGCTTGTTTTTGTCCAAATGATGAAGCAAAAGGTTGTTTTAAAGAAGCCGGCGCAGTGATACAGAAGATTTAAAATAGGTGACCGGAACGTCTTTTTTCGCCGTGCGGTTATCCTGTGATATGTCAGTTTTAATGTACACCCAGCAGCCAATCAGAATCGAGTATTCACCCAGACCATGGTATAAAAGCGGGATAATGGCCTTCGAAGTATGCATTATCAGAAAATTATGGACTTTGCGGGAGCAAATTCAGGCTTCCACAGCGTGCGTTCTGATAATGTAAACCTAATCTGCTATTAACCCTTACATATACTAGTAAACCCTGTTTTGTTTTTGCAATTCTATCATAAGTAAAAATTGACTTATATATAACAAACCCAATTGTCTGAAGTTTAGATTTTAGTTTATTTTTAATATTTTATGAATAGAAAATGTGGTTTTAATTTGATTTTATGCTGCATTAAAGGGACGTTTGGATGAGGTGCATTAAGTCACAGTAATGTTGGTATGTTCAGTATGTTGTGGGAAAAATAAAGCATCCTTGCTCCCACAGCTCGTCCATTACCTTCATGTTTGGTTTATCCTGACTGCTTCCCCTCGTAAAACTCTGTGTTTTTTTTATCCGTTCCCAAAGTAAAAAAAAAAATAAAAAAAAAAATCACTGATGGTAAATTTCTCCTTTAGCTCCAACTCATCAAACCTGAAAACCTTGCGTTTCTAACCAGTTTTCTTAGTAACATGCACACATGTTGCTGGTTCTAAACTGACCGAGCTGTTAGTCCTGTGGTGAGGTTGCTATTGGCGACCAGCGCTTTCCCAGACAGGAACTCGGCTCGGATCATCTCAGGTGTCAGCTGGACTCCTGAGCCGTCGCACCTGCACACATGTGAGTGCCGGTGAGTTATTTAAGGGCTAATACAAAGGAGGAGACAACAAGAGGCGCTGCTGTGTCAACAGCCAAGTGTGTGAGCTCACGGCGTGTCTGTCAGTGGTAGCAGATCATCAGGGAGAGCGGGGAGGGGAGGAGGTGCTGCGAGACGGAGGATATCTGTGTTGTAGTCAATGGACCTACAGGAGACAAACACAGACGAGGAGATAATGCTCACAAACAAGATGAAAGAAGTGCTGAGGGTTGTTTGAAGTCTCCCTCTGAACAGAGATGATGCCTGATAGCAAAGCACAAAAAAACCCCCACTAACAAGCATTTATCACCTAATGAGGAAACGCACAAACAGACTGAAAAGAAAGTATAAAGCAGAGAGATTAGAGCAGGAGTTTGCATGTTTACAGTCAGATGCGCTTGATGCTGGTGGTGAGTCGGTGTGTGACAGAGGTGAGGTGTTGTACGCTGAAAATGGTAAAAGGTTTAAAGGATAGCCCCAAGCGTTTTTCCTCACAGCTGAGGATGAGCTGCAGTGTGTCACGCAGGAGGTGGGATGCAGAGGCCTCCTCATTCTTCGCCCAGGTATACAAAAAAAAAATAAAAAGGATAGTGGGATGCCGATTTCCAAGCGTTAATACCAACGGCTGGGATTTGGAGGCCAGAAAAAAAATGCAAACAGTTCCTATAGATGGAAGTAAATCAGCTTAAGGTGATTGCTGAGGCTGCAAGTCCAGATAAAAAATATATATATATAGCTACAAGCGATTGGTGAAGGAGACCATCAACCAGAGTCTAGCAGACAGTCAAATAGCGATCAACTCAACAGCCTAATATTCAAACGCGTACAGATGCATAAATGATCTAAACCTAGGAAATAAAGTATGCAGGAACTGTGTTTTTTACATGAAGGTCTGAGACAACAGCCAAACATTGTCCTCTAATGGTTTCTGTAGCAGCTCCCAAGTTAAAGTTTCTCTCCTAGTGTCATTGAGAAGCAACAACGTGGAAGGTAGCTAAGACTACGGTTACACTAAATGCAAGTTTTTCAGCAAATCCAGCAGGTGGCTGCTGTGCGGCATTTGTGATCGGGAGGTGGTAGTCGCAGTTCTGCACACTGCGCGGTGGCCGCGGAGGCTTCAAGAAGAAATTTTAAGTGACCGGACAATTATTTGACACCGCTCAGTGGCTGCCCGGGCACACTATGAGGTCACACAGTGGAAGTCCAGAGACAGCAGCGCAACATATGACTTATAGGAAGGTCTCCAAGATCCCCAAAACCGTCTGATGATCGGCTAATTACAAACTGCCAGCCACCCCCCTGTCCCTGTCCTGCTGTCCCAATGCCACTGTCTGTTTGTTAGAAACTGACGGCAGCAGCGCGGGCACTCGACGATGACCAGACAGCAATCGGCTGATCCTGGCCACTGTGGGTCCTGCATGTAAATGGGGAGACAGCATTGATGCTTTTCATCCGATGAAGACTCCTGATGTGGTTTGATTGCTTTGACCTTCGTTTTCTTGGGTGCTGGGGCTTTGCTCTTGCTGGCTTTCTCGGGAGGCATGTTGTCTAAAAACGTGTACATTTGTAAATTGACAAGATTATAACGTGTGTCCAAACTCTAAGTTGCGGATGACCAGTGGTGCAGAATTGCCCCCCTCTCATATACACCAGGGATACTGGGCGGCCGATGCCGCTTGATATGGACATCCGCCATTTGGAGACATTTACATATCGTCCAACCGGAGCTGCTGCCACCGCCCTGTGGCCGCCCAGCTGTCCCCTCCTGGACGATGCCTAACTCCTGCTGTCTCCATTCATGACAACGCCAACGATTTTTCTAAAAAAAATCGGGCGGCAGCAGGCTAATCTTGAAGATTCTGCTGGTGCTTACCCATTGGGCGGTGGCGATGGTGTTTGTAACCGTAGCATAAATACAACTGATGGAGGGTTAAGAGCTTTAAACATGAAAGAAGGACATCCAATAAGAAACTAGCCAAACATCAGCTGATGAAGAAAAAAAATCTCGTTTTAGTTGACTGAACCACTCATCTTCTGCCAGGCGTATTCTGAGAAATATGAAGCAGCTTTTATGAGAGTAACATCTGAGATCTCAGTTCTGAAGAGTATGATTGTATTTCGTTTTTTACTTCCTCGCCTGTGAATTTAACCAAGTTGTGTTGAGTTGTGGTGAACGGCATTGATAGAGCTCTACCTGTCGAAAAATGACAGAGGTCAGAGGTATAAGCCCCGCCCACTTTACACTGGCACCGAAAAGAAATGCAATAGCAAACAAAAATGAGCCGAATAACAAGGAATCAAATAGACTAAAAGAAATGTAGCTCCAATGGTTTCACTGAGTTTAGTCCAACGTAAAGAATACAAACGAGCTAACAGTTTGGCTCCAAAAATCTTTTTTTTGGATAATATTCCCTGAAACCAATATTTACCTTTTAATGCGGTTATTTGAAATGACTTGGGATTTGGCCGCCGAGACACCTGCCTTCAACTGCCACCTAAACCACACTGCACCTGCCCCTTTTGAGCTATCCTGCAGGTGACGGGCCTACGGCGGAGTTATAATAACTTCGGTGTGGACCCGTCCGGGACCTGAGGAGAGAGTGCCGGCCATCAGGCGCCTGCCTACGAGCTCCAACCCCAGGGGCCCCAGTGACGCCGATCTGGGGAACTGAATCTGGTTGGATTCAAAAATAGAAGACTAAACTAGTGTGACGTCACCCATAGAAAATCCTTCGACTCCAGTTCCAACCAAATGAAGTCAAATCTGTCGCCATTTTTTCACGATATATCCATGGCCATTGTTACGGCTGTGGCCGTAACAGTCTGTGCTAAAGTCTGTGGTTTAAGCACATTACAAAGTTTTTGTGAGTGGCTAGAAAACTGTTAACCAAACTTATGCTTAGTTCTGTGCAACACGTTAGTTTTGTTTAGTTAATTTTGAACAGTTTGTTTTGTGTGGCTAGTCTTATGAGACTAGTTGACGGGTGCGTGTCCTGCGGGGTGCGCGTCCTGAGTTTGATGGTCGCGTATCTTGCGGGATGCGTGTCCTGAGTTTGATGGTGGCGTGTCCCGCAGGGTGCGTGTCCTGAGTTTGATGGTGGACTGTCCTGCGGGGTACATATACTGAGTGGACGGGTGCGTGCCCAGAGGGGTACGCGTCCTGAGTGGACAGTCGCGTGCCTTGCGGTTGCTGGTTGTTGTTTATTTGTAAATAAATGTGTTATATTTTTTATGGAGACATTTGTTTGGTGTTTTTGTTAATATAAAACTTAGTAGCCAAAACCTTTACTTCACTTTTATTGAAGCATCTGATTTGCCCGGTTCAGTCCGGTTCTCATATGCAGTCAATGGATTCAGCTCACGAAGGGGGTTCTGAACCGCCCTTTATTTAGCTCATCACCTAGGACCTGTCTGCCATGGGTAAAACCCAAACACCATCCTGGATCAACCAAGCTTTCAAGCCCCTCCACTACATTACGGTGGCGGTTAATGGAGAGACCCTGAGAGACCCTGGACAATGGACATGCTGCAGAGACTACATCTCTCGACTGCTCTGGGAACGGCTCAGGATCCCCCCATAGGAACTGGAGGAAGTGGCTGTGGAGAGAAAAGTCTGGGTATCTTTACTTAGATTGCTGCCCCCATGACCCGGTCCCATATGAGCAGAAGAAAATGGATGAATGGTAGAAATACTTGAAGTTAAACATTAGGAACTGTATTGTTTGAACTTATTATGTACATAAAACATATAGAAAGTCTGCAATTTTAGTGATTCTTTTGTCGTTTTTATGATGATTCTTTCACTTGAGTAAAAATAGATAATGATGCAGCTGCAGAAATGTAAAGAGGTCAAAGGAGGTTTTCAGTAAACTTTACAAAGAAACGAGGAGGAGATTTAACTCAAGAAACCTCCTTAAAGTTCCTGTAAATCAAGCATTTTGAAATGTTTTTACAAATCCAGCTCTGGTGTACAAGCAGTGTTGGGGACATTCTGTCCGGCAGGATGAACAAAATGTACTGATGGGTCAGGGAAGATGTTTGCACAACCGATTGGCCGAGGTTGTGACAGGATGCAGCGGAAAGCGTGGTCAAATGGAACCAGCACCGTCCGTCAATGCACAACAAGAAAAAACCTCTTTCTCGGTTTCCTTTTAGCTAAAAAAAAACCAGATCATTATTTTTGGGTGTAAAAGTAAAGACGTTGCCTCTGTACAGTGTGACCTAGATTCTGCAGGAACACCCACACAAAGATCTCGCACAGCAGCAGAAAAAGAAAAGAGATTTTATATGAATGAGCAACTCCGTTCATCCATCCTAGACAGGTTTTATGTTATTTATTTGTAAAAAAACAGAAATATAACCACACCAGCGGTTTTTATAAAACGCAGCCTGGAAATTTCTAGCTGGCCTCAAAACTCCATAAATGTAAAATGAGTTTGTGGGGTAGATTACAAACAATGGATGTGACATCCTGCAAGCTGGCAGACAGTGGAAGTTTTGTGGTCTTTCGGATGAGAAATCCAGTTTGAGGAGCGGTAAAGGCGATGGAATGAAAACCAAAGCAGGTAAAAAGCATGAGGACAAGGATTTTCTGTCAACACACATGAAAATCTTTTTGCTGAAAGCATGAAATATCCAAAGTGACTGCAGGGCAAAGAAATGGATTCCCCTACGCTGTGTTTTTGATGATTACATCCATCATTAATCAGTGTTAGGAATAAGGGGAAAAAAATGGTTGTCCTCTGGACAACCTGGCAGGTAAATTTGGTTGTCCTCCCCAATTTTTGGTTGTCCTTCGATACCAATATTCAACAGCAATGAAACCAACTCAGATGTGAGTTGATTGACATTTAAAAAACTCTTTAAATATTAAAAACAAACATTTTTACTAAATATTGAAGCATCTGGTTACACAAAGTATTGACAAAACTTGGAACTAATATCTTTATAACTAGTATCTTTACACAGATTTAAATATATTGGTTCTTTTTTTTCTTTGGTTTTGATAATTGTTTCTTAAAGAATATAAAATACAAAGACTGTTGTAAAAATTTAGAATATCATTTCAATCCCATGGAAAAAGGTTTTTTTTCAGCTCACGTCAGTCTGTTCTGTTATGAGTAAAAGTTATAGTGTTTTATGAATGTGTTTCAAATCTTCTGTTAATGGGCTGAATATTTTGAAGACCTCTAGCGGTCGCGCCAGGCACTGTTGTTCAACACATTTATTTGAATAATCTTTATTGAAAAGTGCACATGTAGAGACAGAAAGAATTTGCTAACATGCACGCACTTCGTTCGTCAGTGGAAAGAATTTGCTGCATACGTCTCAGTTCAGAGGTTGCCAAAAACTAACCTTTGAAACTTGAAAAATAGTCGAAAAATACCAAAATGTTGAATAAAAGACCAGGTTGTCACACGGACAACCATCAGGTTCATTTTTGGTTGTCCTCCGTGAAATCTGGTTGTCTGGGACAACCGGATAACCGCTTATTTCGAACGCTGTTTATCATTTTCTAAATTTACAACATTGCATAAACTATTTGCTGACCTTAAGGGAAAAAAATATATACATTTTATTATCTTATTCTAAGTGACTTATCTTTTTTTTTAAAGAAAGTGTGAAACAGCACAGTTTGACATCTAACCATGAGATATTTATGCTTGCAAGAAGCTAAAAGGATTTCCAGCACAAAGGCAGCGTTTAATATGACTTTACTCAACAAAAGCACTGATTAGTAATAAGAAAATGGACAACACTTCTATTTAGTAGGTTGGTGCCATCCCGGCAGGATATGACATCATCAAAAAACGCGAAACCTTTTTAAAAAAAAAAAAAGAAAAAGAACAGTTATAATGTTAAATGTGCATTCATGTGTTTGCAGCCACTGTGTTACAACTCCCCCTGTGGTTATTTCAAGAACTGCATGTGGCTCAACGTACCTTTCCTTTTTGAACAAGCTTCAATCAGGAAGTGAGAGGAAAGCGCTGAGCGGACAGGATCGTCAAACAGGATCTGGCTTACCTCCGAGGGGCGCTGGCACTGCTGAGATCTGGTTGGCTCGACAGACCATTTAGCAACTTGGAATCAAAGTTCTGCCACGTCATGACTTTCTGCAGCTCCGTCTGGGTTTGGAACACATCAACGCAGACAGCTGTAATGAGTTTTACAGCTACCGATGCCTTAAGGAGTCAAAGAACAAACTAAAAAATAAATCACTTTGTAATTGAGAAACCTCTTCTGACTGTATGAGGTCTGAGCTCCTAAGCTGCTCGTGTTGCTCTCAGGTAATGAATACCTGTAATAAAAAAAAAGTGTCAAAAAAAGCATAAATGTTTTAATGTTCAATCAGAAACAGTTTGGTTTACACAAAAACTAACGATCCCTATTTAAATACTATTTCTTTTCATCCAAAGTCATCTGATCACAAAATGGAAAAAAAATAAAATAAAAAACATAAATATGTTCTTTTACTAATCAGATTTAGCCAGAAGCCTTTTATTCATCAATTAGAAAGTTATAAATACTTACGTTGTTTTTTTTTACATTACAATAGTTACTTTAAAGTCACATTGTATCACAGCAAGTTGGTGAAGTTTCATTTTTGTCTCTGCCTATATCATCTATCTCAAAAGCTACTTTTCTTGTTTAATTATGTTGATTTGCTCGTCTTTTATAATTCAAGTTTACTGATCAACTAGGATCACACTAAACTGAATGTCAGCACTAACATCCACTGTTCCTGATAGTTGGTTGGAGGGTCTTCATATGCAAAGTTTTGCTTAATTTGTTTTCCTATTACAGATCTCAGTTTAATCCTGTGAATCCACTACATCAGAGAATTGAATTAAAATTCTATTTTTTAGGTTGTTATTAAACAGTGATCCACAAAAATCCACAAAAAATTGAGATATAGATAGTATTAATTATGATATCTTGGGTGATTTGTTACGTTTTTGCTCACAACAATGTTAGCTTAAGTTACCAAAATATTGACCCGAGTGTTCAGGCAAAAAACACCTTATATACTCTCTGTGTTACATTTGATCTGCACATTTTTAACGTGATGCAACTGTGTTACAAAGAATTAATTAGCAATAAATGTTGTATTCTTTCAAAAAGGCAAGTACGCATTTAACAAAACATGATTAACAAAAGATGAGGTACTCTCGCCATAAAGTTTTAAACCTTTTCCCGCCAAAATTGTTTTTGAGAGTTCACGGAAGCAGCCATTTTGAAATGAGCAGTGAAAGCCCTTCTACTGCCCCTAGTGGAATGATAATGAACTACAGGCCAGGAAATATGGACCACGTTACACTACAATGAGCTTTTAGGGAAGGTTTTGATTATGCTAATGAGCTAGGGGTTCTCTGAAATGTGTTTTAGAAATGACATGAATGATTATATAGGGTAAATGGGCTCCACTTTGGCCTCATTCGTTCATGAGACAAAGCCCCACACAGTTTTTCAGTCATTCATTCATTTACAAAACAGGAAAAGATTAAAAACAATTGGGTCTGACTCAGTTTAAAAACTGGTTTTCCGCAGATTCCTGCTCTGCAGAACAAATGACACAAGACATCCAACTTGAACTAAATAGTTCAAGAAGAAACAGCATGAGGGGACGTGGTTGGCAGCAATGTCAGTGATTACAGCTGGCTCTGTCTTTTAAATAGATTATAGACGTTCTTTTAAAAATGACTTGGTGATGTTAGAGTTATGGTGGCTTTGATGACTACGCTCCAGTTTTTAGTTAACAAAAAAAAAAAAAAACAGATTATTCTCCTCAGCCTTCCTAAATGCTGGAAAAGGCAAGAGTCCATTAGTGGTAGATCTGGTAGAGTGTATTGATCTGAGTTTTGGAGCCATGGCAGCGAGTGCTGCTAAAGTGTTTCCATTTAGAATTTGGTTGTAGAGTTTCAGTTTGTTGTTTAATGTATAATTCTGAAATTTTAAAGCATTCGACAGTGATAATACAGAAGAATGGTGAAACCACCGATGATGCATCTTATAGACTCTACTGTAAAGTTTGATTGGTTCACGAATTTCATTTGTTGCAAGTGACCAAGCAGGCAGACGGTGCGATACAGTAGACATGATGATTGCAGGAAGATACGTTTCAGCAACTGAAAAAGATAATTGTGGCCTGATTTTACTATAAACATACACTTTTCGTTTGAGTTTTCTGGTTAAATTTTGAGCATGTTTACTGTACTTCAGGCAAGAGTTTTGTTTATTGTTGTGTTCGTTAACTAAAATGACACAAAATGTGAGTAGACTTTTACATTTTTACACAAAAATGCCATAAATTAAAGGAAGAAAGTTACTAATTTTTTAAAAACTATGAGTTTACCTTGGTAAAGGACAAAGATAAAACTCCAGATCGCTTTCAAGGAATTTTGGGACAGGCTTGAAAGACTGAAGACCAGGTGCTGGATTCTGAACCAAGACATAATGAGACAAATAAGCTACTTGACACGTGCAAAGATAAATGCAATAATGAAGATTGTATCCATAATGATGAAAGCCTTACAAAAATTCTGAGCGGGTTTACAGCGAGAGGTCTGGTCAGAGCGTCCGGAGCCCTGAAAGAAAGAGCAGGCGAAGCTTCCTCTTCTGCTGGATCTGTGAGTTCCTTCTGCGTTCCTTTGAGCTCCACTAGCTCGGAATTCTGGGCTTCAGTCTACAAAATTCCAAATCCAATGTATTAAAAGAAAAGAAATAGAACATCAGCAAAAGTTTGGAGCTCAGGTTACCGGAGATCCGGAGCGAAGTGGCCTGGCCAAAGTTGTTGGGACGTAGGAATGAAACACATCCCATAATAAAACGGGTCGGTAGCCCATGAGCTGGTAGTGCTGAGGAACCTGAACAGACATTCAAGTCAATCAACCATAAAAAAAAAAAGATGACAAGGGAATTTTATGATAAAGGAAAAATACCTTGACATTGTGATAACAATTACTACTAATAAAAAAGATTGCAGTTGCAGTTCTTCTCATGGTTTAGATCTTCAGGCGTCTTTGTTTGTTCAGGGTTCTACTGGGGAAACTGGGTGGGTAGAGGGAGGAATCTGGTGAGGGAGGGGTCCCATCTGTGTGTGACTGTCCTGTGTTTTCTGTTTTTGATCATTTTCATTCTTTTTTTATGATTATTTTATCTGCTTCTATGTTAAGTGCTTTGTGTTTTTAACTGAAATGAAAGGCGCTATATAATAAATAAGTAAGTTTGAGTTTGATATTGTTTTTTTTTTTTTTTCCAATGTCTGTGTTTTGGTGCCTTTGAGTTTTGATCAGTATCTATGCAGAAACAGACAGTGAGCTTGGCCCAATAGTTTTTTTTTTTTCAGCTTGGTGGTTGTCTCTATTTTAGCAGGATATGACATCACAAAGTCTCATCCAGTCTAGGAAAAAAACAAGCCATAAACTAACCATCAGGAAGAAATACGGTGTTTCAAAGGAACCCCTCGTCAGAAGTCAGAACTCTGTCTCCCCCTCTGGTCATCGGCGGGATCCGTCCAGAGTTCTAGCCACACTACATCTCCCAGCAACCCTAGCGCACACTTCCTGGTTGCCACACACCTGACTTCATGTACAATCACGCAGAGCAGACTTGAGCACTGCACTGAGCCTTCCTTAACGAGCGACTCTAGCCTGGACTTTGACTACCCCGTCTCTCCTCTGATGATCTCATGCCTGTTATTGACCCCCTGCTTTAGCTGGGTGGACTTTTAGCTGAGCTAATAAACCTGCTGCATTTGGATCCAGCCGTCTGCCTGTTCTTGTGACACCCTTGTTTTTTCACAGTCTGGAGATTACATATTAAACAAAATAAAGTCTATAAAAATCCACCACGAGCTACGTTTGTCATACATTTAAACGCCAACCACAGAAACAAAAAAAGACAGTAAAAATGTTTCTTTTCTCTTGTAAAGGTGGATTATAGTGGGAATGTTGTCAATCATTCACACTATAAGAAATTCTTTGTCTCTTAATTATCGTCGCTTAAATGTTTTTTTTATGGAACATACAGACGTGATGACCAACTTAAATTGCTTGATGAGCAAACTAGTGATTAATTTGTGAAGTGCAGATTTCCCTGAAATCAACTGTTTACCCATTAGTTTTATTTACTTCATAGTTTGCTCTCCATTTAGATATACATTTAAGTTTTTTCCTCCTCCAGTTCTTTTTTGAAGTATAAAATAAATCGTGGAGACAATTAAATCCTGAACATTTCGCTTGACAGTAAATAATGACAAATGATTGTCTCTTAAATCGGCTGCATGGAGGTAGAACAGCACAAAGTGAAGCTCACTTGTTTTCTATTTTATTTGTCTGTAAACAGGAAACACTATAAAAAATAAAAAAAACAATTTTTCTGAGATTTTTTTACGCTATAGGAAAAAGCACCAAATCCAGGAAAACAACTTTCCCCCTCAGGCGGTGACCGACATTTTTATCTTACATGACAGCATGTTAATGATGATGTAAATCTGTGGCATTTTATTGTAGATAAAGAAGTCGAGCCTCTAGAGTTTCCTGATAAATCCTACAGGTCGGAAAATAAACACAAAAAGAGAACAGAAGCGAAAATTAAATAAAAATAAAAAAAAAAGAACAAATGGGGGATTTAACGGAGGATTAAGAGCTGACAATGTCGGGAAGCCCGGCTGGGATCTTGGTGTGGAGCGGCTCCTGTCCACAGACATGCGGCTGGAGTTAATTGGTGATGCTAACCTGGTTGGAGTGTGAGAACATATGGCTGTCTGTTTCTGTGAGGGACTGGCCTCCTGACAAGTGTCTGCACTGCCTTTTGGCAAATGTCAGCCGGGAGAGGCTTTGGCAGCCCGAAAACCTCCCAGAATGAAGCCGGTGAAGTAAATAAATAAGTATTTTTACAGGTTCATAACATCGAATTGAGACCTGCTGATTTCCATGTGTGAGGAACACAGCTGCAGTCGCTTGATACCTACCTGAAGTTGGAAGATAGGGACGCGTGTCGTCGCGGTCACGTCGATGGCGTCCACGGGTTCTGGCGCTAAATTACTGAAGGTCTGAAAATGTCAAGAAGACCAATGATTTGTTGTCTGAGGACTGAAGGACGTGATCAAACAGAGGGATCTCTGACTCATGGTGGTTTGGAAGCTCAAAGCATGTCTTTACAGCCTGGTTTTGGGGGGTTAAACTTCGCTCACCAAAGGATCGTCCTCATCGGAGAAGACCAAGAGGGACGGAGGAAACACTTTGTCTGGAGGAATCTGAAAGGATCCCATGTTTGATTCTTCAGCTGAAGCAAACAATGCAGGAAAATTAGTTTTTACAGAATTAATTAGAGAATTTTGACTAAATGTGTCTTAGTAACTATTAGGGATGCCGCAATTCTCGATTTAAAACTGAAGCGTATGTTAAACCAATAACCCAAACATGCTGCATACCAGTACGTTTACGCTGAAAGTGTTATTTTTAGTATTTATCATTTTTGACAATTATTTATTTATTTTTCATGATTACAATGCTACTGTAACGCACACATTTCCCACGTGTGGGATCAATAAAGTACTTCTGATTCTGAAACAATTCAGGAAGGATGTATTTTTTTATGGTTTTATTACATTATATCAGGCTCACACCAGATTCGTGCATCACATTTGTGTCAACGCATCAAATTGGCTGCTCCATGCCTGTCCATAAAGGTATTCATAAGCCCGACGCCGCAGATGCGTGTGGGAGGAGCTACTGCCAGATGTTTTAGCCTGATGGCGACATGGAGCGGTGTCTGTCTGAGTTTATCTCATTTACAATGCATGGAAGACACGGAGGACGCTTACAGATCGGATTTATTTAAAAATATTCCAGAACAGCATCGGTAATCACGTCTCCTTGTCTGGGTTCATGAGATCATTCAGAGTCTCTCCCAGCAGCGGGAGCTGCGTTTGAATGACAACCGGTTTCTGCAGCTACTTGCGAGTCTCTGTGACCCAGTTTGAGGATTTCCTGTCCCGCATTAGTCCAAGAGGGGAAAAATAAGAATAAATTCAAAGATCTGTTTGATATGGACTCAACTCAAATAAGAAAATGTCATAAGTTCAGGAGGCCTCCCCATGCCACAGCGGGCGGCTCTCTGCCTACCAGTCAGCCTCCCGGAGACCGGGTGTAGCGAGCGCGCTCGGTCCAGGCTGGCAACCTGTTCAGGGTGTACCCACCTTTGCTCAACAGCAGGCGGGGGCAAGCTCTGGCAGGGTTAAAGCGCATTAAGAAAATGGATGGAAGTTCAGGACGAGAATACTGGCATGGATCCTCCATATTGGATTTGCACTTCACTCGCTGATTCAGTCACTGAACACGTCATGTGCCTCAAAGCTGATTCCCTGATGCGTCGACCTCGCCAAAGTTCAAATAGTTCCACTCTAGACGCGCTGAGACACGCCCCGCTGCTAAACAGACATTGACTTAAGTCTGTACATTGACTTAACATTGAAAATCAATACCCCTGACGCCCTCATTGCTTTGGGTGTGAACCCAGTATTGGTATGAGCCAACTGAAAGGATTTTGTTCATTGTTACTCGCTAATAAGCAACAAAAATACATAAATTGTCTGAATAATAAACAAATTATTTAGCAAACCGAAACAAAACTGTGACCTAAAAGTCGAGGTTTGAACCGAATCTTGACGAAAGCGTATTGTCCCATTACACTAATGTAAAGACGATCTCAAACCTTTCTGAATTGAGGGAAGATTCTTCCTCAAACAGGCCAGTCTCCTCCTCATCCGACACTGGATAACGATCTGGAAGAGAAAGGTGAAGAAACCGTTTCACCGGTCACTCATACTCGTGATCTCTAGAGAGTTGTCAAGCTGGGGATGTCGGTTCAGCCGGGTTGCATCTGTCTTCTGGCATTTAGGTCTTTTTTTTCTGGCTATTTAAGGAGTAACAGAGCTGAGGCAGCTTCTCCTCCTGGTAAAAGGACATTCCAACCGGAAAAACGTGTGTCCTGTCATACTTTTCAGATTAGCAGCAAAAATCAAGTCAAACCTCCATCTGATGAAACAGACTTGGCCATGAGTTCACACTGAAAACATCACTGGGGTTCTGCAGCTGTGAATGTTGAATGCACATCTTTGCAAAAGTGTCATATTTTTGTGGACCTTCCTGTGTTTGCCTGTAAAGTAGTAACTAAGATTGAAATATGTCTGTTTTGCGTAGAAAAGTAAATAAATTCCTCCACCTTAAGAATTAACTTCCCATCATCCATAGTGTAGATTTTGGTGCGATGCATGATGGTACTTTTTCATTTAAGTAAGTAAGTACATATTTTATTTGTATGGCACTTTTTACAGAGTAAAACCACAAACTCCTGACAAAAAAATAAATGCATTAAACCAAAACCCAAATATAGAAAACATTAAAAGATATAGTGCACTATATGGGGTGTTCGTCATTTTCTATGTTGTCCAAAACTACAATTCTGAAATCCAGTGCCCTAGAAATTTCCCAGAAGTCTCTGCGAAAAACCTGTGTGCATCAATGCTCACTAGATCGACAAAATAGACCACAATGCATTGCGTCGTAACAATTCCCCCCCCCCAAAATGTATTCAAATGTATTTTTTAAATACATTTATTTTCATCATAAGAAGACAGTAGACTTATAAATAATCATCCCAAAACGCTCATATTAATTAGATTTCAACTTCGTGAATTCGATGATGTCATATCCTACGTTAAAAAAAAAAAAAAAAAAGTAGTGAGCATGGTATTGTCATTGTTTTTAAAATTCAGGGCACCACCTAGTGCAGCACTGTATAGTTTTATAGTAGTTAGGGGTTAGGATGGGAATCCGGACAAAGCCCAGGCCTCAAGGGCCAGAACCCCTGCCTTGTCTGCTGTTGATTTATCCTGGATCAGGTGTGTTTAGCCAATTAGGAGCTTCAATGGCAAAACGGTTGGAAAACATGTAAGGACGCCGGCCCTCGAGGCCTGGAGTTTGACACTCCTGATGTAAATGGTTTAAGAGTTAAAGAGACTTAAATAATTAAACATTGAAGCCAAAGCTACGGTTCTTAAAGGGTTAATTAACAAAATGTCTCTCTCTGGTCTGTTTTTGATCGATTTAAATTAGGGCTGCACGATATGATGAAAATTCGCGATGCGCAATATTATTGATCAATATTGCGATGACGATATAACTTGCGATAAATGAACAAATAGCAAAAACAACAAAAAAATGTCCATTTCACTGCAAAAGTTTAATTTAAATAAGAGTCAAAATACCATAAATTATTCTCCAAATGAGCCTCGTCTAATTAGGAGGGCAACATCTAACATAAAAGCTCCATTCGATTAGTCAACAACGTGAAGGGTTCCGTCTGATTGGTCAAATGCATACAGGGTTTATTCAATTCATTAAACAGTTCAAGTTGCCATAAGATTGTTTTAGCACATTTAAGTTTTATAATTTATTGCGATTTTGACCGACTTTTGCGATATGGATATTGCACATCTTGAAATCACGATAACGATAAATTTGCGATTAATTGTGCAGGCCTAATTTAAATGATCCAAATATTTATACCCATTTATTTACCAAACATTTCTGCACAATATGGGGGTGAAAAGCATCAAAAACCAATATTTAGTGTCTTTACCATCTTTAATCCAGTAAGTCCAATGATAAAAGAATGGCCCATTCATCCATCTCCTGAACTCTCGAGTTTTGAATGCGTAAGCCCCAAAAGCGCACATACGCACGTTTACATACGTAGACGTGGTCGCTTGAACATGTGAACGTAGCGTTAGAGCCAATCAAGATTCACCCTTTTAAGCATGTTTTATGACTGTAGAAGAACCGGGAGTCCCCAAAAAACCCCACACGAAAAACATTTAAACTACACATGGACAATGTGACACACCCTCTGTATGAGGCCTTCAGTGAAAGGAAGAGCAGCTTCAGCAGCAGACTTTTATCACAACGCTGCACCACGGACGGATTAAGAAAGTCCTTTGTCCCACGAGCCATCAGACTGCACAACACCCCGTGTTGAGAGCTTTTACTCTGGCTTTTGATTTGATTAAGCTGAATTTCTGGGAAACTTGACATGTTTTTAAGAATTGTTCATACTTGCTTTTATTCTTTTTATCCTTTTTTATCCTTTTATATTTTTATCTATTGATTTTGTTTTTATTTTTTTTAGGAATGATTGTGTTTTTAAATATGTGCAGCTGGCCACTTAAAATGTCCTCGGGGAAAATTAAAGTCAGTCTATCTATCTATGGTATCTATCTATGGTATCTATCTATCTATCTATGGTATCTATCTATCTATCTATGATATCTATCTATCTATCTATGGTATCTATCTATCTATCTATGGTATCTATCTATCTATCTATGGTATCTACGGTATCTATCTATCGATGGTATCTATCTATCTATCTATCTATGGTATCTATCTATCTATGGTATCTATCTATGGTATCTATCTATGGTATCTATCTATCTATCTATGATATCTATCTATCTATCTATGGTATCTATCTATCTATCTATGGTATCTATCTATCTATCTATCGATGGTATCTATCTATCTATCTATCTATGGTATCTATCTATCTATGGTATCTATCTATGGTATCTATCTATGGTATCTATCTATCTATCTATCTACGGTATCTATCTATAGTATCTATCTATCTATCTATCTATCTATCTATCTATCTATCTATCTATCTATCTATCTATCTATCTGTCTCTGTCTGTCTGTCTGTCTGTCTGTCTGTCTGTCTGTCTGTCTGTCTGTCTATCTATCTATCTATCTATCTATCAAGGTGCCAGCCGGGGTTCAAGCCTGTGAGGTTCAAATCCTAGCATTTTTGTTATTTCTAGTCTAGATTTTTGTCAAACATTTAAAATTGTTTCCTAAATGACCCAGAGTCCTAAAGTTTGAGTAACTCCAGGGTTTATGTATTGCTGTTGTTTTTTATTTGCCTAAACATAAGATGAACTGAGATTAAGCCTTTGTATGTGGTTTACACAGAAAAACGGAGTCAAAAGAAGTGTTATGATTTTTTGTGTGGTCGCATGCAGTGAACTATCAAACAATCTCAACCTCCTAAACCCAGAAAATTGCAGAGCACACCGGTCTGAAGGCCCCAGCTGAGTTTTCCATGTGGCCAAAGCAGAACAACGGGATCAGAGAACCACCGGGAACAGGAAGTGGGGCTTATCGCGTGTACCTTGTGGGCTGCCTGCTGAAACAGTCGCAGAAGTCTGAGTCGCAGCTCCCATGGAACATGACTAAGAAATTGGAGGGACGAAAACCCCTCAGGAACCTACAAGCAGAAATTCATTGTAGACCTGAAATGCTCATATTTAAACAAATATAAGAGCACAAGAAGTCCAAAAAGATGAAAAACTGTTGGATTCTTATTGTAAAGTGTGTTAAAGTGCAGTATAATTTAAGGGCAATTTATGATTCATTGGTTTAAAAGGTTCGCTTGGGCAGCAAAGTGAAGAATTTTGATTCCACACACTTATAATTGGCTGTTTATTGTTTGAGGAACCCCAGGACTATCATACATAATAATAATAAATGACCTCAGTGAACAATAAACTCCCCTTGGTGCAAAAACCCATCGATTTTGTACAGTTTTTCTGAGGATGAAAGAAACTGCGAGGCAGGAACTACAACCAGGTCAGAGAATGCAGGGATGCGATTGTTATCTCAGGGTCAGGGGTTATGGCGAGACCAGTGTAGCAGGGGAATTCCTCATGTGTAAATGAATCAAAGATCACCGAAGCAAACCTGTTCTGCTTCACGAAGCACCCTTCCGGATGAAAGTATGGTTTCTTCAGGAGCAGAGTCTTCGGCTGGCTCTGCATCTCCTCTTCTACGCTGCAACATAATAAGTAGAGAAGCAAAAGTGAGGCTCAGAGCCAGAGGGCTCCAGTTATCAACAGAGACACAAAAGAAAGGTCAGAAAAGCTCTCAAACACCTTGCACCTGGTGACCAGTGGCTCCAGCATTTAACAGACGTCCAGAGAAGACTGAGAGCTGCGCATAACACGACCAATTTAATCTACCTGAGAGCGCACGGACTACTGAACCACGAAGGCAACACAATTATTTCTCCAGCCTGAACCGCTGAGTGAGAAGCTCAAGAAAACAGCGACATCTTGGTTATTGACCTACGGACGGACGGATGGACGGACGGACGGACAGACAGACTTGGTCTAAATCAGTGTTTCTCAATTATTTTTTGCAAGGCTCCCCCTAGGAAAAAGAAAATGCCCCCCCCCCCCACCACCACACACACACAAACACACAAACACACACACACACACTCGCCGCGGAGACACTGTATTAGGTCAGTATCTATAACAACTGTGTAAGTATACCTAAAATTGTATCTTTGAACAAGAAAAAAAGCAATATAAATCCACTTTCAACAAATATTAAATGTATTTTGCCACACAGAATATTTGAGAAGCACTGGTCTAAATGCAAGCAGAATGGCTCAAACAAAATATGAACATTTGTCTGGTTTTGGTTTACTTTCACATCACACTACTGAGGGGGGACTAAGCCACCTAGAGATGTCATGAAGCTACAACAGCTGCTTGTATGTTTGTTTTTTGGTAAAGTTGCCAGAAATGACCTTACTTCAGTAGGAAATGTTAACCTCAGTGTCCTCTCGGTTTTATTTTAATGCGTCATTTGTTTTTTTTTTCGTGTTAACCATAATGCGGTCCAGTGTTTTTGTGAAAATGCATTCCACGTAGAACCAAAGTAAAAATCCAAAATGTGCGACTCCCAAACAGAACCAGAAGACTCGCTGCATCGACACCTACTGGATGCAGCCCAAAGTCTCAAAATATTAATTTGACTGTATTTCGTTAAATGTTTACATTTAGTTTTTACATCTGATTTCTGTCTGACACTTAAGTATCCATCAATCTATGACAAAGACCAAAGTTTACCTTTAAAAATGGTAACTGTCATATGCTTCTGTAGCGTTTTTCCACCCTGTTTATGGCCCAAAGTTCTTTACAGTCACAGATCCAGAAGCAATTGCTTCTTGCTGAGGGACACCGCTCTACCTCTGCCATTTTCTTTTAGTAGTTTCATTTTATTCAACCTTATCTAGAGTTTCGGGTTTTCATTGATAAAATGTTTGTTTAATTTTTACAAGTAGTTTAGTTCTTTTTTTTTTGCCTTGCATTCAGTCAAGGACATAAACACTTAAATTAAGCAAAGCCAATTCTGTGATGTATTTATTTGAATAATGGAGGAAAAGTAACTAAACTCTGAGCAAAAATCTTGTTATTTTAACGCCTTCTAGAATAAAAACAACCATAAAATAACATTTTTGATTTACTGCAAATATGCTTTGTTCTCTTTAGCTTGAGGAATTTCCCGAATATGATCAATTTACAAGCTTTGTGGAGCTTTTGGTAGCATTGTTTTTATTTAAAAAAAAAAAACTCAAACCCTTTAGGTGAAAACAAAAATGCTGATTCAGCAACAAACTTAGCTTCACAGTTTTCTTTATTATGGCAATAAGTGACAAATATCTGCAGCTAAACTATAAATTATGTCACTGAACTGAAACGGTTTGTGTTCTGGTTTTTTTTTTTTAATGAAGATGAAAAATTGATCAACAAAAGGATCTGAGAGCTCCGATAAAACCCCAAAGGGAGGCGATGTGAAGCTGTAAACCGGAGACGGTGTGGCATCAAATCCTTCTTTCTCTATGCGCGTGCTCTGAACAGAGGAGCAGGTGAGGCAGGAAGTGGCTCACGTGTCAGTAAGAGCCCTCAGTTAATCAAACGCTGATGGGAACTCAGGCACTTCAGAGCGAAGGATACTTTAGAAATGTGCCACGCTTCCATCATAAATCAGAAAAACAAAAAAGTGCTGCAGCTGTTTTATTTTTGGCACTCGTGTGAGGGAATACAGACAAATTATATCAGTTCAGTTATCAATATCTTACTGAAAATTAAAGCTGCGATCGCCGTTGTATGCCAAACAGGCGATACCCGCCTCCTTCTGACCCGCCCTCCCTGGCTGTTTATTAACTTAATAACAAAAGACTTTTTCAAAAACTGTGGTTTTATCTCGATAGCAACTATTTTATGTTTTGGTCGCCTGGGGTTGACAAACAGGTTTGTGTATTTTTTTAGAAAAATCGTCAAAAGTAAATTTTTTTATTTCCATGCCGACTTTTTTTTGTTCATCTTTGATGTATTCATATTTTATGCCATTTTGTATCATTCTGCTCAAACAATATTCCAAGTTTTGTGAGTTTGCTGCGCTGTTGAAAATCTACACATTTTAAAACCAACAATTGCAGCTTTCATATGAAGCTAGTTAGCCCCAAATCCAGGCCTCGAGGGCCGGTGTCCTGCTGGTTTTCCAGAAACTCCACCTTATTTGCTGCTGATTACCTGGATCAGGTGAGTTTAGCCAATAAAGGAGCTTCAATGGTAGGTTGGTTGGAAAACATGGCGGCCTGGATTTGGGGACCCCTGAGTTAGGAAGTGATAGATCTAAATCCCTGGTAGGAGTTTAAATTAGTAGCTGGTACTAAAGTTTTTTTTTCAGTACCAGGTCAAGATGGCTGCCTCTTCCCAAGGTCAAAGGGCAACAATACTTTGGTACAAGTTGTGGAATTAATCTGTTGGCATAAGTGTGAAACTTTTTGAAGATAACAAAATTTCTTTTTCCATAGTGTGCGAAAAATCACAACATTTCACACTTTGCCACAAAGTGGCCGCCAAGCCTTTATTATGGGCATCCCATGATAAATTTGAACTTCCTTCGGCTATCCCCAATACACGTTTTTTTTTTGTGGCTGCATTAGTGGATTTTGAAATATTTTTTCTGAGCTTCATAAGAGATTTATTCTTTTAAAGTATCATTTCAGTCCAAAAGTTGATAGTATCTTGTTGTATTTTTAACTCCTTTTTTTTTCTTTTAAAGCAACTTGTTTAAATTCTGGTTCAGTTTCTATTTTATTTTTTTTAATATCAGCATTAAGAGGTCTCTCCTGTTGTGATGTTGTCTTTTTTGGGGGTGGGGAGTCTTGTGCGCAATGTTTCTAGCTTATTATATATGGGTACTAGGTTTGTATGAATGTTGGGGAGTTTTTAAGTGCAATTAGAAAGAAGAATCGCAAAAAACAATCGGGTCCTTGTAGTGCAGGACTGCAGGGGGACAGAAGAAGAACATATGGTTCTTTGGGAAGAACAAGTCTGAATTTAGCAAAATAAGAACTGTTTAAATGGAACACGTTTAACATAAAGTCAAATGTGAGAAACTGTAGCCAAAATGTAGGAACTGCAAGACTGTAGGCAAACATATGTTTCCAAATGAAAAAATGTTTTGTAGTTGTTTAGATACAAAAATAAATTTAAGATCAAATTCATGCTGAAAGAAGCAAGAATGATTGAAAAAAAATGTATTTCATATATTCTTAATTTATTACTGCAGGCAAAAGAATGACTAATTAATTTCTCTTTACTAAAATATATTTTTTAATTTTTTATCTGTGGTTTGAATTTCTTTAGGTCTGCTTCTTTTTCTCTTTAGACGTGATTTTCCTCCTTTAGCCTCTCCGGGTTACTCTGTGTGCATTCGCACTGACCTGAACCGCACCAGAGTTTATTTTCAAACGAACTCGGCCACCCCCTGTTCTCAGATGGACCATGTTTGGAGTTCAGGTGAGCCTCCATACCCGCCAAGCAAAGTGGACCACCAGAGGAAACCAATTCTGCTGCAAATCAGACAAATGTGGCAGAGCGAACGCGCCACGAAACGAAATATAAAGGAGAAAAATCTAACCAAAACTCACAGAGAATCCTCAGTTTTATATAAATATCCATAAATATGGAGTATTAACTCAGGGGAATCCACAACGTACAAACCCTCCAAAGCCTGCGGGTTTGAAAACTGCATCCCAAATGTTATGTGTTATTACAGCTAAACAAGACGAAAAAGGTCACAGACTAGACGGCCAGAGGCGGTTCTTCAAAGCAGAGTTCTCTGCTCAGTGAGTGGGAAAGCCTACCGCCAGTTCATGCGGTGCTGCTTGTCGTTCCTCCAGGATCTGCTTCCTGGTTTGCTCCGACATGGGATCCGTGTCCACACGGGTCTGGCTGTGGGAGTTTTATGCAAACACGTTATATGGAGATAAACATGCAAAACAAAATATTCAATAATAGATTAAAACGTGAACGGGTTTTCATTTTTCACACATAAAAACTGTCTTGTTGGTTTTAGATATTTTTACTTAGATATTTGATTTTTAAAATAAGAATTAGTAAAGAAAAACTCCATTTGAATGTCTACAAATGTTTGTTTTAGTACCGTTTATCTTTGGGTTCTTCTTCCTCCCTCTTGGCTTGAAGAACCTTCTCCTTCACCTGCCTGCTCTGCAGCACCATCATTCTGTCACAGGTTGCAGCTGCAATCAGAGGAGCAACAAGGTTTAAGGTGTAGTTGCAGCCCCCCCCCCATTAAGCCCTTTTAGGTTTTCCCGTACTGGCTAAGTGGCTACAACATCTCCTTCCATCTCCACCTCTGTCTTTGCCACCCTGGTCAGAGCTCCAATTGACAAACTCATGAAAAAACACTTCTTTAAAAATAGCAGCTTTTCTGTTGATTTTATCCCCATAGCAACCATTTAATTTTTTGGTCGCCTGCGGAAGACGAACAGATCTATGTAATTTTTAGAAGAATCAGTAAAAGTACATTTTTGGATTTCCTTGGCAACAGACGTTTTTTTTCGTTAACCACGCCCACATTCCTGATATTTCCATATTGTCTCGTTCAGCTTGGGCCAACGATTCATGTGTAAAATTTTCACAACATCCCAGTTAAAAATTGGCGAGCAACAAAGGGAACATCACTTTGGCAAGCTCGCAATCCTAATGCCGTTCAAAATCTACAAACCTTAACCCCCACTCCCCACCACCCAAGCACCTTACAAGTGATGTTCGAGGAGGTAGGAGGCAATAGGTCCCTAGGAGGAATTTTTGATTATGTGGCTGTGGATTTTTGGGGAGATATTCAAGATTAGCAGGCTCTTCCTGGGGTCAATGGTCAAGACAACTTCGACTGTGGCTGTGACCTTAACCTTAAAGATTATTCAAACTAAAATTTTATTTTCCCGATTTGTGGGAAAAACGTAAAAAATTGGCAAACTAGGATATTCCCAACATGTGTTTTGGTTTCATTATTAGATTCTGAATTTTTTTTTTTTTTCCTAAAGCCCCATTTGAGACTTTGGCCCCATACATTTTTTTAACACTCATTTGATGATGACATCACAGCGAGGGGGGGTTTAATATGTCAAAAAAATTCATTTTCACTGGGTATGTGATGCACTCAAATTTAAGAAAGCAGTATTGTGAAAACAAGCGGATCCATCAACATCCTGGTCCTTTCTGCGAGCAGCTCGGCTTTAATCTCCAGGATGAACGGACCTTTCTTTGAGGCTTTAACGTTGGGTTTATTGATGTCTTTGATGAGCGTCCTGGCCACCCCTGCAGGGGTGCAGACATCCACGGAAGGTGCTAATCCATGCCTAACACCCGCCTGATCTGCCAGCCTCTACAAAGCCACACACAAAAAAAGGAAAAAGCTTGTGAGGCAAAGGCTAAAAATAGTTTCAAGATGGAAAATTGTCACAAAAAAAGTGTCAATCAGTTTGGGATAATTTTATCAAAACAATAACAAAAAGGGGGTAATAGAGAATTGAAAAATTGCCCTAAATGTGAGCTTTATCTTACCTTCAGTTTGCTCGCCTCCGTGCTTGACCTGCGTTTGGTTTTGTCTCTTTTCAGAGGAGCAAGTCCCTTCGGTTCTGGAGGAGCTGAATCTGTGCGACTCGGCCGATTCTGCAGAACGCTGCCCCATAAAAAAAAACAAAAAAAAAAACAAGAATCAATTCAGTGTAAATCAGCTTTAAAGAGGAAGGTGTTGGATTGAGAAGACGTCCGTCTGCTCGCTCCTCTTTATGGACATTTGCATGCAAGTGTTGTGACTTTGGTTTTAGGCTAAATTAAGAAGGGAAAAAAAACAAACAGAAAATCCTAAAAGTATGTGATACAAATAGAAATATATACAGTTTATGATTGTTGGAGGATTAGCAGTTGTCTTCTTCTTTTCTGCTCTGAGCTCTTCCTGAACAACATTGCCCCCAAATGATCAGCTGTTGGTGTTGCATGGTTTTTCCAGCTTTGTTTCTCATCTATTAGCATTCATTTAATACCAGTTTCCGTAATCTTTCCAATGCAAAAACCCTTATAGGTGTTTTCATCCTCTCCCAACAAGTTCCTATTCTCTGATTAGAGGTGGTGGTGGTGGTGGGGGGAGGGGGGGGGGGGGCTGCAAAGTGAGGCTCCAGACCCACATGTAGCTCTTTTACCCCGTAATTCTTCAACAATCCAAAAAGCAGCTCAGCTTCATAGTTTACCAAAGTCCTACTTAAACTGAAAAAGAGCTGTGTACCACGGTAAGCACAACCAGAACTCATACTTGGGGTTCACTGAATTATAAGGCGATTTTTCTATTTTTGAGCAAATGTGAAGATTTTTAGCGGTTTAAAAATACAACACTTAGTTAGCTCTGATTTTATTTATTTTGCTCTTTTAATTTGTTTATGATGTTTTTTGTTTGTTTTTTTTTTTAAACACTGATGACATTACACCACTTGCCACTAAATTTGCTGTCATGTCATCCTGTTAAAAGTTTAAAACTATTTCATATTTTTTTTAAAAAAAAAAAGGTTATTTTATCTTTATGCTTATGCTTTGTTTATGCCAAAAAAAATAGTTCTTTTATATTTCTCACAATAGTAGCAGTAACATAAATAAAAAGCAGCGTCTTATTTTGTTCTAAAGGGTGAAGTTTTTGGCTCCTACTGGGTTCTAGGACCCGAGGTCACTTTAAGTGTTGCAGACCCCTGCAGTAGACAAATAACTTTGGTGAAATTTGGCTTTAATTGGAATTTTAAAAAATACGTTTGTGTTTTACACTAAGTTTTAAACTTCCTCTTTTTACAAATGTTAACTGTTTTGAAGAATTCCTCAAGAAACAGACTTTTTAGACCCTTTTTCTGGCTAATTTGGAGACATGTTTGGGTGCATATTAAGAGGCAGCGACAAAAAAGGAGTCAGTCCAACTGAAATATCCTGGATGAATAGACGAATGTTTAAATAGCAAAGTGAAGGCAAGGAATGTCGTCAAGAACCAGGAGCCAAAATCCCTGAACAACTATGTGGGAAACTAAATATACAGGAACAGAAAAATATTGCTCCTAATGTTGAATCGACCAGCTTTTGAACTGTGGTGATACTTTAAATCAGGTTTCATTTAGTAAAACATGGAAAAGCTTTGTTTTTATTGTTTTATTCTTCTTTTTTTTCATTAATTTCACATCTTCCCTTTGAACTATTGTAGTTTTCTTTTTAATAACTGGATGAAAAGTTTGCATTTTAATTGAAGAAGGGTTTGGAAAATCGTAAAATGATGAAACATTTCCATTAAACACAGAAAACTGGAGTGTTTTCTGTGCGAAAAGGTGAAACGTTCTCTGACCCCTCTGGACGAGTCGACATAAGGTCTGTTTGTTTTGTGACATATGGACAGCGAAGAGTTGAAGGGTGTGGGGGTGGCAGGGAGACTGAGCAATAAGGTCACCTGTCAGATATTATCAGCCCTATTCCCATCTCAATTTTCCCTTTTGTAAAAGTGAAGGCGAAACATCGTCAAACGGGGTAATGCAATCCAGGGCAGCACGCCGGCGTCTAAATGTAGCTTTAAAACGCGGGGGAGTTGACTCCGAGCATCTCCGACCCTGAAGATGTACCAGGGGATCCATTGGAAGTGTCTTTATTAGATAACATCAGGTAGAAAATGGATTACGCTGATGGAAATGCACTGCAGAAGCCCTTTCATTAAGATATTACCAGGATAATCATCGGTTTATGACAGGAATAGCCACTATCTCTGTAAGGTGAGCCAGTCAGGTCGAAACGGGGCTGACGTCTTCTTCGTCGTTCACATGCCCGCAACTCATCGGCTTGTTGGGGACACAACAAACAGAAGGAGAGTGTTTTATATGCTAAACATCCTACTGCCAGGCGTTATCTGTCATAATATCACTGCGCCAGATACCGAGTTATTTCCATGAATTATTAACTTTGGGCCGAGATAAGAGCAGGCGGAGCGGTGGAAGGCAGCCGCCGTGATGGATGGCACCGCCATTCTCATGGGAACACGATTCAACTCTGGGCTGGATGCTCGCCGGAGGAAGACAGGAAAATATATATAAATGAGATCTTCTAATCAGCGCGCGTAGAGGTTTCCTGTGGACCCCCCCCCCCCCCCCCTCCCTCCCCTCCCCGGGTATGGCTGCTTACTTAAACAACCAATCAAGAAGAAGAGGCGGGAAAAAAAAAAAGGCTTCACCGTGAAGATGTCTGTTGCAGGCGGAAATAAAGAAAACTAGACACACCGGACACACGTTTAAAAACGCGCTGAACACAGGTTTTTGGAAGCACATTAGAGAACAGTGTTCACACTGGACTAGCAGGGAGGGGCTTCTACTTCTTCTACTGTTTACCAGCGCATGTCCGCTGCCTACGGTTGGAAGAGGCTTGCTGCGATATGTGGAAGCGGTGCAAATCTTGCGAATCTTGCTCCAGACTTTTTCTTTCACAACATAGGAAAGACATGGACCAGATCTGAATTTCTCCGCCGTCCCTCTGGCTCCTCCCTATTTTTCCAATTATAGGGCATTTGGAGGAGCAGTTTTGTACGTGGAGTCCGAACTTGAGTTTTTTTTTTTTTTTAAGGGGAGGCCGTAGTGACTTAGGGCTGAATATTGCGTTGCGCCACGTTAGAAAGACACGTCTGTGTGCTCTGAAGCACAGACGTCTCCATTTAAATGCAAGTCATGACTTTTTGTTTTAGCTTGACCTTTTTAAAGTCATCAAACCAATGTTGATATCTATTTTCCGAGCCCTGCAAACATCGATGACGTCATTGAGTGGCAGTATTGTCCGAACTTGAAGACACTGTTTTTCCACGTCTTCGTTTGGAGGGCTAAATGTACGGGTAGGGAGTCGCCACAATAAAGACGTCAGCATAACCTCCATCACTCGATGTCAATGTCCTGGGAGCCAAAAGGCTTGAAGCTCCACCCCCCATGTAAAACTAAGCCTAACTACAAAAACAAGAAGTCTGAATTGAAACTGTAAATTGTGGAGTGAAAGACAAGAAGCAGAGAAACGAAAAAACGAAACTTGAAATAAAACAGAAGCCGTTACAAATAAACTTTTTTCCCTTTGATATTAGTTTTAGCTTTTACGTTTTTTGATTCACGTTCCAATCAAATTTACCTTTTTTTTTATTTTCAACATTTCCTTCAAGTTTATTTTTCAAAATTACAATCATTTTTTTTTTCCAATGTTCAAAATTTCCCTTACGTTTACGAGTACCTTTGAGTTTAAAATAGTTTTCAAACTTTTCTTTGAAAATTTTTCTTATTTCTCATATTTACGTTCTGGTTTTTCATTCACTTTAAGATGATCCTGATTTGACCCCATACTTCTCGTTCACATGTTGAAAAACACTTTAGTCCAGAGGTGGCCGTTGTAAATTCCTTCAGAAATAAAGTTTGATGGGCAGCAAAATCGTAAAAAGTCTCATCATTCTCAACTTCCTCTCGTAAATCACAGGAGTCTGGATTAATCTTTACTTTGTGGAACTCTTTGCCAGGAGTTGAGACTAAGTTGAGACACGTCGGGGACAGAAATAAGAATCTGCCACAAGTAAATGTTCACATGTTGTGATGTTTGAGTGACCATGTTCTATTTCACCGTTGTTGCTACTTCATGGCTTTTTAGTGATGGAACTGCAGTGTAAATGTTGTGTCACTAAACACTAATGAGAACAAAAAGCAAATTTGAACATAAAACTTCCTGGACAGTATAAAAATAACACATTTGCTTGCCAAATGTGGTCTTTGCTCTGCAAAATATCCGACCTTTGAACATCATCTTAAAGTCAATCACAATTGGAGGACTAATTTTTAACCAAAAGTCCTTAAAAACCATATTTCATGTCTACCTGAAGCGTGTGTTTCCATAATCTCTAACAATCTTTCCTAATCTACATGGGCGTGGCCATTGGAGCTGAGCGGGGTTAGCCCCACCCATGAGAGAAGATCTTGACACAAGGGGGGGGTGTAAACGATACTGACTGACAGTCTCTATTCTCAAAGGTTTTTCTTTAGCGATAAAGAAACGATGAAAAGCAACATATTTTAACATTCAATGCTGGTCGGGCCACAAGCCTCCTGCTCCCAGCTCTTAGCAACGGGAAGGGGAGCGGGGTTTACTCCACGCCAACAGACCCGCCCACAACTCAGAGGCGTTTTCTAACGCTACTGCCGCTCTGCAGAAGCTACAGTTTGTCCTTGAAAATGACACAGAATTTTTGATTGTGGCTAGACAAAAAAAAAAAGTCATATTCATGAAGATCATCAGAGTGTTAAGACTTACCTTCCGGGAAAGGCTTTGAATTTTACTCATTTTTTTCTGGCTTTGGTGTGAATTGCCTAAACTGTTTTGTTTCGTTTTTCCTCTTTTTTTGGGCTGTGAATCTCCTTGTGACCCTGGCGGTGTTTTAAAGTCCATTCAATAATTAAAGCATCTTTCATTCGCTGCATCGTTGTTCTCTGCTGTTCTCTCTTTATTTCATTTTCATGGTCTTAAGGTCACAAATGTGCCACAAAACTGGCCAATCACAGACTAGAAAAGCAAATCTTATTGGTCACGACTGTAGTTTTTTAAGCACCTGATTTCAACACTTAAAGGAAAATGAACCTGTTTATTAGGGTGGTTATAGGAGATCCTACACAAAATTATTTTTTAAGACTGTTTTAATATGTGTTTCAAAGAAAAAAATAATAATAATAATAGTAATAATAATTTTTTTTTTTTTTTTAAGACTGTTTCAATCTGGGGCTGCACGGTGGCGCAGTGGTTAGCGCTCTTGCCTCACACCAAGAAGGCCATCGGTTCAAGTCCAAGCTGGGGGACATGAAAAACAGCATCAATGGGGGGCCTTTCTGTGTGGAGTTTGCATGTTCTCCCCGTGTATGCGTGGGTTCTCTCTGGGATCTCCGGCTTCCTCCCACCATCCAAAAACATGCTTCATAGGTTTATTGGCAACTCTAAATTGTCCTTAGGTGTGAGTGTGAGAGTGAATGGGTGTGTGATTGTGGACATTCTACCCTGCGACAGACTGGCGACCTGTCCAGGGCGTCCCCTGCCTTCGCCCAAGTGGCCGGGATAGGCTCCGGCAGCCCCGTGACCCCGAAAGGGAATAAACGGTATAGAAAATGAATGTTTCAATCTGTATTTATTTAAAATGTTGAAAATTAACATCAAAAAGCAATTTAGTAGGAATTTAATGAGGCTTACATTGCTAAATATTCTTGATTTCTTGTTTTTTTCTGTTGCTTTTCAGTGATAGTTTTATCATAGAAAATCTCCACCTGCTCACTCTTTTATTGACTGCTGGTCCTGGATGTTGGTGCTGGTGAAACAGAAATATTTCTAGTGCGTTTAAGCGTTACCTCAGGCCTAAGTGAGGCGCTGAGCTGCCGGTGACGGTGCACAGGTAAGGCTTGGTGTTGAACTGCGACACCACCAGCTGGAAGGTGATGCTGGAGGTCCGGTACTGACGAGGACTGAAGGTCACGGTGATCTTTGATTCCTCGTTGGCTGAGACGACACCTGAACAGCGAAGCATCGACATGATCGGCATGTTTTATAAGAAATCTGCCTCAGTGTTTACTTCAGTTTATGTTTCTAAAGGATGAAAATAAATGTCTGCATATGTTTCTCTAAAATAGAGATTATTTTCCTAAAAATGAAAGTAAAAAATCACTAAGAACCAAATGAAGGGTTTTAATCAGCTACTAATTATATTTGTGTGTTTATTTATTTAGGATTTCTAACATAATTTTTAAAAAACCTTACATATTTATTTACTCTGGAAGTATTCAAGTCATAATTAAAAACAAAGGTTTCCCACGGTCCCCTAAAATATTTTCAGTGTTTCTTAAATGTAATAATTAGGAATGTCTATATGTCCTTTTAAAAGTGATTGTATTTTGTTTGTATGAAAAGAGCTGTAGAAATAAAGTTATTTGATTGATTAAAAACCTTTTTTAAGACATTTAGTCAAATTTAGAGCCAAAATCCCTCTAGGATTTGTTCATCTAGTTGTACACGTTTTTTTTTCTTTAAAAAAAATAGGCTAAATTTTAAATGCAGATAACATTTTAATGGGTTTTTTTCCCCCACACAGGGAATTCAGGCTTAATTCAGCAGAACTGCAGTTAAGCCAATAGCAAGTTAGTAAAAAGTTTTTTTTACAATAAACCTTCAGTTCAAAATATTACTTTAAAATAATGTTTTTTAAAATGATTTATTAAATTTCACCCTTAACCCTCCCGTTATGTTACGGGTCAAATTGACATTGATATATGTAATCAACATATATTATGAAAATGGTTCATCTCACATAAATGCAACCCCCCCCGCAAGTTTATATCACATAGATACTGTTCGGGTCAATTTTACCCAGCAGTCAAACTGGATGTCTTATTATTAGTGGTATTCCTTTATATGTAGCTGTGAGACACATTTCACCCCAACCACACACACACACACACACACAGACACACACACACACAGACACACACACACACAAACACATACACACATGTGCATAGGTGTTATAACTTTTGACAGGAACCGTTTATGTTCTCGCGGGAAAATTCAACCCACATTCAGTGGACACTCAACAGGGGAGGGGCAAAAACATATGAAAGATTCTCTGCATGGGAGTCCTTCCAACATCAAATTGACCCAGGAACATCATCTCTGTTCCTCACCAATGAACATAACAGGAGGACTCAATTTAATTCTAGAAATACATATATTGTTAAAGGCCATGAAGATGGTAGAAAAAAACAGAAAAAACGCTTAAAAAACATTTTTTGAGATGTTTGCTAAATGCCCCACAAGTGTCTCAAATTCCTCAAAGTTTATTTATATATTTAAAAACTAACTTTAAGCTGCCACTATTTATTTTTCCTGTGCTCCTGGTCTAAACCCTAACATGAATTCACAGCAGCTTTTACAGCTGCAGGCTGTCGGCCGGAAGCAGAAACGTGCCGCGCCTCTTTGGTCAAATCTGAAAGCCATTAAATAACAATAAGACTGTAACCTTATATTTGTAAAGACTCTGTAGCCATCAGTGTAACCGAGAGAGGCACAAGATTCAATTGTACAGAATGGCTCTAGGCTGGAAGAACCATGTGGGGGGGAAACCAAAAAAACACAATAAGCTCAGAACATGTACTTCTATTTCCTGGAATGGACTTTGAGCTTTTTCAATTTCTCTGAAATCATATCAAACTGTTTGCCTCTGAACCTCAAAGTCCCATCATGCTTATGATGTACAACACATTTTAAGTTTCTATCTTCATCACCAGAAATCAGTGAGTAGCTTCGTATGTAAGTCCTACCATGCGTCAATCATCTGTTCACGCTCTCTCCAGCTAGCTTACAGCCCCTCACAACCCCAACCTAACAAAAATGGCGAGCAACATTGGAGTCCAGCTCAGACGAGGAAAACGATCTATTAGTCTGCAATAGAGGTAAGATCTTAAGCCCGAGCCCGAGTCAGAACCTGCAGCTCTGATGGTTGATCACCAAATAAACACTGTGGCTAGGTCTTGCTTTTTTCCAGATGGAACATCTGGCTAGGATTGGGTCTTTTATACTCGAAACAAGGAATCGTGAAATCGTCACCCATGCTTCGTGTTGTCCAGACTAAATTATTGCAGCTCTTTGTATGCTGGGTTCCCCAAGGCTTAAAGGACTAAAATGACAATCATAACGTTCGGGTCGGGTCGGGTCGGGCTTCTCTCTCGCTGACTTTTTTAATAAATATATGTTTATAAAAATGTATACTAAAACGATGTGTGGATACGAAACTAAGGAACACTTGTTATAAATAATTTGGTTAAAACAGAGAAGGCACTCTAAGGTAATTGCTATATAACTACTACTAAACAGGAAGCGCAGACGCAGAGCCAGGGCACGCTTTGTGCACGTGTCCTGAATGTAATCTTCTCCTATAAAACTATATATAAACTATAGAAAAGAACAATTTCACATGTATCTTTTCCCATTTATTTGATTTGCATTATTCTATTTAAAGCCTAGTGGGCTGCAGTATTTCTCCGCAGGATTGAGCGAGTGCACATCAACATCTCATTCACTCTCTCTGTCTGGCCTCTTATTCTGTGTTCCAGCGTTATTTCGCTGTGCAAATGCATTTATCATGATCATAAAAATATGTAGATTACTTTAACCTTAAGAAATCTTGCGTTTTTTTCTGCCAAAAATACTATGGGATGAATAGAAATTTCGGGTCGGGCTGGATTTTTTAGGCCCAATCTGACCTCTAGCCTGCAAGTGGATGGATGGGAATAGAGAGGAGCAGGGAGCGATAATACGATAATTTATAATTACTAGGTTATGCGGACGTCTTTATTGATAGTATAATTTACTATTTTGTCTGCTCCTGATTCACAGCCAACTATTTAGAAATTCTGAGCTTTATTTTCTTTATATAAGTCCTGCATCATTAGAAAACCACCACAAAAACATGTTAAAAACACCAAAAACACAATTTTTATTGGAAGTGGTCTTTAAAGAGATAGTTTAAGAGGTAAAACGTCAATTTTATCTCAGAACTTGGCGATATTCTCTGTTCTGCATTCAACAGTTTATAATATCCAGATGACATTACCGTTTGTGGCACAGCATTGACTTATTTCTACCTTTTCAAAAATAAAAGAAAATACATTTTTAAAGTCTCTGTTCACCACACGACTGGCTTAAAAAAGCGAACTCAAAATGATTAATTGGAGAGCATGAATTGCCAGAAATGTAATTTTGTTTCCTCTACCTTTAAGACTAACTCTGTTGAAAATGGGATTTTTTGGCATTTTTCCATGTTCCTGTGTCATTCTTCTGATGATAAATAGAGAAAATTGAGATTAAAATGTCATTTCTGAGTATTTCTTTAATCAAGTGGTTATGAATCAGGAGCAGATGAAGAAATGCTGTTTGAAAAAGATCCTATTTGTGACGTAGAATCATTCAAGCCTCCTGCTCCGAGTTCTTAATAACAGGAAGGGGGGCGGAGTTTACAGAAACTACAGTATGTCTTTTAAAAAAATGACACTTATCATAAATTAAAAAAAACACTTGAAACACTTCGAAAATAGATCAAACGACGATCAGAGACTTACCTTCTGACTTAGCTTTCAATTTGACTCTTTTCTTTTTCTGGTTTCGTCTGTTCGTTTCATTCATCATTTTGTGTTCATTTCATCGATGTTTGAAAGTTTCCAAACAGCTGAGATTTTCTAGACTATTTGGATACAATATCAATATCAAATTATTTCCAAGATGTCAACTAAAAGCCAGATCAAAAAGGTCGTGACCCTTCCTTTAAAAACATAAACAGTCTCTGCGGCCCGGAGGCCATGACCTCCATCCCGTGCGAGTCCTTGGGCCAGACCCTTCACGTTACCGCCTACCAATTTAGCCTCTATAGGGGGCCCCGAGTCTGGGTCCCCCCTGTGCCGGTCCCCAGCCTGGATAAAATACAGGGGTTGTGTCAGGAAGGCCATACGGCATAAAAACCTCTTCCAAACTACCGGTGCGAATCCGTGAGGGATAATGTATCGCTGTGGCGACCCCTCATGGAAAAATCCAAAAGGAAACAACAAGGAAAGTGCTTCGTATTTACGTTATTTCTACTATTATGATCAAAATAAATGACTACTGCGCTTTTAGCATGAATAAAACATCAAGAGAAAATCATAGTCATTTATTTTTAAATATTAAATAGTTTATAACTTTGGGCAGTTTCTTATTCATATGTGTATGCACACCCTTACAGTTTTTTTCTTTTTAACTTTAAGGCACACTTTAAATACTAGATTTTTTTTTTAAAACAGACACTCCACCTCATTATCTGCTGCACCGCATCGTTGGGCTCAAAGGGTTTTTTTGTGGTACATGGGGCTTAAAAGACCCATCAAATTATTTTGGTACGACTTTGGTAAATGACAAAGCTGCATAGTTTGATGGACTGTCGGAGCGTTAGGAGCCTGGTGGAATGATACTTTTGTTTCGCCTATTGCGCCAAATACTGTGTACCTTTTTTCAAATATTTTTTTAATTTTCTTCAACCAAGGTTTCCAGATCCTCGTTGGAGAGTGAGGGGTCTACTCTTTTAAAAAGGAGGAAGGCTTTTTCTGAGGCGAGAACTTCCTTTGTGTCTCTTTGTCTCTTTTCCAGGAAAAACGCCAGCTGTGATCCAGATCCCGAGCGCTTTTCCGGCATCTGTTATGATGCCTTCCAGACCGTGAATGCTGCTTTATGTCACCGTGAGGAAATCAGACGCATTCTTCAACCCCCATTAGGACGACTTACGTAACAACACGGGGCAGAGGTTGTGAGGAAGCCTTACGCGAGCGCCGGCCTTTCTGCTGGTCCTTTCAATTCACAAATAAACTCCCTCAACACTTGTGTTTTTGTCGACGTACGTACTCTTGTCGTGTATTCTAATGGGAGGTTCAAACCAACGGCACCTGCGAGAGGCTGGACGGAGAAAGCCTCGTTGGACTGGATGAGCAACACCTGGAACTCGAAATCGACGGGGCAGCCGCATCTCAGAGGAACGACACGCTGAACGCTGAGGACAAACGGGAGAAAAAGAGGCGTTTTTTTAATGCACGGAGGGAGGCTCAGGCGTGGAGAACACAAAGAGACAGATGAGACTCTGGGCGGGTAGAAGGTCACAAAGCATTTGAGGATCTCCAAACCCGACACACCTCTGTCCGAGCGGCACGGCTGCCAGGTCGATGTGGGCGGGGATGTGCAGGTCGTCGATGACAGGGTAAGCGTGAACTGGAATGAACAGGTTCTCTTCCCCCTTGGGAGGGTTGAATGCCCATAAAAGATTAAAAAACAAACAAACACAGACGTGAAAACGCATCTGATGCAAACATTTCTAATTCCTTCAGGTAAAGTGGATCATTCCCAGTGCTGGAAAACTGCAGGGCCGTACCTCACAGCGGACATGGACGCGGTCATAGAAGTACCGCCACTCATCCGGACAAAACGCCACCTTCAGGGTGTGGGCGAGCCCCGGGATGAGTCGATGCTTGATAGACAGAGACAGCGGAGTCAATAGGGGCAGCCCTGAGTGCGCTTTAACGCCAGTGGAGTCAAAAAATAAATAAAACAAATTACCTTTTTGGTGAAAGTTGTCTGGAAGTGCTCGGTGAGTGTCGGAACGATGTGAATATTCAGGGCCTCTGACGAGACGTTGATGAGTTTCTGATGAGGAGGGGGGGAGAAGGAGAAGTGGGTATCTTCATCACATCACTTGGCACTTGAAGGACCCGTTTCCATGGTTGCAGGGTTTCTATTCAGCCCTGCTCACGTGTGACGTCAAATCAGCCCCTAAATGGAAGTTGAATAGGGGCTGTACGGTGGTGTAGTGGTTAGCACCTCCCCGTGAGAAGGCCCTGGTTTGAGTTTCGGATTTGTCCCCTCTATGTGGACTTTGGATGCATGGAGTGGCTCTGACTTCCTCCCACAGTCCAAAAACACGTTTCTTAGGTGGATTGGTGACTATAAATTCTTCCTTAGGTGTGAATATCAGTGTGTGTGGGGTTGTGTATGACCCACGGATGGTAGTTAACCCCCGCTTGACGCACCCCCTGCTCTCCCCCGTCAGCCACCATCACCCGGGTCAGAGCTGCACTTGACAAAAGCTTTTATCAAAATGGCGGCTTTTCTTTTGGTTTTATCTCCATAGCAACCACACTATTTTTTGGTCAGCTGGGGGTGACCAACAGGTCTATGTCATTTTTAGAAGAATTGGCAAAAGTATTTTTTTTAAATTTCTTTAGCAACAGGGGTTTTTTTAGTAGCCGCACCCACATTCCTACTATGTTCACATATATCGTTCCTTTCAGCTTGAGCTAAGGATTCATGGGTCACATTTTGTCAACGTTTTCTGTCAAAAAATATGCAAGAAACAGGGGAACGCCACGCTAACACTGTTCAAAACCTACAAAACGTTTTTTTTAATTTCCCCCCCAAAATAGCTGTCCAAAGAGGCTTGAGGACTTAGGAGGGGGGTAGATGGAAATCCAGTGGAGGAGTTTCAATTTGTTGCTGGTACTGACGGAAGTTTTTTTCCTGAGGTCAAAAGATGGTGAAACTTCAGTTGTGGTCAAATTTTGGGAAGTTTTCTTTTGCCATATTGAGGAAAATTGAGGCTGCAAGTCCTCTGGCCATCCCATAATAATGTTAAAACTCCCTTTCAATATCCCAGACAAGTGTGTTTTGAATCTATTTTTGAGCCACATAAGAGATAACGGGGTCATTTTTTTTCTTTTTTTTTTAAGGTTTCTCCCACTGTGATGTCATAATTTTTTGAAGGGGGGGGGGGGGCACTGACTATGCAAAAATTAATTCCCACCGTCTGCAAATTTTTTTTATTTTTACTGCTCCAGACTCGATTTCAAGATCCTTTTAGATGTTTTTAACAATCTTTGCATCTTCCAGATCTTTGTTTTATCTTTCAGACCCTCCAGAACTCTCAGGTCCTCTGGTTCTGGTTCTGGTTCTGGTTCTGGTTCACTAACACTTCCCCCAAAACTGCTGGTGAATTTCACCTGTTGAACCGTCGCCCTGCTTCAATATTTTTAATCTAGTTTTCTTAGGTTTTACTTACTGTTATTTTTAAACCTTGACATGTTTTACTCAGATTTGTAATGTTAAATTCTATTTTATTTATTTATTTTATCAATTGCTATGTTTATTTTCTATTTATTAGGTCGTGTTGATCTGTATACTTGTAAAGTGCCAAATGAGGTCAATATAAATAAATTTAAAAAAAATCTCAAGGTTAGTAGTAGATAATATTTTAAATAATAAATATATATCCTTGTTCTGGAAATGCTGCTTGATGACTCACGACGTCGATTAGAAGTTACAGAACTTCAACTGAATTATTTTTTTTTTTAACCTTTAGTGAGAAAATGCCTAATATTTGATGTAAAATGGGCAAACAAACACTATGTGAATTTCAGAAGAGTTTAAATATTAATGTGTGGCGTTGAAGCATTAACCACATCGGGGGAGATTTCGGCTGAAATTATTACAACTATAGTGTCATCTATAGGTTTTTATTTGGACTTGAAATAATTATTTTCTATTTTATAAAATCAAAACGTTTTTTTTTATTATGTGTTTCTCAATCTATTCATGTTATAAACCTTTTTTCAGATCTGGATTAAATATTTTACATGTAAAAGCATGTGAAATATTTGAATGGCCCTTAATTTTTTTTTTTTTTTTTTTTTTAATTTAACATAATAAATTCCTTACCAGAGTTTTCTGATAATGTTTGTTTAGCTGAAAGCCACTGAAATGAAGTTCTGGGGGTTCTGCTTGGACCTGGCTGTTGCGTTTTGGGTTGGCAACAGTCTCTACAAAAACAAAGAAGGAAAGATTAGGCAGAAAGAAGAATAGAAAAAAAAAACAGGAAAAACTGAGGCTTGTCAAGGCGTTTTTACTGGAGTCCAGCAGCTGCCTGGGCGTTTTCCGGCTCTCCTCCACCAGCTGTCTCAGGGGCAGGGGCCTCGCTTTCCTGGGGGTCTCAGAGAGCATCTGGAGCCCAGAAGAAGCCACCTCCATCCTGAAGGAAGGTCAACTCCAGCTCCTTGTGAGGCTGAAAGAGGGAAAGTTTGCAGCATCAAAACTCATGGTGTATATTCAAATTACAACAGAGCAGATAATTGTGAGACCTTCAGTTGACTCACGTGGAAATCAATGTAATAATACTTTTATTGCACTTTCAGCTAAAATTCAGTTAAAAAAATCCCCTTAGAAAACCTTATTTCAACCAAAAAAAGCTAAATATAGTAGTAGTCATAAATGTTGTTAGCATAAAGGCTAACAACAAACTTAATTTAAAATTTAGTTACTAATTAACTTGACTTTACAAACACAACCTTCTCCACATTTACCCATTAAAAGGTTTTAACCTTCCATTATGACTTACTTTTGCTAAAGAAGAACTGTCGCTTTATTCAATTATCTGTTTGTATTCTGGCACGAGCGCTTCATTTCGTCGCGCTGTTATTCAACGGTGAACGACACACGACAGGGGGTTCTCGTTACCATGGCGACACTAATGACAAAGAAGGGGCGGGAACAGGTTTAGAAGGAAGAACGTGATTGGCTGCCTGCCCCCTCAATCAAACGCCGTCAGTACTCCAACCGTGAGGCCCGAGAATGTGCGGTACGCCTTCAAAATATTAGAAATACAACAACTATTACATGTTTTAAGATACCCTCTCTCGTAAGAAAATACATATATTTATTCCTTTACACGTGATTTTGAAGATATTGTCAATCAAAAATATATTTAGGGGCTGTGTCTATAGCTGTCGGCAGGCTTCGATTTTATTTTGAAATTCTTGACAGGAACTTGTCATCTGATGGAAGCGAAATTTATGGCAGAGTTGATGAGATTGTCCTGCAGATACACGGGATGATTACTGACACACACAGAACGCAAGTTTGATTTTCAGGGTTCATGTATCCTCCGGAGGACAGAATGGTTGATTTAGCCCGTGTTTAGTTTTTTAAGGATTTATTAGCGCATCTCCAGGAAACTTTTACCTCTTGGAAATGATGGAAAAAGTTGGGATCCTGGGAGTGTTGCTATTGACCCCGGTGAGAATTATTTCTTCTTATATCCGTAGAGCTAAATATAAACAAGAATTTTTATTTTGAAATAAGTTTTGTACTTGTATTTTTGCTTTTGCAGGCAAAGTCCTTCCTTGACTGTCATCCTAATGTCAAACTTGTTAAAGAAGAAGAAGACTGCATGAGAAATTTGCTGTTTCATAAGTCACTCAAATCAACAGGTATATTTTTAAATTAACGTGATTTTTGAACAGTATTTTAAACAGTAATAATATATGTAAAAAAAAAAAAAGTATTTTCTGTCTTTTTGGCATCTATAAAAGCTGATATTAAGGGTTGGAAAAACTTTGAAAGCAGTGTTTTAGTGACATCTAGTGGCTACATCGAAAAGTGACCCAACAAAAGTTGCAGATTAATAGTGTACTTTTTAAAAATATTTTTAGTCATTATTGATATGATCAATTAAATATTTTCCATCCATGTAAACACATTTTTTCGTCTGTGTTTAAGCTACCATTTTAACAGTTTAACTTGTGTTTTTCATGTTCTTTCTCTTAAGAAAACATCAGCGTACAATGCAGCGGGATGTGGGACAACTTGACCTGCTGGCCTGCTTCTCCCCTCGGCGAAACCGTCTCTAAACTGTGTCCGGATTTCTTCCATTCTGAAGGTGAGATGCTCAAACTTAGGTTTAACCTGCATTATTTCACAGCGCATGGCTGCAGTTCACGTGTTTCCATAGGAAAGTGAGGCATGTTCCACCTCTGTGTTTACACGGTCGACCATAAAAGGTGTGTTTACACAAGGAGGCCAGGGAAAACAAAAGCATAATGCAGGATGACAATAATAGGTGGAGTAATAAATTATAAAAAGTAGTAGAAGCTTATCTGATAGAGTGACATGGTCCTTATTTTATTGTATGTTATGTAGCATTTACGTAACATACAATACCTTATATTAGAAATAACTTCAATAAAATAGCGTATCATCTGCATATTGGAGATTTTTCTTTAAGGTGGCGGTGCCTTACTCAAACATCAGAACTGTTTAGCCTTTTTCCCCTTTGAAAGAGGTTTGTTTCTGATACTTTAACTCATAATCTCTCTGTGTAACTGAATCCCTGGGGTTTTTTATTTGTCCTTTTGGGGGGAAAATTGCTCCAAAGCAGAGATTAATGCTTTATTGATTCACTTTCACTGCTTTCTCTCATCATCAACACTTGGAGCCAAAACAAAAATGTAATCTATATGTCAATCTTTGCCTGGAGAGTTTAAAAAGAAAATGGAAAATAGATAGATGAAAGGCGAAAAAAAAAAAGAAGTCAGATTTACATGCCAAATAATGCAGAAATAGAAACAAAAATAAGTGCAGAAAATTTCAATACAAGAAATAGTGTCTGGTGCATTGTTTAAATTGTGGCCACACCCCCTTATTAGCATATTTGAACTGAATAAGCTTTCAAAACTTTGTTTCAAAATAGCATGGTGCAACAAACTAGAATGTGTAAACAAAGATCTTATTTTTTAAAACAGCTTTCCGTACACTTTTAAGCAAAGTAAATTCAGTCGGTTTGAAACGGGTTAAATGGAGTTTTTGTATATTTTGCAGGTAAAGTGCAGCGAAACTGCACGGCCAACGGATGGACAGAACTTTTTATCCCATACGAGGACGCCTGCGTCTTCAATGTCACTCTCCACTTTCTCAATGAGGTCGGCTCCTTTTAACCTTTTTTTTTTTTTCAAAAACATTAAAACTCACCTTTTATCTAAAAACAATTCTAACATTTATCTTCGGTTTCTAGTAGAGAAGTTTAAAGTGAAGCTAATTGGTTAATTAAATTAAAAAAAAAACATTAATTGACAGATTGTAACAAAAGAAGTCATTACTCTAAAGAGCGCCAAAGGCTTGTAGTCTTTAGACTTTATGTAAAATGCCATAAAATTCTGATTTTGTGAGTTTATCTCTGCACAGGAAATATAGCAACAAACATCTTTTTCTGTTCTGGATTGAGAACAGCGTGGGAACCTGGTCATTTTTCAGCCTGGTTGATAAGAGATTTGTTGATAGGATTATTGCGGTCCAAACAACCAGGCTGACGTAAATGTCTCTGAGGGACCTGGACAGTTTTGCTGTAATCTCTATTCAACAGATGTTTTAAAGAAGCTTTTTCTGAGAAAGGAATCTCATGAATTAAGCTTCAACGTTGTTCAAGCTCTGTTCTGATACGGTCAAATACCAAGAGAAAATGTTGGAGCCAAAAACCCAACAATAAAAAAAAGAAAAGCTTTGGGTTTGACCCCTGCTGTCTTTTACTATGAAAAAACTTTATTAACAGCACATGCTGCACATTCAGCTAGCTGTTAGCTAATAACTATACACTATCAAAGGTAAAAAAAACAAAGAAAACGTTGGATCGTGATTGTAAATTTGTAATAGGAATATAGAAAAAAGAACACAAAACCAAAATTTCCCCATTTTTTAAGTTTTAGGCTATCATTTAAAATTTACATTTCCAAATTTTAAACAAGCAGAGGATAACAAATGGTCCAATTTTTTATTAATATAAAATTAAGCCCAATAAATTAATACAAAGAAATAAAACCAACTCAATGATTTATTTTAAATAAATGTGATTTATTTGTGATGAGGATTTTTTATTTAATCTTTTTAAGGGAATTATTTAAAATCATAATTGAATTACAAATTGTCTTTCATATTTATTAAAATGTAAGGTAACAGAATAGCTTAACAGTTTATCTCAATGTCTTTATTGTTTATTTTGTTATCTTTCAAATATAGTTTTTCATGGAGAAATTCTGCATTTGTTAATACAATATAATTTATTTTTAAGTTTTAATTTTTCCTTTTAAATTATTTTTAAAACCACAGATTTCTAAATTTAAACAATGTAGAGAGAACTATAAATCCCAAATGGTTTAATTTCTGAGAAAAGCTATTTATGAATATTAAATTTAGCCAAATAAAGAGAAGAAATGAAAAGTACATTTTCAAAGACTAAATAAAGAATTTTTTTAAACAAATATTTATGACATCACTTTTTCTATTTAAACTGTAATTATTATAATGTTAAATAATTACTTAATTTTTAGATATCTTTAAGATTGATGAAAATGTAATATAAAAGAATCGTTAATAGTTTAAGTCATTTGTCTTGATAGATTAAGTTGTTTTTCAATCTGGAAAAATAACTGATTTTAATTTTTACTATTTCTTTTATAGAAAAATTATTTCTTTTCAAAGACGCTTTTTGTATTCCATAGGATTTTTAAATGTTGCATTTTATTTTGAAATTCAAGTTGAACACTAGCTATAACACATTTTTTTATAAAACAAAATAGTAAAAAATTATTAAGAAGCAGCAAAATACTTTATTTTTGCACGTTATTTCAGTTTTTAAACATCAAAAAATGTCTTTTTGTAAATTTACTGCCGATCTTTGAACAAATTCAGTCCACACCAAAATATTTTTGCATCCTTTGGGTCAAACAGTTTAGTCCATGGTTCTTTGGGCGTTTAAACGACTTCCAGTTGTGTCCTCTGGTTTAGTCCCCAGATACTCATCTGTATTTCTCCTCGGTGAGGACCGTTTACACTGTCGGATATGCTCTCTCCCTCATCTCCCTCGCCATTGCCATCGCCATATTGTGCCTGTTTAGGTGAGAAACGCATTCCTCTGCTTGTATTTGGTCTCTTTGTTTTTTTTGTCTACTCATCATTCGCCTTTGAATGTTTCTTTAGGAAACTGCACTGCACTCGGAACTACATTCACATCCAGCTGTTTATCTCCTTCATCCTGAAAGCCATCTTCATCTTCGCCAGAGACACGTTGCTATTTTCTGAAAACACCTATCACTGCAACTCCTACCCGGTACGAACGCACAATAGGAAGCCCATTTAGAGTCTCCACTCCGATCAACTTTTGATCTGTTTTAGTTAAGATTATGCCGTTTTCAGACACACAAAAAGAGCGGCAAAGAGCACTGTTGGCGTGCAGCAACCTGCCCTCTTCCTGTAGCTGAGAGATCTCTGTTTACTCTCTATCCGGCTAGCTTACAGCCCCTCACACCCCCAACCTAACATTAACTGATGCAACAAGAACGGCGGGCAACACTGGAGCTATCCAGCTGTACAGATCCGAGTCAGCTGTCAGGAAATTTAAGACATACGTGGATCCGGTCGTCTGCAAGCGGATGCATCAGAATGGAGCAGAGCGGGAAGTTTGTGACCCTCCCAGCGTTTTTCTACGTCACAAATAGGATCTTTTTCAAACAGCGTTTCCAGTGATGAAAGTCAGGCAAGGAAAAAATCCCTAAACTTTTCTTTGAGTGATATGGCGGGCGCGGAGAGAAATTTTCACAAACTATTACAAACGGTACATACAAACCATTCACAGCCTTGACATAAATGGCAATTTCAAACAATGTATAAGCTTGTTTTACACCATGGTCCGGTTGAATACTCTATTCTGATTGGCTGCTGGGTGTGCATTAAAACCTGATAACCGCACAGTGAAAAAAGAAGTTCCGGTCACCTAGCTTAAATCTTCTGTATCACTGCGCAGCTTTTTTCAAACAACCTTTTGCCTTATCACTTGGACAAAAACTAGCAGTAAGAGGTGAACTTTCTCTCTGAACTGATGCTTTATTCAACCCATCGGGACGATTGGCATATATATATATCACTGCATCTCGACTGCAGCGATGGTGCTGCGCGACGCAGACTATTTGTCACGTGATGCGTCATTGGTCAATTAGGCCGGGAAGACGAAGACAAGATAGGCGCGCCCATAGAGAAAGCGATCCACGGAGAAATATAGAAAAAAAAGCTAAAATTCGCCGATTTCAGACAATTTTTTCATCCAGAAAGCAATTTGTCCGTAGAGATCAGGTCTTTATTTCCTGGAAGGTACTGATCGGTTTGCTCAAAAACCCGGATTTCACTGGTTTCTTTCTTCTGCTCCTGATTTACAACTATTTGAATGCAGAAACATTCAGGAAGGAAATATCAATCTTAACTGTCTTTGCACGTGTCCATCATCAGAAAAATGCCACAAGAACACGTTAAAAACACCAAAAACACAATTTTCATCAGAGTGGGTCTCAAATGTAACATCACTTAAGAACATACGTGATTAGAATTATGTTGTTTTGTTTTTGAAATAGAAAAAAGGTAAAGATTCATTTTATTTACTGCACTTTAGTATGAAACTTTAGAAAAGACAAAGCTATTTTGTAAACTTTTAAAGGAAACTAATTTCTTGGAGTTTCGAGGACTCACCAGTGCCATCTGCTGGTTGCCTTAGAGAAATTCACCTCATACATATGTGCAGAAATGCTTGGACCAGGTTATGGCCATCCCAGCTCTGACTGAACACACCTGATTTAGTGCAGGGAGAGCTGGAAACCAGGAGCAGGTTTAAAGGTTTCCCAGAAATGATCTATTTATACTTTCATAATATAAAGCGAATATTAAATATTTTACATTCAATTTTGTATTTCTGCTGATTTCTATTGAATTCTTTTCCTAGTTTGTCATGAAATGTTTATTGTCAGCTAATACCACCACACAATTAGCTGATACATTTAAAAAAAAGAAATCTGAAGTTTTGAAGATCTGTTGAATTCAGGAAACAAAACATGTTACCTCTGGGAATCAAGTGTGGATCTCCTTGGTGGGGGATTTTTATACGTTTTTTCTGTAAAGAATGAACAAAGAAAACAAATTAAAGGAAGTGAGGCACTGAAAACTTATAAATAAACAAAAAGAGCCTTCCTACTAGTCATGAGCTTAATTATTATTCAGGTTTTAGCATTTTAAATTGAATGAATTTGCCAAATATTCCAAAATCTGTACTGCGGCTCCACGTGATATAGGTGAAACCAAACCTAAGCAATAAATTAACTTTTTGAGCAATTTCCCAGCAGGGGCAGTATAGTATATCTGCATATCTACTAATGGTGTCTTTAACTTCCCTCAGGTGGGCTGTAAGTTTGTGCCGATCTTTTCCAACTACTGCATCCTGGCCAACTACAGCTGGCTGCTGGTGGAGGGTCACTTCCTGTTCACGTTAGTCAGCCGTTCATTCTTCTCCCTAAAGAAACATCTGATCTGGTACATCGTCCTCAGCTGGGGTAATAATACACACACACACACACAAAAAAACCCCCCAAAACATTCAGGATCCCCTTTCTGAAGGTAACCGTTTTCATTGCGCTTTTCAGGCTTACCGCTCATCGTGATCGTCACCTGGTCGTGTGCCAGGTACTTTTATGAAGATGAAGGGTAAGGTTCTACCAACGGACATATTTCAGACGGTGGGATCCGACAGTGACGAGTTCTTCTCTGTCCACAGCTGCTGGGAAACAGGAAGCCACGAATGGATTTTATGGATCCTTCGAGTGCCGGTTCTGCTATCAATATGTGTAAACACTCTTGTTCTTTAAATATTATTTTAAACATCTATTTAAAAAAAAAAAATGATACACTCGTGTGCTACTCTACTTGTGTACTAAGCTAGCTCAAGGATGAAGAAAAAGTACAGAAAGTAAATGTTTTGCAGTTTTTCTAGCAAAAAGTAGTCTATTTAGGTGTACTGACAAGACAAAATAGTTGATGTTTACTTTTCATATACCATCTATTTAAAGTCAACTTCAAATGTTCCAATTTAGTCTGAAGAAGTATTCAGGTACTATATTGCCTACACTACATGTACATGGTCTGTAGTATGCTTCTTATAAGTATTCTTGATAAAAGAAACTTCAAGGTATTACTACTTTTTGCTAAGGGATGGAAAATGCAACATAAATGTAAAACCAGCTGACTGTTGTGGTAATTGTTGCCAGTTTCACAAACCTTTCCCGTCCAGTTTGCTTTGAACATCACTGCGAACAGCTGCTTGTTTGCTTTTGCCTCAGTCCGAGTCAAGTTAGTCGGAAATGGATCTCACGAAGATAAATGTTTAGCTGTTTTTGGCTGCAAACGTATTGAGGTTTCAGCACAGAGAGCATACTTAGAGAACTACACTTGAAGTATACTTGAGTATAAGTACAGCAGGTGTTCTTTAGACCATGTAGTGTAGGAAAATTATTAAGACTACGGTCACATATCCCAAAATGCCTCAGTGCTGTGATTCGGCAGGTGGTCACGCTGCGGCATTTGTAATCGGCAGTACAAAACAGTAAAAATTTTATGGCGAAGAGATGATTCTTTGACATCGGTTGGTGACCGCCGGGGCAAATTAGGAGGTCGTGCGATGGCAGTCCAGTGGCAGGAAGACAGCAGCGTGATAATTGACCGGTAGGTGGGTCTTGAAAGTCCCCAAAATCGTCCGATTTCAAGACAGTTACCCTCAAGCCCCCCATGCTGCTTTCCCACGTCTGATTGTTAGAAATACCACGGTAGCAGCGCAGGCACATGACGATGGTTGTTGATATGGGCCCGGAGATGACCAGACGACACTCTGTCCGATCCCGGCCCCCGTGAGTCCTGCACATGAATCCTGCTGTGGTTGGACCCCCTGCAACTTCGTTTTGGGTGCTGGGGCTTTGCCCTTGCTGGCTTTCTTAGGAGGCATGTTGTCTAAAAATTGAGTTGCGAATGACCATTGATGCAAAATAGCCTGCTTCTTCTATACCCCCAGAACACCTACGATCCACCCAAGAGGACCTGGTTGCAGACAACCACACGGCGCTCTGACACCATTAGCCAGAACTGGAAGTCCGGGGTAATGATGTCTAGGCGTAACCAGGTCCCCCTCCATCGGGCTGCCACCGCCCTATGGCCGCCTGATTTCGTAAAAGGTGTCATCTCCGCCTGACAGCTGCCGTCTACATTCATGACCCCACCAACCATTTTCAGAAAATGGGGGTGGCAGCACAAAATCTTGAAGATTCTGTTGACACCTCCCCGTCGCGGTTGTATTTGTGACCGTAGCCTAACTGAATACTTCAGACTAAAAGTGCTAAAAGGTAATATAATCCTTATACAAATTGAATTTGCTGAATCTAAGGCTATTTCCCTCTTCCTGCTGTAGCAGATGTGTAAAAAGTACTTTTGTAGTTTCAGTACTTTCTGAGACATTTCTGGTACTTTGTTCAAATGTAGCACAGATACGACTGACAGCCTTTGCTTAGAAAAACTGTTTTTTTCCAAGCTGTTTTTCTAAACAAATGTCACGATTTCAGACGAACCTCATCTTTTTTCTGGGCATTTTGAGGGTTCTGGTGAGCAAACTCCGAATGCCCGACGCGCGGAGGAACGAGTTCAGTCAGTACAAGTGAGTAGAGCTCCGTCCCGTTGCTATTATGAGTGAGACACGGCTGTGAGGACGAGCATGCATGTGCCAGGAAACACATGCGTCAGTTGGGGTGTTTTCCTTTCCTTTTGTCAGGAAGCTGATCAAGTCCACGTTCTTCCTCGTGGCCGTGTTCGGCCTGCATTACATGGTGTTTGTGTTCCTGCGCGTGGAAGCCAGCAGCTCCATGTCGAAGATCAAGATGTTCGCAGAGCTGGTTCTGTCGTCGACGCAGGTAAATGATGGGATGGCGTCTGGTGACGTGGGAGTAGTGAGGCGCACGGCTGAACTCTGGGTTTCTCTCCTGAAGGGTTTGATGGTCGCGACCCTCTACTGTTTCATGAACAGCGAGGTAAGAGCTGCTGGCGCGCAGGCGACTTTATTCACCTTTTGTGTTTGAAATCCTGCGGGATTAGGGCTTTTCGCTTTCTCTAGCAAAGTTTCAAGCAGATTTGCTCAAATTTGAGTTAAACTGAATAAAAATGAAATTCACATTTACTCCAAAAAAAAAAAAAACCTCTAATGCTTCCCCAATTTATAAATCGAAATTTTTTTAGCCAACAAAAACTAATTTTTTTGTTAGTTTTAATGTAATGTTTCTGAATTATTTTGAATGAAAGGTCTACCAATGTGAGTTTGAGTCACTAACAATGGCAAAACAGTTTTTAACACTCTAAAAAGTTTGTGGCAAACCAGCAATTTAACCAAATTGGAAATAAGATCAATTTAGCTTTAAAATAAATGAATCTTTAAGAGTCAAAGAATCCTCTTTATGTGGTTTTATCATCCTACTGACGCTACATTACCGGCAATGCACATTCAATGAAAACCCTATGTAAAGGCGCATTTCGGGCTTCCACGTGAAGTTTTTATGTTCAAGCATAGGTACGCTTATTTTTACAGCTCTTTTCAGGCTCTACGTACGAAACGCGCCGCCATTGAACGCAGTTTTATTGTCAGTTTTATTCCCACAGTTTTAACCTTTAAAGCTCCAAAAGGACAGGCTCCCAGTGACATTTCTGATCTGTTGACACCTCGTCGGATAGAAACCTTCTTGACCCTTGTGCTATCTTGTGGGGTCCAGATGACCCAATGTTAATGTGCCTTGGAGGCATGTTAACATTGGGAGTGGGGTCATCTGGACCCCACTAGACAGTGCGCTGAACCTTTTTTCTTCAATGATTTGTGATCTTCACTGGTGTCCATGGATTACATGTATCCACCTTTGTCATGGTAGGGAGAACACGTCAATGTAAGGGTGGGGTCACCTGGACCCAATAAGATGGCACAAGGCTTAAAGAACCCAAGAACCACATTTAGACCTTGTGGAGACCTGTCCATTTCTCACCAAGTCGCTGCCAACTGTGAGGACATGCGCTAGTAAACAATAGATAAAAAAAGCAGAAGCCCCTCCCTGCTTCTTCAGTGTGAACCCCATGAGTTATGTGCGCGTTCTTGACCGCGCGTCACATGCGGTTCACTGGTGTGATCGCAGCATGAGAATCTCTTGGTTGGGTCCGTAGGTGCAGCAGGAGTTCAAGAGGCGGTGGAGGAGGTGGAAGCTGGTCCGCCACCTTCCGAACCGGCCGCGGCACCACCATGGCTCCATCAGCCACAGTGGCTCCGCCAACACCCAGGCGTCCCTGCTGCCCTCCTCCCCAGGGAGCCAGGCGAGCAGCGTCCTCCCTGTGGACACTCTGGAGATGTGATCTAGAAACTACAAGATGGAGTTAGGTTGGAGAGGATGCAGAGATGTTTTATTCAAACAAATCTTTTCATGCCAAATTTATTTTTCCTGTAAGGAATTCTCCAGAAGGCTGTTATTTATTTTTGTATCTCTTTGGCCTCCTCGTTTTACCAAAGTCTCCAGATTTTAAAGGGTGGACTAAATATATTTCCTAATTAATTTGCCAAACATTTCATTTTCTTTTTGTTTCCACTTTCCCAAACCCTTAGCTTTAGCGTCTTGACCATCAAACATGTACTAAAATAAACTATAAGACATGATAATGTACATATTGTAACTGAACCTGTTATAAAATTGACATATTTTATGTTGTTAGTGGTAAGTCTACAGACTGAGATTGCAACTATCGATTCAAAGAGACTAAAACTGGGTGCAGACTTTGGAAACTATGAGACAAAACCTATAAATCTCTTTATAATGTTATAAACTGCCTATTTATTTATGTTGTTAAGAATGTAATTATTATAAAGAGACTGGATTTTATCCTGGGGGATTGAACAATGTATTATTTTAAAAATAAATATATATCAGTTTGACACATTTTTAAGGACTGTTTCTCCTCACCTGTGTGTGTGTAAGCTTGGTGGTCTTTAAAATGTTTGACAGAATGTATTTTTCTTTTAGTGCGCCTCATTTTTGTACTAAAGCTACAAATGAATCCAGGAAAGATCAGTGTCTCCAAGCAGAGACATACTTGAGTCAACAACCTGGAGCATTTGCATCTCCTCAGCTCAGAAACAGAAAGAAAAACGGGTGAACGCTGGATCTCAACGATGTGACACAAGTCTAACAGATAAGGGGCCCCAGCACAGAACCCTGTTGGACACCCGGGGAGAGACCAGTGGAGCTGAATTCCTCTTTATTATGATCATTTCAAAGTTTGCTGTGGTCAGGAGGACATCAACCAGTAGAGGACTGTCAGAAATACACTTAGAGCAGAAAAATACAGATTTGATGACTCACGGTGTGCAAACAAAAGACTAATTTGCAGCTTTTATCCATCCATCTTCTTCCGCTCATCCCAGACCAGGTCGTGGGGGCAGCAGTCCAAGCAAAGATGCCCAGACTTCCCTCTCCCTGGTCACTTCCTCCAGCTTCTCTGCGGGGACCCGAGACGTTCCCAGGCCAGCTGAGAGATGTCCTGGGTGTTCCCTGGTGCCTCCGCCCAGTGGGACATGCCCTGGAACACTTCCCCAGGTAGGTGTCCAGGGGGCATCAAGATGCCCGAGGCACCTGAACTAGTTCCTCTCGATGTGGTTTAGAAGCAGATCTACTCCGAGCTCTCTCAGGATGACCGAGCTCCTCCCCCTATCTCTAAGCTCAGCCACCCTGCGGAGGAAACTCATTTCAGCCGCTTGTATTCGGGACCTCGTACTTTCGGTTATGACCCAGAGATCATGACCATTGGCGAGTATTGGAACGAAGATCGACTGGTAAAATGAGAGCTTTGCTTTTTGGCTCAGCTCTCTTCACCACAATGGACTGGACCAGCGGCTGCACAGCAGTGGACGCTGCTCCAATTCGCCCGTTAAGCTCGCGCTCCAATTTTTCCCTTCGCCGTGAACAAGACCCCAGGATATTTAAACTCCTCCACCTATTTAAACTACCATTCTCCTGTCGAGAACCTCAGATTTAGCGGTGCTGACCGCTTCACACTCTGCCTCAAACTGCCCCAAGGCACGCTGGGGGTCCTGGCTCCATGAAGCCAACAGGACAACATCATCTGCAAAGAGCAGAGAGGAAATCCTGTGATCCCCAAACCAGATCCCCTCCGGACTGACCTGCAGCTTTTAGCTGGATGAAAAGTTTCCACAACAATGGAGGGCTGTTCCTGAGAAACTTTAGCTTCTGAAACCACACTGGGGGACATCAAGGAAATTGTATGACCTCAAGAATTGACAAATTCTGTTCTAATGTTCCGTTATAGAGGCTCCAAACCCTGAAAATGACGTCGTTTCTGATCGTCTAACAATTGACGATTCCAGCTTTTAAAGGCTGGATAAAACTAAAAATAATATTTGAACAAATGTAGTCTAAAACCGATCAGAGCTTATCAATAAGAATCTTAATATGTGAGTGAGCTTTAATGGTGTGAGTAATGCAGCTTTGAAGTGTCATAAACAACTTAAAGAATCAGCTTAAACACAAGCATTTAAATAAGGAAGTGAAGGTCAAAACCTACAAGATTTAAACAGCAAGTTCTCCTAAAAGAATAGTTGAAAACTAAAAAAAACCAAACTTCTGAACAATGATGGTTTCCCAGGATTCTGTTCTTCTCCTGCTGAAGAAAAGAATTCTGGGAATACATTTAAATGCTCTGAATAATAAAAAAAAGCAAAAGAAACCATTTGTAAAAATGTTTTTATTTTTGTGTGTTGCCCCAAGCATTAGTGTGTGCATTGTTTCTGTGGATGAAAGGTTATCCACGCCATTTGGTTTGAATTTTCGGTCAAAACTAAACTGTGAGGCATCATTTAGTACTTTGTTCTCTAAGGAGATCGAGTCTAGATTCCGTACTTTAATTTTAGTTTTTCCACCAATTCGACATATTCGGCCATCGCTTTCTCTTTGGATAGACCTGTAAGTTTGGAAAAAAAAAAAAAAAAAGGAAATTGTGTTTTTAGGATTTCAGCTTTTAAACTTAAAATAAAAAAATACTTATATTACTTTCCAGAATCATAAACTTTTTTTGTCATCTCACCTTTTTTTGAGCTCCAAGCATCCCATTTTGTTTTGCCCACAAAATCCAAAAATCCCGGCCGCTCTGTGGATACAGAAGTATGGCGTTGGATTAATTTAAAACAGTCCTCCAAGGCGAATGTCTGGCTTTTCAGGAATATTTTCAGCCTGCGATGCTGTGATGCTTTTCAGCAACAAGCCCCAACATTGTCTTCCTGAATTTGATGCAATTCTACAATTTTGACACTAGCCGCGTTTCCATGGGCAAAAGTAATCGGAAAGAATGCCTGATCGGAAAGAAAATGCGTCATGTAAACGCGCCGTTCGGAACACTCTGCCCCGGTCAGACTCGTTCTGATCAAACTTTCTTTCCGATCGAGATAGGTGGGTTATACCAATCCTTTATCCGATCGTTGGTCATGTAAACGGTCATTCCGATCGTGTGTCACTTCTGCTCTGGTTTACGTCATTCATAGACGGCGTTTCGCTGAGAGAAAGCTGTGGAGCTCATACAGGACCGATCAGCTGTTCTGCGGTGGCCCCCTGAAAAGCGCTGCTCCGCTCTCGCCCCGCTGGCTCTCTGCCTCTCTTTCACCCCTCACAAAGGGGCTGCCGGGGAGGAGCGCTTCGTGCCCACTGACGTCTGGACCCGGCACCCGAGCTTTGCGTTCGGGCTCCGGTGCCAGTAGACCAAGTGAACCTCTCTGAGCAAAGCAGCAGGATTTATTAATACGTGTTTAATAAGGGGGGGGGGTTGTGCTTTGTTACGTGTGCGTTTTGTTGTGTTGTTATGTGTGAAAATTCGGGCTGTGAGCCGACCCGCCGCTCTGGGTTAGCGGCTGCAGGACTCACGAGAACCGAGCAGAATCGAGAATCGGCCCGTCAGCTCACACATTTGGGTCGGTGTGTGAGCTTCAAAGCAGAAATGCCGCTCAGTCCTCAGAAACTGTCCAAACAATCACGTGAATTTGTGTTTCCAGTTGTGTCCCGACAAAATAAAGGCTGTTATTCCCAAACATTTGCGTGCAGCCAAGCTAATGTTGTTAGCCGGTGTTTATAGCCTCTCCTAACTCTGGTTTCAAGCTCCCCCTGCACAAAAAAGCACCGACCACACGGATTAAATATAAAACGATGAGCGAATAGACGCTTCATAATATTCATAACATTAATAAAAGCAAGTTTGGAAGATCGTCTCGTATATTACCGAGCTACTGCATAAATGTATGTGACAGCAAAGGTTTGTTTACAACGGGACACTTCCTTCCGGGATTTTCAACAGTACTGCGCATGCCCAAATGATTTATTCCGACCGAAACTGTGACCCATGGGAACGTTTGTTCTAATCGGAAAAAGGTTTTCTGTGCCCATGTGCACGGGTGAATTTTAACCCGACCATTAATCCGATCAAGATATTTTGCCCATGTAACCGCGGCTAGTGTTGCCGTTCCTCAAACGACATGTCCGGTTTTAGAAACTTTCTGGACATTTATTGCTACAAAACGATGCAGAGATGCTTTATTCAAACATGTTTACCTTTTTTTATGATCTAAATCCATGACTTACATCAAGTTTGAGACTAATTTCAACTGTTTGAACCAAAATTGTTGAAAACAAAATTTTTTTAAACAGATATAAAACTTTGTTTTAACTAAAACCTTCATCTAGACATCACAAAGTAAAAATCAGTTAACTATTTTATTGTTCAGGTAGGTAGTCACTTGTCGATACAGTTTGACACTTTTCAGGTAAAAAATATGAAGTAAAAATAAAATTCATATACATTTAGTCCACTTATAATTGTTATTAATATTAAATAGCTTTATGGTAGATTTAAACCACTTCTAGTGGTTACTCAGTGAACTACATTTGGTTACTTGAACTTGGCATAAAAAAGGAGGTTTTGCTTTTTAAAATGTACTATGGCAAAGATTCTTTGTGGGGTTTTTTATTTGTATTGTTCATAATGTGTATTTAAAAGGTAAAAACAGAGGATTTCTACTGCAGTAATACATCTAAAAATCCCATTTTTGGTCCTATTTTAACCACAAATTGACCAGTTTTTCACGTGTTAGTGGAAAAAGTCAAAGCTAAACAGGAAATATGTGTGGAATCATGTGTAGGCTTAGTATTTTCTCTTATATTTTTTATTTCAAACTCATTGTAATTGACAATTATTTTTAAACTCAAACTATGCAAACACTTGCATGCAGTTTTTTAGGAAATCCTTGCACACGCTTGGTAGAAACCTGTTGAGCGAGTCTGACACACGAACGGAAACACATGGCGACTGTGTCGTTTGTGGCCCTGCAGCCTGTGTTTGCAGGCGTTATTCTTCACCTGTGTCGTTGTCTCCCTTCACGGCCTGCTTGTACAGCCCATAGAGCTCAGTCATCTCGCTCTGATTCGGCTTTTCCTTCAGCACCTTCACCTCCTCGGCAGCTTTCTCAAAGGCTTCCTGGTTGGTGAAACGACAACAAAAAAAAAAAAAAAAACAGAGCAGAAGATCAAACACTACCCACCTCTTCATGTTCAAACATGACAACTAACGACCTCGAAAGCCACAAATGTACAACTAAAGTTGAGTAAAGCTGGTACTCACAGCCATGCTTGCAGGAAGACTGATCCCTCTGTGTGATCAGGACTCACCCAACTCGCCTGCTGATCACACCGTCTCACCTGAATCTGAGGAAGAACAAGAGGAAAGGGCGGGATTTTGTGTCTAAACCGCCCAAATTACACAAATTCACCACAAGATGGCAGCATTTGCCCTCGAAATGAAATGGACTGACTTACTAAACCCTAAATCTAGTGTTACTTTAAATTTGTTTATTTGTATTTATTAAAAATTATCTAATAAATAATACAATATTTGAGTTTTTTACTATATTCTTTAAATTGTTTTTTTACATTTAGGTTAAATCTGCTGTTGACTGATATCTTTGAGATTGTAATTAATTGTCTTGGAATTTGTGAAAAAGGGATCTTAGTCTTTAAAAAAAAGACATGAGATGACAGAATGTGAAGAAAAAGCTGCTTCTAGAGCTAAAAAATAAACCCCAGCAAGTTCATTTTTGGTATGCTACTGGTGTCAAACCCCTGATCCCAGTTTTAGTGACGTTGATTAAAAAAAAAAAAGGTCCAAAGTATCATTTAAAAAAGCGCTTTTAGAACACCAGGTTCAAAAATATGTGCTTTACTGTTTTGGATTTGAAGTTTTTACAGACGAATCAGTAACAAAAACTTGGCACGACACATTTTTACGGTAATCTATCAACCAAAAGCAACAGATTTTGAGGAGAGCGAGTGACAAAAAACAACAAAAATGACATTAAACCCGTCGGATCCACAGCCAAGGATGTGAAAGTTAGAAAGTGTAAGGAATCAGCAGACCAAGGAAAGCATAAAAAAAGTGCAAATTTACTGATTGACATGTTCAAAAGTAACATAAATACTTGTTAGTATTTAATTTTAAACAATATTTGAAGGTATAAATAAACACATGAACCAATTAGGAGTCTTTGATCAATAAGGCGTCGCTAAAAAACAGCTTAATGATGTTTTTTTCGCTAGCATAGCTATAAGTTTAAAGACTTTCTTTACAAAAAACCTTAAGGAAAAACAAAAAAAAATCAGAAAAAGTGGAAGAATTCAGCAATTTGTGGACAGCAGGAGACTTTCAAGGAGGATATGAAAGGTCAGCACCTAGTGGTCATCAGTGGTACTGCAATACAAATATGTGAAACTATTTTTTTAAAGTTTCACAGAGCTATCTAGTTTATTCTAAGAGTTTGTGCTGTTTAAACACATATAGATTGTTTAAAGTGTAGCTGTAGCGTGTTTGGATCCAGATGTGAGCTTTCCATCCCAGAGATACAGGGAAAGTGACTCCCCTCGTAGCTGGTCGTCCTTTTCTCAAACGTTGCTGACGTCCTCCACTCCGTTGCGGCAGTCTTCCCCCGGCAGGGCGAAGCGGATTTGCCGGCTCCTCTCCCACCCGCGGCGGATCTTCCAGAGCCGGCCGGCCACGCAGGGCAGGAGGAGAGCCAGGCGTCCGCACAGGACCAAGCAGGGGAGGAGGAGGACCAGGACGAAGCTTGGGGGCAGGTAGAAGGTGTAGCGAGCTGCGGCGAAGGCGCGGTTCCACCCGAAGATTAGCGTGTGGGCCGTGGCGGTGGCCAGGGCGCAGAAACCCAGAGACGACTGAAAAACAGCACAGGAGAGCCGATTTGAAGACTGTTGGGGAGGAAAACCTGGTTTGTTTTCATTCTGAGGCTCTGCTGTGTTTTCCAGTTTTTAGGACTTAGAACAATTTAAACCCCTAAAGATGCTGAAAAACAAAGCTTTGACATCTGTTGAGCTTTTTTATGCATAAAAAAACTTGTTTAGTTGATCAATTTACTAGGATTTTTAACAGAAATGCTCTCAAGAATGTATGATAATCAATAAGAAACTGTCTTTTCAAATGAGACCTAAAATGTATTTCAGTTTCTATCAAAGTTTTTGCCTTCAGTTACATTTAAGCATCATTTTCTCTTCCTGGATTCGGTTTCCTACTTTAGTAATTTTTGTAGATTTTAATTTTTTTTTTAAATTAATCATTATTTTGTTATTGTACCATTGATCTTTAACTTTTTAAGTTGATTCGAAGTGTTATTTATTATCTCTCTACTGTTATAAAGTAACGAGGTCTTTTCCCCTTTGTGGAAACAATAAAGTTTTGTTTATCTATCATTAACAATACATGTATATATTATTTTTCATCTATTTTTATATTATTTAAAGCTAAAAAATAAAAAACGAGACAATAAAAATCAGTTCTGTAAAATAGCTTAAAATTAGAAATATTTTGGCCTTAAATAAAAATATTTTTAAAAAATATTAAAATATTTATAAATGACCTTTTTTAATGATTACAATGCTAAATTTTATTAAATATTTTAATTGTATACTGTGTTTTATAATGTACTGTCAAACTCTTTTTCTTTAAACATCAACCTGCCAAAGATGGAAATGAGCCTGTGACTATTATCTGGCATGTTCACGTTTGTAATAATGTTCATTTATGAACTTTCTCAATAAAGTTATCTCAAATACTAGAGAAACTGGCCTCTTTGTAACTAATGTAAATTAAGATAATCGGCTTTACCTTTGTGAAAGCTACTAGAATGACAAATGATATGAAAACATAGAAAACCAATCGTTTACCTAAATGGTGAAAACATCCTCCATCTCCCTTTGGAGGGAAGTCTAACACTGAGAAAGCGGTCAAATCCAGCATGAGTATTTCCAAACACACATGCAGCTTTGGCCTGCAGAGCCGGGCAGAGACCGCACCGTCTGCTTGGATGTGACTAATCTGACAGCCGGGGGATTACCGGCGCACGGAAGCAGCGAGAGCTTCAGACGGAGACGGAAAAAGAGGAAGAGCCGGAAAGCGGGAGCAGGCGGAAGCCTCGGCACATGGCAGCACCTGGATGAAGGTGAACTCCCTCCAGTTGAGGGCGTTGGCCACCGACGGCAGCGAGGTGACGGCCAACAGCGAGAGCAGCCCGAGCGCCATGATGCCGGCAGAGAGGTACAGCTCCATCCTCCACACCTCCTCGTCGTTCCACGAATCCTCAACCCCGGCTTTGACCTGACGGCGTCACAATAAGAGCATGAAATGAATAATTTCCTCTAAACTGTTATTTATTTTACAATTCAAATTATCTGACATGTTTATTTATATTTCACACTGGATGATACTCTCCTCACCAACAAATTGTTTAAGGTTATGGTCCAGATTTCAACTGTAATGTCAAATGTCTTCTCATTTCTCATTTTTACATCAATAAAGACACTTTCACATCAGGATGGTGTGCACCCAAGTCTTGTCTTATTTTGGTTTACTTTCACACTGCTCTGTCGAGAGTGGACAAAACCACCTGAACCCGTAGCACAGCTACAAAAGCACATCTAGCAAAGCAAATCCAGAAAAGGAAATCACGTCACAAAAAGTCATTTTCATCGAGTAAGATGAGCATGAAAATCTGGGTGAGTTTCCTGGTATGTGACGCAGGGGGGGGGGGGGTTACTCAAACTCACAGGAAGAAAAAAAAATTGCAAAAACAATCTGGTTCTTGGAGTGAGTGAGGAATTGCCTGTTTCCTCAGGATCATCGTTGCCCTTAACTAATGAACTGATGGACGCCCCCCCCGGCACCAGGATGTCCGGCAGATCACAAAATTCACGACTTCCAACAATCGTGGGCAGTCATCCATGTCCTGAAACAGTCCCGCACTACCACACTACTGCCACCATGTTTGGGCTTTGCCATTTAATTGTCGACGACTTCTGATTATGCAAATTATTTGAGAGGCTCCTATTTGGAAAGAAACATCAATCATGTACTAGTGCACGACCGAGCAGATAGTTAGTTATTGCACCAAAGCAGACACAAAAGGGGGCAAATACCGTATTTTCCGGACTATAAGTCGCCCTTTTTTCATAGTTTGGCAAGGGGTGCGACTTATACTCCGCAGCGACTTATATTAGAAAATAAATTGAAATAAATCCATTGTTAACCCTCCTGTTATGTTCATTTGTGAGGAACAGAGATGATGTTCCTGGGTCAATGTGATGTATGAGGTGTGTTAAGTGTTAGAGTATGTTAAGTGACTCAGAGAATCAGCAAACCTTTTTTTACAGTAAGATCTTGAAGGCTAACAACATAATATTCTATTTTCCAATGATTTCATAGATTCAGAAATGCAATAAAAATGACAACTGTTTCTACAAATACAGGATGAAAACAGAGTATTAGTTGGCCAATGATGCTTCATGAAAGGAATAAATAAATATGAGAAAGAATTACTGTGAAATTATGAGATAAACAGTCTGCTATGATTGTGTCATATGAGGTTGTGCAATTAAGCACTTAAATTATTTTTTATCAGACACTGGGTTTGTTTTGTGTAAAACGTACCGACATGTTTCGGCGGAATGCCTTCCGCCTTCGTCAGGGTCGTCATCAGATGGTGGTGAACTTATAGACACAATGAACTTCATTGAATCATGAGGTTGTGCAAGTTATTAGTTCTTGGTCTCAGATTTTGTCAAGTAAATTTCCCCTCAAAATGCGACTTATAGTCCACTTATCTATGTTTTTTTTTCTACTTTATAATGCATTTTTGGGCTGGTGCGACTTGTAGTCCGGAAAATATGGTACTTTTTTTTAACCTTTGTAACTTTGGCCGCATTTACACTGCATGGTTCAAGTGACCCAATTCCGATTTTTTCCTCTCACGTGGCACAGATCAGATATGACCGGTGAGCGTGTAAGCAGGACAAAAGCGCATGGATTCCGATTTTCTCAGATCGGTTTCAGGCCAAATTCATATGTGGAAAAAAATCAGATAGGAATCGGTTACGTGCATTTGCGTGTGCCATGTAAGCAGACAAATGTAGAGTCGTACGTCAGTGACGTCAACTCAGGACACCACCAAGTGAGATCACATGACTTATTATAGGTGATTTTGTGCGCTGATTTTGCTGTTCCAGGACAGCTGAGCCCCATCAGCGTGTTACCTTTCAGCCTCAGGCTTCACACCGTACTGGGAAACTGCTGTTATTTCCGGTCCGGTCCCGGTTGGGACGGTAACCGTAACTAATTAAGCGGAACACCGTTGCTCTGGAACAGGCTAGAAGCCGTTTATTTCTTTGCTTGGATCAAACTGTTAGTCCAGCCCAACGTCTGCAAACACTTCCTCATTCAAAACTCAGAGAGAGCACATAAGCCGGCCGAGCAGCAATCCTTTTTCCTCTACCACGCATCCCCTCTCGTGTCTCTGCCTCATCTTACCTCCATGACAACCGCAGTCACACAAAAGAAACACAACAAACAGGGGAGGGTTTCGCCATGCTAAACGTTTGCCGTTTGGACCAACACACATCTTCTAAATGTGCTTTTATTACTGTTATGATTATTATCAAGGGCCTGCTCGCTCATAATTTTTTAATCCGTGCGGTCAGTGCTTTTTTTTCATGGCTGCAAGGACCGCAAAGAAGGATTATCATTAGGCTAATAATACGTGCTAAAAACATCGGCCGTGGAGGTACTAAAAACTCTGTGCGGGCGATACCGCATTGAGCATCTTGGATGTAAACATGTGGGAATTACAACAGCCTTTATTTTGTCTGGACACCACTGGAAACACAAATTCATATATGATGGTTTAGAGTTTCTCAGATCCGCGTTAACAGCACTTCCGCATTCGGCGATCCGGCTGCCGGTAGGACAACAGAGCTAGTCATGAAGCTGGTCCACAGCAGGCGGAAATGCTGCTACGTTAACGTAGTCCTCAGAACGTCTACGTTTGATAGTTTCAGCATTGTATAGTGTAAATGTAAAAATCAGATACGGGTCACTTTTAAAAGATGATGTAAGCTGGTCGTCAAAAAGAAAATCGGATATAGTCAGAAAATCGGATTTGGGCATCAAGACCTGCAGTATAAATGCAGCCTAAATGGTAATACTTGGCGTACTTGTAGAGCACCCTGCTGGTCCCAACCCTCCACCAGAGGCAAGGTGAGGCTCAGTGTCCTGCACATTCTCGCCCAAGGACACTCCAACACGTGGGCGGGAATCAAACCTGCAATCTTCCGATCAGAGGTTGACTACCCTACCGCTGCACCACGGCCACTATTAATAATAAAGCTATTAATGGCATTTTAAGTTTGAGACTTAAAAAAAACAAATTGAAACCTAACTAAGCTTTTTTTTTTTAGACTTAAGCTACTAATAAATCCTTAAAGCTAGACTTCTGTATTGATTAGCTAAAACACAGATTCATATGTATGCACTATCTTTAGCTCCGTCTAGGAAAAAGCAAGCATCGATGGATGCACAGATAGATTGAAGGCCGCCTGACTCATGATCAGAGACTCCTTTGCTCCTTTTACTCACCTGTTGGTAAGCCATGTTGGAGAGTTTGTAGCGGGCGGACTTTCTCAGAGGAAGACTCAGACTGTAAACGGCGTGCGTGACGGCACACAGGAAACTGCACAAGCCAAACTGCTTTCTCGCGGTGAGCCATCGGTCCAGCCAGTCGGGGAAGCGTTTGTACTTGGTGCCCCATCGAAGCTGGATGAAGGCGGCAAACAGGCCTGGAAGGTAAACCAGGGCCAGCATCACCAGCGCCACCGATGGAAGAGACGCATTGACAACTTCGATTGGCATTTTGTAGAAGGCGCCCTTTCCCGTTTTGACTAAGGGGTGAATGACTTCCTGAATGAAGTTGTACAGGTAGAAGAAGATGAAGAGGCACAGCATGCAGAGGACAGGGATGCGCCATGAAGGGAACAGATGGTGTGGGAGGTTTTCCACCTCCAGAGAAGATGACAGGAAGCCCATGTCAACAGGGATGAAGCCCATCCTGTGACAGATCTGCTTCACCAAGTCTTTGGCCTTACTACTGTTGCCACACAGGGGAACCTGCCCACAACAAAAACATACATCAAACCCAACCCTGTCAATGTAAAAACCCTCGCTACCCGCTGATGAGTCCTACCTGCCTGATTCCATCCCGCGGTCCCATCTGGAGCGTCCAGGCAGATAAAGTGTTGAAGCCTTTCACGACAAAACTGTCTGGGAAAAGGTTGGAGAGTTGTTCGGCGTTGGACGGCCCGTCTCGGTTGATGCCTAAACTGTTGCTGACGTCCACCAGCGTCTTTCCGGCCAGAGCGGACTTCAGCGTCACCAGCGTAGAGTGGTGCTCTGGAAATACTGCGACGAAAACGACATCCGCCTGGGTCGCTGCCTCCATCTGGGATGACACCTGCAAGAACAGTTTGGGCCTTTTCGGTTGATGCTGAAGGATCCTAGAAGTTTCAGAGTCTGAGAGCTGCATGTGCAGACAGGTGTACTCTTTCATCATTGTCAACACCAGGCCTTTCCTTCTTACAAACTACTGAAAGTTTTATTTTGTCTTAGAACAAAACCAGATTGTTGGAGTCTCTTTAATCATTGTCCTCAAACTCCATTTCTTATAGGGCTTTGACTTGACTCCAGCAAGCAAGAATCCATTTAAAATTCCTTCATTCAAGTTAAAAAATATTCACAAAACTTCAAAATAGTAGGTATAAAAAAGCAACTAGACTTTGTATATCCTTTGTTTTTAAGGATGTTTCACGACTTCTTGTGTTTAGTCATTAAAGCCAAACCAAGTCCAGTTGCTGGACAAATGAGAATCGGCACTCAAAGTCTTCCCGTTAATGTGATAAACTTGTAAAGACTAGTTCCTAATCTGCAAGATGAACTCACACATTTCATATACAGCTACACAGACTAAACAAGCCAATCTTTGTCATGTTCAGTTGATTTTCACAGATGCAGAGCAGGGAGTTGTTTGGATCTTATGCTATGTTCACACTGGCCGTGTTTAGCCCATGTTCACATGTCTACATGACTATAGTCGGAAGAGGGTTAGTGCGAAATGTTGAGACGGCGCAAATCATATGAATCTTGTTCAAGTCTTTCCCGTCTCTGCTCAATTCCATGTATTTGACAGACTTGGTCAGACACAAAATTTCTCCTCCATCATCAATTTTCATCAATGGTTCTACTGTGAACTAAAAAGGATGCCATCGATATGTCACTACCAAATCGGTTGGAACTTGCGTAGCTAAACGCAAACGGGTTTGCATAGACTTTTCATCGGAAGTGGTCGGTGTGACTGTAGCTTTATTCCAGACACACCAAATCAACAGCACCAAAACAAGAACGTTCTTCTCAGTAGACAAAGTTGGGATAAGACATTGTGACCAATAATCGGACAACAAATGTCCTCGTAAACGTTTAAAATAAGATTTTAAATTCTTAATGCCACTCGGATTGATTGATTCCTTTGTTCTTAAATCCTCCACGAATCAAAATGTGATCCAATAGATTGACCATTACTGACATCAGCATTCAAATCCCCAACGAAACTAGATATAGTTGAACTAAAACTATTAATGAGGCTTTGCCATTGTCCAGCAGTGCTGGTGTAATAATAAGACTTCCTACAGAGTACGAGTCAGACCTCAGTTTCCACGTGTCCCAATGAGTAGGAAATGTTCTGATAAAGTTGTTCCAAAAACTGAGATTTTCTAACATTGATGCACTTTTAGTTTTCTACAATTTCTCAGAAAATTGTTTCTAAGTTGCATACTTTCAACCTTTGGGTCACTAGCTTTTACCAGGTGTTACTGCTAGGCCTGGGCGATAAATCGATCAAATGAATTAATTCGAATTTTTTGTTACGGGCGATTTCAAAAATAACTAAATCGAGTTTTTATGTGGCGCATTTTTGGCTCTCCAGAGCTTCCGTAGCCTTAGTTTCACATGGTGACACGCGACAAGCGACACACGAAGCAGCTAGCGACAGCATGGCTACCGGTGAGAGTGGGCAGTTTGTTCCCAAGAAAGAAATAAAATCATCTGTTGTGTGGAACTGGTGTGGGTTTACTGTCACAGACGAGGAGGAAGGGATCCTCCCCCACGCTGCCTAAAGCCCATCGAAGTCAAAGGCTCTCACACGCGCTCGCGTGGCACGCGCTCAGTCCGCTTACACATGCACGCGCCCTGACACATACACATATACTCATTCTACAACGCCTGTATTGTTAGTTCATTAGTTAGTTAGTTAGTTGTTACTGTTATTTGTTAATAAAGAATACTGCGTTGTAATTATTACTTGTGTATTCATTTGCGACGCGGCCGCCGTAGGATTTTGTTTTCGGAGGAGGAGGAGGCGGCCGCGAGGGGGGGGGGGTGGGTGGGTTGACCATGACTCCTGCTGCTTCATCATCTTCTCCGTGGAGAAGACAGGGTTTATTAATTTATTTAAAACCTTAGACCCCAGATATGAGCTGTATTGTTAATCCTTTAGAAAATGCTGCTACTGTCAGGTGAATGTTTGTCTCATTTTAGTCTAGACTACAAAGTGTGACTGAAAACAAAGCTGGGACTTTAAGTAAGTTTAGTAACCTTTTTATTTTGGACAAGTAAAAACAAGTTTAGAATAACGAAATTAGACAAAAACAAGACAAAAGTTAAATAAAACAGGACAAAATTATTTAAGCACAAGTCCAAAAAGGGAGTAAGAAGAAAAATCTTATACTTAACTTTGATTCAAAGAGCGTGTTCATTTATTTATTATTCATACCAGAAATGGGCGTTACATTTGTCTTGAGTTTGATAAATAAAGCAACATGCTTGAACTTGTCGCCGTTGTCTTATTCTTTCCTTAAGTAGGGTGGGGGGGGCGGGGGGGGAATCAGGGAAAACACATCGGAAATCGAATTTAAAAAAATAAAATCGGAGATTTTATTTTTAGGCCATATCGCCCAGCCCTAGTTACTGCCTAATCTCAGAGATGAGGATTTGAGTCAGACTTCAGTTTTGGGTTTGGGACTCGTGACTAATGTTCATTTGATTTTTCCCACTTTTTTTTTAGCTCCAGTTCAAGTCTAATAATAAAAGCAGAAACACCAACTTGCTGTTGTTGTGTCTCCTCAAGAGGCTTAAAAGTTATTCAATTACTATTTGTGACAGCAAAGTATTTATTTTAAGAGTACATTTTTAGGAACTTGTGAGCTTTTTTGCCCAAAGCTAGCCCACTTCCTTTCATGTTATCCCTCCAACACAATGGCTGTGTCCAGATTTCCTTCCTTACGAACTATATAGCGCACTATATAGTGCGCTATATGGGCTATATGGGCTATATATGCGCTATATATACAATTCCAAAATACAGTGCCCTAGACATTTCCCAGAAGGCTCTACGAAAAAACAGTGCGCATCGGTGCTTACTAGATTGGCGAGTATAGACCACAATGCATTGCATTTAAACAATTTTTGGGAAAAATATATATATATATATATATATATTTAGACGTATTTTTTTAAATAAACCATCAACGTTTTCTTCATAAGAACAGTGAGTTCATAAATAGTCATCACAAAACGCTTATATCGATTAGATTTTCACTTTGTGAAGTCATATTCGCAATTAGTGACTATTCGTCTCCTCATCTTAATGAAGCAGCAACAGATTAAGATTTTTATGGATGGGAAACTGTTGCTGAGGAACTTATTTTCAAACTGTTGGAAATTACAAGCAAAGGAAAAAAATAGAAAAACAACTGAATTCTTAGAGAATAGATTTATGTAGGCGATTCAGATTGCAGATTTTGTTTTGTTTTTTTGTGGAAAAGTGTGATCTTCAAGTATGAATCCTTGCAAAATAAGAATTTTCAAATTCCTTTCTAAAGCACTGAAATACTTCTTAGAAAAGGTTCAGAGTAAACCTAGAGATTTGACCAACATAGCCAAGCGATCAATTCCTTAGTTCCTGATAGCACATAGTAAAAATCGTATGACAGTTCTCATGCGTTGACTGGTTGTCACTCTAGGAGCGAAATTATGATGTAATAATTTAAATTATGTGGCAGATCTTTCCAGGCTTTCCTGACAAAACATATTTTTGGTGCCGCTTGAACACTGTCAGACGGCTGCGTTGTTTATTTAAGATACTTCACAATGTTTTCTGAATCACTCAAGAACCAAAAAAAGAACAGAAAAGTCATGAGATGAATATGTGTTCGTCTAGATATCCGTTTTTTTTGTTTTGTTTTTAAATCAGCCACTTCCTTCTTTTGCCCTATACTACCTGTTCTGACCATTTTTAAACATTGGATCAAATCATTGGTTAGTTTTTTAACTAAGCTGAGCAGGACTTTAATGCTTAAATTGTTATAAAGTCCAAAGAAATATTTATAAACCTTCAAAAAAAACATGTGAAACCTCGATTTAAGAGAAATTCTAGTCTCTCTGTAGCAAAGAACAAAAAAAGCAGACCAGCAGAACAAATTACAAATGTATCGTTAGCGCAATGTCAGCCTGTGTGATACGCGTACTGCAAAAGATAAAACGCGATAAAGGATCATTCTTACATGCTGAAACAATCTAATGGCAGCTTAAAGTATTTAAGAGCTGTCATGCCTTTGACCAATCAAACGGAGCTCTGTTATGCTAGACGAGGGTCATTTGGAGCATAATTTAAATTATGTTGATTTTTACTCAAAGAAAAATGTTGCAGCAAAATGGAAATTATGTATTAGTTGTTTTTTTTTTGCCATCTGTTCATGCTGTTCATTATTGCTCGCTAATATTGCAAGTTTTTCTCATATTGTAGATAGGATAATAATATAAGAAACGTCATGATTTTTCTTTAAAGAGATTGACCAAAAAAATGCATCCTTATATCACATATAAAGAATACTCAAGGCCTCAAAATGTCAAATTTAGAAAAGTCGACTAATTGTAAGTTGAGATCAATTGTGTATACATGAAAGCAGAGGGGAAAAAGTCTGAAACAGTGCAATTATCACCAGAAAAACAGCAATTATGAAGGCGAGTGTGAGCCTGTGTGTGTTTGTGTTACCTCGACCTCCTCTGGGAACAGCGCCACAGACCGAGCGGGGCTGCGGCTCCCCACCACCACTTGGTAACCAGAAGCCACCAGTCGCCTGGCCAGCGAGCGGGAGAAGTCACCTGTTCCCAGAATGCCGATCGTGGGGGTGTTGGGGTCCGACAGGGAGGCCTCAAGCTGCCTGGAGCCCCCTGATTCACTCCACCCTGGGACCAGTGGCCGTGACATCTCGTCAGGCATTTTTCCTGCAAATCTGAAGACAAAATAAATAATTAGACTAAAGGAAAAAGAGGGTTTTGTTGCCAAGAACAAATATTTTTGCAGGATAATATAACGTGAGACTCAGCTGACATGTCTTCCACCTGTAACTACAGTTTCAAAGCTGTTTTTTGACCATTAAAAGAATAAAAATAAAATTACAACAATTAAGACAAACTACAAGCAACCTAGATGCTATATATCCTCCGACTTTGGTCACTTTGTTTGACTTCTATTGAATTTCCCCTAATGAACTATTTAAAGGAGCGTCAAAAGAAGTCCCTAACACATTAAAATCACAACTAAATAAGATATACTGCACGTAAATATAAAATAAACACGTAGCAGTACGATGATGGTCCATAATGAACGCAGATATTCAGTGGAAAAACCGCTAGAAGCCACCTTGCACGTCGTCCTTGTGTCAGAACTTACACTACAAATAAAGTTTATTCAAACACCGCGCGGTGAAAGTAAGGAAACACGAGCCGGCTGGAAAAACAAAAACACACGACTGCAATGGATGCAAAACAAATGATGTAGGAAATTAAATACTGTATTTTCTTACTTACCAGCAGCTGTTTTATGAAGCCGCGTCGCCTTTTACTGTAATCTCGAGTCCTGTTTCTTCCTGATAACGTCACGCGGTAGTTGAAACCACGCCCTCCCATGCGGGAGTGACGAAAGCGACATAACCCCGCCCCCTTTCTTTCGTTTTGCTTTTTTCCTTTTAAAATAAAAAAAATACATACTTTTACGTATGCTACTTTTTTGTTTTCTTACACTTTAACTCTAATATATATATATATTCTTTTTACTACAATTAAAACTTTCAATATAGGATTAAAAACATATTACGGCAAATGAATATGAAAACTTACATAAAGTTACGTTTCTTGTGTACACATCCCATTTACACCCACATGTATCTTAACATTTTCTATATCAGAAAGAAACACCAATCCAAAAAGAATCAAAGTAAAAGATTATAGCATTTATGTAGCAATGTAATCAAAAAAAGTCTTCCTTTAAAACTTTTTTAATTGACTGAAAAGGTTATAATATATAAAATAAATTAATAAATAACTCATTATTTGAAGCACATCTGTGAATAAGTGGAGCAGTTATTGTAACTCTTAAATTGTAAAGCAAAATCTAATTTTAAAATTATGTTTTATATTATTTGATGACTATGTAATTGGTGTATTCCACAAAAGTTGGTTAAAATTAAAATTGTACTCAGTTTGTTACTTACAGATTTCATAGATTTGTAATTCCCGATTTTTGCTTTTTTTCCATAAAGTTTATGAAAGGCATCTCCAAAGTCCGGCTCGTGTGGCAAATGCGGCCTGTACTCAAATTTCCAGCGGCCAACAGGCTCCTGTAATATAATCACTAATATTGTGTGTATGATTTCTTGATAGTGATTGGCTAAATGCTGTTATAAGCCATTGTAAACCTGTGACATCACTGTGTGAGTTCATTTCAATTCAAGTCAAATCAAGCAAAGTCAGCTTTAGTGGTAAAATATATTGCAAACACATGATATACAGCATAGATGAATGTTCTTCCCTCTCAACCCACAGTGCAAGCAGCCTATAATAGTAATAATAATAAGAATAATAATAATAATAATAATAATAATAACAGTTTAAAGTGACAACAGTGCTAAAAACAGTAAGTAGACAAGTAGGTGATGGCAGAATTGGTTGGTTCATTTCTAAAATGAGGAGAGAATATAAAAAAAAGGAAAGTTGACAGCTAGACCAGCCAGAATAAGTATAGATTGGAGTACTTTTTAACGAATTATAAAACAATTGTTTCCATGGTTTATACTCTTAAATTGAAACATATCATTTATTTCTTGTTGATACAATACAAATGTGGAAGTTTACAGTGAGTATTTAATAGTAATTGATATGTAACTTTTCATTTGAACCAAGATTTAATGTTGACAAAAGTGTTTTGTTAATTTTTTAGACAGCCTTTTTTTATTTACTTCTGAAATTCACTGTATTTTTGGGGAGAAAAGCACAATATATTTAGAAGAAACAAAAAGTATCGTATTGCAATAGAATTTTCATAAAATTGTTTTTGTCGCATTTCCTGTATAATAACTGTTAAAAGAATGTCAGTGAAATGGTTGGCCCTAAAACACACTAAATCAGATCGTCTTTGTCAGAAGTGTGCTTACCCCTGGTTTAGGGTGAAAAAACATCAGTTTTGTTTTCAATTTTGAACACTAACAATGGGATTATTGCATTCTAGTTCTATCAGCATCGTTCTGGTAATATGGTTGTTTTAGCACACAGTCTTTAAATTAGCCTTAAGTGTAATTATGACACACATGTCCATTTTTTTGTCTGTGTATCGGAAGTAAAAAGAAATATTTTTAGGCAGACGTTAAAAGCATTATCCAAAGGAAAAGCATATTATGCTTTTCTTGTTAGTTTCCCTGCTTTTGTTTTCTTGTGTGACACGTCTTAAGTCGACTCCCTTTCTTATCTGACACCTTGCTCCAGCTTTATATCTGTTATCTGTCTCCTGCACTCACCAGTATGTTTGCTGCTTTGTCTTGTTTATTAAAAATACCTAATGAAGTACTTCCCTCTGTTACTTTACATTTTAGATACGCCTAAAAGTATCTGTTTATTTGCTCGGAGATTTGTGAAAACAAAGATTTTTTTTTCGTATTTGACGTATTTTGAAATACGTCAAAGATCAGATAACTTTGGTAAATGGAGAGAAAAATATCGAGCAGATTGCAATGGATTTGCAATATAGCATTCTATAATAAATCACAAACTGCCAAAAAACTGCCAAATAACAAAGTATCTCAAGACATTAAAGAGACAATTAAAAAAGTATTAGGGGCCAATGTCATGCAGAATTACCTTTTTTAAGCTGTTCAGTGTATTACAATGTTAATTTTTCTGTTAATTTTCTCAAAGAAGACACCCCCAAAGTGGTATTTTGATCCATCTCTCTCACGTATTTCACTAAAAAACGTGGTTCCTTGTTGACGTAGATAAGTAAGAACAACCCCTTCCTGCCAACACACGCCCACTTTCTCCGTGGAGCTAGTGGAGATCGGCTAAAGGCTTTCCTCTTATCTTTGAAAAAGTTAGGATGTCGCCTGTTTTCGTGGGAAAAATGCAGACACGCTGCCGAGGCCGGCTCTAGGTTGACCTCATGACCCAAAGGCGGTGCCTCAGAGATCGAGGCGTCTTACTTCCACATAGGAAAATTAGCTGCAAAAATAACTAATTTTTCATAAAAAAAAGGTACTTCAGTGTTCCAATGGTAATATTTTATCATATATATTTTGAAATTTTGATTTGATTTGAAATGGTTTATTTCAAGCAATCAAAATACACAAAAGCAAAACAATCTGCAGTTATACATTCATACAGTAACTAATCAAACTTAGGAGAATTAGACATATTAATAAATATTGCTTGAAAGGGAGTGGAAGGAAGCGAACTTATATAATCCCACCCCGTTATACTATAACCATTTTATTACATGAATTATCAATATCCGGTTCCTAGTTTTTATCAGACAGAATTAAAAATCATAAGGTATCGATAAGGCACATGACAAAGATGAATTACTTAATTATTATGTTAAAAATAACTATTTAGAAATCAACATGGCAAATACAGATCAGTTATCTAAAATATGAATGCTATCGATAGCTTTTTTGAGCTCTTCATATTCCTGGGATTTCTTAGGGGGCATGGTCAGCTCTCTTTTTGGAGAAAATCAACTTTTTAAGTAATAGATAGTAAGAAAGATAGTTGTATCCGCAGAGAGGCACACCACGCGCCCTGCCTGTAACCCGGAACCGCAATATATGGATATAGTTCACTGTAAAAAGCTTAAAAATAGCATCTTTTAAAAGAAAAACAAGGGTTTTTTCCTTTTATTAAAGGAACCAATTGAGCGACTTTACAATGTCTAAAACCCCTTCAGGACAAACCTAAACCATCACCCTTCCACCGCCATGCTTATTAACTGAGAAAGTTATCTGTGCTGAAACTTTCCATGTATTTCTTGAAAACAATAAAAAGTCTCATTTAGTTGTAGCAACCAAACTGTTCCACAAATATTTGTTTGATTAGGTTTTATTCTATAGGTTTTTTATTTTTCCGACTGGTAAAAAAGATACAGGTTAAAAAATAGTTTAAAATACATTTAAGACAAATAAAAAAAAAAAAGCTGAACAAAAGTTTAATGGGAAATTGCCTTTGAACCATTTGCAGGAAAATGCAGTAAAACTTATCTCAGGTCAGATATACTAAAGTTTTATGGCAGAAATGAAAGAATGAAAGCTGTTTGTCAGCTAAAGATGCTTCTGGTTTCACTTATGATCCCTAAAGCAGCTGATTCTGCAAGCAATGTTTATCATTTATGCAAAACTCTGTAAATAAACAACCTCTGTGTTGTGTTCTGTAGCCAGCCAGAAAAACTACAACAAACTTTACCTGTTTAAGTGCATCTGATCTATTCTGTTAAGATCTAGATTGATTTATACAACAGATTAAAACAAACATTGGAGGGATGATAGAGACATTCAGAGACAGTACTGTAAACTCTATGCACAGGCAAATATGCGGATGAGAAAATTCAGTACGTGTTCTCTTCAAGTGAAGTGTTCACTGTTCAGAGCTTCCTGCACTCCTCTATATATATATCTCTTTGGTGGAACCATGGACGTGGAATATTCCGTAAATTCTTAGTGGCCTATAATGATGCTTTTAGGCTTCTGCTACAGGTGCCCAGGTGGTACAGAGCCAGTTTGCTGTTTGTGGATGCTCACATCCCCACCTGTGAAGCACTACTGCGTAAGCTTACATACAGCCTCATGGAACGCCTGGACAAATCTGAGAATTCAATTATCATGTCTCTGACTGATCCCAAAAGAAGCTCCTGCCGCTACACTTCGGCACTGAGGAAACACTGGATACAGCAATTATACACTTTTAAATTGTTATTTTATTTTCTTTTTTTTTATTATGTATGTTGTATTTGTATCTTTTTCTATGGACTGCATCTGAGTCTGAAATAAAGTGAATTAATCAAAGGTTTGTTGCTTAGAATTTAATCTACAACCAACAATTGTCCAATCTTTAGGGTTCCCCCCACCAGGGATGGGTTAAGGGACAGAAAATCAGAGGTCTCATCTTCCTGTGTGTCTTTGTTTGTTGTTTTTGTGAGTGCATGTATGTTGAAGCATCTATTGTTGTAGGGTGTGTGTACTAAAGGGTGCAGTTAAAATTGGTGGGTAGGGCACTGAGAGGACATCTCCTGACTGCTGGCAGTGATGTCCAAGCACCTCCACTACAAAGGGTCCCACACATCTAAGGTGCAATTAAAACCGAGATGTATGAAGAAGGAGTGTAGGTCGGGGACAGCTGATAGACGAACCCCCGATTGGTGAAACAACCGTCCCCCAGCCTCCCCCTGGCTTAATTGCCTGTTTAGTGGTTGTCTACAGATTGAGGTCCAACCAATCATTTTACATCCAGACCTTGGTTCTGTTTCTGCTTTATGTGTGCAGAAAGGTTGAATTTGTCAAAAAAAAAGCCACCAAACGCCTTCGTGCTCTTTATTTGAAGGGAGAAAGGTCAAAGGCGGCGAATGAGATTCAGGCTAAAAGGAACACAGCTGTAACTGCAGTACTGTAGCTTCTTCTTTGTTCCTTCAATGGAAATACTGTTGACCCGTGGATGGGTGTTAGTGGACGTCCTAAATGTGTGATGTCTTTATCAGAAGTAGAAAAGGCCAATCTGAGGTGGGAGCTTCATAAGCAGAAACTCTCTCTATGATCTTGCAAACATTCAGATTACTCACTGAAAAGGACCACTCTGCTCTTTTAGGTAAAAAAGAGCAGAATGTCTTGAAATTGGTAACTAGTGGGATTGCCACTCTTAAGGAGTACCTCAAGGCTCTATGTTAAGACCCTGTGTGACGGAGCGGCTCCGTCTCTCTGGCTGAGCGAACACCGTCAGCACACATACACACACACACCCACATAAGTTGGTGCGCGCATCCACGTCATAATCAAACATTTCCGCTTTAAAACCATAGTTTCTTACAATTCACAGTTCATTTTTACAGTTTAGACCTCGGGTGCACACTTGGTCTTCAGTGGTTTTGGCATACACATACATACAACCGCTTACTCACGGCAGCCCAGCAGCAACGGCGTCTTAGCCACGCCCCCTCCGTTGACAGAAAAACCGAGGGATTTGTTTTTTGTTGTTGTTTATATATTGTTGTTAATCTTATGAAACTGCTGTTCCTAATTTATCTTGTTTTTGTGTCTTGTTTTTTCTTTGTATAGTTTAAGTTGAATTATATGTGGCTGAAGTTAATGTGATGAAGGACATTATCTAATTATTGAAGGAAATATGAAATGTTTTGAGAATAACTTTCTTTACAATTTTCTAAGTAGAATGCCTAATTAGGTGGGAGTGGCAAGAGGTACATAAGAAGGCGCCTCACTCTCATCATGGCAGAGGGACTGAGAGTTTGAGAGAGAGAAACCGGCATTGTGTTTGCCATTCAAATCCAAACACAATGGAAGGTGATATGATCTGAAATCAGATGAATTCATGTCGTGTTGCTTTCATCCCTGCGTCATTTTTTTGTGTGTGTCTCCCAAAGACTTTATTAAAAAGGGTAAAAACCCTATAAAATCTTGAATCTATGAAATTTTGTTTTTGTATATTTCTGAATTTCTTGAGAGAACCCTGCGACACCCTGGTTCTTCTGGATTGCCTGTTTCCACTTGCCCATTATCTTTTGCTTCTGATTGACAAGGATCAATTAGTCGGTTTATTGATAAAAAACCAGATATACATCCTTGTTAGAGTGACTAAAGACCAGCTAATGACTTAAACAATTTCTTGAATGGATCCTTCTTAGCTCAACAAGTCAGTTCAATTGCACTCATTAAGAAACATTGGTTTTTAATAATAACCATCAAAATTCAAGCCTACTGTCTATCAATCTATTAACAAAATTAACTTAATTTTTGGGTCCTTTAACACAAATATTAGTTTTGATCTTTTTATGAGTTTTAATATGATCTAAACTTAATTATCCCTCACTAATTGTGTAAATCATGTAAATGAAATGGTTTTAAGGACACAGTTGAAAATGAGAATGTCATTCAGTTACAGCAGCTGCTTGTGTGTGTGGGTGTGTGTGTGTGTGTGTGTGTGGGGGGGGTACTTAGGAAACTATTCCTGACAGAAAGAAGAAACTCATCTATTCATATTCCTTTTTAAAGTTCTGCTTCTTTCTGTGCATTTTCCCCCAAAAATGTTTTTATTTAAAAATTTAGCAACCGTTATTTTACGTCTGGCAGCCTTGCACTCTCCTTGCCACAAGGGGCGCCTCACCACCCCTTGCAGTGAAGTTACATTAGTGAAGAATGTATAAATTCAAATGCCTTTCAGTTATTTTAGTGCATTTTTTACTCATTAATTGAATTGAAACAGTGAATAATTTATGTATTATTCTTCTTCATTTTGCATTTTTTGGGTTGCAATGACTTATTCCCGGGGGCAACATACAGTACAGGAAATATGTTAATTTATTTAAATGTGTTGTGTTTACTTTTTAAAAAGTTTGTGCCAGGTGGAGCAAAACCTCTGATCACCCTTTGATCAATTTTCAAAACATTCCCTGTCGTCTTTTAATTGTGATTATGTCGTTTTTAGGCAAAATTAAACAATCTGCGTCGATTTCTGAAACATAGTTTCTGCAGAGCAGCAGGAGTTCATTAAAAATTCACCTCTGCGTTGTAGGCCGGTCGGGTGGCGTGGAGTAACCTTCGCCTCGTCGGTGCTGAGAGCTCTCTGTTTACACGCTCTCTCGCTAGCTTACAGCTTCTCACACCAACGATCTAACATTAGCGGTGCAACAAAACATGGGGAGCAATATTAGATCTATCCAGCCGGACAGTTTCGTGCTAGATACCAGCTCGGACGAGGACATTTTTGATGTAGCCGTCCACAAGTGGATGCATCAGAATGGAGCGGAGCAGGGAGCTTGTGGCCCACCCATTGTATTTTTTACGTCTCAAATAATCTCTGACATTTTTTTTGTCTGCTCCTGATTTACAAAAATTAGAATAAAAAAAACCACACTGAAATGCTATTTTAAACTCATGTTCGTAATATTTGTCCTCCATCAACAGGAAAATGCTACAAGAACGTGTTAATAAGCAGCTTTCATCAGGGTGGGTCTTTGAGTCCCTTATAGTTTTGCTCTGGTCCATCTTTTTTACTTATTTGCACGTTAATAATGAAAAATTTCAAGGAAAGAATAAAAGAATGTATTGTCAGTCCTCCTTTAAAAAAGGCTATTAAATTGTGAACAAGAGTCATGTAGATGGGGAGCTCTGTGCGCGTTAAATCATCTAAATAGTGAAATTCTACATGAATAAATGAGGACTTGTACCTTTTTCCCGGCTTCTGTAGCTTGCAGCTCTGCTCTCATTTCCCCCCTCACGCTGCAAAGCTGGTGTATTTGATAAGCTGGCCCTAGGATTAGGATAAAAAAGCAAAAGCGTGTTAAAAAGATGTCTGCCCGCGGGCCGCGCACTGTCACCATGACTTCATCATGTCTGCCTTTGCCACTTGCAAAAGGTTGAACCCCGCCGGCTGGCCGTGCTGCCTCTCGCACACACACACTCTGGCAAACACGGCCTTTCCGTCCTCAGAAGCGACTCGTGTTTGTTCACATCGCTGCAGGTCCCCGGCACATGAATGTGGTTTGAAGGCTCCTCACTCACAGCTTTCAATTGCTGATGTCTTGGAGTGGTCGCCCATTTTTTCTCTCCAAAACACATCAATGGAGTTCATTCTGATTCGGTTTGATGGAGAAAATGGACAAAAACTGCAGTTTTTTTCTTCCTTTTATTGCATCTGAACTTGTGAAATGTTGAAGCACGATAGGAAAGGTCAGAAGTGGTTTGCCGGAGGTGTGCAGGTAGATTAACAGAAGCCCCCTGCCATGACCCGACAGGACCTCATCGTCGGTAAAGGCACGCGAGCCGACGAGGACAGAGGTGTCTTCGGTGACCTTTGTGTGGCATTAGGGTCACCCAGCAGGACAGGAGCTGATGCTGCAAGTTCCTGTAGCTGTCCTGTCGGGGTTCCATGATGGTCTGTTTTTTGTAGGAATGGTCTATGACATATGTCTGCCAGCAAATACAGGATATCACTGATGCAAAGTGAACGCAGTTGTTGGCCGCCAACTACACGTGCCTGATGAGAGCAAAGCTGAGAGAAACACTGTATGGTGGATTTGGGGGAGAAAAATCAGCTCTGCTATGAAACGATGACTGTTTTGTTTTTTTTAGCAAACTTAAAAAAAAAAAACAATTCTCACATTTGGAATGACTAATTGTACATGTGCCTTATCCTGGATTTGATGCAGTTCCAGCTAAAATAGTCTTTGAATGTCAGCACTTAAGGTGGGAAAATGGCCAATGTTTTTTTAGGGGAAAAAGCTAGATGTCACTTCATTTGAAAAAAATTCCACATATCATTTGAATAGAATTTAGAAACACACCATGATTCCAATCTAATCCTAGATTTGCCATGTAAACATGCTCCTTCCATCATGTAATTCATCCCAGACAGCAGGAAACAACATACTTTCTTTTAGATTACCATTATTCTTTCATCGTTTGAGTAATTAAAGTAATTCCAACGGGCTCTGAAAGCTGAAAAACCAGCTTTGCGATGACATCCAACATTTTCAAGGGCCTATAGAATACAAAATCCACTTTTTCCCTTTTTTTGAGCTTTTAACCATATTTTAATGTTAACTCCTCGCAACCCCCCCACCCCCACCCCAAAGCAGTATTTTGATCTGTTCACGCATTCCTCTAAAAACGGATCTCTTAGCCCCACCCCCTCCCAATCCACGAAAACTAACGGCTTCTCTCACATTGTGACATCACAAACTAAGATCAGTCACTTCCATGAAGAGTCTGCGCTACCAGCACCGCCCCCCAGGCTAACACACACACACACTTTCTCTGTACACACAATATGCACACCCATTTCTGCAAAAGTCGGGATGTGTTTTTTTTCGTGGGCGAGATCCAGACACGGCTGTAGGTTGACGTTATGAAATAGGCTGACCCCACAAGGAGCGAGACGTTTCACTTCAACTGAATTTACTTCATACCGTTGGAGAAGCACCTTCGAAAGCCCAAGGGGGTTTACAGGCACGGTCCCAATCACCCACTCACCTTGCACCAGAGGCAGGTGTCCTGCCCATCTTTTGGTGGTTTTTTTGTGTGACTTTCTGACGTGGGAGGTACACCTAGGTGTGCGAAATTTGTCCTCCGCATTTGACCCATTTGGGGACTGCAGGGGGAGCTGCAGACAAGCCGTGCTCGGGAGGCAGTAGCGTTAAGGGTCTTGCCTAAGGACCCACACTGAAGTTGAAGTCATTCACTCCGTCTGGGTGGGACAGGTGGGAATTGAGCTTGCAGTCTTCGGATAGGGGGGTCAGCCAACCTACTAATGCACCACGGCCGCCATTTTCTATGGGTGGCGTCACATTCACTCGGCCCAGTTCTCATATACAGTCAATGGGGACAATACAGTTCACTAGAAAAACGTCCCATCAATCCCTCTGGCCAATTGCCATCCATTCAGACCGATTTGGACCAACCACTGCTTACTGAGAATGTCTGGCTCCAACATGGCAGCGTCCGTATGGCAAAACAATCTGCGATTGGATTGACCTTGTTTAGCTGGAGCCAGAAGTAAGTCACTTTCTATGGGTGACGTCACACTCACTCAATTCAGTTTTTATTTACAGTCAATGGTTTCACAAATGCCCAGGCTTGTATGGCTTACCTCTTTGTTGATTTTAGGAGCAATTGGGGTTCTCTGATGTCACATCCTGTCAAGAAAGAGAAGCCAGAGAGGTGAGAAAAAGGCTCCAACCTTTTGCCGCCTAAAACAAGAATCTTTTATGCAGAACATGAAGTACATGAAGTATCAAACATTTTTGTGATGTCAATAAATTAAATGTTTCTGTGCCTTTTGTTTTCTTTTCTTTTACCCTAACCCATGTTGGTTTATTGAATAAACTAATCAGAATCCTGTTTCATGAATGAACCTTTAGCTGATGACATCGTTTTAAGTGCGGCAGATGCTAATGACAGATTACTTAATTGGCCTCATGGTATGCTCCGCATGTCTGACGCAGCAGCGCTCTAGCAAGGCAGGATGCCGCTGCTGGAGGGGGGGTAATCTAAGAGGTTGAGGTGCATAATGTGGACAGTGCGCGGTGCATGGCTCACCATGGCCTGAAGACGCAGTACACTGTATTAATCCTGACTAAAGGTCATACAGCAAAGTTAGAGAGCGTAACAGGCTTTCCTGTTTGTATGTTTTTCTAGAATTTGTTGTTTAGTGTCTCCCCTTTTGTAGCTACTTCCACCATCTTAGAGGCAAAATCAGGGAACTGAAGTAAGGGGGAGGGGCTTCATCTAACTTTTGAAAGGCATTCTTTGTGGATGTGTAGCCACCTCTGTGTTTCCAACTTCACCAACTCTTTCAAGGAATTGCTTGAAAAATCCATATTGTATTAGGTTCTCAGCTGCTCACATCTCAGAGGATACCCGATGAACTGGATAAAAGTCTTTTTCAAGCGCACTTGCAGGAGCACTCAAGAGGTATCCATGCAGAGGGGGTGACGATCTGCACGCCATGAATTTTAATTTGACTGAGAATCTGAATTCAAAGCTCGTGGCGCTCATGAAACAAGACATCTCATATTTCCCCGTGGCTCACAGCGCCGTCAGACATCGCTGGTCCACTTCCAGCAGACATAAGCTGACCCCCCCCCCCCCCCCCCCGCCTCCCCTCTTTCCCTCCAACCAACACAGTCTGTCAGCTGATGTCACCATTTTGTGAACCTGCCCTGGGCCACATGATGTGACTGCGAGAGTCACAGTCTGAGTCGAATATTTGGTCATGTCTTTAACCGCTGTGAGTTGAAGTCATTCACTCCGTCTGACTTTGACCTGAATTCGTTCAGGTTCAAAACAAAGTTGGCCGGCATGTGGAGCCTGACGGGAAGGAAAGCTTTCTCTTTCTACAGACAAGCCTCTTCCTCTGACATTTGTAAACTGTGCAGAAGTTTGGCGTTTAGGGATGCTCGCGGATGAACGGATAGAGAAGATCTGAGAATCTTTGGTTTGGTTCTTAGGTTGGTTCTATTTGCTGCCTCTTTTACTCTCTGATTTCAGATTCAATCTACAAACCTACTTCCTGTTAGCAATGGGATAAACACGACTACTATCTCAGTTAATAAAAACCAATAGTTTTCACTCACTCAAAGTTAGGCTTTTTCATCTTTCCATCCCTCCATCCATCCATCCAACATTAAACCATCCATCCATCTATTACACATTCATTCATCATCTATCCATCCATCCATCCATCCATCCATCCATCCATCCATCCATCCATCCATCTATCCATCGATTATTTTACTCCAGGGCTGCCCAATCCTTGTTTTCCTATTTGCCAGCATTCCCTTCCCTCCTGGCTGCTGATTAGCTGGCTCAGCTGTGTCCATGTTCTGAGCTGGAGACCAGGGAGGATGGTAGAGCTCGAGGACCAGGACTGGGCAGTCTTCTGATCATCTCAAGAGGGGATATAGGGCTCGCTAGAGCCTCTCCCTTTTTAGTGAGAAACATTTTCCATATACGGAAAAAAAAAGAATAAACTTAAAACAGTGCTGACCAACCAACCACCAAGACACCAAGGAAAAAAAGAAGATTAATCCAGAAGATAATAAAAAAAAACAGAACAACATGGTGAGAGCGGAATGCCTCACTTGACTGGTTGAAAAAAGGCTTTAGGACAAAGGATTTGTCCCAGATTTGACAAGAATATCAAGGTTTTTTCCAAGACCTTTAGAAAAGTGGTTTGTGAACTAACGAGACATTAGGGGAAAATTTAGAAAGAGTAGGCCTATTTACAAATAAAATGAACATTATTGTAAGAAGCATGTCACATTAGCAGTCTGACACAGTGGTGGTAGTCTGATGGTCTGGAGCTTCAGAACCTGAACAGTTCACCATGACTAATGGGACTGTAACCTCTGGCCTTTACAAAGTAATCCTGAAGAAGAATTTCCAACCATCAGTCTGTGATCTTAAGCTCAAGAACACTTGGGTAAATCAGCAGGACAAAGACGAGGAAGTCTACCACGTTGGAGTGAGTACTCATCTACAAATGGCAAATGGTAAATGGCGTATACTTGTACAGCGCTTTCTACCTTCTTTGAAGGCCCAAAGCGCTTTACAGTCACAAACCCATTCACCCATTCACACTCACATTCACACACTGGTGGCAGCTCCACTGCAGAACACTGGTGCAAACCTTCTACCAGAGGCAAGGTGAGGTTCAGTGTCTTGCCCAAGGACACTTCGACACATGGGCGTGCAGAGCAGGACTCTTACGATCAGGGGGCGACCGTCCTACCACTGCACCACGGCCACTCGTACAAGAATCAGAATAGAGTGGAGCAGGGAGCTTGAGGCCTGCTCAGCAAAAAAAATACAATCTTTATCATCTGCTCCTGATTTACAACAATTTTTATTAAGAAATACTCAGTAAGCTCAGTTCTCTTTATATATGTCCTCCATCATGGGAAAAATGCCACTAGAACATGTTGAAAGCATCAGAGTGACTCTTTAGAGCCTGAATCTTAGTCTGACTGACATGTTTTGTGACTTTAAACAGTTCATTTTCCAGCAAAGTCATTTTAAATGTGATTTTTGGGATTTGCAAATGGCTCTTGTTGGGTTTGGGAATGCTGAATAAATGCTTTGGTAGCACTCATGCTAAAACAGTGTATGTTTAAGCTCCTAGCAAACTGAGGAAGAGAAGTCCAGGTTGGCCTTTCTGAAATGGAATTTAGAAAGCCCACATGTGTCTTTTACAATTAGACGAGGTCCATGATTAGCCCAGCAGATTACATAAGTGTAAATATGCAGCAGCAGCAGCAGGCAGCCCAGTTCATTATACAGGATGACACTTGTCAGCGTTTCAGCGCACAGGCCCCGACAGCAGAAACAAACACACGCCAAATCTGGGTTATTCCCTTTCACTGGTGGTTCACTTGAGTGTTATGTAGGTCAGATGTGGCCCAGCGGATATGACCCGGCCTGACTTGGGTTCTGGCCTGTTTTGCCAGATGTGGTCCAAATGTTGTGACACGGTGGGAATGGTGAAGAATCGACGGACGAAGAGGAGGATTTGGGCTGTGTGTGATGGATGTGTGGCTGAGGTTAGGCAGGGCAAAAGTGACATCCAGATGTAAAGTCCACACGTTGTGGAATCAAGACTTGGCTTGTTGATGTGCCCAGGCCATGTCAGAAACACTGGGGTGACCGTGAGATGTCTGATGTCGGCCCCCAGATATGGAATAATGATATTCCTCCAGAGCTGCACATGATATCAGACCTAAACCCTTTTAGATGTCAAGATTTATCTCTCCAGAATGGTTTTTAAATAATTGGTGGCATCTTATTCTCTTTTACGTAATTTATTTTCATGTATTTTATTGCCCTTTGTAGTTTTTGCTAATGTTTTCGGTGTTGTTCTCAATTTTAACCTAATCTTTCATTTTCTCTATGTATTTTTGCAGCTCTTGTTTTATAGTGTAGCACTTTGGTACTGAAATGGTGATGTAAATTCACTGGTTAAATGGGAAATTCTTGCAAGCATTAGCTGCTAAGTTGAGGTGAAAGCATAAATATGAAAATCTGTAGTTAAAGTGCCAATATAGTTCTTTTCTAAAGCCTTTCAGAGTAATCTATATCAATGTATATGATAATATGTTACCTTTGGCACCCTCAAGAAGAGATTTTAAATGAAATAGTAGCTAATTTTCTGAGCTCTTCTCTTACCCAGGAGTGAGACAACTTGATTTTGAGGCAGTGGGTTCCGTCCATTTTATGAGTCGACCTCAGCAGCATGTCCATGTTTCTCCCACAAAAACAAACAACATCCTAACTTTTGCAAAGAGGGATGTACATATTGTGCATAAAAAGTGAAAGGGTTTTTCCGCTACCTCCGTGGAGAAAGTGGGCCTGTGTGGTACCCTGGGGGGGCGGTGCTAGCAGCGTAGACTCTTCATGGGAGGGGCGGTTCTTACCGGTCCACCTCATAATGTGGAACCCTCTTGTTTTTGTGGATTGGGATGGGCTGGTGGTCAGAGAGCAGGTTTTTACAGGAATGCTCAGAAATGCATGAATGGATGAAAATACCACTTTGGTGTCATGGTGCCTCTGTCAGCTCTCCTGCCCCTCCCCTCTCTGCTTGGTCCCTGATTCAACTCAGCTGTATCCACTCAACTCATCATGCCTCCAGACCTTCTTAAGGAGATCCAGGACCAGTATTCATCGCCAGTTCGTTGCCCCTGATGGTGATTAGTCTGGTCTTCATAGTTTTCTAGTTCCATTGCTCTCGCCTAACTTGCCTTTGCCTTGTCATCAGGATTACCAAGACCACGAGTGGACGCCTGAGTTCCAGACTGGCCGAGCAGTATTACTTCACAGAAGCTACCTACCACGTCACGGAGCTTCGCTGAACCTCCAGCTACGTCACAAGCCATCGTCCAACCTCCAGCCACGTCACGAGCCATCGCTGAATCTCCAGCCTCGCCACCATCAAGCTACGTCTCAAACCTAACCACACCGGAGACGACAAAACTCCTTACTTACCTCATCACTCACCTTTGTCTTCTTTCCGGGTTCCAGCATCTGGGTCTGTCTAGCCTAGCAAATCATGACATCTGGGGTTGTTTTTTGTGAGGAATTAACATTATAACACACTTATTTTGCATGCTTTAAAAGAAGCTTACACATTACTTTGAACTGCCAGTGTCAGTGCACTAAGCATGGATCCTGATTTTTTTTTTGGTTTTTTTTTTGTGTGTGTGCATTTCTGGGCAGCAGAACCCTTGTTATACGCTGTGTGCCTAAAGAATGTGTTTTGCTGCTGTACAAAGTAATTAGAGGAGTTCCATACAGCAGAAGGATTGGGAAGAACGGTAATCATGTTTTAAATAAATTTTCCTCTCTTATGTGTCCAGAGAAGTTTTGTTACTGTTATCAGTCATGTCTAAACTTAGTTTTAAGTTTGTTTTATTTGTGTGTTTGACGGTAACTTTGTGACGTCATGGACATCTGAAGAATAAAGTCACAAGTTGCAACAAATGGTGGTTGCGTTTATCCAAGAGAGAGCAAAATCAAAATTATCTCATTCAAGAAAAACGTTTTCGGCTGAGGTACATCGTGCATTTCAAGTGCTATTAACAGGTCAAAGTGCAAATTTGAAGAAGTGGAAACTGTGAAAACTTTTGGAAAAGTATTTTCTTGTTACTTTGATTTGGCGGAGGCATGCTGCAAGGTGGTTACTGAGGAGACGATACGCTGATAAGTGTTTAGGATTGTCGGGAAACAGTGAGAAGCAACCTGTATCACTTTAAAGTAGTTTTAATGAGCCTGCATTCATCCGGCCAAATTTCTACAAGTTGCTGTGTCTCAATGTCATGGATGTGTCCTTGCAACTCTGTTTACATCCTGTAATGCCCGGCTACAGCGGCCGTTTTTGTTCAGGTGTTCCGCTCTGACCACAGAGTCTATTAAGACCGAGGAAACTCAGAGCGAACTGAAGCTCAGTCCAATTGGAAAGAAACCGAGACCACCTCAAAAGATGGGTCCAAGAGCGATTCCTGCTCCAGTGTCTGCTTGGGTGTCACTCGTTGTTGTACTGAGCATGTATATGGTTGCTGCAACAACCCATAGAGAGTATCTTTATCTTATCTTATGTTATCTTATTCAGATTGAAAATTTGTTTTGGATTATCTCATTTTGAAACTATCTCATTGTTGTTTCACTTTAAGTGGATCAAATAGTCTGAATAAACTCTAATAGAGTCAAATGAAGTCTGTATTTTTATTTGACTTTCTGAATCCCCCTCAGATCATTACAGAGTTTGTGGATGTTTCTCCTTTAGAACAACCACAATTCATATTTTTGTATTCATTTGTTTGCGCTGTAAGATGACAGAAGGACCATGCATGAATTATTGACGGGGTTTTCCACTGGGAGTGTTTACCATCATGTTTTACTTTTCAGCTTCTTTTACTTTCCTCTTCACAAACAGCTGGACGCAGCTGGCTGCGCGCACCCGCACTCAGGCGCGCGCGCGCTCCCCGGTCACAGCAGTTTCGCCCAGAGGCGGGAAGGAGCCGCAGTCGGTGCGGCTGGACCGAGCAGGGCGCACTTTGTTTTCTTCTTCCCCAACTTCCCCTCCATCCGTCACAATTCCCCCCCAGCGCGGCTCCACGGGGTTTCTGTCGTCCTTCGGTCCCCGAACGGCGCGGAGGAAGTGGTCCGTGGTCTTCCTCGTGACAGCAGTCGCGATGCTCCTGCTGGCTCTGACCGTGGCCGTGCCGCTGCTGCTGCTGCGCTCCTCCGAGAGCACCGCGCACTACTACGAGATGATGGGCACCTGTCGGATGGTGTGCGACCCCTACAGCTCCAAACCGGGGGGCGCCACCGCCATGGAGGTGATCCAAAACGGCGTGCAGCCCCCGATGGCGCAGGGGACCCGCGGGGAGCCGGGCAGACCCGGCAAACCCGGACCCCGCGGTCCACCTGGGGAACCCGGACCCCCAGGTCCGAGGGGGCCACCGGGAGAGCGCGGGGGGAGTAAGCTGTCCTTCCCGGCTCTGAGCGGAGCCTCGGGGGCTGAAGCCGGGGACGCGGACGGGATGAACTCCACGGGAAGCGCGTTCAGGATCGCCTTTTACGTGGGTCTGAAGAACCCGCACGAGGGCTACGAGGTGCTGAAGTTTGACGACGTGATCACAAACTTGGGGAACCACTACGACCAAAGCACCGGAAAGTTCACGTGCCACGTGTCAGGGATCTATTTCTTCACTTATCACGTACTGATGCGCGGAGGAGACGGCACCAGCATGTGGGCGGACCTGTGCAAGAACGGACAGGTGCGCAAAAGACCTGGAGAATAGCGCAAAAAAAAAAAAAAAATTAGTTTCACGTGACTCATTTTAAGGAAGCATCCTCAAAGGAGGAATTTACGCACAGTGACGCAGAGTTATGTAAGCGCCTTATATCTTAAACTGCAGCAAACATCAGTGATATTTATGGTGATCCGCGAGCGCATTCGCCTAAGTTGTTTGGCGGCGGCGCTCATGCGTAAATCCTTGGATGAGTGTTCCCTCTGCAGAAGGACGCAGGGTCAGATTGCAGCTGCAATTATCCTTTATAGGTTCTGACAGAAGGTTGAGATCAAACTTATATAAACTCAAATTAGATGCTATTTTTTTGTTTTATTTGGCTAATTTAAATCTCCAGGATTATGTTTAAATTTGGAATCATTTCAGGCAGCAGCAGCTGCTGCCTCACTTTCCCCCCCAATAAGTGGTCCTGTGCTTCTGCCCCTCCAGGTTCGTGCCAGCGCCATAGCTCAGGACGCAGACCAGAACTACGACTATGCCAGCAACAGTGCAGTCCTGCACTTGGACTCTGGAGATGAAGTGTATGTGAAGCTGGATGGTGGCAAAGCCCACGGAGGCAACAACAACAAATATAGCACCTTCTCTGGCTTCATCTTGTACCCTGACTGAGCCTCCTGCAGGACGGGCTGGACTGTATCCACTCCAAAATCAATGTTTTACTTCTTAGCAGGTTTATTTCCAAAAATGTATGTGTCAAGATAAAACAAATAGATGTGTTTATCTGATGTTTAATTTATCTTAAGTTCTGCTGGACGTTGGTGTCATCTGTGTGACAGTGGTGTCTTAGTGTGAGAAAAAGTTTCAAAAAGTTAACAGGATCCTTCAAAAGTTACTGAAAGAACTTCTTGAAGTTTTAGTTTAAAAAATATTGACTGTAGGAATTTTATGGTGTGAGATTTTACAGCAAACAAAACGGTATTTTAGTTTAACTTCAATTTCACAGACATACAAAATAAATTAAATTTGAAGACGGGAATGCAAAAAAAAATAATGCTGAGTAGGCAAAAACACATAGTGTTGAGTTTACTGAAAAATGTACGTTTTGTTTTCTGCGTCTGAAAGCGTTCAATACTGATTAAAAAAACGAAAAACAATTTGAAGGTTCAAAAAATAAAATGTGGGCAGGTCCACAAAAAGAATTACCTGAACCACAATTATGCTTCAAAACCGAAATATGTTACACCATTGCATCAAAATGTGTTGATAGTGAAGGGTTAAATCCTAGACAGAAGTATGTTAATGTTATAAATGTCAAACACACGCGAGCGACTGATGTATTATTTTTGTTGATCTGGTTTATTGTTTTATTAATGACACTATTCTAAAGGCCGTGTCACAAAGCTGCTACGAACATTTTGCGCAATTTCAACAGATTAAATGTCGGTCTTTTGTGACACATGCATGATTCACGTTATTTATACTGTAGGTTTTTCTTACGTTCGTCGTTTGTCGATGTACGTCGACAGTTTTGGCCGACGGGTCTTTAAGTAAATTTGGTTTTGAGCCGATCAAAAATTTTGGTTGGTGGAGAATTACACAGTTTTTTCGTATTTTACGTTGTTTTTACGCAATTATTATGTAAATCTTACGCAATTTTTGCTAAACGCATATGCAAATTTGTGGCTTTCCACGACTGTTCCACGTATGTCTAACAGACTTTTCACGCATGTACCTCTTTTATATCGCGTATACAGCACACATATTACGTTAAAATCATGTAATTGACGTACGAATCACTAATGAATTGCATATAAACAACAAAATAATTGCGTAAGGTTTATGTTCTACGTTGCTTTATGTGTTCTTCATACTTCTGTGGTTTTAATGTGGTTCATTTGTGATAATTCTGGGAAAATCTCCCTTTTCCACATATCTTCACGTATGACCAATTTTCAATCAATGCAATATGGGCAAAATGTACGCAGTGGTTGTGTGATACAACATTCCGTATGAGCCAACTAGCAAACTAGCTTGGTATAAAATTATATCCTATTTGAGTGATCTGCTGAACATTGAGGTATCTCAAAGTTTTCAACAACTCTTAGCCATTAGAAATGTTTTGGATAAAATAAAGCTATTTGTACTGAAGCGAATCATAAAAAGCTTCAGCTAAGCTTCTAGCTAAAGTAGTTTGACATCCAACTTTGTCCTTTAGGTGATATCTTTTAACCCCTTGAGACTACGTTCACACCGCCCTCGGCAATGTGGAATCAAATGACTACTTACAATGAAAAGTGTGTGTATATATGAATGTCATGACATCTGCATTCAAAACTCTGGCAGTCAAGCTTAGATGTACACATTTGTAAGACCGTTTTGGGGCTCTACGTGCAAAATGCGTGGAACGTGTTTTGCAAGTTATACTGGGTGGAACTTTGACCAATCAGGGTATCATCCATGGTACTGACGAATGGATGGCGTTCCTTTTTAACTTTCCAACCGCTTGCAATTTGAACATCAACTAATAATTGCGGTTTGTGTCCCGCCGTCATTATGACACCAAATCTTTCATATATCAGAACAGAGCTGTGAAAGAAAAAGTCTGCAGCAAGATTTGCACCGCTTCGACATTTTGCACTCTTTTAAGCTTCCTTTAACTGTAGGTGGTGGACACGTGCTAGTTAACAGTAGCAAATAAATTGAAGAAGCCCCTCCCTGATTGCCCAGTGTGAACACCATTATCGCATTCCAGAACACGTGTGACATCTCCGTTGTGAACGTAGCTTAACACCGGAGCTTCACCCTCAACGTTCTTTGATACGTTACATCTGTTTCTTACTTTACAAAAGCGGTTTCGTTGCAAATGCATCCAAATTATAAGGGTAAATAAATAAGAAACCAATTGTGTGACAGCATCAGAAGAAATATCAACTTAACACACTCTTAAATGTACAAGTTTTCTTTTTTTTTTTTTTACAATTTCTTCTGTGATTTGCACCTACCTACGTTAGTTAGGAGGGACAACTGTGTGGGCTATGGAGAAAATCTCTATCACTTCGTCAACCGTGGATTCAGAAAATCTTTTTACTGTGAATTCTGTTTGCTGCTATTTTGAATGAAAGCTTGTGAGGGTTGAGTTTGGCAGGAAGAATTACTGAACCAACAAAGGGTGGTATTGGAAGCCTATTAGCATTTTTTATTATGCTGGAATTTTAAAATGTATCAACTAAATGCATTAGTTTGAGGCAGTAAGTTTGTTTTGCCAGAACATTTTAAATGGAGGTGCTTTCAGTATTGTCAAGAAGTAAACAAGTTACACAAAATCTGTTTTTTTTATGTTGGTTTTGGTTCATTCTTTTCACAAATATACCAATAAATAATGTTTGAAAAATGTTGTTTTGAGTTGATTTGGCTATAATTCAGTCTTTTTTTTATTTTTATCTTTTTCTAAATATAATTGTGACTTTAATTTTAAACACCTCTGAAAAGTAAAAAGCTGCAGAGGAAAAGCGGTTGCTCTCGCCTCCTGTGCTCTCCTCCTACATAAGCCTGTAGTGATATTTACAAATGCTGCTCCAGAACCCAAACATATCATTAAGATAATGGCTGTTTTGTGTGTGTTTTGGATTTTTTTTACTGCCTTTGTGAATCCATCCCCTCTGGAGCACACACAAACCAGCTGTTTACACATCAATCCTGCCGGTTTAAATGGAAATCGTGGGAAACAAATATTGGCATGTCCTCCTAGATAAACCTCTATTAAGGTGTTGGCTTATTTTCTTGCACCCAACAAACAAACTGTTGTCCTTTGAGAGGACTGTCAGTCTGAGCTGCTTCAAAAACTCCCTCCGGTCTCACGTTTGTCTTTGCCAGTTTTCATGATTATCTTGTGTAGTTATGCCAGAAATATAGTGAGAAAAGAAAAAAAAAGGCTAATCGCCTCGGGTTTTGGGATTTAATATTTCAAAAGCAAAAGAGCAAGTGTGTAAAAACACATTATGCTTAATGCTTAAACATCCAAAATGCTTTCTTAATGTTAAATTGTAATTTCCATTGTAAAGTAGGTTGAAAACGTGTGTGTGAATCAGTTGATTATGCAATAAATGTTTGAGATTGACTAAAGTGGTTCAAGATTTGGGCCTTTAATGTAACTACAGCCTTTTTATCTGAACTTAAGACTGTTTTACTTTGGTTTGTTAACTTTTGCTTGATTGAATAAAGGTGATCATAATAATGGGACCATTAGGTGCAGCGGATTATAGGGCGCATTAAGCAAAGTCATGCACTGAGATAATGTGATATGACTACACAACCCAGAATGCCCGGAGGGGCCAACAGGCAGCAGGGGATTGGTCAGGGGGGTTGACGGGAAGTTATTCTAATGAACTGTCTAGTTCTTCATGTTTGTCTCTTTTATCTGCGATAATCAGCCTTTGCAGAGAGACTACCATGGCAGAAGAGTCCTACTTTGTTCACAATAACATTGTTCAGATGTAACACATAAAAATACAAAACAATACTCTCACTTTTTCAGTTCATTGTGTTGAAGCACAGTATGTGCCACTCCGCCAGGTTCCCGATTACAGTCCCTATATTGCTCCAACAATCCATCAGACTTTTCAGTTTACCAAAGTTGTACTAAATCATTGGTACAGATTTTTGAGGGGCATTGTACCACAGCAAAGAATTTCCAGGTCAGTAATTTATACACAAGTAATATAGAGAAAATTAAAGGATTTTAAGTGTGCCTTATAGTTCAAAAACAAAGTAATCTTAATTATTTAAATTAGGCCAGTCTCCCCTTGTTTATTTTTTGCCAAAACCCTGAAATGAACAGCTTTTAGTCATATTTTTTAAAGTGGAATGGACCATTCACATGGACGTTCCACAGACATGACTGTTTTCTGTCGTGGGATCTCTTTGCACAGATAACCCTTCATGACTTCATCCAGTTTGATGTTTATGTAACACTTAAATCACCAATCACCTCCTTTATTTACCTTATAAACTGAGTACATGCAGATCATTCCTAGACCAGTTTAATTCTCATCAGGGTAAACTTTCAAATTATTCTGACAAGGGAAGGAATCAGCTTCCACTGCCTCTGCACTGGTGTTCCACAGGGTTCTAGTCTCGGGCCCCTTTTCTTCTCATTTACAAGATTTGTAATTCACTTTAAATCAAAGTGTCTGTGAAATGTACTTGTCTGTAAATACATATATATTACAGTGAGACTCAAATTTATCTATGGTACAGAAAATACAAGATCAAAGCGTGATGCACCCAACACAGAGCTGGTCAATCTTTAGCGCACACGGAGTAGTTAGAGGTATGTGACCTTTGACTTGCATATTGGTTCAGGAAGATCATAGTGACAGATGGACATTTAAGACAAAATAAAACAGTCATACAGTGTTGTAATTCTACAACATATAATATAAAATATGATATTAGTGGTTGGTTTCCCTTAGAGTTTAATCTTAAGAGAAAAAGACCTCTAAACTTGCAGATAAGCTGGAATCAAATAGGATTTCTACGGTGCTGACAGCACATGCTGCAGCTATTAACTGCCTTAAATATGGATCATATTTTTTTTTTTGCTGAGGAGCGCATTACTGATGAGTAACCAAGACATAAACACACTCTTCGTGGTTGGATTAGGTCCCTCCGAACTCTCTGACCCTCTCTGCCCCTGGTGTCCTCTGATTAGTCAGCTGTTATAGCCGCCCAACCGAATGTCACAGCAAGTCGAGCAATTGACCCATAAAAAGGAAGGGAATTAAGAAAAGAGTCACACCAAGTCAGCTTGGAGGGAAGGTTGTTCCTCTGTCCTGGCTGCTTCCGTTTAATTTGTGTTTTTTAAACATTTTGAGACGGTGGGTTGGGTTTTGCATATCCATGCATTTCTGCAGATGCAAAATGAAAGGAAACTGTATAAAGTTTCTAGTTTGGGATCTGAGTTTTGAGGATCCACAGTCTCAACATTTAGTCATGTATATGGTATGGTTCCTTGAGAGGTTTCATCTGTTTTCAAAAGGAGTTTGTGAAACACTTTAACTCTCACATTTTGTAGGAGTTAAAGTGTTACTGTAATGCAAAAAAAAAAAAAAAAAAAACAGTAGTGGAACTAAATACAAAAGGGGAACTAAAATTCACATTTTCCTCCATTTTTCTGTTGCACACTCTTTAAAGCGAATTTTTTAAGTGGGTTGTTTAATATAACTCAGCATAGAAAGACATAATTGGTTTTTTTTTCTGCTGAGGGTTAATCACAAAAGTTTGAGGCTCTTAACGACCACTGTGTTGTTAGTGTGTTGCTGTTAACAAATTAGCATAATGCTCTTTTTCAATAGCAATACACTATGAGGTGCTCTTATAAGTTAAATTGAATTAAAATAAACACAGAAACTCAACTCTTTGGACAAATCCCAGGTGAAAAGTAACGCCAGTTTTACGTCTAGATATACAATTGTCTGTTATTAATCGTGGGAGTTATATCTAAAATCAACCTGCAATACGCATTAGTCTTTTTTTTAACCACTCACTACACACTTTTATTCACTTATCATACTTTTCTCTGGTTTAAACACTCAAAGTTCAAACCTTTGTAGAAAAAACAGCCAATCAGGACGGAGAACACAATCTGCTGTTAAAAGAAGAAAAGAAGCACGCATAGCTGTGCAAAAAAATCTGCAAAACATTGAAATGGTGAAAGCTGAACTACATTTCTTAGAGGGGTCACTGTATTTATATGAAGGAAAGCTAAAGAATTAAGTAAATCCAAAAAGTCCCTAATTTTTTAAACATTCTCTTCGTCCACTTTCGAGATGCAAATGGGAAAATGTAAATATTAAAAGGTTTTCAACATGTTCACTAATATGAATCTCAATTAAATAAAATAATTATTGCTTGACAAACAAAATTAAACCCACTTTTTTGCTGTTACCAATTGAATAAGATTTCAAGAAAAAAAAACTGCCACTAAATTTGGTGTTTTCAACAAGTAGTAGCCTCCCCACTGAAATCCAAAATAATCTCTGAAGCTGAATCTGGTCGTTCTCCTCCTGAACTTATAGTATCTGATTTTCCCACTGAGACAACAATACAAATCTTCTCTTATTTTATTCTACTTTCTTCCCTCCTCTGACTATCCCGGGACAGCAGGTCATCAAACGGAGTCACAGTGCTGCTGAGAGCGGCCGCCGTCCAGTCACAGACGCTGAACGTCAACGTTGTGAACGTCTCTAAAGGATCTCATGAACCCAGACATGGAGACGTGTTTACTGATGGTTTTTTGGAGCTCTTCAGAATAAATAAAATCCTGATCTCTCGACATCATTGCGTCTTCCATTTGTTGTAAATGAGATACACAGCCAGAGCTTCCATGTGGTGATGAGGCTAAAAACGCGACAGTAGCTCCTCCCACACACAAAACAGAGCATCTAATCTAAGGCAATGTTTTTCAACCAGTGTGCCATTGGGAGATGGTCAAGTGTGCCGTGGGAAATTGTCCTCATTAACTGATATAAAAACATTTCCCATATCCAAGATATCAGCTCTGTGTTCATCCAAACAGGCCCTGATAAAACACTGAGTAGTTAAGAATATAAAAGATCATAAAATAATTTTTTCTTTGTGTTTATTTGTTTCTATTAAAGACATTTTGTTAAGAATGACGGTACCGTGATTTAGCTGCATCTAAAGCCGTTTACGGAAAAGTCCCGCCCCTTTAACTGTCTCCACCAATCATTCTTGAACGCTGAAACACATGTCATCAGTCTGTCCAATCAGAAGTGGTTAAAGTCATAACTTCCTTGTTCCAATTTAGCTCAAAAAGTCTCTCAGTTCTAACTAAAATACCAGCTAAAGCTCGTCTTTAGCCGTGTAGCTTTCCACAGAATCCGGTATCAGACCAAGTGAACAAAACAACAAAGCTCAGAGACGCTGGTCTTTCTGCCCTTTAGTGTCAGATTTCACACTACATCTCCCATGATGCATTGGCTTAAAGGGACAGGTCTCAGCGTACAATGAGTCGTCCTTGTTATACGTCTTGAAACCACAAAGAACACGCATCAAACAGATTTTTAATTTTCTAACTTAACTTTTATTTTATCTTAGAAAAAACATCTGCAACTTCCATCTTTTTCTGCCACAATTATCACGAAAATGCACGTGAGATTGCGGGGGGGGGGCTGTCGATCAATACAGACTGAGTTTTTGCTTTTTTTTTTTTTTTTGGATGCTGGTGTGCCGCGGGGTTTTTGTCAAGGTTAAAGTGTGCCGTGGCTCGAAAAAGGTTGAAAAACACTGATCTAAGGGAACATCTTTGGACAAGCATTGGGTTTTTGATGTGCATCAAAAGAGAGGCAATAGAGGGAAAATGTGATGCTTGAATGGCATTTGGTGTTGAAGTAAGGGTTAATGGCCGACGAAGTGTGCGGTTACTACTTTTCAACGCACGCCGTGGAAGCCCGCTTCGCGTCGGACGGGAGACGCGGCAGCGGAGGACGGTTCAGGCTTCCACGGCGTGCGTTAAAAAGTAGTAACCGCACACTTTGAAGGCCATTAACCTGCTTATACCATGGTCACTTACAAAAGCAATACATATTTACCAGGTTTTAGTCCTTAATTCTTTTTTTTTTTTTTTCGATTTGGATCGCTTTTCTCACAAAAATCGGACTATATGTTACGTGATGCGGCGCGATGTGCCGCATCACGTTACATATAGTCCGCGTCGCGCAGCACCACCGCTGCAGTCAAGATTCGACGATTTATATATGCTGATCGTCCCGATGGGTTGAATAAAGCATCAATTCAGAGAGAAAGTTAATCGCTTACCGCTTGTTTTTGCTCAGATGATGAAGCAAAAGGTTGTTTTACAGAAGCCGGCGCAGTGATACAAAACATTTAAGCTAGCCGACCGGAACATATTTTTTCACCGTGCGGTTCTCAGGTTTTAATGCATACCCAGCAGCCAATCAGAATCGAGTATTCAACCGGACCATGGTATAAGCAGCCTTATATCACACTTCTTTATTACACAATTTTGGCCCCTGCGACTTGTACTCTGGAAAACACGGTACTAATAATTATCTTCATTGAAGAAGAGTTCAAATAGGGCAGACGAAGGGCAACATGCACGTTTCTGTTCTTGTCGTGTTGCACTCAAAGAGGAAATGTTTTGGCACTTTGAACAGCAAAAGCTTGTGTGTCTTCTACCATAAGTGGAGCAGGGTGACACCACAGTCTGCTGAGGCGCTGGTGTCATCAGCAGAGGCTTTCTAAACTCTTTAAAGATGACCTTGTTAGGTCTCCTGGCTCCACCTCAGACACATTTGGGATGAAAAGTGGAATCGCTGATGCCAACTGAGACATCAACAACAGTATGTGTTGCTAACAGCCTCCCTCCCTCCCACGAATCTATCAGCACGATAGATGATCGGGACGCTCCGTGCCCCCTTGGTCAGGCTGACAGTGAGCGATTACTGACTGACAGGCAGGGGCTGTGAAAGTCTGATTGATGAGGGGAGCGGGGGCCAAGGCCTCACGCACACACTTTCGCCGTTTGGGGGAATTCAGCTCGACGGGCAACTGAGCAACAGGCGTCACATGCTGGAGAAACGGTGGCATGCTCCAGCTGCCGAGCGCCGCCATCTTCCAGAATGATGGCTCTAATTAATTACAATGATTACAGAGTCTGATCTTCCACCAACAGCAAAAAGCAGCCTGCTCCACTCCATTCCACAGCGCGTCTTGATTGCCAAACCGGCGTGAAATATTACTGCTGACAAGCTGTCTGCTCTCGGCAGCCAATCACTGGGGCATTTTTTTTAAAAGCCCCCCTCGTTCTTTCACTCCAACAATTTCATCCCCACAATGATTGATCCGTGTTCATGCCTGAGATGCAAATGCAGACACGGCATGAGTGAAATATGAAGAGGGAGATCAAAAGAGATCCCAGGAGGATGTGCGCGCTGGAAACTCTTCAGCTTATCTTCCTCTCCTTTTGTTATTTCGCCGTGTCAAAGGATGAAGAGGAGGTTAGACCGGAGAGTCTTTGCATTAGAGACGGAGCTAAGCGGGGAAACTAAGAGGAACCTGTGTGAGGCATCAGCCAAAGTAAAGACGAGGCTGCCGGGCCTGGTGCGCCCATGTTTGGTGCTCTGGGCCTGGGGGTTGGGGGTCTCTGGGGCGGGGGGTGCTGGGGATGAGTTGTGCTTGTGTTGCATAGATGCTGACACCCCGGCCAACAGGAGGACAGGGCGGACGGCGCCTTCTGGGTTCTCTTTTCTTAAGCTCTGTCATTTTTCTTTTACTTGTGCTTGTTTTTGTGTATTTTATTATGAGGGACTTATTTAATGATTTTATTTTATGTGTGGGGTTCGTTTTTATTGTATTCTTGTTTGTTTTTTATGGAAAGCACCTTGAGCTGTCTGTTTGACATGAAAGGTGCTTTATAAATAAAATTAATTTGAATTTGAATTTGAGGCCGTCAAGTAGACGCAGCTTCCTGTTACGACCTTTTAAATATTTATTTCCTTCAGAATAAAAGTCAGAAAGTGAGCATTTTCCCTCAACACATCCAAGTTTAAGGTCCAGCAAAACAACGTAGATATAATTTAATAGAATTTAACACTAATATAACATTTTCTATTTAGAATTAAAATGGTCGAAAAAATACAGTTCTAGTAAACCTGACATTGTGTTTTAATGATAAAAGATAGAGGCTGATTTTGTTATTTTACTGTGTAAATCACCCGACAGGTAAAATTTGTGTGGCAGCACTTTTATTCTAACAAATGTATTTATCCAACTTGTTATTTTCAATACAAGCAAAGAAACTTTTCTTTTATAGCAAGTTTAATGTTTTGATTGAATTAAACATAATTAATCTGAATTAACTGCTTATTTCTGCTTTTATTCTGGTAATATACCGGTTAATCCTTATTACTGAATAACATGCCAGTGGATGTCTTGGTTCTTTTGCTATCAGACACAGGTTGTGATTTTCACATACCTGACACGTCTCGACGGACGTCTTCCGTCTTCATCAGTCGTAAAACCTATATTCTATGACCATTTAAATATCCTCTTTTGGTGATAAATGAGAACTACTACTTTAAAATAACTGTCTCTTTCAGTGAATCAGATGCGGCATGTCTGTGGAGTCAGCCTAAACGGTTTTTAGAGTAATGCATTTCAAAAAGTCATCCCTGAAACCCAACACTGGACTTTCTGCAGCACGTCTACTGGATAATGACTGAAACAAACGCTGACTCATGCTATCTGTCAGTCTGCACTTTTGGAAATCTGTTCACTCGTTTAATCGGCCAAATGAGGGAAAGAGACAGAAAACAACAAAGAATGGCTCGAGCCGTTTGAAAAAAAGAAACAGCTGCAACCCTTCAAGGCTTTCTCAGGGAAATGAGGTTGTTTGGCAAATTTTCACAAACGCAGCTTTTCCTGTCAAAAGGTGCCTGTGGCAGTGTGTTCATCCATTATTGTGACTGCTTTATTCCACTGTGTCTCTGCGACCTTTATTCCTTTGAACAGAATAACTCTTTCCTTGCAGACCGCGACTCGCAGAAGGGATTTTCAGAGCTCACAGACTGAATGATTCAAACGATGCAAATCATTTAAGTTTTCAAAGAGCCACAGATTTTCTCCGGTTAAAAAGGCTTTAATGAACAAAATCTTAGAGTGTATTCAGACTGAAAAAATCCTTTGGACTAGATCAAGTCCTGGTCCAAATGACCAGGAATGACTAGGTTTGGACAGTCCAAATGCCAGTCCAAACCTGGAATCTGGACTGTATTCAGACCGTCGTCAACTGGAGATTTCGGTTCTGGAAAAAAAACATTTAAACAAAACCACATAAAGATCTCTTCAGTCATTCTCTAGGACTTTGAAGGGTGGGGCAAAGCAACGAGAGGCAGAAATTATGGAAGTTCTGCGCTTCGCAGTCCTTGTGGGGATAGTTCACTTATTCATACTTTATATCTCGCAGACTAATTTTGAACGTCTACATCAGCGTCAGGTTCAAGACTTTTAACTGCTACTTTGGTACGGTGGAGAGACACTGTAAGGCGGTTACTGAGGAGACGACAGCTAAGACGGTACACTGACAAGTTGTGAGAAGGCAATGTGTTCAAACCACATTTCAATGAGTTGCTGTGTCTCATTGTTGCTCTGCTACAGTGTTTACATCACAAAAAGTCCAACTGCGGTGGCTGTTTTGGTTCAGTGTTTCCACCCCAAGCATGAAGCGCATTTAGACTGAGGAAATTCAGAGAGGACTGAAGTTCGATTCGATTGGAAATGAACTGAAGACACTGGGTCAGAGAGCGGTTCCTGGTCCAGGACCAGGGGCCTCATGGATGTATTCAGGCTGAATTTTTTTTCTAGAATATTGGGGGAAACTAATTCTGGTTCACTTTAAGAGAACCAAATGTGTCCAGCCCTTAGAGTCACGCTGTGAAATAAAAGTATTCACAGATGTGTTGACATTTAACAGACACTTTGAGTTAAAGTGAATTATAAATCTTGTAAATGAGAAGAAAAGGGGCCCGACATTAGAACCCTGTGGAACACCGGTGCAGAGGCAGTGGAAGCGGATTCCTTCCCTTGTCAGGGTAATTTGAAAGTTCATCCTGATAGGAATTAAACTGATCTAGGAATGATCTGCATGTACTCAGTTTATAAGGCATATAAAGGTGCTTTTTAGTGATTCAAGTGTTACATAAACATAAAGCAGGATGAAGACAGAGGACTGTCCGGCAGGTTTATTTGTGCAAAGAGATTCCACAACAAAAATAGGTATTTCTGCGGAACGTCCATTTGAATGGTCCATTCCACTTCAAATGTGGCTAAAAGCTGCTCATTTCAGGGTTTTGGCTAAAAATCAAAAAAGGGAGACTGGCCTAATTTAAATAATTTAAGATTACTATATTTTTGTACCATAAGACACACTTAAAATTGTTCAATTAGACAAACAAGTGTATTGTATTAAAATCAACAATGTGCCTTGTGATCTCATTAAAGACCCTGAACCGATTTTCTATGGAACATGGCGCTTAAAAATCTGTCCAAATGTTTTAGTACCACTTTGGTAAACTACAAAGCCTGATGGATTGCTGGAGCACTATGGGTAATGTAGTCAGGAACCTGGCGGAGTTATTGTCAGTAAGGTTTGACAGATCTGTGGTGCTGCTCACGCTGCAAAGGCGGACTGTTGCAGGTAAAAGAGGCAAACACTGACTGTATACGGGGACTGGACTGAGTGACTCCTCCCCATTTGCCCGCTGGTTCCAAGACGCTATAATCCCATAGACTTGTACAGAGAAATAAACTGCTGTCATTCTATTTGTCAGAATAACCATTCTTGATCTACTAACGTTTTTAAATATGTTCTTGATAATTCTCAGATTTTTTCGATATATTTTTGTAATGCAAGTTATTCAAAATATAAACTGACCAATGAGATGCCTCAATAATGCATGTGGTCTCACGTTGAACATTTGATTGCTTTGATTTGTTTGCTTTCAAGTGGTAGGGTGTGGACTTCCAACAAGTCACTCCTACATTGCATCGGTCTAGTCAATCGCTTTATGCTTTACCATGGTGTGTGTATGTCTGTACGTGTGTTCGTGTGTGTGGGGGGGCGTTGTATGGGTTTTAGACAAAATATTTGTTTAATGTCTTGTCTTTTGTTTTGAAAATTTAATTATGTTTTTATGTAAAGCACGAGATGGAAAAGTGCTCTACAAACTAAGGTTGATTTGTTTTGATTGGTGAGAGTGGTTTCTAAGGAAACGATGTCTCAGTTTGACCTGGACAAATCACAGCTTTCTGACAACGTCGGTTCAACATGGCGGTGTACCTATCATGAAAAAAATATTGACTAAGCTGATTTCATTTTGTTGGAGCCGGCAGTAAGCCGTTTTCTATTGATGAAATCACTCTCACTTAGTCCAGTTCACATATACAGTCAATGGGAACAACACAGTACAATAGAAAAACTCCCCATCAACCCTTCTGACCAATCGCCTGCCTCTTGAGACACTCTTGGTAGTGTATTCTTATCACCTTGTTTGACGTTTTTTGTTAATGAATGTTTCCTAAAAGCTAAAAAAAAAAACGAATTTAAGGCTTATTTTTAATACGTTTTACCATGTGCCTCTTTGAATGAGATTAGAGTGTTATTCTATGGGAAAATGCGAACGATTGTATCCCACAGGTTTGCTAGAACCAAAGAATTGTATGAAAAATCTGTAAAATTACACAAATCTCATTAAACCAGTTGTGCATAAAACCTGACCATAAAACTGGGCTAAAACTATCCTAGAGGCTGAGACAGTCTGTGTGACCTGTTTTCTCTAAAGAGTATTCAGTTTAGTATCATAACTCTTTGAACGCTACCGCTATTGATGCACTTCAGAGTCTTTTAGAGTATTGGAAAATATAACTCAGTTTTTGGCTCCGTTTGCTAAAAGCTTGATCTAAGTTCTAGATAAAAAAAAACAAACAATAAAATTGTGTAAAATGGGATCTTTCTCTTGATTTTAGCTGTCAAATCACGTCCAAACTCCCGTGTCTGTGAGGACGTTTGAGTCTCATTCGCAGGAATAAAACTGTTCACACATACAGATGATTTGCAGGCAGAAGTGGCATAAATGTCAGAATCACATCTTCGTCTTATTCTCAGGGCCGGGCAATAATGAGAGGCTAAAGGAGATCAATTTCCCTCTGCTGTCAACCATCTCTCCCCCCTTCCTGCCTCACTCTCCTCCTTTTTGTCTCTCACATTCCTATCGTCATTATTTATGTCTCACCCTGGCTGACAGTGCTGCTCACCTCCTGCCTAATTTACCGCTTAAATTGAGTCCCTTTGACTGCCACCATTCAACCTTTTTGTGACCAAAAACGTTGAAATATTTGCATGCTAGCACCTTGAACGCGCTCAGCACCATGCGGGCTGAAGAGCGCAGACTCCTAGCTTTGTCACACAGAGCATGACATTAGCGTTTAGCTGGAAGCACAGCTGGGCTAAAGTACAGTCAGAGCTGCGGGCAAGGCTGCAGACCACTTCACTTTTGCATCATGAAGCAGATCTGTGCGTAGCAGTGGACAAAACAAAAACCAAAACAAAAAAGGCCATTTAAACCTGTGACAGTGTCCTTTCAAATCTGATTTCATGAATTCACCTCCGTCTTCCTGAATGGACTCTGAAAGCCGGCTGTCATTTCTCAGTGCAGAGCAGTAAAGGTTAAAGGAGTCGCCAAAGCAGGTGGCTTCATTGTGACGAAGCCAATAGGAAGTGGATCTTTTTCTCTCCTCCAGCTGACGGCGGTGACAGGCTGAGAGAGACCAGATGAGAAAGGATCCTCAGAGAATTGACTGAAAGGTTAAATCAGCCCAAAGCAGCAGGGCGGACGAAGACACACACACACACACACACACATGCTGAGAGCCCCCGCCAGTCACACTTCAGGTCCCACACATGTTTCTCGTTGTGGTTGTGTCATCGCACAGCCTGTTTAACAAGCAGAACATAAACATCGATCATGTTAATCAGGTCAGGTTATTAGGGGAAGAAATCCTGGTGGTTTTGGTTTTTGACTAGATTCAATGACTTGGCTACATCACCCTTAAGGTTAAAATGATGGGAAATAGAAGCTGAGTGCTGCAGAGGAAGGCCTTTATTGTGGTAAAATTGAACTTCAATGACCAGATAGTGTCTTTTTTTTTTCTAATTCAGGCATTTTGGAAGTGGTGTTTGGAGAGGTTTTGGTTCATTTTTACTGCTTTTGTTTGGTATGACCTTCCTGACTAACAAATACTTTTATGCCCCACTGTACAGACCTAAGATACAACATAATGTTTGACGTCTTTTTTAGGATTCTTAACGGTGAATGTGGAGCCTGAGGTGGGTCAGCCCTAAGGACTGGAGTTTATTTCGCCCAACCAAACAACATTCCAAAAACCAGTAAATAGGTGGTTGGCCTCACTCATCTGCCAATCATAAAAAAACAATCAAAAACTTTGTAGAAAATGTGTTTTCTTTGTAGGTTTAACAAAAAAAACCCATATATAACTGGAGGAATACAAGAGATGGGAGCCTTAATATTTACCAAAATTCCACAGGGCATGATAAACACGCTTGTAACAAGCATCACTTCTTTCTACGCTCATACAATGAGAGTGGCCCCTCCCACTATAGTCAGGCTGCTTCAATGCAACTCATTTAGGTCAGGCACTATAAAGGCCTGCCAAAACTGAAGTTTGGATCGTTTAGTAGATGGAAGGAGAACTGAAAGGGTTAGCAGAACAAAAAGAAACCAGAAAAATAAAAAATACCCAAACAGTGAAGAATTATCCTAAACAACTGTGTGCGTGTGTGTGTGTGTGTGTGTGTGTGCATGTGTGTTTGTGTATCTGTCATGTTTATGGTGACAGGGTGCTAGCTAAGATGTTTGTGTGTTGGGTGTGTGCACCCACATCGCACACTTGTAAAATCTAAGCAACATCACACACTTTTTGTCTTTCTGTATAAACCTTGACTTTTTAAAAATCCATGTTAGTTGCTTTATTTTGAAACCACTCTCTAGAGGTCATTAAAGGAACTGCAACACCTTCAACTTGTTTCCAAATCAGGAACAGATTGTGGGCTTGAGTGGACCAAAAAGCAGAAGTAAATCTAATCGAAAAAGGCCGAACGAAAACAATAATCAAATGATATTCTGTTATTGATGCAACTCGGGTTAGAAGTGGACTACAAAGAAAAAGGCATCTTACCTCTGAATGTGTCCGAGCCATGAAAAAAGGATCCTGAAACATTTTAGGGAGAGGCCTAATACATAAAACAGGATTAGCCACATGTCTCCCATTGCTTTCTTTTTGTCCTGCTTTGGGTTCGTTTTGGACAATGCCATTCAAAGGCACCAAAACAAATTTCATAGTGCTTTTTTCGTATTATTTTCGTACTATTTTGAGCTAATCTGATCTAGAACCTGGTCTTAGCAACATTCCAAACATGTGAGGAGGAATAAATGGCGTCTGAAGGGTTAACACAAAACAGTGCCCGATTTAAGAAGCTAAAACTTCTACTATTGGCCACGTAAACTGCTTTAGAACCACTTTGAAAATGTGCTAACACAGTCACACCAGCATGCTGTTTCCTTTATAATTGACACATTGACCCTAGTAATGATTGTAGTGTAGTGTTATGCATGAGAGTCCCGTAATGGTGGCCCTGTTGTCTCTACCTTAAGCCGACCACACATTCCTATGGAAGGACAAGGAGGTTCTAGAGCAGAGCCTCCCTGCTGGACATGAACTGATATGAAAAGACTATGTAAACACGCGCGTTTAGGGCTTCCGTGTTCAAAACTCTTGCGTTTACCCTTCACAACACAAGTTTCTAAAACCATTTTTGGTCTCTACATTAAAAAAGCCATTGAAAGGTAAGCCAGGTTGAAGTTTGACCAATCAGGGTCTGGGATTTGGTAGTGACGTATGGATGGCATCCAGTTTAATTCACAGAGATACCAACGGTTTGAAAATTGATCGTTGAGGAGAAATTAATAATTGGCCAGAGTTACATGATGTCAAGTCTTTCATACATCAGAATAGAGCTAGGAAAGAAAAAGCCTGGAGCAAAATTCATGAGATTTTACCGCTTCGGCATTTTGTACCAAGCCTCTTCCAAGTGTAGATGGTGGACATGCGCTAGTTAACAGTAGAAAAGTAGAAGAAGAAGCCCCTCCCAGTTTGTGCACCAGAGCATCAGAGTCACACGTTTCCGCAGTGTTTTCACACTTTGACCATTAAATTAGCATATACTTATAAAGAAACTAGTGTACTAGAAAGGATTTCAGCCAAAAGATGGAAAAAAAACTCAAGTGGATTCTGTAGGAATAGTACATTTCACTTTCAATACGTCAGAAGAGAGCAATACGAATCATATATAAAGTCAACTACCTTGAGCACACAAATAAATTATTCATACAATCAAAATTACTCAAATTTTACAATCTTGTAGAGTATTGTACCGTTCAAATAATATTCAAGGCCGAAAACAATTTATTACCGACGAATAACCAAAGGTTATTTATTAAAAGAGACGAAAAATACAATTTTAGGGAAAAAAATAAATTTCTCATACATTAAGCACGAACAAATAAAAAAAGATTTTGTGTTTCAATTTATGGAGTGAAGTTGTGGAACAGAACCAGTAAATGCTTGAAACAATGTCCAAACATAAAAGAATTCAAGTCTAAATACAGAAATATTATCATGGATAAATATGTACAAATACAAAAAAATACAGAACATCAGCATTTGTAAATCTGCATACTTTGAGAATACGTTTTGTTATTCATTTGCGTGTTTTTTGGAAATGAGAATTACATGTGCAAATGTAACCCAATATACACTTGGGTGGGGCACTGGACTTTGATGGTGGGAGTACTAGGTTTAGTCGGGAAAGTAAGGACTTAAGGTAAAGGGGGTGAGAGTTTGTAAAATTTTTCTTCTTCTCACTCCCTTTTGGACTTGTGTTGTCCATATAATTTTGTCTTGTCTTGTTTTATATAATTTTCTTGTTTTATATAATTTTTGTCTTATTTTGTTATTCTACACTTGTTTTCACTTGTCCAAATAAAAAGGTTACTACTACTACTACATAAGAAGAAACAAACAGGTTAAAAACTTCAGCTGAACACATTCATAGGCGCTATAAAGAAATTTTGGAGAGTTTTTAGGTTCAACGTCCCAATTTAGGTGTCACTGGAGTTCATCCTGTGGGAACACCAACAACCAATTTAGGTTGAAATGTTTCTAAAAACTCCACAATTCTTTGTCTAAAGGTTTTTGGACTGAGCCAATCGTGAGGACAACGGGTCTTAACTTCCTGCGACGTTGAGCAGCAGCAGCAGATGCCTCAACGTGATCTTTCAGCGACCAGATGGAGCCCATTTATCACCACCTCAAGCTTCCCTAAACTTCTCAGCGAGACGTAATAAGACCAAGGAGCAATCTGTCCTCACCTCTCATTAGGTCTCTGAAGAGATCCCCCAACAGCTTAATTATTCATCTGCATTAATATCCCTTCAATTATTTCTGATTGGGGGAGTGTGTGTGTGCGTGCGAAGGCCAAAGATCAGCCCCGCGTCCCCTCAGCCTTCCTCCTGATTAATGGATGAGGAAGAGGAGCCATTCATGTATTATTACTGGAGAGAGCCGGGACCTTGGAGAGAGGTACAGACGGAGAGGGACACAGGAAGAGGAAGGGGAGCGCTGGCGAATATTAATGGCAGTTTGGTATGCAAACATGTCTGTCGAACATACCTGGCATTTTAATGTAAAGGGGACTTATAGATGAAGAACTGCACAAAGCAAAACTCATCGTTAGTCTTAAAGAACTCTAATAAACACGTCAGCTGGATTTATTTGGATGAAACATCTTTTTTTTTTTGCCTTTATGGGGGCTTTGACAGCCTGTTTTTACAGCCTGACGTCTCCTTGAAGTTTTCACTGCATCTCTGACATTTTCAAACAGCAGCAGTCGTTTCTTTTTTTGTTTTTTTGTTTTTTTGTTTAAACCTTTGTGTTTTATGGTGGCATAAAAATACCAGTAAGCTTCAAGCAAAGAAAAAACTTCCTCTTGTTTAGTTTGCGTCGTCAATCTGCCCGGCTGGTACTTTTCCCCTCATCTTTTTGCCTTTTTGGCTGCAGTGAAAAAATAGCTTGAGCTATTCTCTACTGACATCTAGTGGACATCAGGAGAAGTTCATGCTCGAAAAAGATGGTGTGAAAATGTCAGTGTTCTGTCACTGCCCTGCCTTCACTGTAACTCTGGTGTTCCTGGTGAGGTGGACCAAATCTTAACAGGGTTGTGGACTCTTCACTTGAAACAAGGACTGGAGTCTGGACTCTGGAGGAAACCGGCAATTCTCTCCTCCGAGGACCATGTGACGTACAGAATCCTTCCCCTCTGAAGGACTCTTATCGCCTGCAGCTGAAGAGCGATGCATCTGCATGGGAGGGTGCTGCAGGTTTTTGGGTTGTCCGGGTTCGTGGAGG